>CM066314.1:195358000-195958000 GCA_033807775.1 Saussurea involucrata
GATCCTGCAATACACATTCTTATGAATTCGTTAGTTTAAAATAACTTGTTTATTTAGAAGGGTCCTTAGTTGGGCCCCATAGTGGGAGCCAAACTTTTTATGCCAAAAATAGCACCAAAGACGATCTAAGGTTTGGGTTGCAGAGCCTAATTAACTATAGACGATCCTTAAAAATAAACACAGAAAATGTAAATGAGACAAGCAATTTGGTGACACAAAAAACCACGTTGAGGGTAAAAAAACGGCGGACGATCGTCGGAATCGTCGGTGCACTATAGACGTCAATCAGGGACGTCGTTCTTAATAACTACGATTGCTATTTTAAAACCCGGATAAACGTAAAATAAAGTAGAGTAAACAAGTGTGTTGTGGATAATAACGAGTGATTGTCGTGTGAGCAGTTGATAGCACTTCAGAGTGATTTTGCCAGTAATTCTTGTGTTCTTGTTCTCTGTTTGAAGTTGTTGTAATTCCTTTGGGGTCATTTTATACTTTGTCTATAGTAACTGCTCATTTAAATGTTGTAATCGTTGCATGCATGATGGGTGTTTAGTCAAAAACGATCGTCGGTTATGTTTTGAACCTTGATTGACATTAATTCTTCTATCAATGTGAGACCTGCAATCAATACACAATAATTTACTAACAGGTTGTCGAAAGAAATTGACGGTTAGTCGAACGTGGAAATAATGTTGGTCAGGGATATTTTTGTCATAGGCGTTCGATCGTGGTTTATTAACTTCGACCTTCAGCCTTATGAAATTTTACCCAAATAGTAAATCTTGATAAAAAAAACTTTAGGCAAAATTTCATTTTTTGCGTAAACGTTTTTACGTACATCTTTATACTTAGTTATTTAATTTATTATATATCCCTTACTTTTTAGTTTTTCATTTTACATCTTTATTTTATTAATATATATAATTGTATATTACCTAAAACACATAAAAAACGTTTCTCGTTTTACAAATTACACTATTATAAGTGCCTCGTAAATACGACTATTTTTTGATTTAGTCTAGAATTTTAAATATTTTAAATATTTATGAATGATTTTTAATGCATACACTTTATACCCTTATACTACATAATAAATAAGTAATTGTAAGGGTAAAAGTGTAAGTATTAAAAATACATCATACCTTATTTATGATTAAAACCGAAAAATGTTCAATACTAGATTCATTTTCAACGTATTTACGAGATAGTTATAATGATGTAACTTTTAAAATAGGAAACATATTTTTAATTTATTTTAACTAATATACAAATATACAATTATGTGTGTCAATATAATAAATGAGTAATATGAAACATAAAAAGGTAAAATATATAAAATAAGTTAGATAACTATTATAAGCATGTAGAATGTAATTTTTTTCTTGTAAAGTAGAATCCAGAAAATTGGGTTAGATGTTTTTTAAATTTTTAATTATTTTTTTTTTGTCTAAAAACACATCATATGGTTAAAAAGTGAATTTCGTTTTTATGATTCGGCTATTTCCTCCAATTTCCCTAGCTTAGGCCAACCCAACCACCACAACCTCCTATCTCAAATTTAGTTTGAATATATATAAGGGTATACAACAAAGCATTATGGTTGCACCTATAAGAAAAGTAACGTTTTTCCTCTACGAGGACATCATGATGCGGTAGCACGTGCCATAGTATGCTCCGCATAAGTTCCCTTTGATCCGTATATTTATATCAGAGTTCTAAATAACTCATTATGACACGTTATGGCTTGAGGCTTGACTTCGCCACAACATTAATCCATGTGACTCCACTCTAAGACTTTACATCCGTTGTAACACGTTATATGCGTGTTATTTTGTAAAGCATGGATTTTTTCTTACCATTTTTAAACATATAACTTTTGAATAAATGATAATTTAAGTACAACATCTAAGACTTACATAAACATTGTGAGGAAACATAAAAATTAAAACCTTAAATAGGTAAATCCTTACTGTCATTTTCATACATGAAGAGTCGAACAAGAATTTTTTGGAGATTGAAAAAAGTAGCGAGTGAAGACTCAAGAGATTTAATCCTAATTTTGCCCATAGTTTTCCCAAAGCAGCCTAAACCTGTCAGACCCCGTCAGATTTCCATGGTATGGATACTTCATTTCCAACTGCACAGTTTTTAAAATTCTCAAACCACTACTTGTGGTCCGGTATATTAAAATAGATAGACTTAAACCTCCCGGAACTAACCGCAAACAATCTTAAGCTCGATATACTTGACATAAATGGTTCTTCTTTCTTATCTAGTTTTATGACTTTATATGAATTCAAAATGTTCTACATGATTATTCAAAATGCTAACATGCACAAGTATATACATATACATATATACATAAATGTATACATATTACTACAAAACAAATGACTTAATTTTACCCATAAAAACCCTTTTTTACAGTATTTTAATGAATCGCCTTTTACCGTCAACTTTCCGAGGGAAACTTTCGTAGTTAAAAGTATTCCATTTATCAAACCTAATCTCAGCCTTTGATTTTGTTTATTTTGAAATCTAAAGGCAGTTGTCAAATCAGTTAAATTAAGCTTTGTTTGAAAGAGAGCTTGGGAAGAAATTTAATCCACACCCGATTATCTATATGTATGGTTGAAATTGATTTGTAGGGTTTATAACAATTACATGGTGTGTACTTGAAACTTCCTCCATCTATACAGCGGTGGATCTATTAAGTCTCGAGTGGGTTCTTGTGCACCCGCTACACTTTGAAGCGTGCTCCAGAATATTATAAAATATAAAGAATATAAACAAAAAAAAGACCAAAACTAGTTCTTCGAAATACACAAAAAAAACCAAAAAATTCTCTCAAAATTAAATAAAAATTGAAAAAGTCTCTCCATTTAAAGGTGCATTCGTTCCAAAATATATATATATATATATATATATAGCCTTAGGTTCAATAGAGAAGTGCAAATATTTAGAGAAGTAGAGAAGTAAAAAAACACGGGTCCGTTCATATATGAACGTTCATATATGAACGTTCATATATAAACAGTCATATATGAACGTTCATATATGAACGTTCATATGAACGTTCATATATGAACGTTCATATGAACGTTCATATATGACTGTTATATGAACGTTCATTTATGAACGTTCATTTATGAACGTTCATATATGACTGTTTATATATGAACGTTCATATATGAATGTTCATATATGACTGTTATATGAACGTTCATATATGAACGTTCATATATGACTGTTCATATATGAACGTTCATATATGAACGGACCCGTGTTTTTTTACTTCTCTACTTCTCTAAATATTTGCACTTCTCTATTAAACCTTTCCCTATATATATATATATATATATATATATATATGGGAAATTAATTAAAATACCCTAAGTTTGACCATTACTTACCAAAATACCACAAATCTCTCCCATCTTACAAAAATGCCACAAAAATCTGCGGTGGGCCCCGCGATCGCGGGCCCCAGGCCACGTGTCACCAAACTTTGCCCACTTTGCCCGCGTTGGTCCCTCAAGAATGCCCGCGGTCCAGCTTTCCCCCCTCAAGAATGCCCGTGTTGGCAGTTTTGGTCCCTGCCCGCGTTGGGCCCCCGCGATCGCGGGCTAACCCGCTACTTTTCGAATTTACAGTTTGGTCCATGAAGTTTGTTGCAAATTTAAAAAAACATTAATGGTCCCTATAGTTTTTAGGTTATCATTTTATGTGGTTTTTAATGTATTGTTTCATTTCCATTTTAATGTTTTTAATATAGAAATTCACTTTAAGTTATGTAACAAGGAAATTAATTAACAACATCATATAAAAATTATTGCAAATCATCTTCCCAACCAAAACGGATACAGTGCATGTAAACAAAGAAATCTATCACTGGAAGGCGTCCTGGAGTCCTGTGATCAAGTTAACCTTTTCCTTGATCATGTCCTCCATTCCTATGTAGTCCGATTCGAGTTCTTCTAGTTCCTCTTCAGCTTCCTTAATCTCTCGTTGTAGCTGCCGAACGTGAGCCCTAGTCATGGCCAGTTCTTGTTTCTTCTCCGTTAGACACTCCATTTTCCCCTGCTGAATCCCCCTGTTATGGTTCCACATACCCTTTACCTTTTTGATATCGGCGTTCGCCTCATCAATGGCTTTTTGCACTGCGGGATTAATTCGTTGACTTTATCGAAGACCCGTCGGCATAAAATCATACATTGGTGGGGTTCTCATGCCATTATCGAAGTAGTAATTGTCGGATGCCATCTCCCAGTCTGCTTCCTCCTCAGGCGTGAATGGAAAATCGGCTGCAGTTCGCCCACAGTTTGTCCACTCCTCGTCTGTTTCCGGTACCTTCCAGGTACTCCGGCGAGCTCCGTCGTTCAGTGGTTGGTAGGCTCCCGAACGTGAAGTTCCAGCCACATTCGCCGACCTGTTCCCCCTTGATCTTGAACCTCCATCCATTGTGTTAAGAAAAGCGAGAGTGTGTTTGTATAAAAGATAGATAGGAAGTTGTGATTCGTCTGAATAGTTCACTGCAAGATTCGTTTGAAAAGAGCCTGTAAGATTCGACTGAAAAAGTAACTGCAATATTCGTCTGCTCTTGAATAAAGGTCTTTAAGTAGTCAAACATAGCTAATTAATGAGAATTTAGATCATATTTATATGGTACTGTCAAATGCAAGTTTCTATAATATAGATACTGTTCTACATTACATGATACCAATTTTTGCATCATATGAATCACTTCCAGACAACAAGAACCAATACACCAATAATCAAGAAATAAATGCTTGTTCATCCAATAATCTCTGTATTAGGATTATCGCAAGTTTCATAAACCTACTTACTAGGTGTTGAAAATATGGGTTTTACTAAACTTTTGACGCATTTAAATTTATATATATGTGTTATGTATAACTAACTTTTAGTAGGTTTATGTTCTCCTATATGAGAGCTTCGAAATGATATATAATGCGTCCAAAATGGAGTATGTGTGAAAGAGATATCGATACTCAAAGTTGAGTAAATGGATGAAATTAGCAAAAACCAAATGAAGTAAACAGTAAGTCAATCACAATACTTTAACAAAATAAGTTAATACTAAAAATAACAATTATTTAATGTTACAAAAACAACCTAACGTGTCCCTATTTGACAATACTCATAAATAGACTCCGCCATATGTATGCGAAAATCTTTGGCAACATCCCCGGCCTCGTCAGGGTGTACCAATACCTCATTGTTATTTATCAACATTTGGGCATTACAGCATACCCAGACATCGCAATCCGCATTTATCCCGGCCTGCTGGGGTACATTCTTGGCGAACTTATAGCGAAAGACACCTGTCATATCGCGACGTCTATCATCCTTGACCCGGCAAAAGAAGTCAAATAGCACAGCTTTAAACTTTGTCATCTGCTCTTCCAATTGCTGTCTGAAGAGACTGGCATTGTCGCTATCATATATGGTCATGGTCATAGCGTCAAGTTCAAACACTCCAAGCAGCCAATGTTGGGGATTAATGCATATAGGGATGTACACCTGAAATATTACAATATTAGACAACTTAGTTAGCAACAAAACAAGTTAAATAAAATAAGAGTAAAACGATTTACATACCACATCGAGGAGAGCCCAAGAGGTCCCTTCCAAGCCATTGCATGATCTAACCACGGAGGCGGGACCTAGGTACTCAATCAACAAGTAATGAAAGAACATACTAAACATCATGGTCCACCTCGTGTCTGTTCCACGATGTCTTTGCAACAGCGAGACCCAACAATCGATGTGCTATACATAAAAAATAGATGGTTAGACATGTAAAATAAATATATTTGATTATATGACTATAATTAAACTTCATACTAACCACATCCAGTAAGTCAGACTCCAAAGGGTCAACGGCCAGCAATACATTGAAAAACGAGGGGGTGATTTTCAAGTTCAAGTGAGGGATGAAGATCAAGGGGGGGAGGCGACCAGTCCGACACATCCTCAATATTTCCGATGCCGGTTGAGGCTCCGGTGAAGACACTTTTCCCTTTTTCTTTCCTCCCTTCTTTCCCCCCGCTTTCTTTGCTTGCTTTTTAGCGACCGGTGGTGTCGTAGATCCTTGTTGGCCAAACGGGTGAAGAAACCATTGTGAAATTTTATGAGACCGCTTTTGAGGGAGTGGGGTCACCTGTGGTGGTGGATCTACAACCTCCATCGGGTCATCTTCCGGCTCCGAGAAGTGATCCTGGATAATAGGAGACCCCATCGTCTGAAAATTAAGTTATTAGATGTTTTAAGTACAATTTAGGAAATGTTCACAATTAAACCAAAACTACCAAAATAACTTACAGTATGCATTTCCGGCCTGTAATAGTCTCCGGCCGAACCGCCAAAGATGTCCGTGATTGCTGTGGTGGCGAACGGCGGCATCTGCGAGGTGTATGCCCCCGACATCCCGGCCTGCGTAACATTGATCATTATAAAAGTTACAAACTTAGGAACAAACATATAACTATAATGGTTACTCAGTGTCACTTACACTCTCCGGGATAGTAGAATAGGATGTGGTGGCGAACGTCGTTTGGGACATCCCGGCCCCTGACATCCCGGCTTGCGTGACATTGATCATTATAAGAGTTACAAACTTAGGAACAAACATATAACTATAATGGTTACTCAGTGTCACTTACACTCTCCGGGATAGTAGAATAGGATGTGGTGGCGAACGTCATTTGGGACATCCCGGCCTGCGTGACATTGATCATTATAAGAGTTACAAACTTAGGAACAAACATATAACTATAATGGTTACTCAGTGTTACTTACACTCTCCGGGATAGTAGAATAGGATGTGGTGGCGAACGTCGTTTGGGACATCCCGGCCCCCGACATCCCGGCCTGCGTGACATTGATCATTATAAGAGTTACAAACTTAGGAACAAACATATAACTATAATGGTTACTCAGTGTCACTTACACTCTCCGGGATAGTAGAATAGGATGTGGTGGCGAACGTCGTTTGGGACATCCCGGCCCCCGACATCCCGGCCTGCGTGACATTGATCATTATAAGAGTTACAAACTTAGGAACAAACATATAACTATAATGGTTACTCAGTGTCACTTACACTCTCCGGGATAGTAGAATAGGATGTGGTGGCGAACGTCGTTTGGGACATCCCGGCCCCCGACATCCCGGCCTGCGTGACATTGATCATTATAAGAGTTACAAACTTAGGAACAAACATATAACTATAATGGTTACTCAGTGTCACTTACATTTTCAGGGAATGACGGATAGGATGTGGTGGCAAACGTCGCCTGTGCCCCCTGTCCGAACGGAGCGGGGATCGGTGTCGTACTCGACAGCTAAAATAAATTTAGAACGTAATATTAATATACAAACTAAATAAACGTGGCCAACAAATTAAGTTAAACACTAACATGGACAGCGCTAAACTGTCTGTAGACTCCCTCCAGAAACTCTACACGTGACTCTAGCGGCCCGTGGACGTAGTCCCACAGGTACTCATGACAGCCACGTTGTGGCCCGTAGGAAGGGGCCGCCTGATATGGATCGTAAGGGGGCGGCTGGTAGGAGGAGGGAGGGGGGCCGCGGATAGGGCACGGTAGGGGGCGGCGGATAGGTGGAGGTAGGGGCGGCGGATATCCACCGGAAGGGGGCCTGTCGTCGTCTTCCTCATCTTCGTCAGATGTGGAAGGAGAGGGATGTCGAGCCCTTGCCGCCTCTGCGTCAATAAAGGCCACGATGTCTCTGTACCAATCCGTGTTCATCTCGTCGGCAGTAGGCTGAAGGCGAGCGAAAGGCAAGAGTGGTCGCTAAATATATGATAAAACAAAAAAAAAATAAGCGGGACTAACGTATGCAAATTGTAAACATAGTAAAAGAACTTACATTTCTAGATTCATTGAAGAACTGAACCCAAAGCGACCTACTTAGGGTAACACGCTTGTCCCAACGGGTTCCCCTAAGTACTCGGTCGTCGCGTTTGACGAAATATTGGATTGATGCGGGAAACATCTCCAAGATCCATATCTGGAATTAGACAAGAAGAGCAAGTACGTAAAAAGAAAAGTCAAACAGTTTGTATGTATTATTAACAATTGTTATACTACGTATCTAACCTTGAAGGCGTATGTAAAACCACAAAGGTTCATCTTTCCATGTCGATCGGAGTCGCGTCTGCTTATGGCTCGGTGCAAGATTGAGTAGCAATGTGTCCAGATATGGCTACCCCACGGGTAGCTGTTAAACAGCTCAAGGTCCTCGATGGCCCTAAGGACCGTCGAGGAAGCATACTGGCTATACTCACGGCCCATGAAGCCCATATCCACGATCACCACCAAGCATACACAGACAGCATCGTCGTCGGTTAGGGCACTAAGGCCCTCTTTCATCATGTCCCGGGCTGCCTTCAGCTTCAAACGAGATGCTGAAATGCCCCAAACCCTAGGAACGAAGGAGCAGTCTGCTAAGGGAGGAAGGGGGGAGCCTCTCCAAAACGTAGTCCTGTAATTAGACAGAACTCACGACGCCCAAAATGCAATCGAGAGCCGAAGAAATCAAAATGCATCTCCTCCGGCTCAGCGTTGGCGTCCTCGACCTCCAACTGTAGAAACATGTGTACTAGCGTAGGGTCGCCAGCAGAGTAAGACACATCCATCCATGGCCCGAACGGTGTCCCTCTAAAGATGGCCTCCAGGGTATCCAGGCGATCAACTAATCCCCTAAAGCGCCCTCCTAACTCCTCGATGTAGGCAACTTTGCACTTTAGCGTCAAGTCGATGTTAAAGAAATCCCTCTACATAGTCATTCACAGATGTTATAGTTAGTGTTATATATAGATGCTTTAGCTTGTTTGGTTTATTGTGTTGATAATTATTCGTTTGTTTTAGTTTTTGAAAAGAAACCACTCAATCTATTGGACTTCCAGGTAGCAGGGGAATCACAAGGATTGCTTAAATCCCGACATACCTTAGGGCTATTTACACCCGTTTGACAAAATCCAAATAGATATGTTGCGGTTTATTTTATTTCAACATATAATAGTGTTATAAATAGATAAAGTGCGGTTTATTTTATTTCAACGTATAATATTGTTATATATAGATGTTGCGGTTTATTTTATTTCAACGTATAATATTGTTATATATAGATGTTGCGGTTTATTTTATTTCAACGTATAATATTGTTATATATAGATGTTGCGGTTTATTTTATTTCAACGTATAATATTGTTATATATAGATGTTGCGGTTTATTTTAATTCAACGTATCATATTGTTATATATAGATGTTGCGGTTTATTTTATATCAACGTATCATATTGTTATATATAGATGTTGCGGTTTATTTTATTTCAATCTCTTAACAATTTTTAACATTTTTTTATAAAAACACACTCTTTAGAATTATTTTTATAAAAACAATCTCTTAACAATTTTTTTATAAAAAACATTCTTAACAATGTTTTTTTTTATAAAAATACATTGTTAACAATTTTTATATAAAAACACGCTTTTAAGAATTATTTTTATAAAAACACACTCTTAACAATTTTTTATAAAAAAAACACATTTTTAACAATTTTTTATAAAAACACATTCTTAACAAATTTTTTTATAAAAACACTCTTAACAATTTTTTTATAAAAACACACCCTTAACAATTTTTTTTATAAAAAACACATTCCTAACATTTTTTTATAAAAACACACTTTTAAAAATTATTTTTATAAAAATACACCTTTAACAATTTTTTTTATAAAAACACCTTCTTAACATTTTTTATAAAAACACACTCTTTAGAATTATTTTTATAAAAACAATCTCTTAACAATTTTTTTATAAAAAACATTCTTAACAATGTTTTTTTAAAAAAAAAACACATTCTTAACAATTTTTTTATAAAAAAACACTCTTAACAATTTTTTTATAAAAAAACACACTCTTAACATTTTTTAATAAAAATACTCCAATAACAACATACACATTATAACATACAAATATCACATTAAAACATAAAACCATACATATCATATATCTTAAAAATGTTAAACATAGAACATATTCAAACACAACAAAAGTTATAAACACTCTAACAACATACAAATCATATATCTTAACTTAAAATAACATACCAAAAATAACAAAAAACATAAGGAAAACATACCACAGAGGTAATACGAGACATCTTCACAAAACCCGAACGCGTATTCCACACGACAAAATTAAGAGAGTGGGAGAAAATTGAGAGAGTTTGATTAAAAATTGAGAGAGTTATTAAAAAAATGGGGTGTGGCCGGTTTGGTCCCCCCACCCCTCTTATATAGTGCGGCGATAGAGAAGAGAAAGAGATAGGGTTTGGCTCACAAAGATTTTTAGGGTTAACCCCATGCCGACGCGTGGCGGGTTAGCTTGCGATCGCGGGATCCCAACGCGGGTAGGGACTAAAACTGTCAACACGGGCATTCTTGAGGGAGAAAAGATGGACCGCGGGCATTCTTAAGGGACCAACGCGTGCTATTTGGGCGAAGTTTGGTGACACGTGGGCCTGAGGCCCGCGATCGCGGGGTCCACCGCGGCTTTTTGGGGCATTTTGGTAAGATGAGAGAGATTTGTGGCATTTCAGTAACAAGATGTTTGACTTTTGGCATTTTAATTAATTTCCCTATATATATATATAATGTATACGTAATGTATGAATGATTAATCTCTCTCTTTCAACACTTCACAGACGTAATCCTTTTCGCCTCTCCAAAATCTATAAATGCACATGCAAATCCAAACACAAAACACACACAAAAATCAAGTAACAAAAATGAAGAAATCACTCTTCACCATTGCCACCATCTCTCACCTCCTTTTCCTTTCTCTCCCCACCCCCTCTCTCTCCCAACGTTGCAACAAAAATGACGAAGAAGTCCTCTTCCAAATCAAAAAATCCCTAGGAAACCCCTACCACTTAGCCTCTTGGCAAACCACTTTAGATTGCTGTCAATGGTACAATATACAATGTGACCCCAAAACCAACCGCATCATCGCCCTCACCATCTTCTCCGGCAACATCTCCGGCCAAATCCCAACTGAAGTCGGCGACCTCCCTTACCTTCAAACCTTAATCTTCCGAAAACTCACCAACCTCACCGGAGAAATCCCATCGGCGATTACTAAACTCACCCACCTCACAATGCTCAGACTTAGTTACACTAATTTATCTGGTCATGTTCCTTCGTTCCTTAGCCAACTCAAAAACCTTAATTTTCTCGACTTGTCGTTCAATAATCTCACCGGCTCTATCCCGCCGGAGCTTGCGACCTTGAAGAATTTAAACGCCATATACCTTGATCGGAATAAACTCACCGGTGTCATCCCTGAATCATTCGGAAAGTTCACCGTAAACACCCCGAGTCTTGACCTCTCACATAACCAGCTCACCGGAACAGTACCCTTATCTTTAGGGTATTTAAATTTCACCACCATTGATTTTTCTCGTAACCAGTTGACGGGTGATTTGAGTATGTTTTTTGGAAAAAATAAGACGATTGAAATAGCTGACTTTTCGAGGAACAGTTTCGAGTTTAACCTCTCGCAGGTGGAGTTTCCGGCGAGTTTGACTTCGTTGGATTTGAATCATAATAAGATGTACGGGAGTCTGCCGGCGAGTTTGACGGGACTAGAGTTGCAATATTTTAATGTGAGTTATAATCGGCTGTGTGGAAAGATTCCTCAAGGTGGGGAATTGCAGAAGTTTGATAGCACGTCGTATTTTCATAACCGGTGCCTGTGTGGGTCGCCGTTGCCGGACTGTACATGATACACTTCCGTCTGGCTCTTGGCCGAGTGTTGGATTGAAATCAGTTGTAATAAAAATCGTCAGCGATTGCGTTTGTCATTATTTCGAACATGGAGGGTCTATGGTAGATTTATAGAAATTAAGGGGCTTAAAAGCATATTAGATAAAGTAGAGCGGTGCGCCGCCTTGATTGACCCAACACTATCCATGCCGCGTTTAAAAATAATGGTACGTTTGGTTTTATAATTGTATTTAAGGAAATTAATTAAAATACCTCAAGTTTGACTTTGACTTACCAATATATTACAAATCTCGCTCAGTTTATCGAAATGCCACAAAATTCTGCGGTGGGCCCCACGATCGCGGGCCCCAGCCCACGTGTCATACGAGTTTGGCCAAAAAGTCCCGCGAAGGTCCCTCAAGAATGCCCGCGGTACAGGTTTGGCCCCTCAAGAATGTCCGCGTTTACACTTTTGGCCCTTGTCCTGCGACGGTACCCCGCGGTGGTCCCGCGATATGCCGAAATTACAGTTTTGGCCCCTGAAGTTTGTGGCAATATTAAAAAAATATTAATGGTCCCTATAGTTTTTAGGTTATCATTTTATTTGGTTTTTAATGTATTGTTTCCTTTCCATTTTAATGTTTTTAATATATAAATTAACTTAAGAAAATGTTGTCCCCATTTTAAGTTATTTAACAAGGAAATTAATTAACAAGATCATCTAGCAATTATTGCAAATCATCTTCCCAACTGAAACGGATACAGTGCAGGTAAACAAATAAATCTATTACTGGAAGGCGTCCTGGAGTCCAGTGATCAAGTTAACCTTTTCCTTGATCACGTCCTCCATTCCCATGTAGTCCGATTCGAGTTCTTCTAGTTCCTCTTCAGCTTCCTTAATCTCTCGTTGCAGCTGCCGAACGTGAGCCCTAGTCATGGCCAGTTCTCGTTTCTTCTCCACTAGATACTCCATTTTCCCCTGCTGAATCCCCCTGTTATGGTTCCACATACCCTTTACCTTTTCGATAGTTCCACATACCCTTTACCTTTTCGATATCGGCGTTCGCCTCATCAATGGCTTTTTGCACTGCGGGAGTAATTCGTTGACTTTGTCGAAGACCCGTCGGCATAAAATCATACATTGGTGGGGTTCTCATGCCATTATCGAAGTAGTAATTGTCGGATGCCATCTCCCAGTATGATTCCTCCTCAGGCGTGAATGGAAAATCGGCCGCAGTTTGCCCACAGTTTGTCCACTCCTCGTCTGTTGCGGGTACCTTCCAGGTACTCCGACGAGCTCCATCGTTCAGTGGTTGGTAGGCTCCCGAACGTGAAGTTCCAGCCACATTCGCCGACCTGTTCCCCCTTGATCTTGAACCTCCAGCCATGGTGTTAAGAAAAGCGAGAGTGTGTTTGTAAACGGTGAGGAGAGAATGTATAAAAGATAGATAGGAAGTTGTGAATTACTACTTCATCATGCCATCTACTTATAGCCGTGAAAATGTATGTTCTTCATCAGATACGGTCAAAGATTTCGTCTGAAAAAGTTGCCTGCATGATTCGTCTGAATAGTTCACTACAAGATTCGTTTGAAAAGAGCCTATAAGATTCGACTGAAAAAATAACTGCAATATTCGTCTGTTCTTGAATAAAGGTCTTTCATTAGGCAAAAAATTAGTCTTTAAGTAGTCAAACATAGCTAATTAATGAGAATTTAGATCAGATTTATATGGTACTGTCAAATGCAAGTTTCTATAATATAGATATTGTTCTACATTACATAATACCAATTTTTGCATCATATGAATCACTTCCAGACAACAAGAACCAATACACCAATAATCAAGAAATAAATGCTTGTTCATCCAATAATCTCTGTATTAGGATTATCGCAAGTTTCATAAACCTACTTACTAGGTGTTGGAAAAACCTAACGTTGCACTATTTGACAACCTAACGTTGCACTATTTGACAATGCTCATAAATGGACTCCGCCATATGTTGGCGAAATTTATTGGCCTCGTCCTCGGTGTGGTCAGGGTGTACCCATACCACATCGTTATTTATCAACATCCTGGCATTACGGCATACCCAGACACCGCAATCCGCATTAATCCCGGCCTGCTGGGGTGTATTGTTGGCGAACTTATGGCGAAAGACATGTGTCCTATCGCGACGCCTCGTGTCCTTGACCCGGCAAAAGAAGTCATATAGCACAACTTTAAACCTTCTCATCTGGTCATCCAATTGGTCTCTGAAGAGACTGGCACTGTCGCTGTCATATATGGTCATGGTCATAGCGTCAAGCTCAAACACTCCGAGCAGCCAATGTTTGGGATGAATGCATATAGGTATGTACACCTGAAATATTACAATATTAGACAACTTAGTTAGCAACAAAACAACTTAAATAAAATAAGAGTAAAACGATTTACATACCACATCGAGGAGAGCCCAAGAAACCCCTTCCACGCCATTGTATGAGCTAGCCACGGAGACGGGACCTTGATGCTCAAGCACCATGTAGTGAAAGAAAATACTGAGCATCATGGTCCACCTCGTGTCTGTTCCACGATATTTTTGCAGCAGCGAGACCCAACAATCGATGTGCTATACATAAAAAATAGATGGTTAGACATGTAATATAAATATATTTGATTATATGACTATAGTTAAACTTCATACTAACCACATCCTGTAAGTCAGACTCCAAAGGGTCATCCACCAGCAGCAGCATAGGTGCGTTTGGTTCGTCGGATTCCGACGGAATTGGGCGGAATTGGAATGGTCAATTCCGTTGACCAAATTCCATTGTCATGTTTGGTTACCGATGAAATGGAATTGAATTCCAAAGATTCCTTTACATATGGATTTCATCATTCCTTTACAAAAGAGATGGAATTGAAATCCATTCCAGCCAAATTTTGAAAATGAAAAAAATACCCTCATTAAAGTTAAAACTCTAGCCGCATACACTCTTTCTCATTCACTGGCTTCTTCTTTTGTCGATAGATCAAGATTTTCTCTGGAGCGTCTCCTTCCTTCGTTCTTCTCGATTATCAATCAAGTATACATCTTCTACTCCATTATCGACTGAAATTTCTTGTTTTTTCTCCATCATCGACTGCATCGTCTCCTTTCTTGATCTGCTTCGATTTTTTTGTTAGAAACAGATTTCTTGTGTATTACAAACATATTTCGATTGTTGTTACGATTCTTGTTCTACTTGATGTTTGTGTTACAAACAGATTTCTTGCTGCTGCTGCTGCTTGCTGCTTGCTGTTGCTTGTTGTTGCTTGCTGTTGCTTGCTGCTGCTTGCTGCTGCTGCTTGCTGCTGCTGCTTCTTGCTGTTGCTGCTTGCTGTTTGTTGTTGTTGAAACCATATATATTAATACATTTAAAAAAAGGATATTATATTTTAACACCATATAATTCGTGTGTATATATAGGGGTGGTTCAAATGAAAACTCATCTTTGATTGTGCACGTGAGGACACATAAGAACCATTGATTAAAAAAAATGTTGAAGAGATCAACGTATTAAAAACGCGGTGGTATTTTTGTAAATAAGATGAAAACTCAGTCCATGGATTAATTAATATTTAGCACGTAGGGGTATTATTGTAAAAATGTATTGACGGTTCAAAATCAGATATAGACCATAATCATAATATTCAGACTGCAAATAGGGCTTCTTCATCATTTCTCGCCGCATATTCTCTCACTAAAAACCTCCATTATCAACGAAGACTCTCTCACTAAAATTGCCATTGTCGCCGATCATTTACGCAGATAACATACTAAAAATAAACAACAAATATGAGTGATTTTACTGAAGAACAGAGAGATCATATTCCGATTGCTCAAGTTTTCAAAAGAGGTAAGTTATAATGTTTAAAAACCTGTCGATAATGAATAGTTAGGGTTTATATTCTACTTTTACTGATTAAGGATTAGTAGATAAAGTGGGAAGTGAAGCAATAATAAAAACAAAATCTCATTCAATAATCCCTAAAACGGAAAAACGAAGAACGCAATAGATTTTACTGATTTTACTCATAGAAGAAACATCTGTTTATGAGATTAAATTTATGAGAACATATATTGTTAGATAGATATTGTTAGATTTCATAAATAAATGCTTGAAATGAAGAGTAAAAATTATGAAATAACAAATACTTTATCATAAACAAATAGATTATCAGTAAAATGATTATTTATAAACATTATTCATGAAAATTTTAAATAAAAAAACTGAGATATATTGGTAGATCTTGTTTGTGAGGAGTGATATTCATACTGATATACTGAATATTCACTTTATTCAAACTGAATAAAAAATAGAGATATATTGGTAGATCTTTGTTACATACTGAATAAATGATAGATATTCAGTATGGATATAACTTCAACTTTTAATATATGCCTATTATTCAGACTGAATAATACAAAATAAAAAGTGATTGATTATTATTGCTAAAACGTTGTTATCATGTTTGTGAGCAGTGGCGGAGGCACGTGATGACCACAAGTGGCCGGTGATCCCCCTCATCTATCTAGTTTTTTTAGTAATTTTTTTAAATTAGTCCATTAATAATAACAACCAGATAAGGAAGTAGAATTGGGATGTGGGCCCTCTCTAAACCAAAAAATGAGATAGTGGGCTGTGGGCCCTATCTAATCCAAGATACTAGTAACTTAATAATTTCCTCTAAAAAAGTGAAGTTTCACACACCACAGTAAAAGTAAAAATATGAAACCCACCTTTGCTAAATCCAATCAGTAATCTCCTTTTCTCACCGTCAACTGCTTCTCACCGTCGACGAGCTGTTGGCGTCCACATAACCTCTCCTTCACGATTTCCTACACTCAGTAACTCTCGATCTCCAATTTACAGGTTAGGATTTTGGTTTTTTGATTTTTTGTTTTGGTTTATTTTATTGTGTTTCAACTTTAAAATCGATAAAATACAACACATGTATTAGTTGATTAGTGTATTATCTACAAGAAAAGAACCATTAGCATTATTTTTTTTTATATTTGATAATTCTTGGTTTGAGAAAAAGGAATCATATAAACTCATAATTTAAGTTAAATATTAAGCATTATTTGTAATTAAATATTATGATTGCATCTTTCTGCTAGTGCTAAAAGCCTAAAGCATTTGGATAATTAATTGTTGATTTTGGAAATTGGAGTAGAATCTTGACTATGTTCTAATGTTCATATATGGTATCGGGTACAAACCAACTAGTTTGTACAAACCCGTACAAACTCAATCTACCTTCATGAATTTGCAATTTTTTTAATTTGGCTTCATGAATCTATATTTTGGCTTCATGAATATAAAATTTGGCTTCATGAATATATAATTTGGCTCCATAACTTCTTTTTTATTTATTTATAAGGGTATTTTAGGGCTCCACCGGAAAATATAGATTCATGAAGCAAAATTATATATTCATGAAGCCAAATTTTATATTCATGAAGCCAAAATATAGATTCATGAAGCCAAATTAAAAAAATTGCAAATTCATGAAGGTAGATTGAGTTTGTACGGGTTTGTACAAACTAGTTGGTTTGTATTTGATACCCAGCCTATATAGGGGTGGTATCGGGTACAAACCAACTAGTTTGTACAAACTCGTACAAACCATACATAGCTTCATGATTTTGTAAATTTGGTTTCATGAATGTATATATATATATATATATTGGCTTCATGAATATATAATTTGGCTTCATGAATATATCATTTGGCATTTTTAACTAATTTTTTTACAAAAATACCCTAAAATACCCTTATTTTTGTAAAAAAATTAGTTAAAAATGCCAAATGATATATTCATGAAGCCAAATTATATATTCATGAAGCCAAAATATATATATACATTCATGAAGCCAAATTTACAAAATCATGAAGCTAGGTATGGTTTGTACGAGTTTGTACAAACTAGTTGGTTTGTACCCGATACCACCCCTATATATATATATATATATATATAATATTCTCTCTCTCTCTCTCAGTAAGTCAGTATCCAATCCCAATGTAACATTGATCCATTAACACTCTCTTAATCAAACACTGAAATAGTGAAATTGTAATAACATTCTGCTTCATTAAAAGAAAAAAATGGAATTGTGATTTGTATTTTAACAGTTTGTTTCATTACAAGAAACACAACTGGAACTGTGATTTGTCTTTAACAAATAATAGTCTGTTTCATTTCTTTAACATTCTTTAACACTCCTAGATCTCCAAAATAATTGTAATTTTGTAAATAACTTTTAACAGTCATGGACAAATATTTGATTAAAAGAAAAACAATTGGAGATTCATCATCGATGCCAGAAAAGAATGATGTTGATAAAAGTAAACAAAGTCGTGTGGAAACCAATTTAACTGATCTTCCTGATCTTCCTGCTGATCTTGTTGCAACTGCGACTGTTGAGAGAACATTTTCTGCTATGAACATTGTAAAGAATAGATTGCGCAATAGAATGGGAGATCAATGGATGAAAGATTGCTTGGTTACTTATATTGAAAAGGATGTTTTTTCTGAAATCGATAACGAAGAGATCATTGATAAGTTCCAAAAAATGAAGACTCGTCGAGGTCACTGTTAAATCTGTAAAGGTCAAATCTAAAGGTAAAATATTATCAATATTATATAACATCGATGTTTTTGCTATTTTTATATTGTTGACTTTTTTTTATATGAGGCTCCCCCTAATACAGATTCCTGGCTACGCCCCTGTTTGTGAGGAGTGATATTCATAATGAATATACCTTTATTCAGACTGAATAAATGGTAGATATTCACTATGAATATAACTTCAACTTTTAATATATGCCTATTATTCAGACTGAATAATACAAAATAAAAAGTGATTGATTATTATTGCTAAAACGTTGTTATCATGTTTGTGAGGAGTAATATTCATACTGAATATACCTTTATTCAGACTGAATAAATGGTAGATATTCAGTATGAATGTAACTTCAACTTTTAATATATACCTATTATTCTTAATAATACAAAATAAAAAGTGATTGATTGTTATTGCGAACATTGTTATCATGTTTGTGAGGAGTGATATTCATACTAAATATCAACCCTTTATTCTGTCTGAATAAAGATAAATATTCAGTATGAATATAAATTCAACCTTTAATCTATACCTATTATTTAGACTGATTAAATTCTATGTTTATTAACTGATTGAATTTAAATAGAAAAGAAAAGAAAGCATGAAGACGAAGTATCTTCATCAAAGAAAAAAAAGACAAAAAAGATATTATTATGATTCATTTTTCAGTTATTGATAAAAATTAACAAAATACATATATTAATCATTTTGTTTTGAATATCAAAAATGTTTATAGATAAAAAGAAGAAGGAAACATTAACAAAAAAGAACAAAGGTGAATCTTCAAGTAAAAAGAAAAAGGATGAAGGTTCAAGAAAGAAGAAAAAATAAAGATGAAAAAGAAGAAACTACAAAGAAGACAAAGAAGAATGCAGTATACCGATCTCTTTCAATCAGAACAACTCCAAAGAATTTGATGTTGTTTACTGTAAAAATGAGGTTGCCACAAATAAACAGCATAAAACAAATGGGTTTTGAAAGTTTATTGAATATGAAGATTGATTCAATACCTGCAAAGCTGGCACACCACATAATATACAACTTCAACCCAAAGGAAATGGTGATCGGAACAAGAAAGGGTCCTATTAAAGTTACAACAGAGTCTATGAATCATGTTCTAGGACTCAAGGATGCAGGTGTTGATATCAATTGTATTGACACATACATGCAATGGGATGAGATTATAAAGATTGGATATCACAGTTTGACAAACCAATGATAAGACCAAAAGATATTGTGAAGAAGATAATTGATTCCAATAGTGCTCACTGAATTTCATGTTAAATTTCATTGTTTTATTTGTGAATACAATGTCTGTGTGTATGAACATGAGGACATGCAATCTTGCCATTCTTTCACATCTTGGAAAAGATTTGGATTTCAAGAATGCAAATTGGTGTAAATACATTATTGATTGTGCAAAAGAAAGCAAGATATGTTGGAACCATGAATCAGATGCAAGCTTCTACACATGACCAATAACATTTTTAACGGTATGTAATCAACTTTAATATCTGTTTTATTCAACATTAATATGCTAGTTAGGGTTGATTTAAGCATGAATAACTTCATTATTCATTATGAATAACTTTGATATGAATGGTAATTGATAGTTTATGGATTGGGTTAAGAAGCAATACATTCATTATTCAGTATGAATAAATAACAAAACATATTCAATTTATAAGGTATAGATTAAAAGTTATTCATTCTAAATATCTAACTTTATTCAGATTGAAAAAAGTTAGATATTCAGAATGAATAACTTTTAATCTATACCTTATAAATTGAATAAATATGATATGCATGCTAATATATTGAATATTGAATAGTTTAAGCATGAATACCATTATTATTCAATTAGAAATTCAGAAAATCATAATATAACATTTTTGATATTTACATATTTGCATTTTACACAATGAATCTTCTTTATCTTGATTCAACAAAATGCACTGGAATGGTGCACAAGAGAGTAAAGCCTGTACTGAAAGAATGGAATACAAAGAGAATGAAGACGAGAGAGAAGATGGAAATAAGAAATAGAGGTTTTGGGAGAGGGGATTTTGTAGAAGAGTATGTGGAAAGAGAAGAAACAGAGGAAAGTTCGACAAAGAAGAAGACAGCTAAGGTAAAAAAATATATCTACATTTGAATTATAGTACTTACTTGGACAACTAAAATCTCTTTAAAAAAAACAGGAGCATTTGAAGATGCTTGATGAAGGATTAGAGGAACTGTATGCAAACAAGGCAGAACTTGAATACAACTTAAAGCAAGCAATAATGTTGTATCCAGAAGACAGTTCTTTCATTGATTGGAAAGACAGTTATGAGAAATCATTTCCCTCAAAATCAGAAAGGATTTTTCAGAAATAGATTGTTGATACTGCAGAAAAGACAGAGCAACTTGTACATGTCAGGGATGTTAGCTCCAACTTTTATGCAAAGAAGTATTAAAAAATAGGCTACGTGTAAAAACATCGACAGAGCCTCTGCCAAGACACCGAGTAAAGATCCAAGTGAAGGATCTACAGAAGACGCTATCAGAGGACAAGGCCACAGAGCCTCTGTCATACTTGACAGAGCCTCTGTGGTAAGAAGACTTAGAAGAATGAAGAATTCTGATGTTCAAGACAAGGACGTTCGTGCCTCTCACGTGCCTCTGCTGTACGAAGATCCTGAAGATCATTCGTACAAGGCGTGCCCTGCACATTCCACGTGTCCACCACTGATGGGTTACAGCCTTTGCAGAAAACGGCACACTACATTAACGTTGTACCTGATGCACTCCCGCGATCGTGTCTTTGTACCCTTTGTACTTCTTGTCTAAAACTTGTCCCCTGTAGAATAGTATAAATAGAAGGCTCATGTTGAGCTCTTCTATTAACTTTACACAACACACACACACACACACCTGTTTAGAGCAGAATATTTTCATACCTTCGGTGTTCTTAGGTGTTCTTGATTAATCAATATACAGTGAATCATTGAGTTAAACTTTTGTGTTATTATTATTTCACGTATTTGATCTTGTGTGTTTTTCTACCTAGAATATCTCTTTAGTTCTTTAAAACGCTTTTGCATACTTATTTTGTTCGAACTAATAGAGATTAACATCATTGTTGAGTAATATAGGGATCAACAATTGGTATCAGAGCCTTCCTTGATTTCTATATCAAGAGATCCACTCTGACAATGATTTTAACTATTTTTGGTAGAAACTTGGATTGATTTTGACCTGTTCTTTATCTTTCAAACAGCCTCTGTTTTTCTGCTATTCTCGACCAGTTCGACTTTAGTAAACTAACAGAACCTGTTTCGTTGGTTAAATCTTTCCATTTTAGTGCATTGTTCAAGGTTTTAAGATTATAAACACTTTTTGAAGCATCTGTCACATCATTTGAAAACTTTCAGCTCATACTCTGCTTTTCTGGTATTCACAAATATGCTCAAAATGGAAAACACAAACAACTTCTTCACTGCTGGTTCTTTAACCAAGCAACCCACTCTGCTAAGAGATGAGTACTGTTAGGACCATAAATGTCCTACATATTAGAAAAATATATAAATAATTATATAGTGCTTAATTAGTTTATTTAATTATTTGTAATAAGTCTTTAATCATAAAAGGGCTTAGTTTAGATTAATGGGCCATGGGCCGTGGTGCTTAAAGGCCTAAGTATATAAGGTTATGTTAACCTTTAGAATTAGGTTAGACGTTCGATAGACGATTCATTATCATTCATGAGAGCTTAATTGTTTAGAGAGAGATAGTTAGGATTTTCATTCTAACATTTGTAACTATCTTGATTATTGAATATGAGAGGGATGACAAGTTGAAATCATTATCTGTTCTTGTTATTTCTCATTGAATCGTTGTTACCTGATCAATCTAGGACTAACAATTGGTATCAGAGCCGAATCGGTGATTTGAAGATACGAAAGAAATCGAACGAAAGCGAGAAAAGGCAAGAAAATTCGCAGAAAATTTTCTGGAAAATCACAGCCAGCCGTTTCGCCTATTCCCGGAGTTTGAATCGTCGGATCGTCACGATTTTTGGACAGTAGCTTCGGGACATCTTGTTTCACATTATGACCGGTTGGATTAATCATTTAAGGTCCAGAAGGCATCCAAAAGGATTTTCATAAAAGTGCAGTAATATTTGAAGAAAATCGTTCTTCAATCGGGTTTGCAAAGTTTTTTCATTAATTTAATAATTCGTTTGTTAAATCTCGATTGTTTACTCGTTTATATCTACTGTTTATCTGCGTTTACATCGACTCTCAAAGGAATTAATTTTCACTTTATAAATTAGTTCTTGAGTTTTGATGGTGTTGATAATCTTCATAAGTGTTCTTGAGCAAAAAGGTTTAGATCTAATATCTTGATCCAAATTTTGTTGAAATCTATAATAAAACGTGTTTAGTGATATTTGATTTTCAAAAACAAATCTTAACAATTATTTGTGAGTTTGTTTTTGCAGATTTCGCCTCGTAAGGAATTTATTTGGTCCATGTGGATGTAAATTCAAAGTTGGAATGAAAAAGCAATTTTTGTTTAATATATCATGCCATGAATTAACATCTTGGGTCGTGAATCTCAATTAAGTGCAGAATCAAAGTGGTCAACAAGATTACAGTCAAAGGTTGCGGCTGGTGGCTGGTGCTATTACTAGGAATTCCAAATCCATCTTGTCCGGGTAATACTTTCATCCGGAAACCAAATTCTCCCGGTAAGTCAACTTTCTGTCTCTTTCCCGATAACCCCAGGTTACCTGGTAACCCCAAGTTACCGGATTGATTTTTTTTAAAAAGTTACCGGAATAACTTTTCTCATCCGGATACTTTTTTTTTTTGCGCCCGATAACCTTTTGTTTGCACTACAATTCAGCATGATAGTGTTGACTCATTTGTTTCATTAGTTGACCGATGCACACACATACACGCCTCATAGTCTTACATATATATTTAGGTGAATTTTTTTTTGTTTGTTTTTTTTTTCAATTTCTGTTGCTTGGTTTGATTTTCATCCGGTAAACTCGTCCGGTAAGTGCATTCATCCGGTAAGCGTATCATTCAGACAAGTTCCCGGTAAGCCATTTTACCCGGACTCCATCCGGAAAGTACATCTCACCCGGTAAGTCTCAGTCCCTTTTATCCGGTAAGTTCAATTGCTTTTATTTTATCCGGTAAACCATCCTTTATTCGGTAAATCAACTTTTATCCGGTAAGTTGTGTTTAGTAAGTTTGATTGGTAAGTTCTCGTCGGTACCCGAGTTACCGCACGTCTCGTGATTAAAATCTTTAACGAAAGTTGCGATTTTTCTTAACGATCGATTTGATTTTTTTGTGACGCTTGAGATTATTTGTGACGACTTGCTGTTATTAGCAACTATTATTCTCGCAGGTTTCACCATCAAAGCTTGATTTCGTTCGTTCCGTCAATAATCAAATCTTAAATTTTGGAAACGAATTTATTTTATAAATTAATTTTTCTAATTTAATTTTTAATTTTATTCCGCAATTTTGATTCTTCAAAATCAACACCGATTAACGATCATAATTTTTCAGGTAACAATGTCGAAGTATTGCTCCAATCGGGAGTGTTCAGAAATGATTAGAATATCTGAAATAAATCTCAAGCTAGCAAGGGAAGACTGCAGAAATTACTTCAAAGAACGGGAGGAACTGAAATTGCTAACAATTGAAAGTTCTGAGAAGCTTGCCAAATCTGAAGAAAAGGCAACAGCATTAGAGTCTGAAAACTCTGAGCTGAAAATTAAGCTTGCTAAATCTGAAGAAAAGGCAACAACATTAGAGTCTGAAAACTCTGAACTGAAAAAGAAGCTGTCTGAATTGCCATCTCAAGACGAAGATGATCCTAAATACACAGCCTTTATGAAAGACGTGGCTCAGTTCTCCAGATCCTACCAACAGCATTGCAAGAAGAAGGTAGTTGAGCACAAGGAGCCTGATAAGAAGGAGAAGACTGAAAAAGAGCAAACAAGACTAAATGAAAAGAATATCAAGCAGAAAGATGATTTGATCAACAAGTACGTCAAAGAACTAAAGGAGCTGAAATCTCAAATCTGGATTAGTTCTGAGAAGCTTGCTGAAGAAGAAGAGAAAGGTAAACTCCTGAACCATGAAAACCTTGAACTTAAAGGTAAATTATCCTCTCTTGAAAAGTTTTTTGAAAAGGAAAAGGAAAGTTTTGAAAAAGAAAGACAATTGCTTATTCAAAAGCAATCTGGTTTTTCATCCACCTCTCTTGAAGAGAAAAAGAGACTTGAGCTTATGTGTTTAAAACTTTCAACACAAATCTCCGACTTTGAAAAAGTTTTGATTTTAGAAAGAGAAAAGTTTGAAATTGAACGCAAATCTTTTTCTAAAAAGAATGGAGAACTCTCTTTGAAAATATCTGATTTAGAAAAGGAATTAGACGTTCTAATCAAAGAGTCCGAGAAAGGGAAAGTTAAAGGTTTTAGATCAAAATGTTTAAAAGATGATTTTTCAAGAGAGAGAAAGAGTTTGCAGTCCGAGATTTCTAAACTTACACAGAGATTATCTGGATTAGCAACCGAGACTTTGAAGAAACAAATGGTTAAATCTGATTCAAAGATTTTTGTCAAATCAAATGATTTTCCAAAAGATCAGATTCAACCTTCTAATCTTTTCTATAATTCTCGTGTTGATAATAAAGATAATCAAACCTTCAAGAAAGTAAAAATGGAGTGGAGAGTTAAAGGAACCACTCCTACTTCAAAGTCATTCGTCCCGGTAAAGAATGCCAAGAACAACACAGCTTTCCACGCTAACTCTTTTGTGAAAACTGATCGAGTTTACTCTGTTAATAAACTGATCAGCTTATCTACACAGAAGCTGTGTTGCTCTTATTGTGGAACAAATGACTTTGTGGATAAAGATCGTGCCAACTATTGGTATGGTACTTATAGTTTCCCTGGTCCTCACAGTCATAGGGCATTTAACCAACAAGGATCCATCAAAAGATGGATACCAAAATCTGTCTAATCTGTTTTGCAGGAATGTCATGTGCATTTAAATTAGAAGATTCATTCCACATGACGGCATTCAAAGGTTATGCCACATTTGAGGGGGAGAACTATGAAAGGTAAGTGAACTTCAACTGAATTCAAAGACCGTGGTAATTAATTCTTAATAACTAACTTGTGTTTGTTATTCTTCAATTTTAAATTCCATGATTTCCACGTGTCATTTTTCTTGACTTAGTTATTTTCATGTCTCACATATTTGTTGATTTTTCGATGGAAATACACTCGTTTGAATTCCTAGTTGCTTTCTAAGTTCGCTATTTCTTGCAATATGATTCCATTCATATCTGATATATTAATTGTGACTTGTTCTTCACAATTAAACTTTCTGATCATTGTTTCTTTTCTTGCAAAATATTGTGCTTACTGAGTCTATCTGTTTTGCGCTTGAATCTGTTTCTTGAAATTCTGGTAATTCAATAATGACTTCTGATTACCTCATATCAGAACTCGGACTTAATTTTATGACTTCTGATCATCTCAGATCAGGACTCGTTCTTAAAAGCTTGACTTCTAAACACCTCCGTTTAGAACTCGTATTTCACTGCTTACTTAACTGACTTACTCGTTGCATGTAAATGTGTGTTAGGAATTACATCGTTTCTATGGTCTATCCAGAACCGGAAGGACCTACCCAAGAAACACATCCTTTATAAACAACAGTGAGGGGTCTAGATTGTTAGATGAGTTTGGAGTGAAAAGAATATGGTGAGGCTGTGACAGGACTTAAAAGAATTATTGGTCCTTACCAAACCGAGTCAGTTATCCGGGTAACCACACAATCTATTCATTCTCGTTCTTTGGAGATGAATATTGAAACAGACATGGACCAGTGTCGATAACTCGTGTCACCCTACCCAGCCACTCAAGTATCTCTCAACAGATGCTTGTTTCACATATTCACAGAGATTAGCACATAATCTATCTATTCCTCACTCGGAGGTCTTAGATATTGGAACAGGAAGACATCAGCTCCGGTCTCCGAACTTCACATTCTATTCACTGTGTCAATTGTTTTTAACTTGCGTCCCAGGTTAAATCAATTTTTGAGCCAAAAAAAAAGATAGAATTTATTTTCTTTCACACATGCACGAGTCTTTGTGATTCCCATTGCATATCTTCGTGATATTGCCGGAACAGTTTGAGAAGTTAAATTTTTAAATTTTCTTCAGTGATACCTGGAAGTCCTATCAGAGATTCCCCTTTGCCAACTCTGAACATAGGCCACACAATTTTTTAAATTGTTGTGATAACAGTTACTTTTGTGTTTCTGTGTTAGATGATTACCCCATTTCTGGTTACTTAATGTTTTATCTGGATTCTTTTGCTACTCATCATTTTTGTCTTTGAACGTGCATGATGCTCCGGATGCTCCTACTCATCATGAGGGGGAGAAAGGGTACAGATTCAAAGACACCGAATATCAAGTTGAGGGGGAGTTAGCAAAAGCCGAAGGGGACTAAAGAAGTCCCCATGCAAAAGCCAAGGGGGAGTAACGGTCAAGTTCCGAAATCCGAAAAGACTTCAAAGTTCAAGTGATCAACTCTTCTCATTCCTTATTAAGTGGTGTTCGCTTCAAATTATTTCCTCCATCGGGCATTCTGGTCAAGTTCTTAAAGTTGAAGATTTGAAGACTAAGAACTTTATTCAAGGGGGAGCGCTGAAAAGACATGAAGACAAGCAACACCGAAGTGCTTCAAAGATTCAAGAAAAAGAGAAGATCAAGATTTGAAGGTTTCAAGACCGATTTTTATTTATATATCTTTAGGGGGAGATTGTTAGGACCATAAATGTCCTACATATTAGAAAGATATATAAATAATTATATAGTGCTTAATTAGTTTATTTAATTATTTGTAATAAGCCTTTAATCATAAAAGGGCTTAGTTTATATTAATGGGCCATGGGCCGTGGTGCTTAAATGCCT
Source organism: Saussurea involucrata (assembly GCA_033807775.1). NCBI lineage: Eukaryota > Viridiplantae > Streptophyta > Magnoliopsida > Asterales > Asteraceae > Saussurea > Saussurea involucrata. Next base: position 195,385,467 of record CM066314.1, read on the forward strand.
AAGTATATAAGGTTATGTTAACCTTTAGAATTAGGTTAGACGTTCGATAGACGATTCATTATCATTCATGAGAGCTTAATTGTTTAGAGAGAGATAGTTAGGATTTTCATTCTAACCTTTGTAACTATCTTGATTATTGAATATGAGAGGGATGACAAGTTGAAATCATTATCTGTTCTTGTTATTTCTCATTGAATCGTTGTTACCTGATCAATCTAGGACTAACAAGTACCCTCAATGGATGATACGAATGATTCATTTCTTTGAGGGTACTGACAAAGAACTGGTCCAGTATATCCACAATCCTCCTTTCATTCCCATGGTCACAGTACCTCGTGTACCTGCCACAGATGACACTCCAGAGGTTGCTGAGTACGAGAAACCAAAGACAAAGGACAAATGGTTTACTACAGACTGGGAGAAATACGAGGTTGCTCAGAAGACCAAGCGACTTCTGATAATGGCCATACCCAATGACCTTTTCCAATCCCTAGATGCGTGTGAATCTGCATACGATCTGTGGAAGGAACTGGAGAAACAATTGGAGGGAGGGGCCAAGACTTAGAAGAACCGCAGAGCCCAATGCATCAACGAATACTACGCATTCAAAGCTCTGCTGCCAGAATCTCTGCAGTCAACATGTGACAGGTTCAACTCTCTAATTAACAAGTGTAAGAAGTTCGGGATTCACAAAACTTCTGAAGAGAACAACGTTATGTTCCTAAAGAGCCTTAATGAAGAATGGCTCTAGTTGTCTATGTCTCTGCAAACTAATCAGGACCTAGACACCTGGACTCTGTCAGATCTTTACGGAACGCTGGCTGCCCAAGAACCTCAGATTGCTCAAGCAAAAGCTCAAACCGGTGGCCCTCTTGCACTTGTTGGTAAGGCTACAGAAGCAAAGGAGAAACCAAAGAAGGAGAAACCTGTGGAGGAGAAGAAAGAGAAGAAAAAGAAGGTGTTGGTCGTGGATAGTGAAGAGGAGGAATTGGTAGAAGAAGAGGAGGCAACAATGGCCTCAATAGCTAAATCATTAGCTCTTTTGACAAGATAGTTCAGCAGAGGGTACCAGAAGAAGTCAGGATATGAACGCAATGGGAGAGATGATCGTGGAGGGAAGTATGAGCCAAGGAATTAAGGAAGAGAAGATGCAAATGACCAACAGAGGTCAAGTGACAAAGGTGACAGAGGTGGTGACCAACAGAGGTCAGGCGACAGAGCTGGGAATGCACCCTAGAATCAGGGATGTTTCAATTGTGGCAAGCCAGGCCACTATGCTGCAGACTGCAGGAGCAAACCAAATCGCCCTCAGAGGGACTCTGCTTTCTACAAAAAGAAAGCAGAATACTATGATCAGAAGTCTCTCATGGTGGAGCAAGAGAACTGGTAGTCAGATGAATCCTCTGACGAAGGTGAAAAGAAGAATGCCCTGTTCTGCGGAATGGCAGAGGTTAGCTCCTCCGACACTGACAGTGAGGTATCCACTTCTGACTCTTCATCGAATGAAATAGAAGCTGATTTGCTTAAACTAACTATTGAATACACTGAACTTAAAAAGACCTGCGAAAATGTCCAGAAGAAGCTTGCATTCTTTGAGAGAGAAGCCAGACTTCTCACTCAAGAAAAGGCAAAAATATTTCAAGAAAAGGAAGAGATTGAAACAAATTGGCACAAACATCTAAACCCTTTAAAAGAAAAGATTTCAGAACTCAACTCTGCCTTAAAAGCTAAATCAAAAGAACTTATGGATGTTGAGAGCGACAGAATGAATATTTTTGCTCTAAAACATTATTTTCAAAAGGAAAGAGAAGTCCTTCATCAAGACCTACTCAGAAGAGACCTTTTAATTAAGAAATATCAAGATGCACAGATGGTATATGAAAAGGTGAATACACAAATAGGAAGACGGGGAATTGGCTTCTGTGATATACATCCATACACTGGAACCAAAAGAGACAAGTCTCTGTCTTCTCTATTTTGTATTGAAAGCACAAGAAAACCAGGTTTTCCAAATTTAACCTCTGTAAGCCAAAGGCAAAAAGTATCTGGGGAACCACACAAGAGGAAACCTCTGAAGATGATAAATGTGTGGTTTGAAAACACAGATCTGTTATCTTCAGCCTCTGTCAAAAGAGACTCCAAACCTAAGAGATATCTGAAAACACAAGATCAGATAGGAATTTTCTAGTTTGGTGACCCTGAGACTCAAACACAGGTCGCTTTTGTCTGCACAATAGATTCTGAAACGAAACTATCTGCAGATCCACCTGAATTCTTGCCCGCTTCTTCAGAAGAGAAACTGAAAAACATTTCTGAAAATGAGTTAATGGAAATCGGTAAAAACAACTTTTATGAGAACCTCTGTACATCTTCTGAATATCAAAAACTCTCTGAGGAAATCTTGATAAATACTTCTGTTGACTTGGAAGATAGTCCCAAAGAAAAGGAAGAAAACGAGTATGGCACATGCTCAAAAAGTCCAGCCTCTGTCGAAAGAGATCAAAGTGACTCAACCTATGTATATGAGGACGAATCATCCTCTGACGAATCTGAGACTGACTCAAATGAGTCAGAAATAGTACCTTATGATTCAGAGGGATTTAAACTTCCCTCTGGAATTCTTAACAGAACCATTCCTCCTAAGGAGAAAATTACAAGGATTCCTATCTGTCCAGACTTTTTGGACATGTGTATACAAGCCAAAACCTCTCTTGAGCTTGAGAAAATCAAACAACAGAAGGAAATGTCTTCTCAAAATCCAACAAGTTCAAAAACTTCAAAACCCTTAAGGCCATTTTAAGAAAAATTAACCTGGCAACAGAAGGGTAAGTGGGTTAAAAATAACAAATCTTTTTCTTCTGTGACAGTGAAACCTGCAGAAGTTCACCACAGAGGAAGGGGTCCACAGAAGGCTACTCCCAACAGAGAATTTTCAAAACAACAATCTAGTCTACATAGGTCTTCTTGCAATAGGAAGTCAGATGCAAGGGTAGATTGTAATAATAAAGCCTCTGTACCCCTATTCAGTGTTTTTAATGAAAAGTTCAAGCAAATTTCTTCGCATATTCATTATTATTATTGTTTTGAACTTATGTATCAATTGAACCAACACTTCTCTAGTCCACACTGTTTCCTCTCTAGACCCAAAAAGAATGCTAAATTCAAGGGTAAGAAGAAACAAACTGGTTCTTCATCTGAAATTAAAACCAAACCCAAGGATGCTAAGGCAACCTTCAAGATCCCTAATAGAGCTGGACCCATTTGGATATGGGTACCTAAAACTCTCTAATTGTGTTACAGAAGCAGTATGTGCCGATCTGGTATCTAGACTTCGGGTGCTCGGGGCACATGACTGGCGACAGAGGTCTACTATCCTCTTACAAATATAAACTTGATGGAGGATCTGTGACCTTTGGGGACAACAAGAAGGGGTATATAAAAGGCTACGGAGTCATCAAAAAGGAAAATATAACCGTATGCAAACTTGCATATGTGGATGGCCTTAAGCACAACTTTCTCAGTGTTAGCCAACTTTGCGATACGGGTTTCGATGTGATGTTCAAAAAAACCTTATGTTCTCTGCAAGGTGAAGATACAGGAGTTGAACTTTTGCGAGCCGAACGAAAGGGAGATTTGTACCTCATGAACGTTAGTGCCAAGAACAAGAAGGACAAGCTCTGCCTTGTTGCCTGTAAGAACGAAGAAGCCTGGTTATGGCACAACAGGTTCTGCCACTTAAACTTTCATACTTTAGACAAGCTTGTTAAACTTGATCTTGTTAAAGGTTTGCCAAATGTCAAATTCAGTAAAGATCATTTGTGCTCTGCCTACGAAATGGGTAAACTCAAAAGAGCTTCCCATAAAGGCAAGACTGATGTGTCTTGCCCTAGGCCTCTGTACATGCTACACGTTGACCTCTGCGGTCCAATCGCTACACAGAGCCTAGGCGGAAAGAAATATATACTTGTGTTAATTGATGAATACTCGAGATATACATGGGTGGAATTTGTCAGAAATAAACAAGATGTTCCAAACATTCTGATAAACCTAATGAAAAGAATCCAGGTTCTGTATGAGTGCAGGATTCAAAAGTTAAGGAGCGACAATGGCACAAAATTCAAAAACTCTGTCATTGAAGCTTATCTTACAGAATAAGGCATATCTCAGAACTTCTCTGCTGCACGCACCCCACAACAGAATGGTGTGGTTGAACGAAAGAACCGCACGCTTGTGGAGGGTGCAAGAACTATGCTGACAGCATCTGGATTGCCCATTTCTTTCTGGGCAGAAGCTGTATCAACCGCATGCTACACCCAAAATCGATCAACTATAGTAAAGAGGCACATCAAAACACCGTACCACTTGATCAAAAAAAGGCGACCAAACATCAAGTTGTTCCATGTATTTAGATGCAAGTGTTTTGTCCTGAATGATTGAGAAACTAGAGGGAAGTTTGATGTGAAAGCAGACGAAGGCAAGTTCATAGGATACTCTGCCACCTTAAAGGCTTACAGAGTTTATCTTCTACGATCCCGAACCATTGTAGAGAGTATCAATGTCTCTTTTGACGACTCCTTTCAGAAGACTTCTGAACAAATCAGTTCAGAACTTGGCCTGAAAAAGGAATCCTCTGGCATCTCCCCTACAAGAGAAGCAGAACTAAATCTGCTATTTGAAGAGATGTTCCACGATGATATTGATCCCTCTGCCAGAGCCGTCAGAGCCTCTGGAGAAACATCTTCTGCCAACCAGACTGAGTCAGGTATATCTCTAACTGGTCCACTAAATACTTCATCCTCTTCTGTGATTCTTGCAGATGCAAGTGCTGAGGGGAGCGAACAGAAGATGATACAAGCAAAAATACTACAGAGGCACTGGAATTACCTACTCCCGCTACGACAGAGGAACCAATACCAGAGGAAAACGAGGATCCAGTCTCTATATCCTCAGAGGAATCAATTCCAACTCTTATCCCAATACCTCCACAAGCTGAAGAACCAAGTTCAAGCACAGAAGTACCTTCCACTACAGATGTTGCACCAGAACCACAGTGTGCAACCACAGAGGTTCAACTAGATGATGCTAATGACCATCTTCCAAAAACGACAAAGTGGACGAAGAGCCATCCTCAAAGCCTAATAATCGGCGATCCTTCTGAAAAGGTCAAGACAAGATCAGCCACTGCTAACTTTTGTTTCTTTACAAATTTTATCAGTGTGATCGAGCCAAAACATGTTTCTAAAGCCCTAGATGACCCAAACTAGGTAGATGCGATGCAAGAAGAGCTTCTACAGTTTGAGAGAAACAAGGTATGGACCCTGGTTCCTCTGCCAAGAGGGAAACAAGCAATTGGGACTAAATGGGTCTTTAGAAACAAGAAGGATGAGGATGGGGTTGTCATCAGAAATAAAGCGAGATTGGTGGCCAGGGGATATTGCCAAGCATAAGGCATTGATTACGATGAGACTTTTGCCTCTGTCGCATGGCTCGAAGCAATAAGAATCTTCTTAGCCTTCGCAGCCCACAGAGGTTTCAAAGTTTTTCAAATGGATGTAAAATCTGCCTTTCTGAATGGTCAAATTCAAGAAGAAGTATACGTCCAGCAGCCACCAGGGTTCGAAAGTGCCAAGTACCCAAACCATGTTTACTTCCTTGATAAAGCTCTATATGGACTGAAACAGGCTCCAAGAGCATGGTACGAACGCCTTTCAACCTTTCTCCTTGTTAACAATTTCGAAAGAGGTACAACTGACACTACTTTGTTTTATAAAAGAAAAGGTGATGAGATTCTACTTGTACAGATTTATGTGGACGACATTATTTTTGGTTCTACAAATGCAAAACACTGCACTGATTTTGAAAAGCTCATGCAGAGTGAGTTTGAAATGAGTATGATGGGAGAATTAAACTTCTTCCTAGGACTTCAAGTCAAACAATCATCAGAGGGAATCTTTATAAATCAAGGTAAATATGTCTCCGACATTCTTTCAAAATTCAATCTCTCTGATGCCTCTGTCATGAAGACCCCCATGTCTACTAGAAATTAAGTTACACTCAGATCCAGGTGGAAAATCTATAGAGTGTAAGCTCTACAGAGGCATGATTGGGTCCCTTTTATACTTAACTGCAAGTAGACCTGACATAATGTATGTCACATGCCTCTGTGCAAGATATCAAACTAACCCAAAGGAATCCCACCTTCTTGTTGTAAAGAGGATCTTCAGATACCTAAAGGGAACCAAAAATCTTGGCCTCTGGTATCCGAAGAACTCTGGCTTTGATCATATGGCCTACACAGATTCAGATTATGGAGGATGCAAGCTTGACCAAAAAAGTACATCTGGGAGTTGTCAATTCCTGGGTGGTAAACTAGTCAGCTGGACTTCAAAGAAGCAGAATTATGTGTCGACATCTACAGCAGAAGCTGAATATGTTGCTGCTTGTTGATCCAAACCCTCAATGATTTGATAATGACCCTCTCTTAAACACTTAGTGAAAATTGTAAGTAAACAATATGTATCAGAGTTTCACTATCGCTGATAAGTACTAAGACTTTACAGTACCGCTGATAGGAACTCTCACTCTTTGGATTAGATATTCAGCGAACACTGTTCATCATCATATAGCTCTGAGCCTGTTCAGTCTATGAGATGATCGCTGATAAGTTAGTTGTTTACATATGATCCCTGAAGACAAGTTTCACGTCAACCAAAGTTCTACGCTGAAGTCGAAGATCAAGCTCAAGAACCAGCGACAAGTCTACTCATGAACTGATGCGGATATCAGCGAAGCAAGACCTGTCCATTCAACGTGAAGTATCAAGTAGAAGACTTCAGCAATCGCTGAACTTTATCATTCGCTGATAAAGATCTTGTTGGTCCCGAAGGGCTATACAAGTTTGTAGAAGGGGGGGGGGGTTGAATACAAACACACAGATTTTACTTTTCTAAATTGTTTATTGATAGATCATTAACAATTTACAGCTTGTTGCGGAAACAAGATTAAGGATAAATCCTAAATCTAAACAAGTTGGAACACTAAGTTTCTTGCACTAAGAAAGAGAAGGAAATTACTAATAATAACCTATCTCAAGAAAAGAAGGATGAACTTGTCCAGAGTTAGCAAGTTACTTCAAAATGAAGTGAGTTCACCTTCTTATATACTGCATGCGTTTAATGCATGACAGTATACACTTTACACGTGGCAGCAGCTGATTGGTTGCATGTCATTGACCTTTGTTGACAACCTAAGTAGCCGCATGTTTGAACAGTGTAGTATCAGGGTGGTTGTACGAATTCAGACAATAAGGAGGTTCTTTTCTGACATATCGTACGGAGTCGTGCAAGGGTGGTTAAGACAAAAATACTTTGTACGGAGAACTTCATGATCAGCTTTTCGTTGATTCAGCGATCTATCATTCTTTATCAGCGAATGATAGAATTCAGCGATAGCTAAAGTCCTATACTTGATACTTCACGTTGATTGGACAAATCTGAGTCTTCGCTGATCCGCATTAGTTCATTAGAAGACTTGTCGCTGGTTCTTGAGCTTGATCTTCGACTTCAGCGTAGAACCTATGTTGACGTGAAACTTGTCTTCAGGGATTATAAGTAAACAACTAACTTATCAGCGATCACCATAAGTACTGAACAGACTCAGAGTATTATGGTGAACAGTTTCACTGAATGTTTAATCAAAAGAGCGAGAGTTCCTATCAGCGGTACTGGAAGATCTTAGTACTTATCAGTGATAGTGAAACTCTGATACATATTGTTTACTTACAATTTTCACTAAGTATACAAGAGAGGGTCATTATCAAATCACTGAGGGTTTGGATCAACAATCTCCCCCTATTTGATTATGACATAGCAACAGAGAAAATTGCTATATAATGAAAACATAAGGATAAAAAGAACTCATAAAATATGTGTCCCTTTTACTGTTTTCTGGGATCTTTTCTGTACTGATGGAGTAAAGTACGTTCGCTGAAATTTTTCTTTAAACTTTGTAAAGATTACAGAGGGAAGTGGAAAAATTACAAGTACAACGAATAAAATTACAAGTACAAAAGATGTAGACAGATAAGGATAGAAAGAATTACAAGGCGATCCTATCCGTCAAAAGGTTCTTCCTTAATGAGTTGTTCATCAAGGGTCATTGATGTGGCAATCATCCAATCAGGGACATCTGCTCCTTGATTCTTTTTCTTCAGAGCCTCTTCAAAAATCAAGGGCTTCAAGTGTCTAGCTTTGATGTCGCGTCTGACTTCACACCAGTATCAGAGATCTCTGAGTTGTTCGATAGGAGCGATGTGGAGCTCAGAGATACGTTGAAAGTGATGGTTTCCATCGTAGTCTAGAAAGAATATACCATATGGATCACTTACAACTGTGCCAGGAATGAAAGTTTCTCCAGGTGGTAGGGACGTGTCAAGCGCTGAGAGATCAGCATCAGGGCCAAGAACTTCAGCACGAGAGAAACCAATACCTGTTTCATTCTGTATAGGAAGACCTGAATCAGAGACTTTCTTTTTCTTAGCAGAGACTTTTCTTTGTTGAGGAGGAATAGGAGGAATATCCACAGCAGAAGAAAGCAGGTCGATCTGTTTGTTTAAGATCTTCTTGACATGGCTTTTGAACTTTGAGCGTGATCCCTGAATGGCTAATTTCGTTTCTAACCATTCAGAGAGACCAAACTTTTCTAAGGTAGCAGCATAGAAAGTTTGTTTGGTATTGTCTTCTCTGTAGACATCCACTTCAACAACAGGAACGTCGGCATACAGTCTTCCTCTGATGTTTACTTTGATGATTTTGGATGGTCTAGATCGAAAGGTCAACATTTGTTTAGCCCATTCCAAAGTCGTATCAGAGACATTAGTCTTTTCTCTAACGATCTCTTGAGCATCATCCCATAGCTGACGTTGAACATCAATGGGAACTCTTTTCAGCTTGGGATCTTTTATTGATCGTTGAGTAAGCTTGATGGCGTATTCTCTGTCTTTTTCTTCAGCTTCCTTTCTTTTAGCGATTATGCGTTCATCTCTGAGGTGTTTCTTGTATTCCTTTTGGGAAATTTTGAACTTTGGAGGAACGGTAGGAAGTTGATCACGCTTTAGAATGATTCGCTGATCTTCGAGTCTCTTTATCATTGCATCCCTCTTTTCTTGATCCTCTTCACTTAGCTTTTGAGGAGCCAAGGAAGGTCTGTTTTTGTGAGAGAGCATCTGTTCTTCAGGTTCACCAGTCTCAGAGTTTAAATCTAAGACTGGGATTATTTCTTCAGCGTTGGGAGTTGGGATTATTGTTGAAGTCGCAGCTGTGGGAACTTCAGCGATATCCTCAAACAGGGGAGAGGACTAGCTGAAATGCAACGATCTTACAAGTAAGAACATAGGTAGAACAGAGATGGAAAGAATGGGATAGTGTATAGAGGTTTATGGAAGTAGAGCTGATAATGTGTATAGAGGAGGGATGTGGAGTAAGGAGTTAGTGTACCTGACAAACCGGCTTTTTAAGCAAGATCATCATATTTTCATCTTCAGCGACACTTTTTCCTTTGCCCTTGTCAGATTCAGATGCTGATGGCTTTGTCTTTGTCCGCTCCCCTAAAGGTTCATTTATCAGAATACCTTTAAGAGCTTTAGATCGCTGAGCAGGCTTGACGATAAAAGAGTCATCATCATCATCATCTTCATCATCATCATTCTTTGGAGAAGAGGATGGTTCATCATCAGACAAGTCGATGGCTTCTTCATCTTCAGCTTCAGCTTCAGACTCAGTTTCTTCAGCTTCTTCTTCGAGTTGCTCCCCCTCAGATACAGAGACGAGCTTCTCGGTTCCCTCAGGGTGTTCATCTCCCTGAGGTCCAGCGGCTACTTCAGCTTCAATTGTCTTCTCACCCTCTTCAGTGAAGGTGAGGTCTTCGGTCTTCTCTCCCCTGATAGATTCATCATGGGAAAGGTCTTCAGCGCTCTTGGAAGGGTCTTCAGCGCTCTTCTCCCCCTCTTTTTGATGATGACTGGGGGAGGAATGTGACGATTCAGCAGCTGTGGTTTTCTCCCTGTCTTCTTGGCCAGGGACCCCGACATAAGTCTCAATCGTTGATAATCTGGTTTGAAGAGCAGAAATACCAGGATTGATTTTGACGAGTTCAACATGATCTGCCGGAGTAAAATGGTCAGGTGCAGGAGCAGGGGCAGGTGCAGGGGCGGTTGTGTTGGTCAGGATCTGCTTCAACAAGTTCTGAATTGAAGAGATGTCATTCTTCATCGTGTTGACATCAGTCTTCACAGAACTCATATCAGTTTTTACTGAACTGACATCAACCTTTACAGCAGACATATCACCTTCGAGTGTGCCAACCGATGTCTTCAGCGTTGTGACTTCGCTGGACATGGTGTTAACTGATTTCTTAATGTCGAGGTAGTCTGTGTAGATGTCAGCTAGAACTTTGGCAAAGTCGCCGAGTGATTTATCAACCTTCTCCACGTCAGCTTTGGAGGCATTCTTTTCAACAACGGTTGTAAGCTTTGTAAGATTTTCTCCAGCGATTTTTACAGCTGAAGAGTTGCCGGAAAGAGTAGACATGAGACCTGTCAGCTTTGTCTCTACTGTCTTCAGAGACGCGTTGATGTCTCCCAAATTAGGACCTGTAACATATAAAAACTTGTGAACAAAGGAAAGCTCAGAAGTTTGGGGTTTAGTAACAGTGTATAGGGATTGGTGAGTACCTGCAGGAGGATTGGTGAATTCATCAAAATCACGGGTTCCTGAGTAAAGTTCCATATCGTCAGCGAGAGTACGTGGACGTATGGTCATCTCTGCAGGTCCTACTTCCGTCGTTCCTTTAGCTTCTGGAGGAATGACAGGTACTTCAGTGATAACTAGAGTTGTGTCCAAATGAGTGGAGGGAGAAGCGAAGGATAAGACTGGAGGTTGGTTACTGAGTTCAGCGTTGGATTCACTGAGAATCACTTCATCAGTCTTTTGAGATACTGAGGGAGGTTGGGTAGTTTCCAAGTTTGTAACCTCAGCGTTTAGAGACGCTGAAGTCGGGATAGAGTGGGTGGCTTGTTCAGCTGTGGCAGAGCGTACCACTGAACTTTCCTTCAGCCCAACAAGAGGAGCTGAGGAGTCTTTAACAATAGATTGCTGGGGTTGCTCCTTGGTTTTCTTAGTTCTTTTGGAACCAAGTTGGGTGTCAGAATGTTTCCTTTTAAGAGGAATGTAGGTTGCAGCTGGGGTATCAGCGGTGGGTTTGTCCGCTGAAGGAGCTGCAGTAGTAGAAGAAGTAGAAGGATTTAGAAGAGTTAAGAGTGTAGAAAGACGTGCCTCATTCACCACTGGTTTGAAGTCGAGTATCTTAGGGCCAACCTGAGAAAGTTTCAGGTCACCCTCTTGAGGATAGCTGTCCTTCATGCCTTTTTGGAATATGGCGCTGATGAACCGAGGATATGGAACCCATGGAGGTCTGTCAGCGACGGTGTCCACTCTGAGTACCATGTTATCATAGATAATCGATGCCCAGTCTATATGTAGACCTTTCAGCAATGCATATCCCATTGCTTGCTGAGGCTTAGCGGCTTGGTCAGAGGAGCCGCTCTTGGCAGTCATGCAGCTGATCACATGGGCGAAGATGAAATTCATCTCGCTGGGCATTTTTGATTTCTTGATAATGGTCAGCTTCTTCTCGGGCTTCATATCCCTTCTTGTTTCCCATACATAGCCCATTGCATCGAAGAATGCAATGATGGCTTCCCTGTCTGAGTTTTTCTTGGGGTCAGGGAGGGGAACGAAGGGTTTTTCTTTTGTTGCGATGGGAAGGCTGAGGGCTTTGCGAATGATGGCAGGGGTGATCTTCATGGTGCCATATTCGATATCGCATAGGATGCAGTCAATTGTTTTGGAGGGGTCTTTGGCTGATGGTAGCTGAGAGTGTCTAGCAGAGTACTAGAATTGTGATAGCAAGAGCTGATGTGCATGAGGTGTTATGGTCAGGGCTGTGGAGATGCAGCAATTCTTCAGGAAGTTCACAACATCAACTAGATGTGTGACTTTCTTTCGAGGAGGAAACTCGAGAAGCGCATAGAGGTTATTTACCTTAGTCCAATCCAGTTTGTCAAGAGAGAACTTGACCTGAGGAGCCTTGAGGATGTCCACTTCCTCAGCAGTGTCATCAGCAGCAGAGTTCTCAGCGATGGTGTTCTTGGGAATGTCAGAAGATGCCATTTTCTGTATTATCAGTTCAACCAAAGATTAACAAATAAGAATAATCTTAATGTGGAAAGATTTTCCAATAAGATGGTTCGAATTTTGTCCATTTCATTCAGACAAAATGTCTTAATGAAGATTAGGGTTTTTCTTGTTTTTGAAAAAAAAACGAAATGAACACCCAATAAAAAAACTTGTTTTCCAGTTTCCTTTGAAGATTGGGATTCTGGAAAAACAAATGTGTGAAGAACAAGTTTAAAATTTTTGCATTTAAACTTGAAGAACAACCATGAAATGGTTGTGTTCATAAAACCATGAAAGAAAATGATTTCATTTTTAAGAAGTTCTTTTGTTTGATCTTGTTAAAACAATGAGAAGATCAGAAACAAGTTATTTGCATTTGGTAAATAATAAGAACATATTAACCTTTGATGTTTGAAGAAGATGAACAGTTGTTCTGGAGAAATTCGAGAGCAAAATGCAACAGTGAATTCTTTCTTTGCTTGGAGGAGAAGTTCGCATAAAAGAAAAATATAAACCAAGAAATTGTTTATATGGAGAGATTAGAAAGAGAAAATCTTGAGCGGGAAAAGATTTTCATCATGACACAGACACGTGTTTGCATTTGATTGACGAGTAAACGAAACGTGCAAACGTGTGTCAGAAAGAAGAACGTGTCGGGGCTTATCCGTTGCAATGACGTCACAACTGTCCTTTCATATTTTTGGTTGTCTCTGAGGTTTTGAAAACTCAGGGACACTTTTGAAAACATGAAGCACTGAATAGAAATATCAGTGTTGGTTTTAGAAATTTCAAAATATCGCTGATAAGGAAGAGATATTCAGCGATGTGATTTGTTTTGAAATCTTGCATTTACATGCGATTTGTCAGAGAGAGAAAAACATACCTTGATATCAGCGAATCAATTTTATTCAGATAGAAGATGATAGAATGAGTTATACAAGTTGATTTTATCCTATCGCTGATCAACTGTGAACCGCTGAAGATTTTACTCTTCAAAGTTCAGCATTCCAAGCTCGCTGATGAGAAAGTTGAATCTTGTCTCATCAAGAGGTTTGGTGAACAGATCAGCTAACTGATAATCAGTTGGGATAAAGTAAAGTTCTATATCACCATTCATCACATGATCTCTGATAAAGTGATACCTGATTTCGATGTGTTTTGTCTTTGAGTGTAGCACTGGATTATTGGCTATAGCGATGGCACTTGTGCTGTCGCAATAGATTGGAATATTTGAGAGCTGAAGGTCATAGTCCAGTAGTTGATTTCTCATCCACAAGACCTGAGAACAACAGCTTCCAGCAGCTACATACTCAGCTTCAGCTGTGGAAGTGGACACTGAGTTTTGCTTTTTACTTGTCCAACTTACCAGCTTTCCACCCAGGAGCTGACATCCTCCTGTGGTGCTTTTCCTATCCATTCTGCAACCTGCAAAATCACTATCTGAATAGGCGATTAAATCGAATCCTGAGTCTTTGGGATACCAAAGACCTAGATTCGCTGTACCCTTAAGATATCAAAAATTTCGCTTTACAACTTTCATATGAGATATCTTAGGTTCAGCTTGATATCGTGCACACAAGCATGTTGCAAACATAATATCGGGTCGGCTAGCTGTAAGATACAAAAGAGAACCGATCATCCCACGGTACAGCGTGACATTAACAGGAATACCCTTAGTATCCTTATCAAGTGTCAGCGGTGGTGCCATAGGGGTTTTCATAGCTGAACTTTCAGTTAAGTCGAATTTCTTCAGCATATCTTTAACATACTTTCCCTGATTGATGAAAGTTCCTTTTTCATTTTGTTTTATCTGAAGACCAAGGAAATATGTTAGCTCACCCATCATGCTCATCTTATACTCATCTTTCATTCTATCAGCGAAACGAGTACAAAGATCAGGGTTAGTAGAGCCAAATATAATATCATCAACATATATTTGAACAAGAATGATATCACCTTTTACTTTCCTAAAAAATAGAGTTTTGTCGATTTTGCCTCGCTCAAATTTTTCAATATGGAGATAAGTAGAAAGAGTGTCATACCATGCACGTGGAGCTTGCTTTAAGCCATAAAGTGCCTTATCCAGTTTATAAACATAACCTGGACGCTTAGGATATGAGAATCCTGGAGGTTGTTCCACATAGACTTCTTCATTCAGCTTTCCATTTAGAAACGCTGACTTAACATCCATCTGATATACTTTGAAGTCTTTGTGTACAGCATATGCTAAGAATAGACGAATAGATTCTAATCTTGCTACTGGAGCAAATGTTTCGTCATAATCTATGCCTTCCTCTTGTCTGTATCCCTGAGCAACAAGACGAGCCTTGTTGCAGGTTACAGTTCCATGTTCGTCCAACTTGTTTCGATAGACCCATTTAGTGCCTATCACTGTTTTGTCAGTTGGTCTTCGAACAAGTTTCCAAACTTTGTTTCTTTCGAATTCAGTCAGCTCTTCTTGCATGGCGCTGATCCAGTTTGGATCTTTGAGGGCATCATCTACTTTCTTTGGTTCAGTTAGTGAAATAAAATTAACAAATAAATAAATATTACCTGCACTTCGTCGAGTTTGAATACCAGCGTTTGGATCACCAAGAATTTGATCAATTGGGTGATTTATAGTCCATCGCTGAGCCGGAGCGTGAGATGCTGACTCAACCTGAACTGGAGGAGCTGAAGATGAGGCTTCAGCGACGTCTGGAGTATCAGCCAAGAGAGGAATGAATGCAGTTGTCATTATATTCACTGATTGCTGAGAAGTAGATGGAATGTCTGAGACATTGGGTTCAGAAGCAGGTATAGTGTTTATAGGAACAGCTGAGACCCATGAAGTTTCAGCTTCACTATTCTGCATATTTGGAATGATAGTAGGACCATCATCTTCAACGGTATGAGCACGAGGAGTGGGAATTTCTTCTGAATCACCAAGATGAGAAAACATCCATTGATTCAGTTCTTCAGTATCAGCGTTCGGATTAGAGTTCGCTGAACGGAATTCGTCAAACGTGACGTGAATTGTTTCTTCAACAGTTTGTCTTCTTCGATTGAAGACTCTGAAGGCTTTGGAGACTGAGGAGTATCCAAGAAAGATTCCATCATCAGCCTTAGGATCAAACTTTCCAAGGGCGTCTCTGTTGTTCAGTATGAAACACTGACATCCAAATATGTGAAGAAAGCTGATTGAAGGCTTTCTCCCATGAAAAAGTTCATAGGCTGTTTTATTGAATCTTTTGACTATCAGCGACCTGTTTTGCGTAAAACAAGCGGTGTTGACAGCTTCTGCCCAAAACTGAGTAGGCAGGTGAGAATCACTGAGTATTGAACGTGCAGCTTCAATAATTGTTCTATTTCTTCTTTCAGCGACTCCATTTTGTTGCGGTGTTCTCACTGATGAAAAGTTGTGAGAAATACCCTTACTCTCAAAGAAGGAATCAAGAGAACTGTTTTTGAATTCAGTCCCATGATCACTCCTTATTGAGCGAACGGTCAAATTGTTCAGGGTTTCCATCTTCCGAACAAAGGTGGCGAGTTCTTCAGGGGTGTCACTCTTGGAACGGAGAAACATAACCCATGTATAACGAGAGAATTCATCAACTATTACCAGTGTATATTTCTTTCCAGCGATGGATTGTTTGTTAACAGGGCCAAACAAATCCATATGGAGTAGTTGTAGAGGAGATGACACTGAGGAGACTTGCTTTGATTTAAAGCTTGCTTTGGTCTGCTTCCCTTTCTCACACGCTGAACATAAAGACTCTTTGGCGTATGAGTGATGAGGTAGACCAGTGACTAACTCTTTTGAAGAAAGAGTGTTCAGTGTCTTGAAATTCAGATGAGAGAGCCTCTTATGCCATAGCCAGTTGACATCAGATGAGGCTTTTGAGAGGAAACAGGAGTTCTCAGTGGTTGTTGAGTCCATGTTTATTACATAAACATTTTCCAAACGATAACCGCTGAGAGCTATCTTCTCCTTTTTGTCAGTGACAAAGCAGGATTCCTTAGTAAAGATTACTTTGTTATCCTTGTCGCAAAGCTGACTGATGCTTAAGAGATTATGCTTCAGCCCTTCAACATATGCGACTCTTCTGAAGGTGGTTGTACCATTAGATAGTACACCAAACCCTCGGGTATGTCCTTTTCCATTTCCACCGAAAGTCACAGCGGGACCCTTCTCTTCCTTGTATTCAGCGAGCAGGCTTTTCTTTCCAGTCATGTGTCTAGAGCATCCGCTATCGAGATACCAGATACCCTTCTTAACCTGCATCACAAAGGAAGATCAGTTTTTCATGGGAACCCACTTAACCATGTGTACACGTTTGTCAGTGGAAGTAGTTGGAATGGAAGGTTCAGCAATCTTCGCAGCATTTGAAGATTCAGCTTTGTCAGTCTTCACTTTGGTTAATTTCTTAACCTCAGTGGTCTTCTTTGCCTTGGGGCCAATCTTCACCTTAGCTATCTTTTCAGCTTTGGTGGCTGATGGACACTTACTAGCAATATGATCAGTAAGTCCACAGTGATAACATTTCCTATAACTAAAAGTAGTTCTAGGACTATTTGAATGTTGAGCTTTTGATTTTGAATTAGAAGGACCAGCACCAAATAAGCTTTTGGCTTTAGAAATGGGAGAAACATTAAGTTCTTCAGTTTTCTTGCCAAGGACATCCACTCTGAGTCTAGGAGTAGATCCAGAGATCTGATTCCTTGATCCAGAGGAATAAATCACTAAAGCTTTAGAAGCATTCAGCTTTGGTACTAAAGTACCCTTCTGAGAATTTTGGTTCAACGCAATTCCTTTACCTTTATCTTTAAAGACATAGGTAGGTTTTGGATAAACCTTTTTCTCTTTACCTTTTGAAGAGGAAGAGATTTCCTCAGGGATAGGCGGTCTAGAGGACGAACACTGAAAAGATAAAGTGTCAGCGACTGAGGATACGAAAGTTCCAAATAAGAGCATGGAACGATCAGTGGTTGGTTCTTTAGTTTCATATTTGTAACCAAGACCACGTTTATCACTCAGGGGTATCTGAGACTTAATTATCTCAGTGATCTTTGTTGAAGAGTTACACCATCCTTCAACAGTAGCTTTTTCAGCTTTCAAAGCAGCGATAGCTTCTGCTCGTTCGATTTTGACTAGCTGATTTAAATGTACTTGATCTTTAAAATCTTCTTCCATTTTAGAAAGCTTTTCTATTTGAAGGTGACAGTTTTTGAGCTGTTCAGCGAGATCAAGGTTTTGGTTTTCAACTATAGTTTTGCCATTCATGGCTTCATATAAACTTCTAGTCAAGAGATCGATTTTGCGGAGACTATCAGCTTCATCAATATTTGCAATATTTGTAAAGAAGGAAGGTGATACCTGAATAGCAGAGGTTGAAGTAGAGGGAATGTCTGAACTTTCTTCCTCATCTTCAATCTTTGCCATAAGACAGAGATTGGCTTCATCATCCTCAGAGTCAGATGATGATTCTTCTTCTTCAGAGGCAGCCCAATCGTAAACCATCAGGCCTTTGCCTTTCTTCTTGAAGCTTTTCAGCTTTGCATATTTTTCTTTCAGCTTAGAATATTTGTCATCTTTATTGCTAGGAATAAAGGATTTCTTGGGAAACGCTGAGTTTCTCGATACTTTCTTAGACCTGCACTCGTTAGCGAAATGTCCAATCTTTTCGCAGTTAAAACAAGTAGCAGTAGCCTTATCAACAGTAGCTGATGATCTTGGCTTATCAGTTATAGAAAGAGGTTTGTTCTTTCTGAACATTTTCTTTTTGGAGAATCTCCTGAACTTTTTAGTTAGGAGAGCTAAAGATTCATCATCATCTGAAGAGTCAGAATCTGATGACCTTTCAGAGTTACTCTCTAACTCAGTGATAGTGACCGAGGGTCGCTGAGTAGAAGGTTCCTCTGAGATTAAAGCAACAGGGGTGCTTTTGGAATCTTTTACAAGATTCTTCTTAAGATGGCTTGATTGCTCATGATTCAACATTGTGCCATATAAGGTAGCAAGGGTCATTGATCTTAGATCTTTTGACAGCTTGAGACACATAGAATAACTGTCCCAACTTTGAGGTAAACATTCTAGAAACTTTGTCAGCACTTCAAAGTTAGAATATTCCTTACCAATAGTTTTCAGATCTATTATTAAGCAATTAAAACGTTGGTGAACTTCAGAGAGAGTCTCATTCTTACCACAAATGAAACTTTCATACTGTCTTACCAGGTTAATCTTTCGAGAGTCCTGAACTTCAGCAGTACCTTCATACTGAACACATATTGTGTCCCACATGGCTTTTGAGGATTTCAGGTTCATGACGGAATGGTAGACTTCGTCAGGAAGAGCCATGGAAAGTATGGATCTGGCTTTTGTGTCGATAGCCACTTTCTTCTTATCTTCGTTAGTCCACGTATGAACTTCTTTGGGTACCAGCCTTTCGGGAATAGCAGGTCTATTCTCAGCGGTGGGTACTGCGGCATCAATTCTAACAGGAATAAATGGGCCATTTTCAAGATAATAAGGCATAGTAGGATCTACACCTTCTAGGAAGAGAGTCATCCTATTTTTCCATAGATTAAAATTATCTCTAGAAAATCTAGGGGGTTTTGCAAGAGAACCATTGTCGATATAATTTGTGTTTGTGTTGGTAGCCATTTTCAGAAATAGCAAGGAAGAGAAATCTTAGTATAGATTAGATCTTGTTTATGAGATTAAAAAATCTGCTCTGATACCACTTGTTGGTCCCGAAGGGCTATACTAGTTTGTAGAAGGGGGGGTTGAATACAAACACACAGATTTTACTTTTCTAAATTGTTTATTGATAAATAATTAACAATTTACAGCTTGTTGCAGAAACAAGATTAAGGATAAATCCTAAATCTAAACAAGTTGGAACACTAAGTTTCTTGCACTAAGAAAGAGAAGGAAATTACTAATAATAACCTATCTCAAGATAAGAAGGATGAACTTGTCCAGAGTTAGAAAGTTACTTCAAAATGAAGTGAGTTCATCTTCTTATATACTGCATGCATTTAATGCATGGCAGTATACACTTTACACGTGGCAGCAACTGATTGGTTGCATGTCATTGACCTTTGTTGACAACCTAAGTAGCCGCATGTTTGAACAGTGTAGTATCAGGGTGGTTGTACGAATTCAGACAATAAGGAGGTTCTTTTCTGACATATCATACGGAGTCGTGCAAGGGTGGTTAAGACAAAAATACTTTGTACGGAGAACTTCATGATCAGCTTTTCGTTGATTCAGCGATCTATCATTCTTTATCAGCGAATGATAGAATTCAGCGATAGCTAAAGTCCTGTACTTGATACTTCACGTTGATTGGACAAATCTGAGTCTTCGCTGATCCGCATCAGTTCATTAGGAGAATTATCGTTGGTTCTTGAGCTTGATCTTCGACTTCAGCGTAGAACCTATGTTGACGTGAAACTTGTCTTCAGGGATTATAAGTAAACAACTAACTTATCAGCGATCACCATAAGTACTGAACAGACTCAGAGTATTATGGTGAACAGTTTCGCTGAATGTTTAATCAAAAGAGCGAGAGTTCCTATCAGCGGTACTGGAAGATCTTAGTACTTATCAGCGATAGTGAAACTCTGATACATATTGTTTACTTACAATTTTCACTAAGTATACAAGAGAGGGTCATTATCAAATCACTGAGGGTTTGGATCAACAGACCTGACTCAACGAAAGCTGATCATGAAGTCTCCCTGCATGTTACTATTGTCTTACCTCCCTTGTACGTCTCTGTACGAACTGTCATAATGGACATCCCTTTTGTCTGTAATCGTACAACAACTCTGATTCTACATTGTTCACCATGCGGCTACTAAGGTTGTCTACAAAGGTCAATGACATGCAACCACTCAGCTGCTGCCACGTGTAAAGCCATACTGCCATGCATTAAATGCATGCAGTATATAAGAAGATCCTTACTTCAGTTTTCAAGTGTGCTCGGACCATCTTCTTATTTCTTATTGTTAAGTTATGATTCGTAATTTCTTTAACTCTTTCTAGTGCAAGAAACTTAGTGTTTCTCAAGACTTGTTTAGATTAGGTTTATCCTTAATCTTGTTCCGCAACAAGTTGTAAATTGTCTTGATTTATCAATAAACAATTTAGAAAAGTAAAAACGTGTGTTTATATTCAACCCCCCCCCCCTTCTACAAACTTGTATAGCCCTTCGGGACCAACAAGTGGTATCAGAGCGGATTTGTTTAATCTCATAAACAAGATCTGATCTATACTAAGATTTCTCTTCCTTGCTATTTCCTAAAATGGCTACCAACACAAACACAAACTATATTGACAATGGTTCTCTTGCAAAAACCCCTAGATTCTCCAGAGATAATTTTAATCTATGGAAAAATAGGATGATTCTCTTCTTAGAAGATGTAGACCCTACTATGCCTTACTATCTTGAAAACGGCCCATATATACCTGTAAGAATTGATGCTGCAGTTCCAGCCGCTGAGAATAGACCTGCTATTCCAGAAAGGCTGATTCCTAAGGAAATTCATATGTAGACTGATGAAGATAAGAAGAAAGTTTCTATCGACACCAAAGCTAGATCCATACTCTCCATGGCTCTTCCTGACGAAGTCTACCATACCGTCATGAACCTGAAAACCTCAAAAGCTATGTGGGACACAATCTGTGTTCAGTATGAAGGTACTTCTAAAGTCCAGGACTCTCGAAAGATCAACCTAGTAAGACAGTATGAAAGCTTCATTTATGGTAAGAATGAAACTCTCTCTGAAGTACACCAACGTTTTAACTGCTTAATTATAGATTTAAAAACTGTTGGTAAGGAATATTCTAACTTTGAAGTACTGACAAAGTTCTTAGAATGTTTACCTGAAAGCCGGGACAGTTATTCTATGTGTCTCAAGCTGTCAAAGGATCTAAAATCAATTACCCTTTCTACCTTATATGGTACGATGCTGAATCATGAGCAATCGAGTCATCTTAAGAAGAATCTTGTAAAAGATTCCAAAAGCACCCCTGTTGCTTTAATCTCAGAGTCACCTTCCACTCAGCGATCGACTATCACTGTCACTGAGTTGGAAACTAACTCTGAAAGATCATCAGACTCTGACGTTTCAGATAATGATGAAACTCTGGCATTCCTGGCTAATAAGTTCAGGAGATTTGCTAGAAAGAGTAATTTCAAGAAGAATAAACCTCTTGCTAGTACTGACAAGCCAAGATCATCAACCCCTGTTGATAAGGCTACTGCTACTTGCTATAACTGTGAAAAGATAGGACATTTTGCTAGCGAGTGCAGGTCAAAGAAATTCTCTAGACCCTCAGCTTTTCCCAAGAAAAACTTTATTCCCAGGAATAGAGATGAAAAATATAAAAAGCTGAAAGAAAGGTATGCAAAGCTGAAAACCTTTAAGAAGAAAGGCAAAGGCCTCATGGCTGACTATGATTGGGCTGCCTCTGACGAAGAAGAATCATCTGACTCTGAAGATGATGATGAAGCCAATCTATGTCTCATGGCCAAACTTGAAGATGAGGAAGACAATTCTGACATTCCCACTACTTCAACCTCTGCAACTCAGGTATCACCTTCCTTCTTTACCAATATTGCAAATATTGATGAAGCTGATAGTCTTCGTGTTGATCCAAACCCTCAGTGATTTGATAATGACCCTCTCTTAAATACTTAGTGAAAATTGTAAGTAAACAAAATGTATCAGAGTTTCACTATCGCTGATAAGTACTAAGACCTTACAGTATCGCTGATAGGAACTCTCGCTCTTTAGATTAAACATTCAGCGAACACTGTTCACCATAATGCTCTGAGCCTGTTCAGTCCTTATGGTGATCGCTGATAAGTTAGTTGTTTACTTATGATTCCTGAAGACAAGTTTCACGTCAACATAGGTTCTACGCTGAAGTCGAAGATCAAGCTCAAGAACCTGCGACAAGTCTCCTAATGAACTGATGCGGATCAGCGAAGACTCAGATTTGTCCACTCAACGTGAAGTATCAAGTACAAGACTTCAGCTATCGCTGAACTTTATCATTCGCTGATAAACAATGGTAAAGCGCTGAATCAACGAAAGCTGATCATGAAGTCCTCCGTACAAAGTACTTTTGTCTTAACCACCCTTGCACGACTCCGTACGATATGTCAGAAAAGAACCTCCTTATTGTCTGAAATCGTACAACCACTCTGATACTACACTGTTCAAACATGCGGCTACTAAGGTTGTCTACAAAGGTCAATGACATACAACCAATGAGATGCTGCCACTTGTAAAGTGTAAACTGCCATGCATTAAATGCATGCAGTATATAAGAAGGACTCCAGCTTCATTTTTGAAGCACTTGCTAACTCTGGACAAGTCATCTTTCTTATCTTGAGATAGGTTATTATTAGTAATTTCCTTCTCTTTCTTAGTGCAAGAAACTTAGTGTTCCAACTTGTTTATATTTAGGTTTATCCTTAATCTTGTTCCGCAACAAGCTGTAAATTGTTAATGATTTATCAATAAACAATTTAGAAAAGTAAAATTTGTGTGTTTGTATTCAACCCCCCCCCCCCCCTTCTACAAACTTGTATAGCCCTTCAGGACCAACAAGTGGTATCATAGCAGATTTGTTTAATCTCATAAACAAGATCTGATCTATACTAAGATTTCTCTTCCCTGCTATTTCTGAAAATGGCTACCAACACAAACACAAACTATATTGACAATGGTTCTCTTGCAAAACCCCCTAGATTCTCCAGAGATAATTTTAATCAATGGAAAAATAGGATGATTCTCTTCTTAGAAGGTGTAGACCCTACTATGCCTTATTATCTTGAAAACGGCCCATATATTCCTGTAAGAATTGATGCTGCAGTTCCAGCCGCTGAGAATAGACCTGCTATTCCAGAAAGGCTGATTCCTAAGGAAGTTCATATGTGGACTGATGAAGATAAGAAGAAAGTGGCTATCGACACTAAAGCCAGATCACTATCCATGGCTCTTCCTGACGAAGTCTACCATTCCGTCATGAACCTGAAAACCTCAAAAGCTATGTGGGACACAATCTGTGTTCAGTATGAAGGTACTTCTAAAGTCCAGGACTCTCGAAAGATCAACCTGGTAAGACAGTATGAAAGCTTCATTTGTGGTAAGAATGAAACTCTCTCTGAAGTACACCAACGTTTTAATTGTTTAATAATAGATCTAAAAACTGTTGGTAAGGAATATTCTAACTTTGAAGTGTTGACAAAGTTTTTAGAATGTTTACCTGAAAGCTGGGACAATTATTCTATGTGTCTCAAGCTGTCAAAGGATCTAAAATCAATGACCATTTCTACCTTATATGGCACGATGCTGAATCATGAGCAATCGAGTCATCTTAAGAAGAATCTTGTAAAAGATTCCAAAAGCACCCCTGTTGCTTTAATCTCAGAGGAACCTTCCACTCAGCGACCCTCGGTCACTATCACTGAGTTGGAGAGTAACTCTGAAAGGTCATCAGATTCTGACTCTTCAGATGATGATGAATCTTTGGCTCTCCTCACTAAAAAGTTCAGGAGATTCGCCAAAAAGAAAATGTTCAGAAAGAACAAACCTCTTTCCATTACTGACAAGCCAAGATCATCAGCTCCTGTTGATAAGGCTACTGCTACTTGTTTTAACTCGGCGTTTCCCAAGAAATCCTTTATTCCCAGGAATAAAGATGACAAATACGCCAAACTGAAAGAAAGGTATGCGAAGCTGAAAAGCTTTAAGAAGAAAGGCAAAGGCCTGATGGCTGACTATGATTGGGCTGACTCTGATGAGGAAGAATCATCTGACTCTGAAGATGATGAAGCCAATCTCTGTCTTATGGCCAAACTTGAAGATGAGGAAGACAACTCTGACATTCCCTCTACTTCAACCTCTGCAACTCAGGTATCACCTTTCTTCTTTACCAATATTGCAAATATTGATGAAGCTGATAGTCTTCGTAAGATCGATCTCTTGACTAGAAGTTTATATGAAGCCATGAATGGTAAAACTGTAGTTGAAAATCAGAACCTTGATCTCGCTGAACAGCTTAAAAACTGTCATCTTCAAATAGAAAATCTTTCTAAAATTGAAGAAGATTTTAAAGATCAAGTGCACTTAAATCAGCTAGTCAAAATCGAACGAGAAGAAGCTATCGCTGCATTGAAAGCTGAAAAAGCTACTGTTGATGGATGGTATAATTCCTCAACAAAGATCACAGAGATAATTAAGTCTCAGATTCCCCTGAGTGATAAACGTGGTCTTAGTTACAAAGCTGATACTCAAGAACCAACCACTGATCGTTTCATGCTCTTATTTGGAACTTTCGTATCCTCAGTCGCTGATACTTCATCCTCTCAGTGTTCCTCTTCTAGACCGCCTATCCCTGAGGAAATTTCTACCTCTTCAAAAGGTAAAGAGAAAATGGTTTATCCAAAACCTACCTCTGTCTTTAAAGATAAAGGTAAAGGAATTGCTTTTAACCAAACTCAGAAGGGTACCTTAGTACCTAAGCTAAATGCTTCTAAAGCTTTAGTGATTCATCCCTCTGGACAAAGGAATCAGATCTCTGGATCTACTCAGCGTGGATCTATTCAGCGATCTACTCCTAGAATCAGAGTGGATGTCTTTGGTAAGAAATCTGAAGAACTAAATATTCCTCCCATTTCAAAAGCCAATAGCTTATTTGGTGCTGGTCCTTCTAATTCAAAATCAAAAGCTCAGCATTCAAATGGTCCTAGAACTACTTTTAGTTATAGGAAATGTTATCACTGTGGACTTACTGATCATATTGCTAGTAAGTGCCCCACAGCCACCAAAGCTGAAAAGATAGCTAAGGTGAAGATCATTGCCTCCAAGGCAAAGAAGACCACTGAGGTTAAGAAATTAACAAAAGTGAAGACTGACAAAGCAGAATCTTCAAATGCTGCGAAGACTGCTGAACCCTCCATTCCAACTACTTTCACTGACAAACGTGTACACATGGTTAAATGGGTACCCAAGAAAAACTAATCTTCCTTTGTAATGCAGGTTAAGAAGGGTATCTGGTACCTCGATAGTGGATGCTCTGGACACATGACTGGAAAGAAAAGCCTGCTCGCTGAATACAAGGAAGAGAAGGGTCCCTCTGTGACTTTCGGTGGAAATGGAAAAGGACATACCCGAGGGTTTGGTGTACTCTCAAATGGTACAACAACCTTCAGAAGAGTCGCATATGTTGAAGGGCTGAAGCATAATCTTCTAAGCATCAGTCAGCTTTGTGACATGGATAACAAGGTAATCTTTACCAAGGAATCCTGCTTTGTCGCTGACAAAAAGGAGAAGATAGCTCTCAGCGGTTATCGTTTGGAAAATGTTTATGTAATAAACATGGACTCAACAACCACTGAGAACTCCTGTTTCTTCTCAAAGGCCTCATCTGATGTCAACTGGCTATGGCATAAGAGGCTCTCTCATCTAAACTTCAAGACACTAAACACTCTTTCTTCAAAAGAGTTAGTCACTGGTCTACCTCATCACTCATACGCCAAAGAGTCTTTATGTTCTGCGTGTGATAAAGGGAAGTAGGCCAAAGCAAGCTTTAAGTCAAAGCAAGTCTCCTCAGTGTCATCTCCTCTACAACTTCTCCATATGGATTTGTTTGGCCCTATTAACAAATAATCCATCATTGGAAAGAAATATACACTGGTCATAGTTGATGAATTCTCTCGCTTTACATGGGTTATGTTTCTCCATTCTAAGAGTGGCACCCCTGAAGAACTCATCACCTTTGTTCGGAAGATGGAAACCCTAAACAACTTGACCGTTCGCTCAATAAGGAGTGATCATGGGACTGAATTCAAAAACAGTTCTCTTGATTCCTTCTTTGAGAGTAAGGGTATTTCTCACAACTTTTCATCAGTGAGAACACCGCAACAAAACGGAGTCGCTGAAAGAAGAAATAGAACAATTATTGAAGCTGCATTCGTTCAATGTTGGAGTTACTGAAGCGCGAGAAACTGTATGCTAAGTTTTCAAAGTGTGAGTTTTGGTTGAGGGAAGTCCGGTTCTTAAGACATGTGGTGTCAGAGGATGGTATCAAGGTAGATCTAGCTAAGATAGAAGCTATTAAAGATTGGGAACCGCCGAGGTTTCCATCGGAAGTGAGAAGTTTCCTTGGTCTAGCGGGCTACTACCAAAAGTTCATTCAGGACTTCTCCAGGATAACCACGCCTTTGACCGTGTTGACTAGGAAGAATGTTAAGTCTGTGTGAGCCAAGAAGCTGCCTTTTGTAAATTAAAGGAAAGTCTATGTAGTGCGCAAATCCTATCCCTACCCAATGGATCCAAAGGATTCGTGATCTATAGTGATACGTCCAAGTTGGGGTTGGGGTGTGTGCTTATGCAAGATGGAAAGGTGATCGCCTACGCGTCTCGTCAGTTGAAAGATCACGAGAAGAATTACCATACACATGATATGGAGTTAGCAGCGGTAGTGTTTGCTTTAAAGATTTGAAGGAACTACTTAAATGGAGTTAAGTGTCAGATCTACACTGATCACAAGAGTCTCAAGCATTTGTTTGATCAGAAAGAGTTGAACATGAGACAGAGAAGATGGATGGAACTGTCGCACGATTATGACAGTGAAATGCTTTACCATCCGGGTAAAGCAAATGTAGTTGCTGACGCGTTAAGTCAGAAGGAAAGGGAAGAATCGACCAAAGTGGTGGCCTTTTGGGTCGAAGCAACTTCCAATCTACTCGATGAGATTAAGAAGTTTCAATAAGAAGCATTGTTGGAGGGAAATATATAAGTTAAAAGACTTGTCGGCATTGTAGCCTCGTTAGGAGTCAACGGTAACGGATTGAGGTGCCTAGAGAATCGTGTGTGGGTTCCTAACTTGGGAGGATTACGAAAGAACGTGTTAGAAGAAGTGCATAGGTATCGCTATTTGGTACACCCTGGAACTAATAAGATGTACTGGGTTTTGAGACAGTTTTATTGGTGGCCAGGGATGAAGAAAGATATCACACATTTCGCTAAGCGGTGTTTAACGTGTTTAAAGGTCAAGGCAGAGCACCAGCGACCATACGGGGAGCTCCAATCTTTAGATATTCCGATGTGGAAGTGAGATGAGATCACAATAGACTTTGTCACGAAGTTGCCGCGGACACCAAAGGGTTATTATGCCATTTGGGTAATAGTGGATCGTCTTACCAAGTCAGCTCACTTCCTACCGATTAAAGAGACGCATTTGTTAGAGAAGTTGGCGAGGTTGTATATACATGAGATTGTATCAAGGCATGTAGTACTGTCGTCTATAGTTTCAGACCGTGATAGTCGATTCACATCATTGTTCTAGAGGAGTCTTCAAAGGGAGTTGGATTCACAACTCAAGTTGAGCACCGCTTATCATCCTCAGATGGATGGTCAGAGTGAGAAAACCATTCAGACGTTGGAAGATATGCTTCGAGCATGCGTAATAGATTTTAAGGGTTCTTGGGAAGTACATTAACCGTTGATAGAGTTTTCATACAACAATAACTATCACGCCAGCATCCAAGCAACACCGTTCGAAGTGTTGTATGGGCGCAAGTATAGGACATCGTTGTGTTGGAACAAGGTGGGAGATAGGAAATTGGCGGGCACAAAAATCGTGCAAATGGCCGCCGATAAGATCAATCTAATTCGTGAAAAAATGAGAGCGACTGAAGACCGACAGAAAATGTATGCAAACAAGAGAAGAAAACCGATTGAATTTCAAGTGGGTGACAAAGTACTGCTTAAAGTCTCTCCCTGGAAGGGCGTAGTTCGTTTTGGGAAAAAGGGGAAACTGAGACCTAGGTATGTGGGGCCATTCGCCATATTAGAACGGGTCGGAGAGGTAGCCTACAAATTAGAGTTACCCGGGAGTTACGGGGTGATCATCCTATGTTTCATGTATCCAATCTAAGGAGGTTTTTAGCTGAAGCCGATATGGTCGTGCCGTTGGACGACATTTGTGTAGACGAGAAGTTGGGCTATGTAGAAGAACCAGAAGCCATCTTGGATTGCAAGGTAAATAAATTGCGGACTAAGGAGATTAGCCTTGTGAAAGTTCAATGGCGATGTCATAAGGGACAAGAGGCAACTTGGGAGATAGAGGCGGACATGAGGGCCAAGTATCCAAGCTTGTTCGATGATGGAATTTTGAGGAAGGAATTTTTTTGAGGGGGAGGTATTGTAATAATCAGTATCTTAATAATTGTAAAAGAATTGGATGGTTAGTGGTTTTTATCAAAAGGCCTAAAGTTCAAGGACCTATTTGTAAAAAAGGGGTTAAAACCCTAAAACCCTATTTTCTTAATCATTTGTGCAACTGTAGAGGCTAAGAGAAATATTGAGAGAGAGAACTGTGTAGAGCGGGTGAAGGTGGAGGTGCGATTTTAGAAAAAATCAATAACGGTGCTGGATTGGAGGTGGTGTTTGCATCAATCTCCATTCAAGGTAATCTCTAATGCTAACTCTTATCATCTTGTTGTTGGTGAGAACGAGTTTGTAGAGTTTTGGTAATAAATTGGTTTAATCGATTGATCCATTAAGTGTTGGGTTTTATTTGTTGAGTTTTGTTGTTGGAAAGAATTAAGGGAGGTCAGGGCATTTACTCCAATCAATTTAGAGACATAAAAAGGGGTTTGGGATTGATTGATTGCGTAGTGGGAATCCAACAGTTCGTATCATCCGAAAATCGCCTGTATCCGGATAAGAGAAATCCGGATATGGCCGAAATCCAGAAGGGGAATAGAATCTGGTTAATTGCTAAACTCGGATGTGTCAGTATCCGGTATATTTCTGGACGTGTTGTTTTCCGGGTGAGTTTCGAATCCGGGTAGGAGTCGATATCCAGATATGAGTGGATATTCGGATAGGGTATTTTTAGGATGGACCAAAACCCAGACGGGGCTAGTATCTGGATGAGAGGAAATTCGGACAGGAAACTGTTTTCCGGAGGGTGTCAAAATCCAGATGAAGTTATCCGGTAATTTCAGAATCCCGACCGGTGAGAATTCGGACCCTGTTAGTTTGCTTTTCGTACGTAATCGTTAGTTCTCGGGCTGAGTCTGAGGTGTGTGTTAGAGGGTCTCTTAAGAGAGTTGAGAGATGACCCTGAGGGATGATCGAGCGGCTTATCACTCTCATTATTTATTTATATCGTAGGTGTTCGATTTAAGGACCAGAAGCTTAAGTAAGAAGAACTAATTTGGGACAGCAGACGAGTCTTTCTAACTGAAAATGTGTTGGCTTACGTATTATTTTAACACACATGAGATGTTATGAAACTGCATGTTTTATCTTGTTATGAAACTTCTTATTATGGTATGTTGAGAAAGTCGAGTTGTTTGTATGCATACCTTTGGAAGTGGACATGTTATGACTTAAGTCGGGGGGGGTGTACCGCCAGTACTTATACCGGTGGGTGTATCCCGTTTATGCCATGGGGGGGGGGGGGTTGTCCTAGTTAAGGCAGTGTGAGCCTGACACGTTGTCACGGGTGTCCGTGACTCCGATGTGTGTCATTTACATGTGTAGTTCATGTGTTTGAAATTTATTGTTTTAAAAGTATAGACTTGTACAAACTGTTATAAATGATGTTTGTGGTGCAAATGTTTATTATTAGAGGGAACTCACTAGACCTCATGGTCTAACCCTCGCTTTTCAAAAATTAAACCATTTTCAGGAAAGCATTTAGTAGAAGGCTCAAGTAAGGGCAAGGCGAAGATGTAAGCAGGAAGAATTTTGACTAGAAGATAGAAATAGTTATTTCCTTATTATTCCAGACTCTGTGTAGCTAAATTCTCAGCTGTGTAATAGGTTGCTTCTTCAAACCTACTTATATAACTGTATTTTGAGATGGTATTTTGGGGCCGTTTTGGCGGGATATTTATATTTTACTTTTTATTGCTTGTTTGCTACGTTGGGTTGTTACAACGAGATCTAAATATTGTATATTACAGTCAAACGATTCATATTGATCCACAAAAAAATATACCACTTATATCAAATATTAAAGCGACATGTAAAATAGACAACGTGATTTAACGTGGTTCTACTATCGAGATGCTAGTATATGTCCACAGGAAAAACAGATCGACTTATTTACTAATCAGGAACGATTACTGTAATCCCTGATCTAATCAAGTAACAATGATATGAACACTTAGATCTTCATTGATTTAGAGAAAGAATACAAAGATGAGAATGAGATCCACTTTCTCTTTCTAAACTCTCTCTCTAGATAGTCATCCCTCTCTATGCTCACCTCTCTCTATGATACGTGTGAATGACTTAAAATAACTTCCTTGAATGTGAGACTCCTCCCTAATTCTATTACAAACTTCCTATTTATACAACTTTGACTTTCACTTAGGAACTTTGACTTTGACCTTTAAAGCCCTTACTTTGACTTTGACAAATACATTTGACTCTATATAATTAATACAAACACACCTTAAATCTTGAATACATTTTATGCACTAACAATCTCCCCCTATGGATTCAAGATTTTAAAAATTGATGACGATAGTCTTCAGCTCTTTGTGATCTTCAAATCTTCAACACTTTAAGCACTTTGAATAATCTCCCTCTTCGCTTTGAAGGAAAATCAATCTTCGAAAAATAACTCTGAAGAATCTTCAAGTAGGCGTTGTCTTCAGAAATCCAATCTGACTGCTTTAGTCTTCAACTGGATTTTCAAATTCAAATAGTCATCAAAGTCTTGAAACGCAAACTTCACATCTTCGTGGTGTTGGTCAAAGTCTTCAAACAAAAAATTCATCTTTTTGAATCTTCGTATCACTGGTCTTTGAAACACGAATCTTTGAAACATCGTAGCACAGATCTTTGCATCTTTGAGAAATATCTTCAGTCTTTGAACATGAAATGGCTTTTGAGCTTTAACGGGGTTTTGAGCTTTTCGAATATCTTGAACTGCGTATCTTCATCTCTTGAACAATGAACAATCTTTGAACTTTGAATCTTTGTCGAATCATCTCGAAACATCTTGAAACATCATGAACTTTTTATCTCAAGCTTCTTGACTTCTCTTTATCTTGAAATTGAAACTCTCAAATCTTCTCCCCCTTTTTGATGATTGTGAGCATCATGATCATCAAAGTTCTCTTTTCAATTTCAGCAATCCTTGAATATATTAATAATAATCTCCTCCTTCTGATCTGAATAACGTCAATTCCAAAAAATATTTATCCGAATCTTTTCAAATTCAGACAATAGTAACGTGGTAACCCTGAAATAACGAATGAATCAGTTATAATGCCTGTAAGTTGCACGGAGCCACTTAGTACAACGAATGCACTTTGGAAAGGAGCTTTTTGATGTTCACTCCTCCAGGGCTTCCATTCAATTATCAAAAAACCACAAAGGAATTTCTATGAACGTTATGACAAGAAAACAAATTCCTTGTGTGTACGTGCAAGTGTAGAAAGAATGAAGCAACATATGCTTGAAAATTATAGGCTCAAAGTGTGTAAACTGTTGAGACAGCAACAAGTTTTCCACGGACTCAATGTGCATGAATGAAGAGCGAAGGTGGGGCAAACTTCCTTCTTTTTCAATATCTAGACCTTCCGAGTGAAGATCAGATAGATTATATGTTGCGTCCCCAAGTAAATTGAAACATTTCTTTGTTAAGAAAGAAACGAGTAGCTGGTGGGGTTAATGCAAGAGTTGGCATGGGCTAGTTGCCTGTTTCAATGATGGTCACCAAAGAGTGTGAACCAATCAGTAATGCGGCTGCCCGGCTCAGAAAATGGATAGTGCATAGTTCTCTTATTCTTTTAACTCTGTTCTCTCACCCTCTTTCTGTTTTTAATCCGCTCACTTCTAACCAAACTCTCATTTACATTTTACCTCGGCACAATGAGATACTCAACCGGATGAGTAATCTCCCCCACTCTTTGATTTCGACCCCTCACCCCTCAATCACTCAAGGATAACTTCTTGGGTAGGAAACACCGGTTAACGTGGATCCATAGAAGTTTTGTAAAATCACACACTGATTCCCATGAAATTTTGTCCTAAAATGATTTGTTGTTCAACAGTTTATCTTGAACAATTAAGAGTATCGGCATTTGATAACATTGCCATCAGAATGTATGCTCTTCAATAATATCATGAAAATTTGAGCATTTGATCTTTGAAGATTTCTCAAAACAAGAATATTGAAAGAATGAAATGAATTCGAAAGACTTGTTTGAGAATCTGACAATGTATCAATCAGATCAAATAATATGAATGATAATCATGTAAGGTTTAGGGTATCAAAGAATTGGATATTTTGTTTATATGAACAAATATAAACAATCTTTGAATGAAACGCTTAAGTTCGAACGCTGAAATGAATATGATGCTCAATCAAAATTTGAAATGTCAAACGGGAGTATTACCATCGAAAAATGTTTCGTTTTGAGACATGGTAATAACAAATTCAATCAAGAAGCTGAACCGGTGTGTGTGAATACTTGACAGTATATAGAAAAGATAATACGCAAGTATTAATCTTTAGAAACACACGGTCAGAAATGATGTAACGAGAATCCGAGATCTATATATATATGAATATATATATATGAAAAACATTTAAAATGACACTTCTAAATTCATAAAAATTGTTTGAGAATCAAGAAGTGGTTTGAACATTTAAGAACACGTTTTCCATGCTTGAAAGTCGTTCTTCTTTCAAACAATCTCAGATTAAGTTCAGAAAATACTTACAGTGATATGTTCAAGCTCCCCCTCAAATCATGATAAACTGATTAAAAATCAGATAAGCTCCCCCTCAAAAACTGCAAAAGATCTTAATGAAACAAGATTAGTATATGAAACAGTCAAAGTATATAACAATGAAATACGAGTTCTAAACTGATATGTTTAGAAGTCAAACTCGTTGAAGTACGGGTCCTAAACTGATATGTTTAGAAGCCATTGTTTCTTTGAAGTCCGGGTTCTAAACTGATATGTTTAGAAACCATTATCTTTTATGCTCGGGTTCTAAACTGAGGTGTTTAGAAACCATTATTTCTTTGAAGTGCGGGTTCTAAACTGAAGTGTTTAGAAACCACTGGTTCCTTTATCCCCCTTAATGGCACATGTACTCTTCAAAAAATTTCCCCGCTTCTCTTCTGTTTTCATTCATGTGTGTGATATATATGTTTCATTCAGCACAACACATGATGGACCTGCAAAACAGATTAAGCTGATTTTGGTACCCAATGGGACTTGGGTCCTAGAGTGTTAGGTGCAGATCTCTTTGAAGGAAAACTGTAAGTACCGTACCAATAAAAAGTAAAATCTTTATGCACAAAATCATTTAATCCACAATAAGAACAACAAATTTTCTTATGTGCCAACCTAATCAGATGATTTGTAGAATGAATAGGATTAGGTTTAGCAGAAGATTTACCTTTCGGTGCTTTGTTCTTTTTGGCATTTGATGTGGAAGCAGATGATTTTGGTACATCACTCTTTGAAGGTGTTGTGCCTTTAACTCTCCATTCCATCTTCACCTTCTTGAAGATTGGAAGTATTAACTTTAGGCACTTTTGGTTTATTATCTA
Source organism: Saussurea involucrata (assembly GCA_033807775.1). Classification (NCBI taxonomy): domain Eukaryota; kingdom Viridiplantae; phylum Streptophyta; class Magnoliopsida; order Asterales; family Asteraceae; genus Saussurea; species Saussurea involucrata. The sequence goes on from CM066314.1 coordinate 195,419,302, forward strand.
ATTTATCAAGCATTGGATTATAGAAGAGATTTGTAGAACGAATCTGACCTTTAAATAAATCATTTGATCTATTGCATTGTTTAGAAGAAATGTTTTTAAAACTCGAACTTGAAGCAGTTTTAAAAGAGCATTCAGAATCATTTGAATCAACAAACGGAGTCTGAATGATAATTTCAGGACTGACCTGCTTTGAAACATCAATTTTAAAAATGATGTCTTCAAGTTCTTTAACTTTGTTTATCAAAACATTTTTCTCTTTAAAAATTAGATCAAATTTCTTTTGGAGATTAGATTTGATCATTTGGTCCTTCATAATATCAGATGATAAACCAGATAATCTTTTGGTAAGATTAAGAATCGTATCTTCAAAAAATTTGCGTTGCGATTCAAAATCTTTTTCCAAGTCAGATATTTTCTTAGAAAGCTCGGCATTGTTTGATTCAAAAGCTTTTCTTTCTATATCAAAATCTGCTCTTTCCTTCTTAAGCTTTTCTTTTTCAAGAAATAAAACTTTCTCAAAATCATTGATTTGTTTTGAAAGTTTTATGCATTTAAGTTCAAGAACTTTCTTTTCGTTCTCCAAAACACTTATCTTTTCATCAACCAAAGCATTATGGTCAGGAAGCTTCTTTGAGACATCAAATTCACAAGATGTTCCTTTGTCACAAACTCCAGGCTTTGAATTCTCTTTACAAACAGGGGTAGGTTGAACTTTGAAATCCTTTTCAAAAGAAGAGCATTCAAGATTAAACCATTTTCTCAGAGTAAATTCTTTTCTTTCATTTTCCAAAACAATCTCTAAATCAATTACTTTCTTTGAAAGTTCACTGATCTTCTCTTCAAAAGATTGTCTTTCATTTTCAAAGTCAACTTTCTTGTTTTCAAATTGTTCGCGTTCAAGATTTTAAACTTTCTCAATATCAGATATTTTTCTTTCTTCATTGGAAGAATTTCTTTCATTTTCCAATTCAGATTCTAATATCATGATCTTTTGAGAGAGTTCACGAATCTTTTCCTCGAAACAATTTGTTTCATTCATGAAATTGACCTTTTCATTCTCAAATTGCGTATGCTCGGAGAGAAGAATATTCTCAAGATCTACCACTTTCTTTGAAAGTTTGATACACTTTTGATCAATCTTTTGTTTTGAATCAAATATACTCTTTGTTGATTCAGAAAACTTTTTGATCAAAGAATGTTCAATTCTACCAGTTTCCTTTTTCACTTCGTCATTGTAACAAGAAGATATTTCCTTAAAAGTAGTTGAGAAAATAGTTGAAAGGAGATCATTTTCATAATCATATTTGATCCTTTGTTCAGCAAGAGAGATCTCAAGTTCAACAATTTTCCCTTCTAGAACCAATGTAGGAATATATTTCTTTGTTTCAACAACTTGATTGTTGGTAACTGGCTTTGTAGCACATATATCAAAATAGTTATCTGGAAGTGGTTTATGCAGATTTTTGAGAATCTTCTCCGTTTCAGTAGTATAGCAAAATGGAAGTTGTATATGAGTTGTTAAGAATCTTTTTCTGTTTTCCTCTTCTTGTGTTTCCTTTTCACCAGTCCAAGGAGTTTCAAATTCAGGCCAATATCGTGCATATCTTAAACATTCAAAGTTATACAGTGTTGGTAATGCACAACTAGCTTTGGCCAAATGTTTTGGATTTTCGTAACCAAGTCCCCAATATTTGTTAACAGAACTCACTAACCTTGGCTTGTTTAGAAAAATTGTTTGATATGTTTGATCTCTCAAATAAAGCTTATTTTCCAAATCTTTGATTTTATCCAAAAATTCTGTGTTTTGAGAGGTAATAGTTTTCAAAGAAAGTTCGCTCTCACTATTCTTTTTCTTTAGAATACTGATCTCAACATGCTTGCTTTTGAGATCTTGATGAGTCGTTGAGTTCTCCAACAGACTCAATCTTTTGTTCAAATTCTCAATTGTTGTTCTATAATTGACTTCTTTTTGCTTAAGATCTTGGATCTGTATTCTATTTTCTTTGTCCTTAAGAGACTCATTCCAACCATAATATTCATCATCATCCATTGTTACCTGAAAAGATTAAAAATGATCGTTGTCAGATACTTCGTTAGAAGTAGAATTATGCACACACGATAATCAGAGAAAATTCGATTAAAGTCAGAAAAAAAATTCAAAATTAAAATTTTGAATAACAAATTATAAAATTTGTCGTTCAAAAAATTAATTCCGAAAAATTAATGCGAAATACTTGACTTTAAATCGGCAAACCTGCAAAGGATAAGGAAAATATATCAGTTTTGAGCAAAATCAGGTAAAAAAAAATTAAAATAGACAATTGGGTACAACAGTCGTATATGAACAGTAACTGTCGTATGACACGGTGCGACTTGGATAGTGAATAGTAACTGTCGTATGACACTTGGATAGTGAACAGTAATTGTCGTATGACACTTGGATAGTGAACAGTAACTGTCGTATACGAGTCGTGCGACTGTCGCGTATGAACAGTAACTGTCGTATGACACTTGTGAACAGTAATTGTCGTATGACACTGTGAACAGTAACTGTCGTATGACACACGTACGACTAGAAGTAGTCGGCCTAGAAGCGTGCGACAGTTATGAGTTTATGTGTTGTACGACAGTTATGAGTTTCAAGAACACTTAAGCATACGACAGTTATGAGTTTATGAACACTTCTTTGTACGACAGTTACGAATATCGAACCCAAAAATCTTCTAAGTGCTCTAAATCACTCAAAACATAACCAAATGATTTGAAACTTTGCAGATCACTTCACGAACACTATCTGAACACATCTTGTTCAGAAACAAACATCAAAAACTTAGTAGAAATCCATTCTTCGAATTACCACAATAAACCTCAAAAACTTTCTCAAATCTGCGAATTCCTTCTAAATATGTGTTCTGATCAGGTCTTTTTGCACGAATTGATCCAGAGTATCAATTCAAACAAGTCTGAGACGAAATCCTATTCCAAAACACCTCGAAAATCGCAGAAAAGGAAGAAATCCAAAAATCTTCAAGAATGCCCAAAAATTCTTCAAAAATTCTTCAAATTGTGCATAACTCGATCTGATCTAGCTCTGATACCACTTGTAATCCCTGATCTAATCAAGTAACAATGATATGAACACTTAGATCTTCATTGATTTAGAGAAAGAATACAAAGATGAGAATGAGATCCACTTTCTCTTTCTAAACTCTCTCTCTAGATAGTCATCCCTCTCTATGCTCACCTCTCTCTATGATACGTGTGAATGACTTAAAATAACTTCCTTGAATGTGAGACTCCTCCCTAATTCTATTACAAACTTCCTATTTATACAACTTTGACTTTCACTTAGGAACTTTGACTTTGACCTTTAAAGCCCTTACTTTGACTTTGACAAATACATTTGACTCTATATAATTATTACAAACACACCTTAAATCTTGAATACATTTTATGCACTAACAATTACAACACACATTTACAAGAGCTTGAATCAATGAATCAGCTAGCCAAAGTTTTCCAAAAAAAGTTATAACTTAGCCGAGAGGAAAAACAAAATGGAAGGAAATCTATTGTGTTAGTTCTCTTCATCCCAAGGTAATAAACTATTTTATATGGATAAAAGTAGGTTGGCCTATTGTAGCCTCAAACATGTGGCCACAAATGAACGAACATAAACAGTGGTCTCGTTCGATGATTTACGTCCGTGAATGAACGTTCGTTTATTTATGTTGGTAAATGTCCGTTCATTTATATTCATTTATGTTCGTTTACGTTCATTTATGTTCACGTGCTTATGTTCGTTTATGTTCGTTTACGTTCGTTTATGTTCGTTTACATTTGTTTATATATATATAAACATGTTTGTATAATGTGACATTAATATGTAAAATCATTAAGTAAATTAATTTTTTAGAATTCCTTTTTTCTACCTCATAAGTTAACCTGTTTTTTTTGTTATGATATTTTTTACGAACGAAATGATGAGTAACCACTGTTGTTTTTTGTTCATTTGAGCTCATTCGTTTATGTTCATTTAAGTCCGTTCGTTTAGCTCTTAATGAATGAACATATATAAACTAACACGAACAAACAGTTTCTCTTAACGAACGATCACGAACACAAAAAGTTTCATTCGTTTACTGTTCTTGTTCGTTCATTTGTTCAATTAAGTTAACCAAACGAACACGAACAAGCCTTCGTTCGTGTTCGTTCGGTTCGTTTACAACCGGCATGCATCACAATTCCTAAGCAATGGGACACAGACACATTGCTACCATATGTACAAGTTATAAAAGCACAAGTACAAAGCAACATAACACGTCCCATTGCACCAAATGAGGCTAAACGAGAGCGAGAGAGAGAGAGAGAGAGAGAGAGAGAGAGAGAGAGAGAGAGAGAGAGAGTACAACATATACTTTTAAAACTAGTTATGGGACTTTTTTTTATCTATCTATACATCTCTCTAGATAAAGGATGCAAAGTGAACCAAAAAACGTCATGGAAGTACTTTAAAAGGGTGAGAACGAAAATAAGAAAAAACTAGAACCAACTAAAGGACATAATCGATGTGATGGGATCATTTTTGTGTCCTAATCTTGTCGAGGGCGAGCCACCCAAAGAGAGCTGAGAGATCGAAGGCGGTGGAAGTGCTCGGCAACAGCTAGCAAACTCCTGGCTGCTTGACGGGTTGTTAGGAGTTGAAGGACATGATGAATCGTCTGGCGTCGCAAATTATCAGCCTGTAATGTGTTCGTGTTGTTAATTTCCAGAATTTGAAATAAAAGATGGAAATTTTGATTAAGAATACAGTCTTGAAAGTCATTTTCATGTAGATAGAAGGCAAAATATAATCTATGTTATTTATTAAACCAAGTACACGTTGACATTTTACAAAAGTCATTTTCATGTAGACAGAAGGCAAATATAATCTATGTTATTTATTAAACTAAGTATATGTTAACATTTTATAAAAGTTATTTTTCATGTAGACAAAAGGCAAAATATAATCTATGTTATTTATTAAACTAAGTTTACGTTGACATTTTACAAGGACATTGTCATAGTGAGTGGTTGAATTGTCAAATTGAGCTCAATGTTCATATAATCATTTAATATATTGTTTCACATGACTATGAAATAGTATATCATGCGTGTGCTTGTGTGTGAAGATGAAAATGGAACATGGACAAGGGTGAGTTTTTCTTCACTTAGGTGGATGGGTGGCAAAATTTGCCCCAATTTCTACTTTTGAAAGCTATTGTATATATCATGAGAGAATAAATCAAATCATATTAGATTACTTATTAAAAAGGTATTTGAAATGAGAATTGAGATTCCAATATATATTGGCATAAAAGAATCCAAGCCTAGTTGATGTGGAACTCCGACACACTCCATTCAATAGATGCTTGACGAGCACAATGTCCCAGAGTGTCGAAAGCGGGCCTAGACGGGAACCTATTGTACTATACAGAGTGTTGAATTCCTAGAGCAATAGTCAATGACTCTATGCATAAAAATATGGAACTTTATTAGATTACTCTACAAAACAACCCTTAAAAAAGAAAGTCGTTCTGGAACTCCAACATATTAAAAGTAGTACATATAACATAAAAAAATAGGAAAAGGAACATAATGACTTATACAACTTTCAAAAGCGTGTTGTCAATGTAAGAGTTTATAGGTACAGAATAGACTATTATTATTGAAGTTAAATTTGATTTCACATAATATGGTACAAATTGTCATAGTGATCATATATACCAATTCGCGTGATCTATTATATAGAAAAAAGTTATACTCATGAATTTTGAATTATGTTAGGGAAACAACTTTGGTCCAAAATTTCTAGGAAATTAGGGCACAAGGGACAGAATCTCAATCTCACTATGTGCCTAAGACATTGTTTGGCGAAAAAAAAACTAGTTTATAAGCTAGTTTTTTTTTGTGTACATGTTTGAATGACCATAAGCTTGCTTAAGCTATCTTTTTGAAACGCTACTTGAAGTAGTGTTTCAATAGCTTTTTGTGAATATTCCAATATTGCCCCTTATTATTATTTACTAACTATTATTATTAATAAATATTAATTTTTTAAATTTAATTATAATTAATTAATAAATATTAACTGAAAATTATTAAATTAAATTTTAATTATACATTGATATTAAATTTTAATTATTTAGAATTATTGTTAATAATATAAATTATTTTTATTTATTTTTTTAAAATTAATGAATATATTTTAATTATCAATTAGTATTATTTTTTAATTATTATTTGATTATTTTTTTCATATTGTATGTAACGGTTATTTAAAATTATAAGTTGATATATATTTTTTTCTAAAACTTGTTTTAACAAATTCAAAATTTATAGTATATATGTAATAATAAATTTTAAATTTCTTTTAATTAACATATTATATTATTTAATTTTTCTTTATTACATTGGTTGTATTAATTAACATATTGTTTTTTTATAAATTTGTTTTAATTACATAATTAAATTTGTAATTGATAATTATTTGAATATGTCCTTTTTGGTCATTTTACATGCTTATAAGTTACTTTTGTCAAACGTGACTTTTTCATCAGCTAGCTTATCAGCTACCAGTTAGCCTATCAGTCAATAGCTAGCTTATCAGCTAGTTTGCCAAACATAGCCTAAGTATTTCTTTATTTAACGTTGTCATCTTTAAAAAGGAAACCTTTAATATTATATACTTGTTTGTAGCATAACCTTATGCTAATTCACAACCATTTGGAATAATCTTAGATTCAACATGATTGAAGTTCGAGCATCTTGTCTATAAATTTATATTATTTAATGAAAAATGGAGTATTGAAGGATGATTGTAGTAATCATATAACTCATAGAATAAACTTAGACCATCCACATCCCTGCAATTCATTTACACTTTCAATTGTGCCACATCAGCTTTTGCAATTACCATCCACATCCCTGCAATCCACCTACACTTTCAAAAGTGGTCCTCACTACAACATTTATTAATTATTTTATAAATTATTATATATATATTCTAATTATTTTTTAGTTAATAAATACATGATATAAAAATCAATTTATTTAAATAATTTATAAAAAATAAATATAAATATAAATATAAATTTTAATATTTAAACTAATTTAACTATATTGTATTTATATTAATTTAAAAATAATATATATGTATATACGTACATATAATATTTTATAAAAAGAATAAGTAATTTAATTAAAATATAAATTAACATTATTAATTCATAAAATATATTATTTTATATGAAAAATTAGTTTATTTAAACAATTATGAAAAAAAAATAGGGATAGATGGTGACTTGGTGCCACGTGTGATTGTAAGTGAAATTGCAAATGTTGCAATTGGTTTGGTGATGTGGCACACACTTTTCATTTGCAAGCCCATTTGCAAGTCAATTTGCAAGTGTGTGTGGATGCCCTTATAAAACATGAAACATGATAATAGTTATTAAGAGTGCATAACCTAAATTTATAGGTAGCTCATAAATCTCACTCTATTTTAATATGCAATAGACTATCGTAACATTAGACAATTAACTACTCATACGAATTAAGGACAAATGAACCCATCTTTCTGCAAAAGAAAGAGGCGGAAGGCGAATTTATTAACATACATTTACTTCCATATCATGTGTGTTTTAGGGGTCAAATTTACTTCACTGTAACAAAATTGAGTTTACAGGACACCAATGATATTTAAATGTCCTAATAGATTGCAATATAAGACTTAAGCATATAGGCTCAAACAATAAAGTGTCATGTCTAAAGGTGTTACAATAAGTTTATATGACATTTTTGTGTGTTTTAACGAGTTTTATGGTATTTTTTAAATAAAACGTTAATTTTGAGAAATGTTTTATAAACACATATTAGCTATTTAAAGTGTCAAAAAAAAACTTGTTAAGACGTCCAAAAACGTTCTACAAAGTATAAACATGCAACACCTTTAGATATGACACTTTAACGTTTGATTCGATAAACTTATGTCCTATAAAACAGTCTATTGATACACTTACACAATTTTAACATCATATAAACCTAATTTTATTATAGTACTTGAACAAATACTTAGAATGATAAAAAAGCACAAAACTATAAACACGTTCATACAAAGTTGTGGAATATAGCAAGTACATTATCTTAACATAAAGGATTAATATTAAAATATAAGATAATACAATCTTGAAAACATAGACAAAACATCAAGAGCATTTTCGACATATTCATAAAATAGAGATTTTGAATATTTCTCTAATAAATTTTTCAAACCCTTTTTTAAAATGAAAATAGTATGAGACAGGTGATGAAATTCTTTGAATTTGGAAGAACTCTACAAATTAATTGTTTATAAAAGATAAATGATTTTTTATTCTTCCTACTAATGAGAATCTTTGAAATTATATGTTTAAGAGAGAGAAATGTAATATTTTATAAATTGTATTAAATATGTTGATAATATAATTAATATTTTAATCTTCAAATAGAGAAACTGTTAAGATTAACGTAATCTTTTGAAGATTTTAACTATCAATTTTACATTTTGTAGAATTTAATAAAGATACTCTAAAAACACATCACGTGTAATTTAGTCACAGATGGTCGATGACTTTTCTTTTACAAAAATGAAATCATATCCAAAGTCATATTTTTTTTTTAACGGCAAGCAATTTATTAAAAACCACCAAACAAACACCAAAGTCCAACCAAAGGACCAAAAACAAAGCAGTAGCAGAGCAGTGGAATAAAAGAAACAAACAACAAAGAAATAAAACTAACCGCAAGCTGAAAAAAAACACCGAAAAAACCACTTATTAAATACAAGATCAAAAGAACCATTAAAAAATAAATGACTTTTACCCGTAAAATTTATGTAGAGAAATTTTCATCAATGATTACTCATGGCTCATCCAGAAAATATTAATTAATGGTTAGATAAAATCTGATGTTTTTACACATGGATCACCCAGAGAATCCCTGGTAAATCTGTCACTGATTTGCATAACCCACAAAAAACTTTACCCATCAACTTTTGTGACGGTTTTGTGACGAATCATTCTTTAGTGACAGATTTTCCAAGAAAAAAGTTGCAGACAAAAGACTTTTGTGTAATAGTGAACATAATTGTTAAACTTGGAAATGAGAATAAGAAATTCTTTTTGATCTATATGTTATGTTTGTTTATCATAAGTTGTCTTATATTTAAGTTTATTGAAAAAGCTCATTTTAACTAATCATAAGTGAGCTCTATGAAAATTTACTTTATGTAGTTTCAATAAGTTCAAAACACTTTTTTTTTCAAACACACTGATATTTTTTCAATTAATTAGTCTCTTAACATGTTTTTTAAATTATTTTGCATTACCATTTATCTTATCAATTAGTTTACTAAACATTACTAGTTTATAGATTATCTTATCAACTATCAGTTAACTTATCAACTAACATCGAGTTCGTATCATTTATATCTAGTTTGTCAAATTTAGCAACTTTAATTATAATATATATGATTAACTATATATATAACACAAAATCCATATATACATGGAAGTTGGTTTTGATGTTATTGTAGTAGTTGAATGCTTTTTTATTCTAGGGTTTAAAAAACAAATGATATTGAAAATGACATCATGGAAATATGGGTTTTGGGATCTCAATGATGGGGATGTTTTCTTGGGTCCACTCCTTAAAAGACATCGATTACAATGTCTCTTTTCTAAAACTAGGTCAAGCAAATTGCCCTTTATCTTAATTCATGCATGCCATTTCACATGATTGGTATCCATGAATGAGGGTGAGAGAGCTTACAAATTTCACTTTCTACCCACATGGAATAATTTGTCACAAACTCTTCCATTTATCACAAAGTAATTAAGGCCTAGTTATATATCTAGCATTCCCCTTGTTCAATGATGACGTGGGATTCACGTAACATATTACAAATGCCTGGCTTCTCAGTGACTCATTGTCCTCAATGAGGTCTTTTCCAGCCTCTCGATGATACAAAGATTTGCTATGATACCAATTGTAACATCGTAAATTATAGGCCGAGGTAGCATATTGATCACCCCATAACTCACAACTTAAAGGCTTAAATATTTTCAATGTATTGATTATCATAGTGTCATGTAACAGGTTATCACAACTAGTTATTTATATAGGTAGTGTATTTCAAATTTTCATGTAATTTACATAATTAGTTAAAAGATCAAAATAGATTAATTTTGAATTTCCTGATACCTAACCGATCGAGTCTCTCGGTCTATTAGTCATCAATTTGAGTCTCATTATCAGCATGTTGTGTCTATGTTCCTAATTTTACCTTACCTTTTCTACAAAGAGGCTTTTAGAAACAACAATAATTGAAGGAAATATTTAGCATGTGTTCATTTAAATGTTTGCAATACTTTATTGGACCATATATAAATACACGAGTTGAACTCTAATAAGCCTAAAATTTGATGTACATTGAAATCCAAAAACAATACATTAATTTACTTTGTAGAATAATTTCACAATTAAATTATATTTAAAAACAGGGGTAGGTTAATTTATGTTGTGCCATTAAAGTTAAATATTATAAATTTGTTGTGCCATTAAAGTTAAATATTACTAAAAATGTAATAATATAAAACCGTTACATGATCAGTATTTTGGGTCAAATCAGTAACTTGATTGAAAATATAAAAACGAACATTAATTTATGTTGATATGTTTAAAGAAAAGCTGTAAGAAAGATTCATTTATTTAGCCTAAAAAGGGGTGGGTTCATTTAGATTATTTTTCTATGAAAAAATTTAAATTTATAATCCTCCAATAACTAACGATTGGATATTTTAATGAAGTCAATTTGGGAGATGTGGCCATGACAAATGAATCAATCATGTGCCAACTGTGATTTTAAGGCTTCCTATTTCAATCTATGTATATTTTCAAGTCATGGATAACTGATGGAGTGTAGGAGGAGCAGGTTAATAATCTGTTGGGAGTAGGTTCCCTAACAAAAAGATTGCAAGCAACATATTCTCATCATATGGACCCACTATGCAAGTAGCTAGTAACATATACGGATATATATATATATATATATATATATACATAAACACACACACACATATATATATATGTAAGTTATTATGCACGATTGTGTAGATTAGATACCTGTATGACGAAACTTTCAAGGGTGGAGAGTTTGTTCATGGCTGCAGCCATCTGACCCATGTAGTTAGCCATGTTTGTAGGAGAGCTTAGAGCATCGGAAGCAATGGTATCAGATAATGACTGATTCAGTGCATCCAACCCTTGCGTCAGTGCTTCTTCAGCCTCTTGTGTTGCTTGTTGCACTTCACATATTGCCATCAGTTGTTGCTCTGTTAATGGCTCGATTTGACCAAGAATTATCTATAACACAAATTCCAACCACAACTAAGTACAGATTATTACTACTGATCATTCTGTATAAAAGTGCAAAAATATATCATCTCTTTTTGTTTTATTTAATATAAAAATATACATATACAAAAGAACTCCTCATGGGCATGCATTACAAACCATCCACACAATCTTCATTTTGAGCTAACAGACCAATCTTCTATATCTTAAGAGATAATATAACATTGTATCAAAAAGCCATTTATATAGATACACAATCTTTTAAATCAGTTTTTTGTTCTAAAGAATAAGATGGCCATATCTTATAGTGTTTTAGATGGATTGATATCCAACCCAAAGGTACTTAAGTACAAGATGTGTAACATACAAATTTGTGAAAAGGGAACTCTCTCTCTCTCTCTCTTTCTAAATATATTTTTTGGAGTCATATATATATATATAGAGAGAGAGAGAGAGAGAGCCGAAGTTGTAGTGACAGACAGGGGCTTTTTTGCACAGTTTGGAATAATACCCAATTCATCCTACAATGGAAAGAACCTTTCGTCATCAATGTAATTATTCACTCTGTGTCACCTTCACTTTCACACACACACACACATTTACACACAACCAACAGTGTATACGTACAACAAAACAACAGCTTGCAGTGCCCATGCAAATTAACTGCTTCCAATACTTCCTGAAGTATCTCATCATACCTCCTGCCCTTGCCATTTATTCTCAACCTTTCTATTTTTGGTGTTGCTTTTGCACATTATTTAGAGTTCGTTTTTCATAATTGTTGTGTCTTTGGTTTTATTAAATGATCCCTTTTATATGCTAAAAGGAACCTAGTATTTGAACTCCTTTAAAATATAATTTTTATATGTGCATGAATTAAACTGGTAGAAGATTTAAAATGGGTAATTTATATAGAAGTTGTTTTATTATTAATAAAATGTTTAAAAGAAAAACAGAAAGTTATTATTTCAAGTAATGATTGCATTATTGGACCACTCAAAATATAAATTGTAGCAATTTTTATTGGGAGAGATGAATATTGTTGTGTTTGGGAGAAAAAAATTATTTTAAACCATATCTCTGAAATATTATTTAATAAATAAATATATATATACTTATAATCTTATGTTTCAAAGGTCAGTCTACCACATCATTGGTATTTTGTAACGGCTTTAATTAAAAAAATACTCCAATTTAATATTAAAATCTCTAAAAACAAACATAGCAGTTCTTTCTAATATCATTTTCCGCTTACAAGAAGTACCCGCAAATGGTTATGATGTACATGGATATATACGCCTAAAAGACATTGTATTTATCATGTTCAAACTGGATTGATGATCTATTTCAATTATCTCGCCATGAATGATTTGTAAATCATCTCTTCGTATAGAGAGTTCTCCTCGTTTTCTTTGATATATATATATATATATATATATATATATATATATAGAGAGAGAGAGAGAGAGAGAGAGAGAGAGAAAGAGAGGTGGGTGCAAACGAGAACGCTAACTATTTAAGAAAACACAAAAACGACCGTCCATGTACAAAATCATACATGATTCACGTACAAAATCATATATGATTCACGCGACTTGTCCCGCCACTTTTAAGCCACGGCCAAAGTCGTCTGTGTCCAGTTTTTTGCAGTTAGTGTAAAATCACATATGATTTTGCACATGGACGACTGTTCTCGTGTTTTTTTAAATAGTTAGCGTTCTCGTTTGAACCTTTCTCTCTATATATATACACATGTATATATATATATATATATATATATATATATATATATATATATAGAGAGAGAGAGAGAGAGAGAGAGAGAGAGAGAAAAGGAAGTTCAGTTGCGAACCTAACTTTTATAGTGAATTCGGGGAAAACGAGAGCACGACACGCATGAACGGACCCAATGTAGAGAATACAGTGACATGTACCACTGTTTCTTTCCTCGGTCATAGTACAAGACCTACCATATGAAAATCAATGAACTAACCAGCGGACCAATGATGATTTTGTGAAAAATATCTTTACATTTGTTTCTTATAGTCAAATGGTACCATTGTTTGAAAAAAAAATAGTCAATTGATGACAACACATGTCCTCATTTGACCCCCATTCATCAAGAATAATGAATGTAAATTTTTTACAACATTCACTACGAATGATGCATCATTCATAATGAATATCCCGTAAATGTCTGTAACACTAACACGCTCTAGTTTGTCCCCTGTTCACACAAAAATGAGGTTCACAAATGAATGAACCTACCTATATATACATATATAAAGAGGTTCAATGAAAAACTTTAAATAAATTAAAAACCGAAAACATTCCATCACGCGTTAAATTTATTCTGTTTTCCATTTCTTTAGAATTTCTTCCTGAAATTATATATATATAATTTTCAAATTTTTTTATGTGATATCTGCTATGTGCAAAGTAAAAGTGTAGCTACAAATTTTAACACTTGCAATTATAACCAATTTTTAAATTTTAAGTAGAACTAAATTTGTATTTACATTTCAATATAAATTCTATAAGATGAAGAAGGGATAGCTCAACCGGTCTCGTCTAGGTGGGTATTTTTCTTCAGATTATCATCAATTCGAGTCCCTAAATGCAACCGGATGTTTGTCTGGCTACAAATTTAAGTGTCTTATAGAATTAGTTAAAGTGTGATAAACTGATCTGACATTGACTGTTATAAAAAACAAATTGATGTGAATTTGTAAGAATTGATGGTTTAAATTGGCAAAAACATTTTTAAATTAATAAATATTTAATCATTAATTAAGCTATAAAAGAAAAAGAAAAAAACTCAAAGAGATCTCAAACACATACACGACAAATATTGGGGACCGAAAAAATGTCCTACTTTAGAAGGGTTCGCTGCGAAATTTTCGTGCTTTTGACTATTCTAGTGGCATTTTGAGGATTATGTACCACATTCTCTATCTCATTTTAATGTCTTATGTTTGGGGGTTCATATTTTGTTTGTTTTTATGTGTGTATATGTATATATATAGATAGATAGATAGATAGATAGATATATAGAGAGAGAGTTGGGTTCGGTAAGAACTGTCAAATTTGGTGAGAAATGGTTTGCAACCATTGAATGAGAAATTGACGAACATTAGGATGAGATGCACCGAGATAAAATGCACCAGATCAATTCCCTTTTAAGCCGTAATTCATAGGAGGATATTAAATTAAAAGTGATCAACGGTTTAAAAGTAGTTCTCAGACTTCTCACCAAAAATGACACTTCTCGTATGATCTCATTATCATTTGTATGTGTGTATCTATGTATGTATAGACATGTATGAAAATAAGTGTGAACCTTGATGAGCTCAGATGGTCGAAACCCTCCAATCCACATGAAGCATCGCTCAGCAGGAGTCTTCCAAGTGCCGGAGATGATGTGAAAAACATCAGATTTTGCAACAATACTCTTCAAATTCATCACATCATCGATACGTGCTATACAATTATCCACATAGATCCGCAGCTCGTTTTCCGGCAAGTGTTCTTGAACTGCCGCTTGAAGTTCACACATTTGACGATGGTAATCTTCGAGCCACCTTGCATACTCCATGTCAAAAACTGCAGCATCTACAAGTTTTTATTTTCTTTAAGTCAATTTATAACCAACCCAACAATACAAAAATTTTAATTATCATTTCTATGAATTAGGTGTGTTTGTTTTTTAAAAAATGTGTTGAAGTCTGAAGTCTGTTTTTACTTCTGTTTTTAATAGGCGGTGCTAAAGTGTGAAATTTGAATCAATAAGACTGTTTATAAACTGACAAACGTCTGAATATATATAATTGTCTATTTAATCCTAAATTGTACCTGAGCTAATGTTACTCATTCCAAGAGGAACACCTTGATCAGCTCCAAGAACACCACCACCACCACCAAGATAGACCCCCTGAAAATAAGTAAAAACAACACAAAAATCTTTAAAAAAAAGTGTGAATATATTTATAAAAGTGAATTTCAAATTTATTTAACATGTATTAATAATAATATTGGCTTTTAATTTATACTAAACAAAGAAATGATGATGATCATGACCTGAGCTCTAGCTCTTTGCAACTCTTGTTCCAATTGGGTAAGCTTAATTCTGCTTGATTCTAGCTGTTGAACATAAGCCTGTAAAAAGAACAAACACCAATGCACAGAAAATCATGGAAATAATTATAAGCAACAGAAATTTGTGAGGAATTTTAGACAAATTATTCTCTTTTTCATAAATTTCTTACCTTTTTTCTCAGCCTGCTTTTCCTTGCTGCCTCTCTATTCTGAGCAAGCCTCCTCAGTGTCTGCTTAATAAGCTCAAACATTAAATACATATATATATATATATATATATATATATATATATTACACATTTTCCTATTGATTATATTAAAATTTATTTTAATAATTGGGAACCTTAGGATCGGGAGTTTTGGGGCGACCCTGGTCTGAACTTGTCGTAGGCCCTTTCTTGTTTCCCTCACGCTACACCAACCATGAAAATCATAAGGATTCAATCAAGAAAGTATAACTATACAAAAATGATTTAAAAAAATGGGTGATACCCATATCTATATATACAAGAGTTGTTGATTAAATTAATATATAGTTATGAAATAAATTAGTAACGTAGTTAGATATGTATAGATAAAGAAGTATAATATACGTACCTTGATGGCTTTAGAAGATTGAGGGGCAGGTGGAGGAGCATCCTTTTGGGGGTTGGCGATGTTCTCCATAGACGGCTCAGATTGTCTCCTTGAACCACTGCTTGATGGAGAAACTAATCCAGTATTTGCCTACCAAACACACAATTACAAATCCAATTTTTTTCAATAAATTTAGCTGATATATTTTTACTTTTCTTTGAACGGCAAGATTTTATTACAAACACTCTTAGCAAGAGTCTAATGTAGCTGATACTTTTTTTATTACATCAAAAAGTAATTTAAACGGAGAAATTTAAAGTTGAATCAAGGATTAAACGGTTTAATTGATACGCGTTTAATAATTAGGATTTCCGACTTAGAAAGCAATACCTTTGTGGTCGAGGTTGAGGGGTCTACTACATGCATCGGTTGCGAAGGGAATATGTTTAGAGTTGGAGGTCTCATCCCCGATGATGCCGAGCCCTCTGCACACATTAGTTCTAATTGATCACCTATAAATAAATAAACATAGTTTTGAAATAAATTTAATGGTGATCATGATCAATGAGAAGAAAATAAAATTCATCTTCTCTTTCATTGATGATGATAGATACATGAATTAGTCTTAAATCGAGAGGGGTTAATATTTCTGTTAATATTTCTGTTTTCTTGTAAAATCACTACAAAAGTTAATAGGGGAAAAGAGAAAAAAAAAACATTATAATTCTGGGAAAAAAGAATTACGATGAGGAAGATTGTTTTGCTGCATGTTTGTGGTCCAAATCTTGAAACAAGAAACTTTGTAAACCAAACAGAAAGGCCACCAAAGATATAATTATAGAAATGAAGTAAAGAGAGTTGTTTTCTTATTTTTGTGAAAGTTGTGAAGATCTTTTAATTTTGTTCTCCAAAGAAAGGATCTGGTCAAAGAAAGTACCACCAGATCATATTCCCTGAAGAACATGCTTTTCTTATGATCCAAAAAGAACCCTTTTAGAGAGAGAAACAAGAGAGAGAGAGAACTAGATAATTAATAAACTCATTTGATGATTATAAAGGGTCTCACGTCTTTGATGATCTTGCACACTAGAGAGTGCAGCCGGATCAGCAGCAGCAGCAGCTTGGCCTTCGCCATAGAGAAAAAGTGCTTGATCCAAATCTGCCAAATCATAAGGCCCACCTCCATGGTTTCTCCTACATAATACAAAATCAAATAAAAAATTACAACAAGTACAAAACAAACACAAAAAGCTTTAGCCTTTGGTTGCTTTTCTAGACTCTTAATTGGGTGTATAATTGATGATCAATAGAAGAAATTAAAAAAGGATCAAGAATCACATGATGTTGTTGGTGGTGGTGGTGGGGTTATTCGAATGATTGATCATGGCGAACGATATCTGATTGCTGTCATGGTGATGATGATCTTGATGCTGAACGAATTGTAGTTGGTGGTGAGACTGATGATGATGTTGTTGTGGGTCTAAGAAAGTATTAGGTGTTGATGTATTTGAATAGGCTTTGTTGGTAGTAGCCATGATATTCATCAAGAAGGGAGAAGTTTTGGTTTCTTGTTGGTGGTGTTGAGGT
The DNA here is from genome assembly GCA_033807775.1 of Saussurea involucrata. NCBI lineage: Eukaryota > Viridiplantae > Streptophyta > Magnoliopsida > Asterales > Asteraceae > Saussurea > Saussurea involucrata. The sequence continues at coordinate 195,436,992 of CM066314.1, forward strand.
GGCGGTGAAAGGTGGTTTTGATGATGATGATGATGATGGTCTTGATCACCTCTCTCAAAACTCATATGTGTACAATTATATTACAAATCTCTCTCACATCTATACATGTAGAGATAAGTCTAGAGGGAGGTTGAAAGAAATTCAGAGCATGAATTGAATGCTAAAGATGCTAAAGACAAACTTTTTAAGCTATTTTTAACACTTTCACTCTCTCTCTCTCTCTCTCTCCTTTTCTCTCTCTCTCTCTCCTTTTCTCTCTCGATCGAAATGTTTCAATCGGCAAAAACCAGCAAAGACCTGGAGATAGAGAGGAGAGAGAATGAGAGGGGGGGAGAGAGGGTGCACTTTATGGCTTGCTTGTCCGACCATCTTAAACTTGTACATGTGAAATGACGGAAATGCCCTACTTGGTCATGGAATTTGCTGATTGCACTAGTCTTTTCCAAGTAAAACACATGTGTTATTTGGTCAACTTCAGGGGTACTATGAGAAGGATAAAAGTAGTTAACAACATTAGTTAATTAACAACTCATGAAAGTAAAGGTCGTAAGTTGACAAGTAATATGAAATTATATTTTCCAAATTTTTAGTTAATTTCATTATTTTGTGATGTTGAATATATTAGATATAGATATATATATATATATATATATAAGGTTGAGTTTCCGTATATATTTATATTTTTTTATATAAAATGTAGGGAATATCACTACTACAAATATGACTTTTATAAACGGTTGTTTTGGGCTTTATACGTGGTTTTGGAACCGCTTGTATGGCCAGTGTTTGTAAAAGTATCGGCTTTTATACGCGGTTTCAAAACCGCGTATAAAACTCAACTTTTATACACGGTTTTACAACCGTTTAGAAATCAATATTAACCGTGTATAAATGTAGCAATTTATAAAAAAAACCGCGTATAAATGTAGCAATTTATAAAAAAAATGCAGACATTTGTACGCGTTTTTTTCACTAGAACCGTGTATAATGATTTATATTTATAATTTTAATATTTTCCTCGATTTTGTTACCATGCATTAGTCGATAAATTACATTTCCAAATACAATTGGAATAATGAAACATTTCAAACACAATTCCAAATAAGTACAAAAATCAGCTAGACACGTAAATGTAGCATCTCAAAGTAACCATTAACCATTAAACTTTAAACATCGTCAACGTAAATGTAACATCTCCGAGTAACAAAACATTATAATACTTTTTATCGTGCAATCAAGTCTAATAATTCTTAAAACAACCCCCCCCCCCCCCCCATCAAAGTAAACGATCTTGCGATCATGCGTCGTCGTCGTCATGTGTAATTGAGAAAGGAGTCGTCGTCGTCGTCGTCCATGTGTCGTCCTGTATATAAGTTTTGTACAACATAAGTTTTGAAAGTAGGTGTTATTATAAACAAAATAAAGTGATTTGTACGATATATAAATAAAATGAAAGGAACTTAAAAACACATACCTTGAAAGCATATTATTCATGCATCACAAATTGAAAGATTTGCTTCACTACATAGTAACCACACTCCCAACCATCTTGTTGTTCATCATGATGGACCGCCATGTGCATAGATGTAGAGCCAAAGACCCCTGCCTCGATCCCCTTGGTTCTTTGTTGCCTGAGATGTTAGGAACGATAAGCAATCTCATATATATATATATATATAAGAACTATATATAACAATCTATGTTTGATTGACCTATTTATCCTATTTGTACCTTTCTTTTAAGTTACTTAAGCTTTATTTACATCCTAATAAACATACAACTCATTTATAGTGTTGGTTACAGGATGGTTGGGTTAATCAAACATATAGACAAAACAGTGCAGTCCCCTGCACATTTCAGCTTTTGTCCATCTTTTTGTTAGCCATTTTACTCATACTTAGGAGCTGAACTTGGTGTTATTGTCTAAATGAAAATCATACATATGCCTCTTAGGAATCCAATCGCACCAGAATCATGTTGTTTGAAGCTATGGACGATTTTATACAAATTTGATACTAACAGTGTGCAAATCCCGAGTTTACAGAGACCAGCTACTGTAATTCAGTATTTTGGCATACTTATGCTCCAGTTTAGCTTTCGGACGCTTCATAACATAGGTTCTAGACAAACTAAGCTTTCCAACCATATATTACAATTATAGCAGGTGGAATGCAAACGAAGAGCGCAATGATGGAAATGTAGGCATACAAGTTGGTACTATCCATATCAGTCTGCAAACCCAACAACAAATGTTACAAAATAGGCCATTTTACCCCCTAGCTCCATTTAACGGTTGGTACTATCCAATAATCCATGGTTAAGCAATAGGCCATTTTACCCCCTAGCTCCATTTAACGGTTTTTTAAACACTATTTCCATGAATAAACTCCAACAACCAATAGATGGACAGTTCACTTTATGCAATGAAGAACAAAAATACTTACATAGCAAAAGCAATACACCATGATTGCATGAAATGCTCCATGTGAGGTGATACAAGCTCAGAACAGACCGAGGCAAGTCTACCCAACGAGATAGCACTATTTTCAATGAGCGACTTATTAAGCCCCTGCTCACAATAAAAAAAAAGTAGTACAACCGAGTAAATAAACAATAATATATAGAAACAAAAGTGAGAAAAAATGAAGCAAGAAAACAAACTAAAGCATGGTCCAGAAAGCAAACAATTCACCTCTGCATGTTGAAGGATTGGGACTAAGCATGAAATTACTGTCATCACCACCGGAGAAATTTCTTGGTTAACCTGAAGCATTTGATATACAAATGTGAACAGAAGCATTCATTTATTAAAAACTCAGATAAGTTTGAAAACTTAAGAAGCATATTTCCTAGATAAACAAAGTAGGCAACTTCAATGGCTGCACAAAAAGCTTCACAAATGTGTCACACTAAAGAAAAAGCACCTTAATTGCTAATTCCCCAATAGCCCAGCATGCATTATTTGCCACAGAGATGGTTTCCTTCAACTTGGGTGTATTCTGCACAACATGTACAATAGTAAAAATTATAAGAATGCTAAGAAACATATACACAGAAAAAAGGACCTTATAGGTCTTCATACCAGTTGCTTAGCAGCGATGTCAAGAAATTCAGTTAAGCGAGGGCGCAAATGATTTGGACAAACCTGATCCGAAAAGCACCAAAAGTACATTAATTACTTGGCCATGCGATATAACTATAGATTTATTTTCTCATTTATATGTTATTATATATTCTAATATTAATTCTCCTCCTGAGTTTTCTTGATTTTAATGTTCCATTTCTCATTTTCGGATTTCCAACAGGTCAAATAAGCTAGAAACGCCTACTCCATTTCTCATTTTCTAATTTCATTAGCTTTTGTCTTTTATGTATAGTTAGATGTACAAGTATATTTATAATTTCATTAACTGTCTTTCATATCAACAAGATAAACTTAAGGACTTGCTTATTAGCTTATTTGCTTTAGCTTTTGTCCTTGAATTTACTTGAATTTAAACAAAGAACAAATTAATCTTATAGGCTATAACCTCTCTTCATCTTTCAAGTAGGCTTCACAATTGAAGCACCATCTAAATTTGTTTGGCAACATATCATAATTAATTTCAATTGAGTTATTAAACTTTTGTTTACATATCGTAACCATTAAAGTTTGATCAAATGTAAGTTCCTCTATAAAATCAAATCAACTATACCTCATTCGAAAATCCAAACAAGTATACCTCATTGGTAATATATAGCTTGAATTTGGCACAAAAGTAAGTTGCACCAGGCTCCAATGATTGGATAAAAAACGCCAGAATCACAAAAAGAATTGCATATCCCCCCAAATTGGGCCTTTTGGCCCTGTATAGATGTATGCCCTAATAATAGATATAGCACTTGCTGAAAATTTACAAGAAAATAAGAATGTCATCCCAACATAAAACTGAATGGTGAAACATGAAGAGAGAAATATGATGGTGGTATCACCAATTTGATCGAGAAGTTGAAGAAAAATTGCTTGAAGAGTATGAGAAATCGACAAAAAAAATATAAATCGAGTAGCATTTCCAGAAATCTACTAACTAAACAGAAATCAAACCTGACATCGAAGAGTACAAGAAATCGAGACTTAGGGTTTTAAGAATCATACCTGCCATTGAAGACGTATTCCCTGCTTCTTCAATGGAGATATCATCGTCGGAAGCATATTCTTCAATGGATACATCATCGTTCGTCGTCATTGATCGTCGGAGGAGAAAGGGAAAGAGAGATTCGGAGGAGAAAGGCGCCAATGGTGGAAAACGAAAGAGAGATTCAGAGGAGAAAGACGCCAATTGTGGGTTTAGGAGGGATTGGGAAAACGTGGGTTTAGCTATTTGAGATATGCGCCAAAAAGTATGTTTTTTTTAGAGTGTGCTGCATTGGCTAAAATAACGGCACATACTTATGGTTACAGCGAAACCCTAGGTTAGGACTTTTATACGCGGTTGTGTGAAAATAACAGCATACAAAGGTCACCTTTTATACGTGGTTGTGTGTTAAAAACCGCGTATAAAGGGGTTACTTTTACACGCGATTGTATACCAAAAACCGTGTGTAAAAACAAACATTTGTACGCGGTTTTTAACAAACAACCGCGTATAAATGAGTTACTTTTCTACGCGGTTTCTTGCTCAAAACCGCGTGTAATTGTACCTTTTACAAACGGTTTTTTAGATACGACCGCTTATAAAAGCAACCTCTTTGTACGCGGTTTTTTGATACACAACCGCGTATAATAGGTAACTTTTGTACGCGGTTATTTCGATGCAACCGTTTATAATTGTCCAGTACCTTTTCTACGCGGTTGTTAATTTAGAACCACGTATAAATTCTTAGTTTTAGCAACGGTTCAGCCATAACCGTGTAAAAAGGGTCCAGATCTGTCCTTTATACACGTTTTTTGTAAAAACAACAAAAACCGCGTATAATTAAGCGCGTATGAAAGTCATATTTGTAGTAGTGTATTTTGTTAATGGATTTTCATAAATTTAAATATGTTACCATTTCATGTTAAGTTAGGAAAACTTATTCTAATTATATTAGCATTTTCATGTTAACGTATACTAGAATATAAACATTCGCTAACAAAGTGTTTCTTATAAAATTTTGACTTCTAATTAACAAAGGCATTCTTTTGAGAACTCGTAAGATCGTTAAGAACCAATGCACTATATATATGATTTTTTATTTAAATTATGATTTAAAATATTAATTAACATATATTTGTTTCATGGTGTGTTAGTCTCACATGTATTTGGTTCATATTATGATACTTTTTGACATGTTTGTGTCTTGTGAAACAAAAATACACATAAAAAAGAATCACATTGTGAACGGATTAACTGAATACATATGAAGCAAATTAACATGTTGTGAAACACACACACACACACATATATATATATATATAAATTAATATATTAAATACCAAGTTTAGATGAAAAATTCATATAAAACAATATTCTAAGGTAAAAGTTCTCACATTCAACACAATATATGAGTTCACATTTGATTACGCCTACGTGTAATAAAAGAAATATCATTAATTAGAAGGTGCAGTTATATTTTAGGGAAATTAATTAACACTACTACAGAATGTCAGATAACACCCCCTAAATAGCACCCGGTTAACTAAGAAACCGGGTGCTATAGTAATAACAATCGATTTGTACCCGTCTCCGTCTAACAAGCCGGGTTGTATTGCGCCTGGAATAAAGGGATGTTAATAGTACCCGGTTGTTTAGAAGAAACCGGGTTCAATTGAGTTAAATAATACCCGTCCTTTAACCGAACCGGGTAATATCAGATGGATTTTATTTGATGCGGGTTTTTTTGAAATCGTACCCGGTTCCATAGAAGAGACCGGGTACTATTGCCTCCACGTTTTTCTAGGTCAGTAACAACCTAGCCTTTTTCTTTTCCCCACATGTGACAATCTCTTTCTTTTCATTCCAAATACATACGGCTACTCTCTTCTTCTTGCTTTCCTTTCTTCCTTTTCACCATTAATAAATATCTTGTAAGTAAACATATATATATATATATATATATATATATATATATATATATATATATATATATATTGTTTATCTCTATCCTTACATGCATAATACACACACATATATATATAGGTATATTTTTTGTATATATATATAATTCATGAATATGTAATGTGAAATAATATATAAGTTAATGGTGTTACTTTATATATTTTGTAGGATCGTTTGAGCAATCGAATTACAAGAATTATTGTGCATGTTTGAGTAATTTCAATCGAACGCAACAAGGTAAATATTTTTTCATTTGAAATTTTAGTTTTGATTATTGTTCGAAGAAACATAATTTTTTGTTTTTTAGAAAGATAGTGCATACACTCTAACGCTTAGGTTTTATACCCGTCTGAAATAATCTAATAGAGATTATTTTCAGATAGTCCCCGTTTTGGGACTGCTTTCTGAATAATTTGTCTCATTTAGGATGTGAATGTGTATTAGTCGATTAAGTATTTAGGAAAATTTCGGTAGACATTTCTCATTGCTCCTACGAATATGTGTTTCACACACATATTTGGGGAGTCAAAGGGAAATGCTGTCGAAATTTTCTTAAATGCTTAATTGGGTAATACATATTCACATATGAGACAAATTATTCAGAAAGTGGGTTAGGATTGACTACCTGCCATTTGTTCTATTCATGAATTGCATACATTTCATTAATATTTTATTTTCTACATTATAGATGAATCGTGATACTTGGATGTACAAAATACCACGTGCCACCGTTGAGTATTTAACCAACTTGAACGAGTTTATTAAAGTTGCTGAGGATAATCGGGTGAATAATAGGGAAAGTTACATTTGGTGTCCTTGTAAAGATTGTCATAATTTGCACAAGTTTAGTGATTATAATGTAATTCAAGGACATCTGATATGTCGTGGTTTTATGGAAGGGTATACGATTTGGTCACGACATGGTGAGGTATTTGATGATCGTAGCACCGGTCATGATTGTAGTGTTGATGATAATAATGATTCAGACAATAGTGATCGTGATAATATAGATGATATGTTACATGATGTGGAACATAATGTTGCTGATAAACATTATGAAAAATTTCAACAACTATTCGTCGATTCTGAAAAACCGTTATATCTTGGTTGTACCAAATTTACCAAACTTTCTGCTGTGTTGAAGTTATTTAACTTAAAAGCAACCAATGGTTGGAGTGATAAAAGTTTCACTAGCCTATTAGAGATTTTGCATGAAATGCTTCCGGAAGACAATGAGTTGCCTGTGTCTTTATACCAAGCAAAAAAAATAATGTGTCCAATGGGATTGGAAATAGAACGGATACATGCGTGTCCAAATGATTGTATGTTATACAGAAATGAGTATGAAAATCTACATAAATGCATTAGATGTGGCACATCACGGTATAAGCGAAAAATGCATGCGGAAGAAAATAGTGATGAGATGAAGAATGGCCCCCCTGCTAAATTAGTGTGGTATTTTCCCATTGTTCCAAGGTTGAAACGTTTATTTGCAAACTCCAAAGATGCAAAATTGTTGCGTTGGCATGCTGAAGAGCGTAAAATAGATGGGAAAATAAGACATGTGGCTGATTCTCCTCAATGGAGAAATATCGATTCTGATTTTGAAGAATTTGGTGAGGAAATTAGAAATATCCGGTTCGGGCTTAGTTCAGATGGAATTAATCCGTTTGGAAACATGAGCAGCCGTCACAGTACTTGGCCAGTTCTATTATGCATCTACAATCTTCCGCCTTGGTTATGTATGAAACGGAAATACATCATAATGTCTTTATTAATTCAAGGTCCCAGACAACCAGGGAACGACATTGATGTATACTTGGCACCGTTAATTGATGACTTGAAATTATTATGGAGTTCAGGCGTCCAGGTGTATGATGCGTACAGTAAGGAAGATTTTTTATTACGTGCCATGATTTTTTGCACCATAAATGATTTTCCGGCGTACGGCAATTTGTCTGGATATAGTACAAAAGGTGCGAAAGCGTGTCCTGTATGTGAAGATGATACACATTCCCTACGGTTGAGAAACTGTAAGAAAAACGTGTTCATGGGACATCGAAGATCACTACCAAGGAGTCATCCATACCGTAAATTGAAGAAAGCGTTTGACGGAAAAAGTGAACATGGAATGATAAGGCCACCACTGGATGGACCAACTATATACTCTCGAGTTGAACATCTAAATGTTATGCTTGGAAAATGTGGTACACCTCCACCTAAGAATATATGGAAGAAAAGGTCTATTTTTTGGGATTTACCGTATTGGGAGCACTTACAAGTACGACATTGTCTTGATGTTATGCATATCGAGAAAAATGTATGTGATAGCTTGATAGGTCTGTTGTTGAACATTCCAGGGAAGACAAAAGATGGGGTCAAAGTTCGAAGAGACATGGTTGAAATGGGAATTCGATCACAATTTGCTCTTGTTGAGACTGGAAGGCGCACATATCTACCACCGGCTTGCTATACGTTGTCGAGAGTCGAGAAAACTTCATTTTGTCAATGTTTGCATGGTATTAAGGTTCCATCTGGATACTCGGCTAACATTAAAAAGTTGGTGTCGATGAAGGACTTGAAATTGCTTGGTATGAAGTCACATGATTGTCATGTTCTAATGACACACATGATTCCTGTTGCAATTCGTGGGATTTTGCCAGAACACATCCGACACACAATCACAAAGCTTTGTTTGTTTTTTAACTTGATTCATTCCAAAGTAATTGATCCTGAGGATTTGGATTCATGGCAAAAGGATATTATCCTCACTCTCTGCCAACTTGAGATGTACTTTCCACCTTCTTTTTTCGATATCATGGTTCACTTGATATCTCATATTGTTGGAGAAATAAAGGCGGTTGGTCCTGTTTTTCTACGTTACATGTATCCATTTGAGAGATATATGGGTTTCTTAAAAGGGTATGTACGGAATCGAAATCGACCAAAAGGCAGTATCGTTGAAGGTTATGCTTCTGAGGAGGTGATTGACTTTTGTACAGATTATCTAGCTGGTGTAAGAAATGTTGGAATTCCTCAATCTCGCCATGAGGGTAGACTTGGAGGGGTTGGAACAATTGGATTTAAAAGGATAGTTCCAAATCGGGATCAACTACAACAGGCACATTTTTTCGTCTTACAAAACATGACGGTTGTTGCTCCCTACATACATGAGCACATGACAATGTTACAAGAGACGAATAGATCGAGGAGTGAAAAATGGTTGGCAACTGAGCATAACAGAACATTTGCACAATGGTTGAAAGACCAAGTAAAAACAAGTTCTCGGGAAGAAAACATTGATCATGTAGTAGAACGGTTGGGATTTGGTCCTCGATATGCCGTGTCATCATACCAAGGATATGACATTAACGGATATACTTTTTACACCAAACAGCAAGATGAAAAAAGTACACTACAGAATAGCGGAGTGACTCTAATAGCCACAACGACAGAATACGATAGGTCGAATAATGATGGTAGGTCGAGGATTGCCAAGGACTCGTATTATGGTGTCATTCAAGAGATTTGGGAGCTTGAATATAATTTCTTTAGTATACCGCTATTCAAGTGTAAATGGATCGAAAACCGACGAGGTGTTAAAGTTGACAAATATGGCTTCACAGTTGTTGATCTTTCTAGAGACGGCTATGCATCTGAACCATTCATTCTAGCCAAACAAGCTTCTCAGGTATTCTTTGTTGAGGACCCGAAAGATTCCAAATGGCATATCGTTTTGCATGGTAAAAGACACATAGTTGGTGTTGAAAATGTTGTCGACGAGGAAGAATATAATCAATTTGATGAGCTACCTCCATTTTCGGTCGGTATTCCATCTTCATATGTTGATATTACTGATACAACATACTTGAGATCTGACCACAATGAAGGATTTTGGGTTGATGAAAATCGCAATGTGTGAAGGTAATCACTCATACCAAAATATTTTTTTGTTTATAAATGTGATTAGTTTATTAAAATCAACATATTTACACGTCTTTTTTTTTTGCAGCAACAATGATGGTGACAAGATATGAAGACAAGGAAAATAATTGATTATGCTTCATTAGTCTCTATATTGTATAAATTGAATTTTTTTAATAGTTATATTTTTTAATCTAAGTATCTTCGTCAAGTTTATGTCTTCAAATCCAAATATATTTCTGTTTTATGTAAAAAAATTAAAAAAATGATATTTAGATTTTTTATTTGTATATTTTTTAAATCCAAGTATCTTCGTCAATTGATACATTCAAATCCAAATATATTTCTGTTTTATGTAAAAAAAATTAAAATAAAATGATGTTTAGATTTTTAATTTAATAGTTATATATTTTTAATGTTTTTGGCACAAAGCCCGCTAAAACCTATCGGCGCCAACCCTCTCCCCAAATTTCAGAAACGCATTCTCCTCTCTGCTCACGAGGAACCGTCGATTGGCTTCACATTGCCTTCTCCTCTCTCGCTAAATCCCGTCGATTGGCCTCTCTGCTCGGAGAACACCTAACTCCTCTCTACAATTTCGCATTTCAAAACTAACATCAAATCTCTTCAACGCACTGATTCAGGAGTCCAGCCTCCGCTGTGCACTTGAAGAAGCAATCGTCTTACGCAGGTAAATTCCCCCCTTTACTTCAATGAAATTGCAATGATTTTATTGTAACGCTGTTGAATATAGTGATCCTATTTATAGTATTTTATGAATCTCTTCATCTGTGTGTTACTCTAGAAAATGTACTCCTTGATTTTGTAGAACCAATTGGCTAATGTCAAATGGTAGCAAAGTTTCAATCCATTGGTGTGGTTTCTAGGTTTTTGACAGATTTTGCTCAATATGCTTTTTCTCTATTGTTGATTGATTTTATGTGTTTTTAGATGTTAAGAACAAAATCTGGAATTGAAAATTAAGGAAGAAACCATGGAGTTTAGGGCCAGATAGGAAATAGAGGGATTAGACATGTTTCAAGCTAAAATTATGACGATTTTATAATTCATATTTACTTGATATGGTATTATTGTAATTTATATAGAGGAAACAATGGGAACTTCATTAAACAATGGTATTATTGTTGTTTGCTGTACAACAGATGCTTCAGCCATATCCATAGCCTGTTGATTATAATCTTTTGAGCTTGATTTTTCATTCTTATTTGTCTTATTAATTAATTAATTAATTAATTAGGTCATGCAGGTGTGTCTTTGTTTGTAATTGGTATTTGTTATGTACATTTGTTTGTTAATTATGCGATTACAGTCAAAGATTTCCATTTGATTAATGATACTTCAACTTTAAAGTTAAAGTTAATGTTTTATAAATGCAGGTTCTTGTGGCAGAATCTCACTGCAGTATCACACTGGATATAATCCATATCCATGGTAAAAAAGTTGAAGAAAGAAAGAAAGCATATGGTGGTGATGGATGAAGGTTATCTTTTAATTAATTAATTAAAGAAATGCATGTCATGGGGATGTTTTGGGAAATCCAGAATCTAGATCCTTTCCATAACCCTGCAGATTAATTTCTTTCATGTTCAAATTTCATATTAACTACGGTTTTTGTTTAACTTTTTGTTCTGATTTAATATTAATATAAAATAATGAATTATTTAACAAAAGTATATATATATATGTGTGTGTGTGTGATAACTTTTGCTTAGGTTATTGATCTATAAAGATGAATGATCTTAGAACATCAAACAGGAAGATTAAAATGTAGTTTATTTTTAAACTAGAAAAATGCCTCTTTGCAGATATGTCAGACGACAGTGGCCCATCAATACCCATGGAGTCCGATTCACAACCAAGCAACACAGACGGAAGCCATGGTTCATTGCCAAGTAACATAGAGGGGAGCCATGGTTCTCAGTCGACACAAAGGACACAACAAAGGCGTAAGAGAAGTGTCACCCTGTTGAAGAAACATAAAAGAACCCCGGATTTGCGTCTCGAGTTCAATGAACATGGGGAGGTTATTGGAAGATATGAACGCAGATTTAGTAGCTGGGTAGGGGTGACCACAAGATCAATGGTTTCCATCATTGAACCATCTTGGGACAAGGTTGATAAAAAAATAATGGATCTATTGTGGTTGGCTATCAAGGTATGATATGCAAGATGTGTTAACATGTATTAATATTTTATTCATGTATGTTAATGCCAAATATCATACGTATTTCAAATAAACAGGATCATTGGAACATAGAGGATGACAAGTACAAGGTTCCGGTGCTTAAGGTAGCTAATACATCGTGGAAGAACTTCAAGAAGAGCCTTAATACCAAGTACCGTAAGGAAGGTCGCAATCCTTGTCCTGATTACCCGTATCTCGATCAAGAAACATGGGAAGAATTTTGTGTCATGAAATCAACAGACGAATTCCTGGTTTGTTGCAACATACATCTTTTCATTAAACTTTTATCTTGGCATGTTTTAATTGCATTATTATTCTTATGTTAAGGAGAAAAGTGAAGAAGGGAGGAAAAATGCAGCTTTAAACACAAATCCGGCCCGATTAGGCGCTGGTGGGTATCGTTCAAATCAAGATAATTGGACCAAAGAGATGATGGACGCAGACTACTCGACAGAACTATTTCAGATTCAGGATGAGCGGGCAAGGAATTATTTGTTGGCAAGGAGAGTTAGAGCAGCTGATGGGACATTAAGGATCCCCACATATCTTCAGGAATTAGCAGATAAGATTGTAAGAGGAAGTTCCATACTTTAGTTTATTTATACGTTTCATTGAAAATTGTCTATTAATAATTATCCATACATTTTATTTGCATTAACAGGTTGAGAAAGATAGACAGGCTTCAGAAGGAACTTGGATCCCTGGGCCCGGGGAGGATGTTCTTATAGCAGTGTTAGGACCTGAGCACCCAGGTCGCACCAGGGGAGTCAGCCATATAGTAGGCTTGAAAAAGACCATTCCGAGGATTTCAGAAAAAAGAGAAAAATCCGAACTTATATGGATATCGACTGGGAGGAGAAGAGGATGAACTTTGAGATCGAGTGTGAGGAGAAGAGAAAGAACTTTGCTGCCGAGTGTGAAGAACAAAAAAAGTTATTGAATGCTGAGTTTGAGGAGAATCGAAGGATCTATCGTGCCGAGATGGAGGAGAAAACTAGGTTGCTCGATGCTAAGCTTGAAAATATCATGCAACTAACGTCCAAGAATAACGACACGCATGATGGAAGCCCAAGTCTTGGGATGAGAAAGAGTAGTTGTGGTTCGGTGCCTTGTCTCGACGAATTTGATGGCGTATAGGTAATTGAGCTCATATACGCATACATATATGCTTATATACTTACTTACATGTATAGATACATACTACTTACATATATACTTATTTGCAGTTACCCGCTCCTTGCGAATTGTTGGCAATAGACTGTAACTACAAGTTCCCATGTGCAAAAGGGAGGGTCCATTCTATAGGGAATGGATTATGTCATTCAGTCCGTGTCAACGAGAATTACGTGAAGGTACATGTTGACCAAGTGAAAAATCATTTTGCAAAGTATCCTCTTCCTGTGCCGAATGAACAAATGAGGGAACTAGGTGAAGCACGAAACTCCTTTATCCAATGGCCGCGTGATGCTATTGTTCTCACTCAGGTATATATGCATTAATTAGTCTTCTCTTTCTCTAGTATTGCAGTAAGATTTAGTTAGTTATGTATTTTCTTACCAACCTGTTAATAGGCCTCCAAAAGTCAACATGTGGTACACGATGAAGGAAATTCCACACAACAACCTATGTTGGCCAAAAATGTGCCTATTCATCATTCGGTGCCGGCCAAGAGTTCAAAGTCGTTGGATGGAAAGAGAAAAAAGACGACTCCCAAAAAACAAACATTGTCGTTGAAGAGTGTGATTCCGGCACAAACTTTGATCAAGAGGCCGAAAGAATTACAATCTCTATATAGGCGTTGGGAGTCCCTTCCGAATCCGAATCAAGGGATTTCTATTCAGGCCGAACCCGGGGTTCTTGGATCTCAAGCATTCGAGTTTATGATATTTCGTGAAGACGTACATTCAATAGTTACCAAATCTTGGATCGATCATACCATTATTGCTTGGTTCCAGATGTGAGTCAATGATTAGTACATATTTGATCTTATGTTTACAATATTCTAATTTATCATCTTGTTGTGTTTTTAGGTTTTTACATGGGATTATGAAAAAAATTGAGAAGAATCGATGTGGATTCATATGTCCTACATGGATTCATGCCGACGAATGCATATCAAACAAGGATGGTGTCATAAGTAAAATTGCTAGTGTGATGTCTCATAATAGAGAGCTATGGTTTTTTCTTGCACCATACCTACAGAGGTACCATATGAAAACATCATTTTTATTTTAATGCTTACGGTTTATCCATTCTTTATTTATACCGGTTTTAAACATTACCAGCGGCCATTGGAGCTTGCTTTTGATCTTTCCTCGCCGTCACATTGCCTATATATTGGATCCGATAATGTCTAAAGAAAAGCCGGTGGATTTCTACAAGGTTAAAGAGCACGTGGAAGGGTAAGCAATTCTTAAATTTGTATAGAATTGATCTATATTTCTCTGAATTTTAACACTACTATTATCAAGCTGGGAGTGTGGATACTATATAATGCACTTCATGTTCACTTTTGTGATAGATCAACAATCACAATTCCCAAACAAAGTACGTATTTATTAACTATGTATTAATTGCATCTATTGTACATAACCTTGTGAACAAATAACAATTTTGGTTTTAATTTGCATCTAGATACCATGGCACGACATGACTTCCCTGACAGAAAAAATGTTGGACAATATAGCTGTGACGTGGGCTAAACACTTTTCGAGTACATATCTGAAAATTTTGAAGGCTTGATATCGGTTAGTTTCTTCTTAGGCCTTGGCGCCACCGACTTTATTGCTTTGTTTGTTTTTCCTGTTTGGGACCATTCAAGTTGTTTTCTGCACAACAATAAAAAATAGCTTACGGAATACACATTATATTCTACGTGGGACAATACAACCTTTGACTTGACATGTAGTTTTTTCCAAATTTTATGTTGTCTAGTTTTCCAAGTTGCCATTACTTTTTATATTTGGATTGGGTCTTTTGTTTTTGTTGCAATGGTTGGTTGGGTTTAATAATTGTGTGAAGTAATTACATTTACAGGCATTTTGACGCTTGTATATCATTGCTATGGAAGCTCGTTTGGTTCAAACAATTGATGTGGATACCGGCCTACCGTTTGACCATTTTTGGCACCGCTTGAACTTGCAATGAAGGAAACTTTGTGTTTTTGATAAACAAGTTTTGTGAGGTCATTTTTGTAAGTTGCATTTTTATTCTCATACAAGATTTGAACTTTTGTGCTTATTTTGGTAGTCCTTAAGATACTCTTGACTTATATGACTATGGATTGATTGTGTTGTCCATTTTCATACTTTTCATGTAATTCTTTCAAGTTAATTGGAATATGGATCTGCTGATTTCCATGATATTGCATCCATTTTTATTTATGCTTAGTCATTTAGGTAGCATATAAATATATGGTGATATTTATAAAAAAAACCAAATCGTACCCGGTTTCTTAAAAAGAACCGGGTTCTATTTGCTTCCCCCTTTCGGTGAGTACCCCGGCAATAGTACCCGTCCAATGAAGGAACCGGGTAGCATTGTATAAATCGCACCCGGTTATCACAACCGGGTAGTATTACATAGGATAATTGTACCCCCTTGAATAGTACCCGGTCTTACAACCGGGTACTATTAGTCTTAGCAACCGGGTGCCATTAGTATTTCTGTAGTAGTGTAAAATACCCTAAGTCAAACCACGTTTTACTGAAATACCCAAAATCTCTCCCATGTTACAACAATACCCCAAAAATCCGCGATGGAGCCCGCGATCGCGGGCTCCAGGCCACGTGTCACCAAAGTTTGCCCACTTTGCCCGCGTTGGTCCCTCAAGAATGCCCGCGGTCCAGCTTTCCCCCTCAAGAATGCTCGCGTGTGCAGTTTTGGTCCCTGCCCGCGTTTGACTCATTGACCCCCGCGATCGCGGGCTACACGTGTCACCAAAGTTTGCCCACTTTGCCCGCGTTGGTCCCTCAAGAATACCTGCGGTCCAGCTTTCCCCCCTCAAGAATGCCCGCGTGTGCATTTTTGGTCCCTGCCCGCGTTTGACTTTCTTTGACCCCCGCGATCGCGGGCTCCTGTGCCACGTGTCGGCACAGGGTTAACCCTAAAATCACTTTGACGAACCCTAAACCCTAAATGTTACTTCGGCCGCACTATATAGGGGGGGGACCAAAAACCGGCCACTCTCACTTTTTAATAACTCTCTCAATTTTTAATCAAACTCTCTCAATTTTCTCCCACTCTCTCAATTTTGTCGTGTGGAATACGCGTTCGGGTTTTGTGAAGATGTCTCGTATTACATCTGTGGTATGTTTTCCTTATGTTATTTGTTATTTTTTGTATGTTATTTTAAGTTAAGATATATGATTTGTAGGTTGTTATAGTGTTTATAACTTATGTTTGAATATGTTCTATGTTTAACATGATATGTATGGTTTTATGTTTGAATGTGATATTTGTATGTTATAATGTGTATGTTGTTATAGTGTGTTTTTTCATAAAAAAATTGTTAAGAGTGTTCTTTTATAAAAAAATTGTTAAGAGTGAGTTTTTATAAAAAAAATTGTTAACAATGTTTTTTTTTATAAAAACACACTCTTAACAATTTTTTTTTTATAAAAACACACCCTTAACATTTTTTTATAAAAACAGTGTTTTTTCATATAAAATTGTTAAGAGTGTGTTTTTATAAAAAATTGTTATAGTTTTATGGTTTTTATAATGTGTTTTTTTATAAAAAAAATTGTTAATTTTTTTTTATAAAAACAGTTTTTAAAAAAAATTGTTAAAAATGTGTTTTTTTATAAAAAATTGTTAAGAGTGTGTTTTTATAAAAAAATTGTTATAGTTTTATGGTTTTATGTTTGAATGTGATATTTGTATGTTATAATGTGTATGTTGTTATAGTGTGTTTTTCATATAAAATTGTTAAGAGTGTTTTTTTATAAAAAAAATGTTAAAAGTGTGTTTTTATAAAAAAAATTGTTAAAAATGTGTTTTTTTTTATAAAAACACACCCTTAACAATTTTTTTATAAAAACACACCCTTAACAATTTTTTTATAAAAACACACCCTTAACAATTTTTTATAAAAACAGTTTTTTTATAAAAAAATTGTTAAGAGGTTTCCCGCATCAATCCGATATTTCGTCAAGCGCGACGATCGAGTATTTAGGGGAACCCGTTGGGACAAGCGTGTTACCCTAAGTAGGTCGCTTTGGTTTTAGTTCTTCAATGCGTCTAGAAATGTAAGTTCTTTTACTATGTTTACAATTTGCATACGTTAGTCCCGCTTATTAATTTCTTTTATGTTTTATCATATATTTAGCAGCCACTCTTGCCTTTCGATCGCCTTGTGCCTACTGTCGACGAGATGGGCACAGATTGGTACAGAGACAGCGTGGCCTTTATTGACGCAGAGGCGGAAAGGGCTCGACGTCCCCCTACTTCCACATCTGACGAAGATGAGGAAGACGACGACAGGCCCCCTTCCTCCTCCTACCAGCCGGCCCGTTCCTCCTCCTACCAGCCGCCCCCTTCCTCCTCCTACCAGCCGGCCCGTTCCTCCTCCTACCAGGCGCCCCCTTCCTCCTCCTACCAGGCGCCCCCTTCCTCCTCCTACCAGGCGCCCCCTTACAATCCATATCAGGCGGCCCCTTCCTACGAGCCACAGCGTGGCTCACATGAAGTCCTGTGGGACTACGTCCACGGGCCGCTAGAGACACGTGTACACTATCTGGAGGAAGTCTACAGACAGTTTAGCGCTGTCAATGTTAGTGTTTAACTTAATTTGTTGGCCACGTTTATTTAGTTTGTATATTAATATTACGTTCTAAATTTGTTTTAGCTGTCGAGTACGACACCGATCCCCGCTCCGTTCGGACAGGGGGCACATGCGACGTTTGCCACCACATCCTATCCGTCATTCCCTGAAAATGTAAGTGACATTGAGTAACCATTATGTTTGTTCCTAAGTTTGTAACTCTTATAATGATCAATGTCACGCAGACCGGGATGTCGGGGGCCGGGATGTCGGAAACGCCGTTCGCCACCACATCCTATTCTACTATCCCGGAGAGTGTAAGTGACACTGAGTAACCATTATAGTTATATGTTTGTTCCTAATTTTGTAACTATTTTAATGATCAATGTCACGCAGGCCGGGATGTCGGGGGCATACACCTCGCAGATGCCGCCGCCGTTCGCCACCACATCATATTCTACTATCCCGGAGAGTGTTAGTGACACTGAGTAACCATTATAGTTATATATCGATAATCCTAATTTTGTAACTATTTTAATGATCAATGTCACTCAGGCCGGGATGTCGGGGGCATACACCTCGCAGATGCCGCCGCCGTTCGCCACCACATCAATCACAAACATCTTTGGCGGTTCGGCCGATGACTATTACAGGCCGGAAATGCATACTGTAAGTTATTTTGGTAGTTTTGGTTTAATTGTGAACATTTCCTAAATTGTACTTAAAACATTGAGTAACGTAATTTTCAGACGGGGTCTCCTATTATCCAGGATCACTTCTCGGAGCACTTCTCGGAGCCTGACGATGACTCGATGGATGTTGTAGATCCACCACCACAGGTGACCCCGCTCCCTCTAAAGCGGTCGCATAAAATTTCACAATGGTTTCGTCTCCCGTTTGGCCAACAAGGATCTACGACACCACCACCCGCTAAAAAACAAGCAAAGAAAGCGGGGGGAAAGAAGGGAGGAAAGAAAAAGGGAAAGGTGCCTTCACCGGAGCCTCAACCGGCATCAGAAATATTGAGGATGTGCCGGACTGGTCGCCTCCCCAACTTGACATTCACCCCTTACGGGGGCTTAGAAATCAACCCCTCGTTTTTTGAAACATTGCTTGCGGATGATCCTGTGAACTCTGACTTAGACGATACGGTTAGTATGAAGTTAAATTATAGTCATATATAATCAAATATATTTATATTACATGTCTAACCATCTATTTTTTATGCATAGCACGTCGATTCTTGGGTTAGCCTGTTGCAAAAACATCGTGGCGTAGACACGAGGTGGACCATCATTCACACTATGTTCTTTCAGTGTATACTGATGGACCATCAAGGTCCCGCCTCCGTGATCGAAATATGCAATGGCTCGGAAGGGACCTCTTGGACTCTCCTCGATAGGGTATGCAAATCGTTTTACTGTTATTTTATTTAATAACATATATGACATATATTGTAATATTTCAGGTGTACATCCCCATATGCTTGCATCCCAGACATTGGCTGCTTGGAGTGTTTGAACTAGACACTATGGTCATGACCCTATATGACAGCGAAAAGGACGGTCTCTGCAAACAACAATTGACAGAGCAGATGCAATCGTTTAAAACAAAACTATACGTTCTTTTCATTGATCGGGGATCATAGACGTCGCGAAGTGTCAAGTATCTTTCGCACAAAGATGGCCGGCCAAGTACCCCAGCAGACCGGGTTATATGCGGATTGCGGTGTATGGGTATGCCGTAATGTCCAAAAGTTGATAAATAACGAGGAGATATGGGTACCCCCTAACGAAACCGACGATGAGGCAATGGATTTCCGCCGACATATGGCGGAGTCAATTTATGTGCATTGTCTAATAGGGCCACGTTAGGTTGTTTATGTAACATTAAATAATTGTTATTTTTAGTATTAACTTATTTTGTTAAAGTATTGTGATTGACTTACTGTTTACTTCATTTGGTTTTTGATAATTTCATCCATTTACTCAACTTTGAGTATCGATATCTCTTTCACACATACTCTATTTTGGACGCATTATAGATCTCATATAGAAGAACATAAACCTACTAAAAGTTAGTTATATATAACACATATATATAAATTTAAGAGTGAATTACACCGGTGGTCCCTGTGGTTTACCTAAATTTTGGATTTGATCCCTAAAGTACACTATCTACGGTGGTGGTCCCTAACCTTTTGATTTACTTTCACTCATGGTCCTTCTATGTTAAATATAGGAGGACCATGAGTGAAAGTAAATTAAACATAGAAGGACCACGAGTGGAAGTAAATTAAACATATGAGGACTATGGGTGAAAGTAAATTAAAAAGTTAGGGATCACCACCGTAGATAGACTACTTTAGGGACCAAATCCAAAATTTGGGTAAACCACAGGGACCATAGGTGTAATTCACTCTAAATTTAAATGCGTCCAAAGTTTAGTAAAACCCATATTTCCAACACCTAGTAAGTAGGTTTATGAAACTTGCGATAATCCTAATACAGAGATTATTGGATGAACAAACATTTATTTCTTGATTATTGGGGTATTGGTTCTTGTTGTCTGGAAGTGATTCATATGATGCAAAAATTGGTATCATGTAATGTAGAACAATATCTATATTATAGAAACTTGCATTTGATAGTACCATATAAATCTGATCTAAATTCTCATTAATTAGCTATGTTTGACTACTTAAAGACTAATTTTCTGCCTAATGAAAGACCTTTATTCAAGAGCAGACGAATATTGCAGTTACTTTTTCAGTGGAATCATGCAGACAACTTTTTCAGACGAAATCTATAAACACATTCAAATAATAATAATTTAAAACGATTTAATGAATTAGTTAATATATGATTATTATGTTAATGCGATAGGAGTGTAAAACAAAATTGAAAAAAAATAAGAGATGTACCATAAATTAAATAATTAACTATAAGAGTATGAATTTTAAATATAAAAAATATTTTTTTTATGTAGTGTATAACTGTATATGATATATATTAAAATATATAAATCCAAAAAAATTCAAGATTGGGCTCATTTCGAACGTATCGAAGAGACGATTATAATGGTGTAATTTGTTAAAATTAAAACGTATTTTTTTAACGTATTTTAGTTAATAAACGATTATATGTGTTAAATGTAAAATTAAAATAATGAAAGTAAAAGGTATAAAGTAAATTTAGTAAATAAGTATAGGGGTTGAAAGTGTAACATTTCATTTTAAATTCGAAAAAATGGACGAAATGGGGTGAACAGTGCCAAAAATATCAAAATTTTCATAAATGGTCCCTGTAATTTTTCAAAAATGGTCCCTTGCAATTGAAAAGTCACAAAAATAACCCCATCGCGGGATGAGCCCACGATCGCGGGATTCCATTTTTCAAAAATGGTCCCTGCAAGTTTAAAAAAGTGTCAGAAAGGTCCCTGGCCCGCGATCGCGGGCTCCCATCGCGGATTTTTAGGGTATTTTTACAAAGTGGGAGAGATTTTGGGTATTTCAGTAAAACATGGTCAAACTTAGGGTATTTTAATTAATTTCCCTATATTTTACCCATTTTCACCACATCTTTTAAATTAAAACCATTTCACGTATATTATTTGTCTAAACTTGATAAGCTTACCTAACATAAATAATTAACTTTAAATAAAGCAACAAACATTGGAAAATTTGTTGAAAATTAATCTCATTTGACTGCTAATTATTATTTAAGTTACACTTTTTATCCCAAAAAAACAATTCAAAATCTTGCTTGCTATATATATAACTAATTGATACAATTACTTAAGGGAATTTAATTAAAATACCCAAAGTTTGACTTTGACTTACTAAAATACATTTTTTTCAACTTTTGCAAAAATACCAAAAAATCCTGCGATCGCGGGATAGGGTGTTTTTTGAATCTTTGAATTTGATATTTACACACACAAATTTGTGAATTGAATTTGATATTTACACTTTCAACCCCTATACTTATTTACTTACTTTACTTTATACCTTTTACTTTCCTAATTTTAATTTTACATTTAACACATATAATCGTTTATTAACTAAAATACGTTAAAAAAATACGTTTTAATTTTAACAAGTTACACTATTGTACTCGTCTCTTCGATACCTTGGAAATGAGCCCAATATTGAATATTTTTGGATTTATTTATTTTATTATATAACATATATACTACATAAAAATATTTTTAATATTTACAATTCATACCCTTATAGGTAATTATTTAATTTATGGTACATTTCTTACTTTTTCAATTTTCGTTTTACACTCCTATCGCATTAACATAATAATCATATATTAACTATTTGATTAAATCGTTTTAAATTATTCGTTTTAAAAAATACGTTTTAACATATCACATTAACATACATAATTACGTTAAAATATGTTAAGGAGTTCGATATATATATACGTTTTAAAAAATCGTTTTAAAAAATACGTTTTAACATATCGCATTAACATACATAATTACGTTAAAATATGTTAAGGAGTTCGATATATATATATATATATATATATATATATATAATCCAAATAATTTGACGATTTAATGAATTAGTTAATATATGATTATTATGTTAATGCGATAGGAGTGTAAATTAAAAAATTAACTATAAGGGTATGAATTGTAAATACTAAAAATATTTTTATGTAGTATATATGATATATAATAAAATAAATAAATCCAAAAATATTCAATATTGGACTCATTTCGAAGGTATCGAAGAGACGACTACAATGGTGTAATTTGTTAAAATTAAAATGTATTTTTTAACGTATTTTTGTTAATAAACGATTATATGTGTTAAATATAAACTTAAAATTAGGAAAGTAAAAGGTATAAAGTAAAGTAAGTAAATAAGTATAGGGGTTAAAAGTGTAAATATCAATTACAATTCAAAAAAAAAGGTGTGGGTCGCGGGACTCTCCTGATCGCGGCCTCTGTAGCGGGACAATAATTTTCAAAACAGCCCCTGGCCCGCGATCGCGACCTCTGTAGCGGAAAAATGGGTATTTTTGCAAAAGTTTAAAAAAATGGGTATTTTGGTAAGTCAAAGTCAAACTTTGGGTATTTTAATTAAATTCCTAATACTTAATCGATCATTATATATATAATATTAATAAAACAGAATTAAATAAAATTTGTTGCACATTTCATCTCATCATTATTAGGCCATCCGTAACCCAGCGGGGATGGGCTCGGGATGGAGGGCGGTATGGTGCGGGATGGGGTACGCCTCATGCGGTATCAGCGGGAAGGGATGGAATGCGGGATCCCCACCCCGTTTCATCCCGAAGCATTTAAAAAAAAGGGTTTGGTCCAATAAGAAGTCAACACGTGGATTAGATAAATGAAATAAGAATTAAAATAAATGAGGTGGCAAAAGGGTTTGAGGGAATGGGGTACGGGTGTTTAGGGATCGAGTAAGGGATGGAAGAAAATCTGATGTGGCGCTGATATGGAGTGGAATATTTGAAAGATTCCCTCCATGGGGTACTGATGGCCTTATGTTATAACAATTATCAGCAGACAGATATCTAAATTTGGAAAAGAATCATTCCTAAAAAATATTACATATTTAGGGTCAACCTAAAAATAGAAAGTTTCGTATTTTCGAAATTTCGGGTGGTGCAATTTATTTATAATAAAGTTATAAAATTGTGGAATTCACATGTTACGAGAATTGGAATATGAAATTGATAAAAGAATATTATATACAAGGTTCTAATAGCGTGAGGTGTGGCGTGGCGGCGAGACTAACCCTCAAGCCTTAAGAGCCAGGGCGAAATCATAGCGTTTTCAAAATGTGACTTATGACGTCAAATTTCTAATTCATATATAATGTTATATATAAAAACATATGTTTTCTATCGTAATAAACAAGTTAAATTAAGTTATATATTTTCAAAACTTGCAAATAAGACATTAAAAATGTAAAGAAAACATCAAATATGGCATTACGAAAACTGCGCATTAGGCCATGGCATGCTATGGGCTTAACGTGGCGTGAAACACAAGCTTTGGTGTCACGGTGTGCCATGACGGCTGTGCGGCTAGCTTTTTAGAACGTTGATTATTGTTTTTTAGATACTGAAATTTGAAATCTGAGTTTTTATTTTGGTTTTCGCTGTTAAGAGGTAAACACAATAATAAGAGTGTTAGTCTTTAAAACAAATAAATGATTGAATTTTTAAAAATTAACTAAGAATTAAACTATAA
Organism: Saussurea involucrata; assembly: GCA_033807775.1. Classification (NCBI taxonomy): domain Eukaryota; kingdom Viridiplantae; phylum Streptophyta; class Magnoliopsida; order Asterales; family Asteraceae; genus Saussurea; species Saussurea involucrata. Next base: position 195,461,206 of record CM066314.1, read on the forward strand.
GAGGTATTAAAGAAAATTGAGAAAAGATAAACCTTGACATACAGAAATACGTAAAACACTAACATTAAATCATGGCATGCCATAGCGGCTGTTGCGGTGAACTTTTTAAAACACAAGTAATTATGTAATTTATAATTTAGATTACAACTAATAAATAATTTTTTTAGATCTCTCCTTAAGTTAATAGATGTGAATGTTCATTCTTTTTGGTATATATATATATATATATATATATATATATGCATCGGTTTTTTTGCTAAAATTTGGTATTTGGTAGTGTCGTTTTTTATTAAGAATGTTCGTGAGGTTTCACAAAGTTTAATTTTAAGTTTATCAAGGTTATTTGGTGTTCACAATTATGCTAGATATTGTAGATCCACAATATGTTGACAAAGTTATAAACTTAATGTTCACGAGATATAGGTTTTTTGATGTTCATAAAGTTTTGTTGGGTTGTTTGATCTTCACAATATGTTCACTTATGTGCATAATTAAATTAATTTTTTGGCATACTTATTATTTTGGTTATGTTAGGAGAGAGGAGGGACAAAGAAGAGAGGAAATAGAAGATCTGCAGAATACATACAATACCGTTTTTTATTTAAAATTATTAAAATTACTAATTTATTAATTTAACTCCTAATTTAATATAAAGTATGATTTATATTGCATCTTACAAATTCCACAAATTACAAAGTTTTTTAAAAAAGAAGTTCCCCTTATGAAATACTATAAGCGTACTCGCACAACGCAGCGATTGAGATACATCTCAATTTTAATATTTCATTTAATTTTTTGTTTTTGTCGATTTATAGTACGGTTTTATGTAGTTTTGAAAGAGTGATAGTGTTTTTGTATAAATTTGTTCAATTTAATTTTTTATTTTAATTTAATTTAGGTTTAATAATATAATATTTTTTAAAAAAAATAAGTATTATGCTAGAATTCAATGATTATCCTAATTATATTTTAGATTCTTTATATTTAACACTAGATATGTACCCGCGCGCGATGCGGCGCCAAGTATCTCGAATCTAAAACCTAGAATTCGAAAAAATAAGTTTGTTTCATGTTCATATTTATTCGCTTTTAAATCGCATATTAAATGTATAAAATTAAAGGTCAATATGGTTAATTGGTCAAAAAAATGTAAAATATTCGTTCGATAGTGTGGTCTTCAAACCCATAACATTTGTGCTCATTTTGAAGGTTTTGATGAATGGTTATAATGGTATAATTTATAAAAAAAGAAAAACATATTTTGTTTAATGTATTTTAGTTTATGTATGTTGATATGATAAGGATGTAAAATGAAAAATAAAGAGAGAATGGATATAAAGTAAATTAAATAACTAATTATAATGGTATAAATATTAAGCCCAAGCCCATTACAATATATCCAAGCCCATATTACTATTAATTACCCATTTACAAAACTATCTTATAATTAGGACATTTTGTGTCCTAACAAAAGTGTAATTTAAAAATAAAAAATAATTTTATTTTTAATTATCATGTTGAACGTTGGAGGTTTTAAAGCTTTTAAACTCGTACATGATGTATTGAAATTTGTACTTCTTAAAAATTCAAGAATAACCGTAACTGAAATTATTTTTAAAAAGGTATAATAGATAAATATAGATAAAAGCGTAAAATGTACAAGTTTAAAAAAAATCTCGGTATGTCATTCTTGAAAAATCTTGATACGTATTTATGATATTCACAATATTATTAAGTTAAAAAAATATTCAATAATAAACTTATTTTGAAATTATTGACGAGAATATTGTAATAATATAATTTGTAAAAAAATGCATTTATTAATATGTTTTAGTTAAACTATAATTATGTATTTTTAATATTATAAGGGTGTAAAATGAAAATGAATAATGTAAGAGATATAAAACAAATTAATTCGTACATGTTCATGATATTTAATAATATAATTAAATCTAAAAATATTCAATATTAGGCTCATTTCGAAGGTATTGACGAGACGATTACAATTGTGTAATTTGTAAAAAAAGAAATGTATTTTTTTAATGCATTTTAGTTCATTTACATTATTTATGTTTATATGATAAGAGTTTAAAATAAAAAATAAAAAATAAGGGATTAAAAGTAAACTACATACCTAATTATAAGGGTAGTAAATGTAACGTATAAATTAAAAAAATTGGATTAAGAAGAGATTTAAGGAGGAGTGAATGTGGGTGTGCTAATTGAACTTATAATGTAAACTGCGTCCAGATACATGTTTAGGTGGGAAAATACTGAAATCGGCTCACCAGAAGTCGACACGTGGCATGCTAGTTACTTATTTATTATATGTATAGATGAGATGTTTATCTTGTCTTTGATTATGTTTATCAGTTAGTTATTAATTCAAAAAATACAATTTTAAAAATTTGTACTCATGCATCATACTTGTAATCTTGAGTTTTAAGTAATTTGCATAATAAACGGTACTTACTGTATAATTTTTTTAAAAGTTTTTTCCAAATGCTTTATAATATAATATAGATTTTTATAAAAAAAATATGTGTTCTGTTTTTAATTTAACAATTATCCTAATTATATTTAAATTTCTTTATATTTAAAATGAAATGTGTATCCTGTATTTGATTATGTTTATCAGTTAGTTATGAATTCAAACATAAAACTGTAAAGATTTGTACTCATGAATCATTACTTGTATTCTTGAATTTTAAGTAATGTGCATCAATAAACGATACTTAATGCATAAAAAAATATTTTTAAGAGTTTTCTTAAATGCGTTATGATATAGCTAGAAGTCTACCCGCGCAATGCAGCGCGATATATCTCGATTTTAATGTTCTAATTTATTTTAATGTGTGATCTTGAAAAAAACGATCATGTTTTTTTAATAAATTTGTTTAAAGAATGACGCTTTTTAAATAGTTCATGATTTGAGGATTTGAAAGTAGTTAGAGATAAGGATTAATTCATAAACGATTTAAAATTTTGAAGGTTGTTAGAGATAAATATTAATCAAGTAATTAACATTAAAAGCGGTACATAAAGCTTCATTAGTTCTTTTTAACAGATTTTAAGTAATTAGCATTAAATAACGGCACATGAAACTTTAGAGGTTGTTTTTAAGAGTTTTTCATAAATGCTTTATAATATAATATAGACATTGTTTCGTTTAAAGGGTGTTCGAATTAAATTATGCATGTCTTATTTTATAATAAAGTTACTAACTATTTAACATTGCCAAAATAAATAATAAAATTCAAAATAAACAAATTAAAATGTTAGAACATCTCCAACAGGGTTGTTATAATTTTTCTTAAATAGAAAATCAAAAGTTAAAATCTCTAAAAAAAGTTAGATTCATCTCCAACAGATTTTCTATGTAATAGATTTTAACACAAGTTATATTAATATAATACTCTTTAATTTATCTTCCAATACACTTTAAAATAAAATTAATATAAAATAATAAAAGTTTAATGTCATTGGTTGGATTAAATAAAATAAATATTTCTCTCTCCTACCATCAAGTTTTTGAGAAACTGTTGGAAAATTTTTAAGTTTTATCTATTATAAACAAGATAGCAAAGCTGTTGGAGAGGTTTAGCAAATAAACACTCATTTTTTTTCTATTTTAGCAAAGTTGTTGGAGATGCTCCTATGTATCTTAATAATATTATTCTAGTGATCAATTCTATTTATATTACAATGTTTATAATTTCTTGAACGATTCATAAGGTTTATTACATTTTATGAGACTAAAGAGAGTATTTGAGAGAGTGTGTTATTTGTCTCAAAATAAATGTTAGAGTAAACTTCATTTTTTATTCCTATCGTTTTTTCAATTTTTTTGGTTTTGATTCTTAAAGTTTACCGATACAAATGTGACATCATAGTTTGCTTTTTTGCGTGATTTTCATCCCTCGTCTTAAGAGCATCTTCAACAGCATTGCTAAAATAACAAAAAATGGGTTTTGGTTTGCTATTCATCTCCAACAGCTTTGCTATATTGTTTGCTAAAATAGAGAATCTTCAAAAAAAATCTAAATATAGAGAGATCTCTATATTTCTCTAAATAGGAGAGAAAAATATTATTTTAATACTTTTCCCACCAACATCTTTGCTATATTGTTGGAATATTGAATATATTAAATATTTTAATAATATAAGATAATGATTGATTCTCTAAAATAGAAAAGTTGTTGGAGTTGAAAGAAAATGATTTTAGCAATTTTGACTTTTCATTCTTTATTTTAGAAAAAAATTAGCAATGTTGTTAGAGATGCTCTAACGAACTTAAAACCATTCATATCAATGCAAGATCAAACTTTTTTCTAAAGTGTCTTATCAACTTTACAATAACATTTCCCACATTAATAAAACACTAAATTACTTTCTAAATTGGTCTCTACGGCTAAATCATCAACTACTTTATAATTTATATTTACATATTTTAATAATTTAAAATATCACAAAAATACTAAATTTTATTTGTTTATAATATACATAACTGATTAATTATAATATAAATAATAAATTAATTATAAAATATATAACATAACTAAAATATAATTCGTAATTTTTTTATATTAATGTATTTTTATTTTAGTAATTTAAATAAAAACATTCCATGAAAATGTCATTTTTTAAAAATAAGGTGTGAATGTGTTTTTTAATAGAAATAATAAAAAAATAAAGTTTAAATAAAATTATTAAAAAAAATTAATTTAATAAAACTATTAATAATTAATGTTGAAACAAACTAATAAAGAAATTAAATTAAACAAAAAAGTAATTGTTTTATCCATGTAGCATCTTGCAAAAACTTGTTAATTTAGCAAGTGTAAGAGACTTTGTTATCTACATGACAATCCCATGTCATCTTGCAAGTTTTCTAGCAAGATGGATGTGGATGCGCTAACTTATATTTGTTAAATGAGAGGTATTTTGGTACTTTTTTGTTTTTTCCTTAAAATTTCATTTATAAACGTGAACGCTAACTATTTAAGAAAACACAAGTACGACCGTTAATGTATATATAGGGTCAGATTAATGGAAAAATCTAAAAAAATGGAAAACTGAGGAACATTCTGGTAGTCTTTCATCTGGACAGTATGTTTGTGCATACAAATAATTCGCAATATGCGCACGTGCATATACACAATTGCATAATGCACACGTGCATAAAAACCTAAAAACAACTTAATTTACTTTTATGCATAACTGCACACGGTCCAAATGAAGGCTACTAAGGTGTTCCACAGTTTTCTATTTTTTTGACGTTTTCCCATGAACCTCCCTATATATACATATATATACCAAAAACTTTATGCCATATTTAGGGGAATCATTTGGCAAAAATAAGCTAGTTTATCTTTGAAGTATATGTTTAGATTGACATAACCTATTTTATTGATAAGCTACTTGGAGTAGCTTATGAGTAGTTTTTTGTGACTTTTTTTCAATTATACCCTCATTAACAATAATAATAATTATTAAAAATTATTTATTACTAATATCAATTGAAAATTATTAATTAACTTTTAATTATATATTGATTTGAATTTTAATTGTTTAGAATTATTTAGAATTATGTTAATCATATAAATTATTTTAATATTAGTATGTTTTAATATTAGTCAATATATGTAATTATCAATTTACTATTATTTTTTAATTATTATTCAATTATTTATTTGTATTTATATTATATGTAATGGTTATTTAAAATTATATGTTATTGCAGATGTTTTTATAAGATTTAATTTAACAAATTCAAAATTATATTATATACATATTGTTAGTGCCTTAATTATCTAGTTGTACCAAGTAGAGGGGCGATTTGTGTAATTGTAAAGTTACAAACTATATATTGTTGTTTTCCTTAGATTTTACATTAGGTCATCCATTACACACACACTAGTACACACATTGCACTTTCCTCTACATTTCATCTTGTGTACTTAGTGATTGCTTATTGAATATATGGATGGCTATCTGAGATTATTCACTGGTTGATTACTTGTTCTGGGATCACAATTGGTATCAGAGCACAGTACATCATTTTTTGACAAGGCCTGGTTCTAATAATCAAATATATGCATCAGGCTCCAAGAATTTTGAGCACAAAGATCGTATCGAGTCAAGAAAGAAGTATGATGAGAAAAGGGATGAGTACAAGAGAGATGACAAGAGGGTTGATGAAAAGAAGGTGTTTGAGAAAAGGGATGAAGAACCAAAGTGCTATAACTATGGGAAGACTGGACACTTCGCCAAGGAATGCTGGAAACCAAAAGTCAGAGATTCAGGTTATTATAAGAACAAGATGTTGCTTGCTAAGCAAAATGAATCAGGGATAGCATTGTTGGTTGAAGAGGAATGTTGGCTTGATCAAACTGATGATGAAGCGGATGATGAGACGGCTGCTCAAACAAATATGTGTTTCATGACTAGAAACACAGATGAAGAATAGTCAGAATCTACTTCAGAGACAAATGAGGTACATTCCGATCTTTATAGTCAATTCTTTACTCAACAAGCATATCTACAAAAGCAATTAGATGATCTAACAAATAAATTGAGAAAAGCAGATGAACTAATTTCATCTCAAATAGAAAGATTGATAGAACAAGAGAGTCACATTGAAAAACTGGAAAAGAAAAAGACTGAATTTGATGTGGGTCAAGCATATTTTCAAAGTAGAATAACTGAATTATCAGAAATGTTAGAGAGTTCAGAAGCAAAGAAGAATGAGTTTGAAAATCTTCGTCATGCCTATAAAGATAGGAACACTGAGCTAAGCGATAATGTCAAAGGTCTGGAAGAAAATTTATATAAAGCAGGCCAAACTGAACAAACAATTCACATGAATAAGCCGAGTAAATTTCGGTATTTCAATTCTAAATGGGGCATAGGATATGACAATCCACATTACCTGAAAATTGCCTTATTAAAAGCCCCCACTCTTTATGAATTTGATTGGTTTATTCTTCCATCACTACATCCTAGCTATCAAATCAAATGGCTTAAGATGGATGAAGATGACTATGAGGCTGAGGAAGAAGTAAAAAGAAAAACCACTGTCACGATGCAACTTCCTTTTTGGTATGGTTCTGAAAATGCGAAGGCATTAGAAAACGAAAAAACCTTGCCTAATGACTATTTTCAGAGTTATGTTGTTGAACAACCAAAGGAGATGGAAAATACTCAAAAAGAAACTAATGAAAACCAGTTTTTGAGGGTAAAAGGTATTTTCCACCAATGGTTCTTGAACAGAAACTCATTGATCTCGAAAGCAAGATTAAAAGTACTATTTAAGAAGTCAGAAATGATGAAAAACTTGCTTTTGAGATAAAAAAGGAAGTTATGCTTACAGTGTTTTCAGAAAGCTTAAAAGAAATGGAAAGCTAAACATAAAGAAATGTCTGAAGCGAAATTTTTAAAAGAAAAACATTCTTCAGAGTCAGATGTTTCTTCGTGTAAAGCATTTATGGGAAATACTGTCTTTAGGAGCATGACAGTTGATGACCAAGATGATCTTGAATCTTGGGATTTGGAAAGTCAACTTGATCCTGAAATATATATCCCTACAGAAGAAGATAAAGCATTTCGAAAAGAACAAAATGAATTTCTCTATCCGACGTCTTATGGTATCTTTCATACTCCATCAAATAGTCAGTCTGTTTGTGATATTGAGAATGCCTGTGAGGTGAAGGGTAAGGAAGTAAAAGAAACAGCTATTCAAATTGACTTTGACTTCAGTGCCAAACTTCCAGATCACTCTGACTTCTTAATCAAATAAGAGAAACCTGAGAAGACTTTCTTCAAAGGGGAATCTTCAAAGTCAGCTGATAAAATTTCTGATAATGATTCAAAATCTAAATCCAAACGATCATTACAGAAAAAAAAGAAAAATAAAAAGAAAGAAGCAAAATTATTCCTTTCAAGCTCAGTATTCCAATGCTTACAACTCCTATTTTTCTGGTATTACAGATTGTTATTTGAGAAACAATACGCGTCTCGAGTAGAGAATAAAGGAGTCTACACAGGATGTGGCCCAGAGAAAATCATCCCACGTTGCTTTAAATTCCAAGAAAAACAATTTTGTTTCAGTTGTTAGTAATCATGATGTGGGCAATAGACAAAAACTTGTAATCCCATACAAGCTTTATTCAATGCGACAACTGATTAATTTAGCACATGATCAAATTTGTTGTTCTTCTTGTGATGTGGATGATTTTATCTGCAAATCTAATTATAACCGTTGGTTTTATTCAAACAACTACTTTAACACAGGTTATAGATATCATAATGTCAAGTCCAAATCTACTAATCCGAAAGGACCCTTTTGGAAATGGGTACCTAAAACCATCTAATTTCCCTTTTGCAGCCCAGTCATGTATGGTATTTGGATTCAGGCTGCTCAAAGCACATGACTGGAAGAAAGGAGTTGCTTGTTAATTTTGTGGAAAAGTATGGTGGTAGGGTTAACTTTGGGAACAATCAGTATTCTCCAATTCTGGGTTATGGAGATATCGCAAAGACAATGTCAGAATTACTAAAGTCAATTACGTCGAAGGTTTAGGACATAATTTGTTTAGCATAGGTCAATTTTGTGATACAGATCTAGAAGTCCATTTCAAGAAGACCCGGTGTGCAGTTCTAACCGAAGGAGGAGATGAGCTTCTAGTTGGATCGAGGAAGTCCATCTTTTACACCATTGACCTATCAAAGCTCAAGCCTAAGTATGACTTATGTCTAATGTCTAAAGCATCACTGGAGAAAAGTTGGTTGTGGCATAGACAACTATCTCATCTCAACTTCCGTTACATTCAAAAACTGATGTTGGGAGACTTAGTCTTAGGTCTACCAGAGCTGAAATTTGAGAAAGACAACTTATGTACCGCTTCTGAGAAGGGGAAGATGAAACGAGCTCCTCACCCACCAAAACCTGAGCCTAGCACACAGAAAGTTTTGGAAATCCTTCATATTGATCTCTGTGGTCCGATGAAGACTCAGAGCATAAGTTCCAAACGATATGTGTTAGTCGTCGTCGATGATTATTCAAGATATACTTGGTTGAAGTTTCTACGATCAAAAGATGAAACACCTAACTTGATCATCTCATTAATCAAACAGCTTCAAGTGAATCGTCAACAATCAGTTCAGACCATCAGATCAGATAACGGGACAGAGTTTAAAAACAAGACTCTTGATGACTTCTTTAAGTCATTAGGAATATCTCATCAATATTCTGCGGCAGAACACCTCAGCAGAACGGGGTCGTTGAAAGACGAAACCGTACACTAGTTGAAGCTGCCAGAACGATGCTGTCATATGCTGATCTACCTCTGTTTCTGTGGGCTGAAGCTGTCTCGACGACATGCTATACACAAAACCGTTCAATTATCCATCGACGGTTTGGCAAAACTCCATATGAATTGATTAACAATAGAAAACCTGTAATACACTACTTTCGTGTCTTTGGGTGTAGGTGTATCCTACTGAACGATAAAGACAATTTGAACAAGTTCAACCCTAAGGGAAGGGAGGGTGTTTTTATCGGATACTCGCTCACATCAAAAGCATACAGAGTTTATCTCAAGTCTTCCAGAACTGTAATGGAAAGCATAAACGTCAAGTTCGACGAATCTGAAGAAATGGCTTCTGTGCAAAACAGTACAGAACCCGCAATATCCGGAATACTAGCATCTGGACAAATCCATCCAATGATGACTAGGACGTCAAACAAGGATCAAGCTTCCACTTCTAACTCTACCCCTAACGAACTTCATATATTGTTTAAACATTTTTATGATGATTTCTTTGGAAGTAATAAATATTCTTCATCTGTAAACAACAGGAATCAAGTTGCTACACCACCAGTACAAGCTACAATGTCAGGGCCTTCACCGGTGCTGACTTCATCCAATACTGGTGCAACTACTTCTGCAACTTCTCCAAGGAACACAACCATGACATCTACACAAGCAAGACAACAAGTATCTACGAATGATGCTTCTTCATCCGGTGCAACTTCAAATGTCAATGATCAGAGTACTGAGAACATTCCTGAGAAATCAACTGAATCAGTTCCCGAAGCAGTGCTAATTGTCACCTCTGACAACCAACCAGCCTCACGTCCGGAACCGACATTGACGATCGAGTTGAACTTTGATAAAGATCCTACCCTAGTATACCCCAATCAAGATGCTATTTCTCTCCATACACACTCCAAAAAGTGGACATGCAGTCACCCAATAGATCAGGTGATTGGTGAGGTGTCTGAACCAGTAAAGACCAGATCTGTATCCGCAAATGAAGTTCTAAGTCAAGTTGAGCCATCAACAGTTCAACAATCCTTAGAAGATCTGGATTGGTTAATTGCGATGCAAGAAGAGCTGAATCAATTTGAAGCTCTGAAGGTGTGGAGATTAGTTCCGAGACCCAAGGGTAAAACAGTCATTGGTACCAAGTGGGTCCTAAAAAACAAGAAGGATGAAGACGGCATAGTTGTGCGAAACAAAGCAAGACTAGTAGCAAAAGGGTATAGCCAACATGAGGGTATAGACTACGACGAGACGTACGCACCGGTTGCTCGCTTAGAGGCAATTCAGATGTTCCTATCTTTTGCCGCCTACAAGAACTTCACTGTTTATCAAATAGACGTGAAGACTGCATTCTTAAACGGCGTTCTGAAGGAGGAAGTGTATGTGTCTCAACCAGAAGGCTTTGTGGACAAAGATAAACCAGACTATGTGTACATCCTTTACAAAGCTCTTTATGGTCTCAAACAAGCCCCCATGCCTGGTATTAAGTCTTATCTACCTTTCTACTAGGAGTTGGCTTTGAAAAAGGTAAAATTGACACAACTCTTTTTACTTTGCGCGAAGAAGGTGAAATTCTTCTAGTACAGATCTACAATGATGATATTATTTTTGGTTCGACTAACCCTGAACTTTGTACATGGTTTTCTGGCATTATGATGACCATGTTTCAAATGAGTATGATGGGAGAGATTAATTTCTTTCTCGGATTACAAGTCAAAAAATTCTCGACAGGTATCTTCATCAATCAATTGAAGTATGTGTTTGATATCTTGAAGAAATTCAAGATGGAAAACTGTACCTCAATTGGTACGCCTATGGTTCCAGGATCTAAGATCGGTCCAGATCCTGACGGTATTGATGTTGATGTTAAGAATTATAGATGAATGATAGGGTCACTAATGTATCTTACCGCTAGTCGTCTAGATATAATGTTTGCAACTTGTCTGTGCGCAAGATTTCAGGCCAAACCTAAGGAATCACACCTCGGCGCTGTCAAAAGAATCTTTCGCTACTTAAAGGGAACACCGTATCTAGGACTGTGGTATCCCAAGGGAACCGGATACGAACTCACCGCATACTCAGACGCGGATCATGGAGGAAGCATGCTGGACAGGAAGAGCACCTCGGGGCATGCACAGTTTTTGGGGGACAAGCTCGTGAGCTGGTCATCTAAGAAGCAGAATTGTGTCTCAACATCAACAGTGGAGGCAGAATATGTTTTCGCGGCCAGCTGTTGTTCACAAGTACTGTGGATGAAGACCAACTCATGGACTACATGTTTAAATATGAGAAGATCCCCATCTACTGTGACAGTAAAAGCGCGATTGCAATATCTGCTAATCCTGTCCAACACACCAAGACTAAGCATATCGACATCAGGTATCATTTCATAAAAGATCACGTTGAGAAAGGAACAATTGAATTATATTTTGTTACAACTGAGTATCAGCTTGCCGATCTTTTCACAAAAGCCTTGGATGAAAAACGCTTTAGTTTCTTAGTATCCAAGCTTGGCATGCTGAACATGAAAGTTTAACTTCCCTATATTGATCATATAATAGATGGAAATATTTGTATCTCAATCTGGATATTGTATCTAGATTGATACACTCAAATTTTCATCATATTCTATTCTCAATATATGTTATTTAAATTTTCAGATCTTAGTTGTATTGCAAATGTTTATTCAACTTGTTATTTCTTTCTCTTCTTTTAAATGCCTTATCTGTGATTTGTTATGATATCTGTATCTGCACAAGGTGTGTTCATGGTCTCAGGGGGAGTTTAGTACAAATCATATGCACAAGCATAGGGGGAATGTGCATAACTGTCAAATCTTGTAAATTTAGATGGCATGTGACTGTTGTTTGGAAAACACAAGGTAAGGATTCTAATTTGTTTGACCACTAACTCTTAAATGATGAAAACTATTTTCCAAATCTATGCATCATTTAAGGGGGAGTGAAAACCTTGAGTGCTTAATCAATTGGGAGTTGGACATCTTCCAATGTGATAAAATCTTTTTGAAATTTTACTGAAAAATGTCCAAGTGTTCCTGTTAACGCAACCCACTACTTGCGATAACAGAGTGAACAGTGTTTTATCGCAACCTTCAGTTGCGATTAAACATAAGAGTTTCTTTTATCGCAACACATGGCTTGCGATAAGGATTTTCCTCGCAACCGTTGCTTGTGATAAAACCCTATGAACAATATCTTATTGCAACTCATTGTTGCTATTAAACTCATACATGTCCTCGCAACCTGTTTCTTGCGACAACTTGTGGGTTATCGCAACCTTCTTCTTGCGATAACCTGACACTGTGGAGGTCAAACATTGGACCAATCCTAAGCTGCTACATGTCCTTTGCCGCAAAATTCTATAAATACGAAGAGTTTGAATTTTTTTATCTCATTTCGAAAACCTCTCAACTCCCTCAAATATCAGTTTTCGAATCTGCGTTTTTTATAAAGACTCTCGAGTTCACTTCGATTACATTTCGTTCATATTCAATTCGAGGTTAGATTCATGCACTTATTTTACAGTTTTATCCATTAATCATGCTATTACAATTGATTTTGTGCGAAAAACTTAGAATCTGGGTTGAACACTTAGGATATTTTCAGTGTTCAAGTTTATCACAACCCTTAGTGTTCTTGAAGTTCATCGTTATCGCAACCCTCTGACGTTCATTTTTATCGCAACATGTGCCTTGCGATAATCTTTTATCGCAACATATGTCTTGCGATAACCATCTTATCGCAACCTTCACCTTGTGACAACCCTTTCATCGCAACCTTACCTTGCGATAAAACATGCCTTGTGATAACATTCTGACGAGCCTTTCGATAACCCCATGCCTTAGGCAAATTTTGACAACTTTTTCATGAAAAATCCGTTTTTGGCTCTGAACTGACTGGTCACTATTCAGATGGCACACAATGACGGTTATTCTTCCGATGACAACACGGTTATTCCATCACACCGGTCGTCACATCCGTCGGTAAATGCCAGAGTTCTAGACGAGGAGCTTCTATCGAGAAGTCTCCATCTTTCCCTAATGGATAACAACCATCACCTTGATCTCAGCGTGGCGTTCGACCACCGCAATCATACTGGAGATCATCCGTGGCCATCCTCTCCGCACAGCTCTTACAAAGGTAGTCATTGTGCCACTTGTATACCTGCAACAATTCTGGCACACACTACACTTTCATCCTATACACCGACGAGGTCCGCATTTCCCTGCGAAAGTCGATCATTTCGATGTTCTACTTACCCTTAGGCGACTCCGTCAAGCTCTAGACCTACCCTACAGTGCAGACTTTGAAGACATGGTCCTAGAAGAACAACTCTTCGCCGACATCCGAAGTCTGGGTTATCAAGATCCACGAAACCCAATGCTTACCAGCTCGTCAAGATTCCAGCGTAGATTCCTACCACCACTCTGGTACACTCTATACTTCATCATCAATTGTTGTATGACCTCAAAACATACCGGCCTCGACAAGTGCAACCTTTCAACTCTGAAGATGTTCCATGCTGTCGCCTTCAACCGACGCATAGACTATGCCGTACTCATATGGAACGAGATGATAGAGCTAGTAGAAGATAAAGCCAGATCGATAAAGAACCGGAGTTTCGTGCCTTTTCAACGCTTCTTCCAGATCATCGTTCAACAGATCATGGAAGACAATCATGAGATCCCGAGACGTCCAAACGCAGTCCAAGGCCCAAGCCAGTGGATGCACTTCCTGAAAATGCCTGCACACATCGATTTTGTCCACGTTGCAGTGATACCCGAAGTCGTACTCGCCTATGCCAAGCAGCAGTCTGAGGTAGTTAGGCAGTATAGGATAGATAACGCACTAATGGTCCAGCCAGAACCGGAGGGACCTGCCCAAGGTGCAATCCAATTAGGAGGTGACGGTATCCAGGTCGAGCAGGTTCAGGAACATAGGGTTCCTGGACGGGGAGAGGTGAGGAGAACTACAAGAAAGAGAGTTGGGTTGTGGAGAGGACTGCTGGTCAGGCATCAACTTCCGGACCTGCAAGGATTCAAGTATTTGCCGATGACGTGTCAATAGATTCAGAGGAGGATCCTGACTTTGTACCAAATGCTTCTTCATCCGAAGATGAAGCATCTGACCAACCCCGACACGATGATGATGGAAACTCTGACTCTGACTCCGACTTCGACCACGACCCCGATGCAGATCTTATTCCATGACACGTGGGTCGGAGACAACATATTGAGAGTTCCGTTGCTGATTCCATTTGGAACATCGGACTCTCCGGCGATTTTGGTGACACAAGGAGGGATGAGGGATCGAAGTAGAAAATGAAAACATTGTGAGCCGAGAGAAGGTGAGAAAAGAAACGGGAGAGAATGTGACAGGGTCGGACAAAGTTTTAAATTCCGATCCTCCCCAAACCGTTACAAGCCGGGTAGCCACGACCACTATCAACGAGCGTTCGTCGCCGTTGCGTATTGAACAAGCCATGGTGGACCCAGCCATGCAATGCACAACCTCTCTCAGCCACTCATCGGCATCTCAATTTGCCGATGTTTCATTTTACACAAGGGATTCAGCACATACACTATTGGCGACACAATTGGTGTCTGCCGGTATTAAACAAGGTAGGCTCCTGCCCCGGCCACCACCTTTTATTCTGAGCACGTTGAGTCTAGAGCCATTTGAACGAACAACCTTTCCTAGGCCACGAGCGTCGTTATCTCACCAAGTTGCGGGCTTTCGTGCCCCAACCGGAACACCTAGAGTGCGGCCGCCATTTGTTGGTGCCCCATGAGGACCGGGTGGAAGTCCTGTCATTGCTAACACCACGCCAGCTTTGAACACATGCCGTATAGTTGCTACAACTACTCCGATAACCGAAAACCTAAGTGGTTCGGGCGTTAGTTCACTTTTCCCATCTATTTCACCGGAATAAGTTGTACAAATGCTAGACCCGCCCCCACATTACATCACTTTACCTCTTCTAGGTGTTGCATTGGCGTCGATCAACAATACCTACAAGCAACATCGTCGGGTTATGCAAGAAACTGTTGACCGCCTTGCAAATGAAGTAAGCCGGGCTATCAAAGGTAAAGGCATAGCAGAATCATCTTCTGCTCCTCAGGATCCACCATCCAGTGATCAAACCCAACCACTACCACCACTATCAGTTACCTTACATCAAATTCCTACCCATCAACTCCAATCCGAGTTGTTAGCCCGTTTACTAGCCCAAGGAGAATCCAACACCACCGAAGAAGTAGATCTAATTGGATTGCTCCGTCAACAAACTGAATCTCAAACTTGATTACCATCTAGCACCGACTTCCAGCATCTCACCGATTCCATGAAAGACATGGAGAATGCCATGATGTCAGGATTCACTGCCATATCTGATAGGCTTAAGGTTGTAGAAGAAAAGTGTGGGATTCAAGCTCAGGCCTCACGGAAAAGAAGACATGATGATCAGGATGATCCTGATCAACCTGAGGGGGGAGAAGAGAGTTAGGGTTGGAGAATCGAGTGTTGCTGCTACTGAGAGCATCGGAGGACCAGATCAGACAGTAAATGAGGGGGAAGCAGGGGCAAGTGGACCAGGAACTGATGCGGTCCACGCTGATGATGACGTAGTTCTAGCTGATGTCATAATTGGGGTTGAAAAGCCTCCGGTTGTTGACAATAGAACAGAAGAAGAAAGGATGGAGGATGACATGATCACTGATTATATTTACATAGACTCTGAAAAGAGCCAGAAACAATGACGGTACAGATCAAAGAAGAGATAGACGACATATTTGATATCACCGGGGCTCTAGCGATTGCTTCGGATTCTGATAATGATACTCCAGATGATACAACTCAACCGCAACCACCGAATGATCAGGGTGTAGGTACTTCCGCTCCTCAGGCTCCAGTAAATACCGATGGCAAGATCAGAGATCCGATCCTCGAAGCCGAACTGAGACTTTATCAGGAGGTGATAGACGTTGAGCCAAGGTATGTAGCCACAAGTGAAAGAGTAAGGATCTTGATTCCTTATCAAGAGAGCATCAGGAAAGATATGTTTGTTAAAGACGTCCAGAAGATCGACTTAGAAAAGGTATACGGCGTTGAGAACTGGCCATCACTTCGCAAGATTGAATTTCTACACGTTATGGGCAACAAAGATCTACATACAGACGTGGTTAGATCTGATAAAGCCATTATGAAGGTTCTGAAGATAGATTCGCACAAGCTTCTCAATGTCGGGTACCCGCAGTTCACTGTTAGAAGATCTGATGGCTCCAAATGCGTCTTCTCAGAAGCAGACTTCAAGAGCTTAAAGCTTGATGACTTCCTAAGTCTGTATGACATTCTGGCACGAGCTACTGAAAAGAAAATAGAATGGTCTGCCGGCTATCAGAGCGTCAAGAGGTTTATGCGGAATCCCTAAAAAAAAATTACCTTACGGATTTCCAAATGGCCTTGGAAGCTCACCAAACCAGAGTAAAACTTAGAGGACCTAACAGGCGTCTGTCAGACATCCAAGGTATTCCTGCGTATACTGTTCTAAAGAAACCTGAGCTTGGGATTGTTTACTGTAATCAAGACTCAAAGAAAAGATTTATGAGAGTATGTGAAGCCAACAAGTTCAGTGATGGAACCTTCAAGATGATCCAGATCAATCTTGAGAGCAAACTTCGATTGGATGAAAGAGGGGAGGTGAAGCTTAAAGAAAAGGATAAGGAGCTGATCAAGCAAGTCCTGGATGCCATTACCTATCGGAAGGAGTACCGGAATGCGTTGCGGAGGTTCGAGATCATTCTTGGAATCCGAAAGAAGCATGTGTTCCCGGTGGATGCTTAATCTCTTTGCCTCTACATTGGTATAAAGGGGGAGATTGTTAGTGCCTTAATTATCTAGTTGTACCAAGTAGAGGGACCATTTGTGTAATTATAAAGTTACAAACTATATATTGTTGCTTTCCTTAGATTTTACATTAGGTCATCCATTACACACACACACTAGTACACACATTGCACTTTCCTCTACATTTCATCTTGTGTACTTAGTGATTGCTTATTGAATATATGGATGGCTATCTAAGATTATTCACTTATTGATTACTTGTTCTGGGATCACACATAATAATAAATTTTATATTCTTTTAATGAACATATCATATTTAATTTTTCTTTACTAATGTATTTGTATTAATTAACATACTATATTAATCCAAATTTATTTTTAACTATATTTTGAAATACTGTAATTGATTATTTTTTCAAAATGTATGGTCTGGTTATTTTACATGTTTATTAGCTAGTTTTTGCCAAACATTACTTATTCATCAGCTACCTCATCAGTTATCAGTCATCAGCTGGTTTATCAGCCATAAGCTAACTTATTCGCTAGTTTGCCAAACATAGCGTTAGAGGAAGATAACTTTTGTTGAGAGTGCATACCTTTAAAAATTACTATTGGTATATTTGACATCTCGACTCAACGTATAAGTTTGCCACTTTAAAAGACTTTATGCTAAATTTCACTAACATTATGCATGTGTGAGGCTCATAAAATGAAAAGTAAGGGGCTGTTTGGCAGTTGCTGAATGGTTTAGTGCAGAATGGTTGAGAGGTCAGAATGGTTGAGAGGCTCTGTATGGTTGAGAGGTCAGAATGGTTGAGAGGCTCTGTATGGTTGAGTGCAAAATGAAATTTGGTTGTTTGGTAACTGTTTTGAATGGTAACTCTGAATGACACTAAATTACTATTTTACCCCTCTCATTAACAAAAAACCCACACCTGCAACCACTGCCCTAATCGATTTGCTCAATTCCATCGTCTCCTCGTCCCTTTGTCAAAAAACCCACACCTGCAACCTGGTTGAGCACTGCCCTAATCGACCACTCAAGGTCTCATCGTCTCCTCCATCACTCTCGATTTCACGCACACGCAGCCATCTCCATCGTCTTTCTCCTCTCGATTTCTTCCCCACACGCCGGCGACCACTGCCCTAATCGACCACCAGCGCCGTCCACAGCCGCCATCACCTGCCACCACCGAAAACCTGCAACTCCACCGCCGTCCACAACCGCCATCTCCCCTTCTCGTTTTCACGCACACACGGCCAAAACCCCCACTATCGCCTTCTTCTCCCTCCATCCCCTCGATCAATTTCTGCCCTAGAATCGTACCTGCAACAGACCTCAGATGAGGGACATAGAAGAGAGAGGAGAGACAGAGAGACGAGAGAAGAGAGATGAGGGAAAAAATGGAACAAGCTCATCTCTGAATGGTTGAGCGTGGGTTGGTATGCAAAATGGCTCAGAGCCATTTGTCACGGTTCAGATGTTTTTTTTGTTGCCAAACACCTTCCACCTCTGAGCGATTCAGAGGTGACCTCTTAATGGTTACATTAAGAGGTAAACAAACAGCCCCTAAATTGTATTATATAAGAGAGATAGAAATAGATTAGAGAGGGAGAAAGTACCATGGTCTATGGCCATTCTTAGATTGAAGGACTAATTCGAGAGTCTCGATTGGAATACGTTGTTTGTGTTTGAAAATGGAGATAGAGATAGGGGAGGGGTTGTACAGAAGAAGATGGTAGAGGGGAGCTCACTAAAGAATATGGCAATGACACCAAGGCAGGGGAGATTTCATGCAACCTATGGATGTGTGTCATCGAACATGCCCGAGTAGGCATTGTTGTCGTCTCGATATTGCGGAGATGAACCTTTATGGGTTGGACTCTAGGATCGTGGGTTTTATGATTTTGATGCCCTAGCTATTATGCATGAAGTATAGACATCTTGAGTTATCAAGTAAGGAGTTGATGCTTCTATCTTGAATGCGAGTGAGTATGCACTAAAGGTGGTTGCAACTCTACTAGAGAACGAAAATGCAATAAAGATCGGGTATCCTTGAGGTGGAGCTTGGCAAGGCGTGCGCACTAGAGGTATTGTGTCCTTGAGGTGACACCCATAAGTGCATTAAGAGAATTGGGGGATTTGAGGTGTAGCTTATTAAAACATGCAATAAAGTCACGACTTGAGGTGTAGCTTATTAAAGCATGCAATAAAGTCACGATCTGGGGTGTAGGTCGATAACATAGATACGTGGCTTAACCTTGTGGTCCGCCACATTTAATGGAAGCGGGTTTCCCCCATCACCGAAAGGTGTTGTTTTGGGTATAGAGTTTTATCCATGTTTTTATGACATTTTTGTGTATGGATTCCTGTCCATGAATGGCGGTTTGAGTATTTTCTCTTATTCGTGTTTTCGAACGTTTTGGATGATAAACTTTTACTTCACATTTTAATTATTTGGGAATTTGATCATTGTTCATGTTTGGGTGAGTTTTGGAGTTGAGTTTATATTTTGAAGGATTGTTTTGTATTGGGTTTTCATTACAAAACTTGAAGGTTTCAGAAAACGGGTTACTTTCATATTTAATGAATATCATTTTAGAAATCGTGATTTAAATTGCGCTCTTTCAATTTGATGATGATGATATATATATATATATATATATAGAGAGAGAGAGAGAGAGAGGGAGGTTCAAGGGAAAACCTCAAAAAACGGAAAACTGAAGAACACCCTAGGAGCCCTTCATCTGGGCGGTATGCACTTGTGCATACAGGTAAATAGTTGACTTTTTGGTTTTATGCACAAGTGCATTATGCATAATGCACTTGTGCATAAAACCAAAAAGTCAACTATTTACCTGTATGCACAAGTGCATACCGCCCAGATGAAGGGCTCCTAGGGTGTTCTTTAGTTTTCCGTTTTTTGAGGTTTTCCTTTGAACCTGACCCTATATATATATATATATATATATATATATATATATATATATATATATATATATATATATATATATATATATCTAATATGAACACTCTTGAACTCACTAGGCGTTATCCTAACTTTTTTATTTGTCGGCATGTGCATCGGGTCCTTAGGGAGAATGATATTAGCGACACCGTGGAGAGCCGAGTGCTAATTAGACGCACGAGAAGAGTGTAACAATTGGTTGAAGCCTTCCGCACATTTGGAGATAACAATTGAGATTGGGTTTAGTAACACATGGTCTTGTTTAGTTTTAGTATACGTCTTGACTTTATAATTGTTGAGGTTAAATATATATATGAATTTGAGGTATTTCCAAGCATTGGTTTGTAGAAATAGATTTTTATCTTTTATTTGATGTATCCTTGAAAATTTTAAATCAGTCGCCCTTTTCAAAATTAAGGGCGTTACATGAATAACGAGGCTACAAATAGACTAATAAGACACTGGGATACCTTTTGTCTAATAAAATGATGGTATAAAGTTTAAGCTCTAATTTTTTTTTTGAAAGGCATACAACTTTTATTGCAACACAAAATACAAAGGCCAAACACAACCACCACAAAACAAAAAGACCCCCAAGATACCAAACCACTCGAACACAAAGGAAACAGAAAAACCAAATAACCATTGCGTTGTGCAAAAACAGAGCTGCACCACACTTCAACCAAAGAGAAAAAGCACAAAGCCAACCAGACCCAAGCAGTACCAGCAGCCGCTGAAAAACAGAAAACACAAACACCAACCTGGCAGAACAGGACAATCCAAAATGCCTATCCAGTCCCTGCAGCCAAACAGACCACTTCAAACACCACTACCAAGTAGACAAAAGGGAGTTGATCAAATTCAGCCATGACAGCTGAATAAAATAGCCAAGCCAAGCAAACGAACTTTCACTTTCTTACTTGAACTCATAGCTCTTTCTCTTTTTATCTTTTGACCTTCTCGAAACATGTGCAACAGACTACCAAGCAGACAAAAGGGGTTGATCGGATTAAGCCATGAAAGCTAAAAGAAACAACTTGTTAGTACCAAATGTATTCAAGATTTAGGGTAAATGTAATTAGTCAACAATAGTCAAAGTCAAGGTAATTGTTAGGAATGGTCGAAGGTATAAATAATGTTTTGTGAGGGAATTGTGTGTGTAGCACATGGTTAGGACATTAGAGAGAATAGCATACGTGTGTGTGTGTGTGTGAAATGAGAGATGACCCAATGAGAGAGAATTAGATCTTCATTCATATCTTGTATCAATTCTCATATCTAATCAAGTTCTTATCTGTTAAATCATTGTTATCTGAAAACTCTCATTGGTATCAGAGCCTAGCAGATCTGAATTTGTTCATCAATCCAGTGATTTTTATCAATTTTTGAGAAATTGAAGAGTTCTTGAGTTTTTGATATTTTATTGAAATTTCTAGAAGTGAACAGTGGGTGCTTCATGTTCATCGAATGTGTATACGTTGATGGTGATCGATTGTGGAGTTTTAATATAGATTGATTCGTTTTGAATCCACGTATCAGTTTATTTTTTCGATTTAAAAAAGATTTCAAGTTTCAGAATCAAAATCAACAACAAAACCAGTGTGCTTGTGTTTCTGGGTTTCGTTAGTCTAAAGTTCATCGAGATATTTCTTTGAAGAAGATGATCGATCTTGACAACTAGTGTGTTTTAATCAATCCAAATCTCACAGATATATTTTATTTGCGATTTCTAACAGATTGCATGATTTAGATTCAAAAACCGTTAACTATTCAGTGTGATTGAGCTACTGCAGGTCGACATATCGGAATCTGGAAAGGTTCGCCGGAAAAATGGGAAAAAATCTTGGTTATCGCATGTTATTCGATTATCGCATGAAACTGATGATCTTTATCGCAAGTTGAGTATTTTGTCGCGAGTTCATCATTGACGCACGATCATGTTTATCGCAAGAAATCGACTTCGCCGGAAACTGCATCCTTCACCGGAAAATTCAATCTCATCGCATGTTCATTGTTGTCGCAAGGGTTTTGGTGCGATAAAACTTCATTTTTATCGCAAGCCACCACGTTCATCTTTATCGCACTTCCTGTTTGCGATAAAAACATAGATGCGATAAACATTTCATCGCAACCCACATCTCGCCGGAAAATTGACTCGCCAGAGTTGTTTCTTTTTCGATCACAGTTTGATTGTGTTGCATGATATTGATTTAATCACTGAAATCGGTTGCGTTGTGATTTTGGATCTTAAAGAAACCAAAACGAATCTGTTTGGACGTGAAATAGTGAAGAAATTTGGAGCTGAAAAAACTCAGATCGTGATTGAAGAGATAATGAACAGTAACTAATGGCTCTTCGTTAGTTCCGTTAGATTTTGTTACAATTTTGGTCCTTTTTTCCGTTAATCCCGTTAGAACTCGTTAGATTTTTCGTTATTTTGTTAATTTTCTTTTATTTTTAGTCCTAATATCGTTAAGTCAAAGTTAGTTAGGTTAGTTAAATTTTGTTAACAATTCCGTTATTTTTCCCGTTAAATATCTTACAAATTTAGTCCTTCCGTTAAGTGTCTGTTAAGTCAGTTAGATAGTTTAAGAGTCTGTCAGCTTTAGTCCCTGGAATTTTAGTTTTAGTTTGTGTCAATTTTAGTCCTTATAGTTTTAATTTTAGATTTTTTCATTTTTAGTCCCTTGAGTCTTAAGTTTCTTTTTTTGTCAAAACGAGTCCTTTTAGTTTTTAACTTTAGGATTTGTCAATTTTAGTCCTTGTTTTTTGTCAAGTTTTAGTGTTTTACACTTTTAGTCCTTGGTTTTTCGTTTTAGTTTCGTAAGTTGTCAGTTTTAGTCCCTATTCTTCGTTATTTTTCATTTTTTTGTCGGTTTTATCAGTTTTTGCCTGCATTTATCCGTAACTGATATACCTTTCTCATATTTTGCAGGTTTGTCGATTTAAAGTCCAGTTTTCCGCATTAATTTTTTGGAATTAATTTTTGAAAGACAAATTTACAATTTGTTTTTAAAAAATATTCTAACTTTAATCGTGTTTCAAGCGCACAAATTCTACTTCTCACGAAGTATCTGTTAACGATCTTTCATTCTAAATTTTCAGGTAACGATGGATGATTTTGACACGTCCGAGTGTTTCGCTATGGGTAAGAAATTGGTACTTTCATATACTAATCTCGAAAGGCGTCTTCAAGAAGCTTTGGAAATAAAAAAGAAATACCATGATATTATTGTCAACAATAAGAATGAGAAAAAGCTACTGGAAGAAGAAATCAGTACATTACAGAAAAATAATCAAGATTTCCAACAACAACTTTCTGACTTGAAGACACAAGCTGAATTAAAGAAATGTGATTGTGAATCTAAAGCCAGTCAGATGACTTCTTTACAGGAAAAGAATGCCGAGCTGATCAAGAAAATATCTGATTTTGAACAAGTGATGAGAAAGGAAAGAGAAAATTTTCATAAAGAAAGAAACGAGATGGAAAAGGAAAGAAGTGTGTTCTTAAAGGTTAAAACCGATATTCAAAAAGAAAGAACATCTTTTGCAAAAGAGAGAAAAGATTTTGAAAATGAACGAAATGCTTTTGCAAATAAAAGAAAGATGTTTCAACAAAAGTTTTCTGATTTTTCGAAGAAATCAATTGAAGAAAGGAAAGATGTTGAGCTGAAATGCATAAAACTTTCAAAACAAAACTCTGATTTTGAAAAACTTTTATTTCTTGAAAAGGAAAAGTTTGAGAAAGAAAGAGCGGAGTTTGATGTTGAAAGAAAATTGTTTGAATCAAAAAGTGTCGAGCTTTCAAAGAAACTATCTGATTTGGAAAAAGTTTTGGAAAAAGAGAGAAAAGAGTCTGTTGAATAGAGAGATATCTTTGAAAAAGAAAAGAAGAGATTTCAAAAGAAAAACATGGAGATTTTCAAAGAAATTGCTGATAAAGGAAGATATTTAGAAAAAGATTTTGAAGAGGAGAGAAACATCTTTCAGGCTGAAATCTCAAAGTTAACGAGGAAGTTGTCTGCTTTAGCAACGGAAGATATGAAAGAGCAGAAGATCAAATCTGATCTATAGAAGAAGTTTGATTTGATTTCTCGAGAAAGAAATGTTTTGTCCAATAGAGTTCAGAAACTGAAAGCAATTAACTTCAAAGTTGAATTATCTGAACAATTTTGTGCCGATACTATTGTTCAATCGTCGTATGATGATTCAACTGCTTCGGAATGTTCATTCAAGACTGCTTCTGGTTCAGTTCATGAACATATTTCTTCGACAAGGTCCGTCAAATCAAGCAATCCTTCAAAAGATCAGATACGTCCTTCTATTCTTTTCTACAACCATGTTGCTACAAGTTCGATTACTCCAATTTTCAAGCCTTTAAAGATGGTATGGAAAGTGAAAGGTTCTTCACCAGAAAGAGATGTGCCAAAGTCATCTGTTCCTCCACCCGCGGTGAACAAGAAGAACAATGCTCCTAAAGGTAAGTCTTTTGGTAAACCTAATCCTATCTTTTCTGTAAATCATTTGATTAGGTTGGCACAAAATAAAATTTGTTGTTCTTATTGTGGAACTCATGATTTTGTTAAGCAAGAAAATGTTCAGTACTGGTATGGTACTTATAATATTTCTTCAAATAGAACTGCACCTAACAAGCCAAGACCTAAGTTCCATTGCGTACCAAAATCTACTTAATCTGTTTTGCAGGTTTATCATGTGTGGTGCTGATTGTCAGAACTATACAAACACATGACTTGAAAACAGAAGGGAAGTGTGCAATTTGAAGAAGAGTACCTATGCTGAACTATTTGCATAATTTCAGGGGGAAAGATTCAATTTTTTTGATATATTTTGTGCTTATTGACATATTTTTTTATGCTTCTTTGTAGGGGGAGCATACACAATAATGGCTTCTAAACACTTTAGTTTAGAACCCGGGCATAAAAGATAATGGTTTCTAAACACCTCAGTTTAGAACCCGAGCATATAAGATATTGACTTCTGATTATTTCAGATCAGGACTCGTTCTTCAACGTGTTTGACTTCTAAACACATCAGTTTAGAACTCGTGCTTCATTGATTTTAAACTTTGATTGTTACATATCCTAATTTTGTTTCGTTAAGATTATTTTGCAGATTTTGAGGGGGAGCTTATCTAGTTTTTAATCAGTCTATCATAATTTGAGGGGGAGCTGATACATTTGACTGTAAGTATCTTCTAAACTCAATCTGAGATTGTTTGAAAGAAGAACGACTTTCAAGCATGAAAAATGCGTTCTTAAATGTTCAACCCACTTCTCTATTTCAAAATAATTTCATAAATTTAGAAGTGTGTTTTTAAATGTTTTTCATGTATATCTCGGATTCTTACGTCATTGTTTCTGACGTAAGAATTTACGTGTGTTTCCAAAGATTAATACTTGCGTATTATCTTTTCTATACTTTCAAGTACTCCTACACACCGATTCAGCTTCTTTTTGACTTTGTTATTACCATGTCTCAAAATGAAACATTTTTCAATGGTAATACTCCTGTTTGTAATTCAAAGGTTGTTGAGAGTCATATTCATTTTAGAGTGAGAACTTAAACGTTTCATTCAAAGATTGTTTATATTTGTTCATATAAACAAAATAATTCAATTCTTTGATACCTTAATCCTTCATGATTATCTCTCTATTTGATCTGATTGATACATTGTCAGATTCTCAAACAAGTCTTTCGAATTCTTTTCATTCATTTAATATCCTTGTTTTGAGAAATCTTCAAAGATCAAATGCTCAAATATTTCATGATATTTTTGAGGAGCATACATTCTGCTGACAATGTCATTCAAAAACTGAGATTTATATTTGTTCAAGCTAAACTGTTGAACAACACATCTTTTTAGGACAAACTTTCATGGGATCAGTGTGTGAGATTAATTGTACTTCTATGGATTCACGTTAACCAGTGTTTCCTACCCAAGAAGTTATCCTTGAGTGATTGAGGGGTGAGGGGTCAAAATCAAAGAGTGGGGGCTATAACTCATACGGTTGAGTAATCTCATTGTGCTGAGGTAAAATGAAAAAGAGAGTTTGGTTAGAAGTGAGTGAATTAAAAACAGAAAGAGGGTGTGAGAACAGAGTTTAAAGAATACGAGAACTCTGCACCAACCACTTTCTGAGTCGGGCAACCACATTACTGATGGGTTCACATTTCTTTGGTGACCATCATTGAAACATACAATTATCCCATGCCAACTCTTGCTTCAACCCCACGAGCTACTCATTTCTTTTTCAACAAAAAAATGTTTCAATTTTTCTTGGGGACGCAACATATTATCTATCCAATCTTCACTCGGAAGGTTTGGATATTGAAAAAGAAGGAAGTTTGCCCCACCTTCGCACTTCAATCATGCACATTGAGTTCGTGGAAAACTTGTTGATGTCTCAACAGTTTACACAATTTGAGCTTATCTATTCAAGCATAAGTTGCTTCAATCATTTCAACACTTTTACGTACACACAAGGAATATGTTTTCTTGTCATAACGTTCATGGAAATTCCTTAGTGTTTTTCGATGATTGAATGGAAGCCCTGGAGGAGTGAACATCAAAAAGCTCATTTCCAAAGTGCATCCGTTGTACTAAGTGGCTCTGTGCTACTTACAAGCATTTTAACTGTCTCATTTGTTGATTCAGGGTTCCAACTGTTATATTATCTGAATTTGAAAAGCTTCGGATAAACATTTTTGGAATTGACAGTTAAACAGATCAAAGGAGGAGAATGTTTCTAGTACTCAAAGAGAATGCTGAAACTGAATAACAATTTTGATGATCATGATGCTATCAAAAAGGGGGAGAAATATCAAACAAAAGAAAAGAGGAAGATAATTCGAATACTTCAATTTCCAAGAGTCAAAGAGATATTTGTCAAAGTCGAAGAAGTTCAAGATACAGTGTTTTCGAGAGATAAGTTCAAGACAGTTTGTTCAAGATGTTCAAATGTGTGAAGATACAAAGACAATTCATGCTTAAAGATAATTCAAGAATGTTATTAAAGCTCAAAGCCCGTTAAAACCTCAAATCCCGTTTATGTTCAAAAACTGAAGAAATTTGCCCAAAAGCTCAAAGCTGCAAAGATCAATGATTCGAAGATATAAAGATTTTATTTTGAAGACTTTGACCAACGCTTAACAGATTTGAAGTTCGTGTTTCAAGACTTTGTGACTATTTGTTTCTGAAGAGTTAATTGAAGATAAAGCTTATCTGAAGATTCGTCAAAAAGTTTAAAGTGTTGAAGATCTGAAGATTAAAGAACTGAAGATTTTCGTCATAATTTTTTAAATCTTGAATCCATAAGGGGAGATTGTTAGTACCAAATGTATTCAAGATTTAGGGTAAATGTAATTAGTCAACAATAGTCAAAGTCAAGATAATTGTTAGGAATGGTCAAAGGTATAAATAGTGTTTTGTGAGGGAATTGTGTGTGTAGCACATGGTTAGCACATTAGAGAGAATAACATACGTGTGTGTGTGTGAAATGAGAGATGACCCAATAAGAGAGAATTAGATCTTCATTCATATCTTGTATCAATTCACATCTCTAATCAAGTTCTTATGTGTTAAATCATTGTTATCTGAAAACTCTCACAGCTGCTTCAAGCAAACGAAACCTTACGGGACGTGCAACCAGGAGAGATCAGTTGCACCAGCACGACGATCAAACTGAGGCAAACGAAGCTGTTTGCGAGGCATAAACTGCCGCGTCTCGCCACTGCCCTCCCCGCAACAGTCGCTATCTCCCCACGACAAAAAAGAAACAACCGCGAGTAAAACAAACCAGTCGGGTCTACAAGCCAACTCTTCCAGTCCATCGTAAAACCTTTCCAACGCCTTTTAAACCACTCGAACACTATCCTTTGATATTCGAAGAATTTATCCCTCACTTTACTCTCATCTTTTTCAAACACCACTTTGTTTCGAGGGAACCAAATTAAGTAAATTAAGGCCCACTTACACTAATCCAAGCGTTGGACTTTGAAGTATCGCTACTGGAATCCGACTCGTCTAGGAATAAGTCTTGGATTGACTCTAAGTTATCTAAATTCCTGTTCCACCATTTCCCTACCAAATTACAAAGTGCTTTAACCTCCAGACAACTTACAAGAGCATGATCCAACGACTCGTGGATTTTCTCCACATCTCGGGCAAAGGACGGAATCCACATCAATGCCCATTTTATCAAGCACCGCGCGACATGGAATCCGTCCTTTTTTGACCCGCCAAATAAGGATACAATTTTTTCGTGGAACGAACTTAAGCCACTTTGTGTGTTCCCCCGCCACGATTGACGTAGAGGGACCATCTTCAATTAGCTCCCGAAGCCTCTTTACATTGAACGAATTTGCCGCATCTAACTTCCATTCCACTCTATCACCGCGACCTCTTTCCGGGTGAAAGCCCTCTAGCCAATTAAAAAGTTCCTCCAATTCTCTCGTCTCTCTTCCCCTCGGGGGTCTCCGCCACTTCCATGTCCAACACCATTTCCCGTTAAGCTCTTATTACTACTGAAGAAAAAACAAACAACTTGATTAGCTTGAACATTTATCCGATAAGCTATAAATAATAAACAAGATTTTTTTTCTTCAAAAAACAAACGAAACTGATCTTATTAGCCTCTTAATGCAAACATATTTTCCTAAAACCCCTTTGCAATACATATAAAAATCATTATTAGGTCATTATATATCTATATAACTTTTATATTATGTTAATTAATATATTAGTAGATTATTTATTAAAAATATTTAATACACGATTAGATTAAATATAATATATAAACAATATGTTTAATACATAAACAAAATTTTTTTGACTATTAAATACTATGTTATTTATCATTATTGTAATTTATGTTTTATAAGATTTCATAATAAATATAAATAAAATATGAAATCGTTGGAAATATGTTGATATAGATGTATAATGTTTAAAAATATTGATGTTTGAAAATAAGTGCAATAGTTACAAAAGATTTCTTCATAATTGTACAAGAATGAACGTATTCGACCCATATGGATTAAAATGACATCTATATATGAGCTTGTTATTATAAGACTTAAGTTGTGAACTACAAACAAACTTTTTATAAGATTTATGTTATTAATAATTTTTATCATAGTTTAAATTGATTTTAAAGTTATCAAGTCATTATATTGGCCGGTTTAAGCAATGGTAAGATTTTACAAAATAAGAGGTGAAGTAGATCAACTATTTGCAATCCTATGGATTGGTTCTTTAAACAAAACCATTTATATATATATATATATCATGCCATTTTAATTGTTTAACCTGTATATATATATACACTATTTATAAAGAAAAAAAAAACCTTGATGGTCATCATTTTCTTAACTTGAAAATATTTGGTTGAGATATTGATAATCTATACTATATTATAAAGCATTTATGAAAAACTTTTAAAAACAATCCATAAAGCCTTATGTACTGCCATTTACTTAAAATCTCTTAAAAACAATTAATGAAACGTTATGTACCACTGTTAATGCTAATTACTTAATTAGTCGTTATCTCTAACTCATTCCTTTTAGTTCTTATCTCTAACTCCCTATAAACTCTCAAATGGTAAACCTCTAAAAAAACATCATTATTTAATCCTCATTAGTTACCTAATTAATCCTTATCTTTTAACCCCTTTCAAATCCTTAAATCATGAACCCCTAAAAAACGTCATTCTTTGTACAAATTTATATAAAAAAATATTATACATTTCTCAAAACTACACAAAACCGTTTTATAAAATCGACAATGATAAAAAGTAAAATAAAACATTAAAATCAAAATATATCGCCCTGTATTGCGCGAGTACCGTTCTGGTGTCTGTTAATATATTTACATCTAGGTACGATGGATATTTCTCTTAGTTCACATTATTTCTGAATTACATGTATATGATTTCATCACCAACTTTTTTTTATTTTTTTATTTTTTTTTATGATTTTGATGAATGATGTAATGAGTCGGTGAAGATTAACCTATCTATAGTCAACCAAATTAAATATGTTTGTTGAATGATGAAATATACAAGTGAATAAAGACACGCGTCACAAATTCAAATTCTACTTAGGCAATGAGTACCACTAACCAATGAACCCAATGAGTCCACTTGCCACCTCAGTGCCACATCAACTTTTCTCTTTCCTACACTCCTTATCCAAAAGTGGAGTACCGTTGACCCACTGAACCCAATTGCCACCTCATCTGTTTTAATTCTTTTATTTATACATTTAATTATTTAACAAAATAAAAATATTTATATATTTTTAATAAATAAAAATAAGATAAATAATAAAAATAAAAATTCATATCATTCATTAAAAAATTAAAAATTACAAAATACAAAACACTAAAAATTATGATATTTTCTAATTTTCTCTTTTATCGCTAAAGTAGCCCTCAAAACATCTTCCGAAAGGTGATCATGCGGGGCTATGAAAAACTCGAAGTCTTGTTCATATCGTTTTTCTCGTTCGAGTTCCAACTTTTGTTGTTCGAGTTCAAGTTTTTTCATTTTGTACTCCATTGTACCCTCAATCTGCTCGTTGAACGAGCTTATGGTCGTCAACAACTGAGTAACACTTTCGTCCGGATTCGACCCGGTCGTATTACTCGTTGATGCTTTTTTTGCCTTGTTTCTCCCGATGGGTCGTTGAAGTTGCTCGACCTCGTCGACCCGAACATCTTCATCGTCATCATCGGAAGGTTTGGTACGTTTTGAACCCCGGGATGAATTTGTCGACATCGTTGGAACCGGTGACCATTTTGGACATTTTTTTAGGACATCCCAAGCTTGTTCATGGGTGAAAGCAACCCCAATATCCCCTTGGTACCGGTGGTGTGCCATTCGTAAAATATCGGCTTCACTCATTCTGCTTGATCTATTATTGACCAAGTTGTTGTAGATGCCGGCAAAACACGTAATTTTCTTGTTGAGGTCTTTGAACTTGGTGTTCAGTTGATGAAATGTTCTATAATATTGGCAACCCATAGAATTATAGAACACCTTCGAGATTCGGTTCCAAAAACTGTCTACATTTATATAAATTCAAGTATAAAAATAATAACAAGAGTATTAATAATAATAATAATAATAATAACAATAATAATAACAATAATAATAATAATAATAATAATAATAAAAATATTACCACCGGTTTGTGCGTTACCGACAACGGGGTCCTCCGAAACGTCAACCCACGCCGACACTAACGCGACTTTCTCCTCTTTAGTCCACATCTGTCGGGTGGCTCTATTTTCATATTTTTTCTTTTTTCCTTTTTGCGTTGGTGTCGGGTTTGATGGTTCCGGGATTGATTGTTGTGTGAAGATCGATTGTGGTGTGTGCGGTTGTTGGGTTTCGTCGTCGAGATCGATTGCGGGTTGAGGAAGTTGGTAATTGGCGGGAGTAAAACCTTGTTGAATCAAACCAGGATATGTAAATTGATGAGGAATATACGGGTGTTGCGGAAATTGTTGGAAACCAACGTTCGGGGCCGGTTGCGGAATATAACCTTGTTGAGAAAACGCTTGGAAGCCAAGCTCCGGGTCTTGTTGCGGTGTATCCGATCGGTTACGACGGGATGTAGGTATGGTGTTTGGATTCATGATGAAATTTGAGAGAAATGGAAGAAGGTATTGAATTAGAGAGAAATGAAAGAAAGTATGTTTTGGTGTGAAAAAATAAGATGGTATAGGTTAATATATATAGTGTGTATAATTTGAAAAAAAAAATTAATTTTTTTTTGTAAAATAGCCGTTGGTAAACGGTATTGTTTAAAAAAATAAAAAAAATAAAAAAAATGTAAATATGCAACGGGTATCATCGGGTTGGTGAACCCGCTCCCCGAACCCGCATGCTACCCGATCCCCCCCCCCCCCCCCCCCCCGGTACCCCTACCCGATGAACCCTTCCCGAACCCGCTTGCCACCTCGGCCTTACCTGATCCCGTACCCGAGGGCGGTACGGGTGGCCTTATGAGTTATGAGATTTGTTTACTTCGTATCTATACATACATATAACATATATAAGAATACATAAAACCACACATATAGGAGGTTAATTATGAAAAGGGAAATTAATTAAAATACCCCAAGTTTGACTTTGCTTTACCAAAATACCCTAAATCTCTTTCAGTTTGCAAAAATGCCACAAATTTTCGCGGTGAACCCCGCGATCGCGGGCCCACACCCACGTGTCACAAAGTTTCTGGCAAAAGTCCTGCGGAGCCCCCCAACTATGCCCGCGGTGACAAGTTTGGTCCCTGTCCCCCGCGGTGCTTCCCCGCGATGGGCCAGCGATAGGCCAAATTTTTTTTACATTTTTGGTCCATGTTTTTGTGTGTCTTTGTTCAGTAAAAAAAATACAAGCTGCCCAAAAGAAATTTTAGCAAAACCGAGCTGCGTGAGCACGAGATTTCTTTTGGACAACTCCAAAATCTCGTGCTCACGCAGCTCGGTTTTGCTAAAATTTCTTTTGGGCAGCTTGTATTTTTTTTACTGAACAAAGACACACAAAAACAGGGACCAAAAATGTAAATTTTTTTTGGCCTATCGCAGGCCCTTCGCGGGGAAGCACCGCGGGGGATAGGGACCAAACTTGTCACCGCGGGCATAGTTGGAGGGCTCCGCGGGACTTTTGCCAGAAACTTTGTGACACGTGGGTGTGAGCCCGCGACCACGGAAATTTGTGGCATTTTTGCAAACTGAAAGAGATTTATGGTATTCTGGTAAAGCAAAGTCAAACTTGGGTATTTTAATTAATTTCCCTTATGGAAAACTCCTTTTTATTAACATTACCCACGAATTCCTTAAATTAAGTATATTTTTGAAATATAATTAAATTGATTGTTAAAGAACAATGTAGTTAATAAATAATTACAAGTTAATTTTTTTAAGCCTCTATTAAATATCCCACGGTTTACCTCAATTATATTTAAAAAATTTCATAATTATATTTAGAAAAATTCAAACTTTAAAACAAATGGGTATGTATGGTTTTGCCGATAGACAATGTGCATTGGTTAACAAGCAGATACGTATGGTATTGCCTATGTATTGTATGAACTACTAGTATATGGTAACCGACTAAGACGAAGCTTTGCATTTAAATTTAAGATGCCAAATGCCCAATAGGTGTTGGTGTAGTCACATAGGATGTGTTTGGTACACTGAAATGAAGATCCTTGTTAACACAAACTTGCAAGTGTGATGCATATTGTGTAACCATTCATTTAAATTCTATATTGCATAGATAAAAAAAAAACTTTAAAAACACAATTAAAAAAGCAAAATGAAAATTCACTTCATGCATCCCCATTCATTTAGATATTAAAGGAGTGAGAGATAATTTTAGGAAAACGGTTTCTAATTCCCTAAATTGGGGAGGAATATTTTGACCCCAAGTGATATAATAATAAATTGTAATTTATTCAATTAAAATAATACCATTTAGTTATTATTTTAATATATTTCTTAAAATCATTAAACTAGAGGTTATGGTTAATTAGATTCACCACCATGTTGGATAAGGGTTGCACACCATCTTCATGGTACAAAGATTAGCTCTCATCATTTGCAATGTCCCGAACCCAAGAAAACAAATAATTTTAAATAAAGTTAAAACCATTATGAAAGTTATTGATTATTCCTATTAAAGTTTATAAATTCCAAAATCTCAATTTCTTTGGGGTGAATTTGCCAAATATAACAAAAAACAAGACTTCTAAGGTCTCAAATGCAAGTAGATATCTAAATCCAAAATTAACCTAAACATTAAATTAATCAGGATAACGAAAGCTAAGATGTTGCAGCAATGTGATGTTAACCGAGAAATACTAACCCGCAAAGTAAATGACAATGAAATATGCATATATCAAAGCATACACAAGAAGTCACAATTAATCGACACACATCCACAAGTAGAAAGAGATCATATATATTACCAACATAAAAAGAATACAACTGTGTTACAAAATTTCTTGGATCTAAAATCAGTAGTCTTCAAGAACACTAAGAACACCTAGCAAACCACTTACTATATTTTGTAACTACAAAATATAAATATAGAGGTGACAAAATATTAAGAAGACAGACATTGCATCGAGGTTTTTCCAGTACTTGCGTATCTCTCGGTGCTCTAATTATTTGTGCAACATAACCAATATAAAATGAATATTAACCTGTAACAACCCAACATTACAAACACACCCAAGAGCTAACATAATATAAAAAACACCAAATTGGCCCCAAACATCTAGTCCTGTCATATGATTTACATCACCAAGGTTTGCGGAAAACAACCGAAATACAACTGAGAATTTAAAACCTTTGTCTAAAAGGAGAGTGTAACACGATCTACCAAAATCTCCTCTAGATGCAATGCATCAAGCTCACAAATTGCCTTGCCCTTACTCGAGCCCTCAACTACCTCCTTACCTGAAAAGGGTTTTAGTTTCGAAAAGAAAGGGTTAGACCATGAGGTCTAGTGAGATCCCTCTAACCACCAACATGGCACCACAAATATCAATGGAAAAAGAGTTTATAAGCATTTATAAAAAATAACACCTTAAGCAAGATAAGTACACACACGACACAGGTTGATGGCCCACGTTATGGTCATGCACACACTTGTGACAACGTGTTAGGGCACACAGCCGCCCTTGATTTGATCATACGAAACAAATTCATATATAATATGTGTGGGACATACTCCCCATATACAATAATAAGCCATCACATGCCCCCACCCTACATAACCCACATTTAAAATGCCACAACTTTCATGCATATTTAAAACAACGTAAAAACATGTTATTCAAACATCACTACGCATTTTTAAAATTTATACATCAACTAAACAATTTAGATGGACTCACCTGCCGTCCACGCTATTCTCTTTCTCACTCGAGCTATATATCCTTTACACACGCACCTTGAAAGAGATGAAGATTCACCACCATTTGCTTCCAGTTCTAAGGTATTCAATGGATTAGCAAGAAATCTTTACCCGCACTCTCTCTCGCCGCCTCTAACAAACATCAAAGAGCAATTGAGGGTTTTAGGGGGTTTAACCCTTTTTCTAAATTTTGCACAGTAGCCCCTAAACTTCCATATTTGCACCACACACAGTTGAGTTCTATTCTTTTCACAAAAGAAAACATGGTTATTACAACACCCCCTCCCCCCAAAGAATTCCATCCTTGGAATTCCATCATCGAACAATTATGGGTATTTGGACTTCATGTCCGCCTCCACTTCCCAAGTTACCTCATTTTCTTTGTGGTAGTGCGACTTGACCTTCACAAGAGCAATCTCTTTGGTCCTAAGCTTCTTGACTCTACGGTCAATGATCGTCCCCGACCAAATGACCAAGGTTAACTTCTTATTCGCTTGCATTCTTTTCCAAGGTATCGTCATACCAACTTCTAACAACTACTCTCAAAATAGAGGCGTGAAACACAATATGAATTCTCCATAATCTCATCGAGCACCTGCAGCTCATACATTATCTCTCCAACTCCTTCCATAATTTCGGCAGACCAAAAAATATGGCCCAACTCCACCTTTATCTCGAACGCACCACCCTATTCTATGGGGACTGTTAGGGTCAATTTATGTTGATTTAAAGTTCAAGGGTCTGTATTGAATTTGAGCTTAGTTAGTGAACGGGGCCGTAGGCTTGTTAACCACGGACCCGTCATATATAAAGTGCATTAACCTTAGAAAATAGGCTAGTTGTCCTTTTTGCTTTCCTACTCATTATTGTAATTCTCTCAGATTGAAAGCTAATAGGGATGACCAGTTGAAATCATAAACTCTATTGTTTTACATATATCGATTTCATTGTACGTTGCACGGATTTGGAACTAACAATTGGTATCAGAGCAGAATCGGTGATTTGAAGAAACGAAAGAAATCGAACGAAAGCGAGAAAAAGTTTAAAATTCGTAGTGAATTTTTTGGAAAAACGCAGCGAGCCGTTTTGCCTATTCCCGGAGATTGAACCGTCGGATCGTCACGAATTTTGGACAGTAGCTCCACGACATTCCGTTTCACATTCTGAACGGTTGGATTAATCGTTTGAGTTCCAGAAGGCACCCAGATTATTTTCGTAATAGTGCAGTTTTTTCTTGAAGAAAATTGTTCTTCAATTGGATTTGCAAAGTCCTTTCGCTGTTTTATTAATTTGTTTGTTAATTCTCGATTGTTTATCGTTATTTATCTGCTGTTTATCTGCGTTTACATCAATTCTCAAAGAACTATCCGACCGCTTCCCGTTACAAAGGCTGTTTATCTGCGTTTACATCAATTTTCCGAAGCTGACTTCCAGCACCTCCGACCGTTCGACTTCCTGGCAATACTGAAAAACCTGCGTTCAAGAACTATCCGACCGCTTCCCGTTACAAAGGCCCTCGAAGCTGTTCGTCGATTCCTGGTCCATACTATTATGATGTCATATCTCACGGATTTCCAAATGGCAATCGAGAATAGGGCAAAGAAGGTAAATCTGATAAAGCCGAATCTTAAAGCTCCTGAGTTGAAGATGTATTCCGAGAACGCTCTGCTTCTACAACCGGAATTTGGGATTGTCTTCATCAACGATCAAAATGAAAAGAAATTTCTGCGCTTCAGTCAGGTAGACAGATTCTGCGACGGCACGCTCTTCAAAGTACAAAATGCTCTTCGCAAAATCATTTCTTATGAATCGGAAAATCAGAAGGTTTCATATGTTCCAAACTCGAATGAGATAACTGCACGAAATGCTTTAGAAGTGGTTTAAGAACGCATCGACTATTGCCGCGCTATCCGAATGTTCGAGATTCATTTTGCGCTTCGCAAAAGATATGTTTATAACTGGCGAGAACTAGAGCGCGAACTCGAACTTCAAATCAAAGGGGGAGATTGTTAGGGTCAATTTATGTTGATTTAAAGTTCAAGGGTCTATATTGTAATAGTTGAATTTGAGCTTAGTTAGTGAACGGGCCGTGGGCTTGTTAACCACGGGCCCGTCATATATAAAGTGCATTAGCCTTAGAAAATAGGCTAGTTGTCCTTTTTGCTTTCCTACTGATTATTGTAATTCTCTCTGATTGAAAGCTAATAGGGATGACCAGTTGAAATCATAAACTCTATTGTTTTACATATATCGATTTCATTGTATGTTGCACGGATCTGGAACTAACAGGGACGTCTTCCGTATCAAGTTGCCCCCATCTCAAACCCGTGATACAAAAGACTCATGCTTTTCAATCTAATCAACTTAGCTATACTCAGTTGCCCAAACCAATCTGATCGAAATCACAATTGTACCAAATCCTTTAATACCGCCCCTCGGTTAACCACAACTTTCATAGGTCGGGATATTTCATATAATATACTTGCAACCTCTCCGATCAACTATACCAGGTATCAACTGCTTTCCCCACACATCTAGACTCCTAGTTTTAAAACACGTCAAATTACGGGTCTGACACACAACTCCATTTCTTAAAAAAACATGAATCCCTTATTAAAATAACAAACACACAATTCGCCAACTTAACACAAGGTCAACCTTGAATATCACTATAATCTTACAGTTATGAGCTTCTTCATCAGATAACACGTAATTCTAAAATCACTTCCCCCAACATGACATACGTTTAACGCAAATAGTACTTTCCTTCCCGAACCGCATTGATTACAACTCATCAATGTTAACCAATTCATACACTCCCACCACGTCATCACCCCACACTTATCTGTAGCTAATAGTAGGAAACCTCCACAATCCATCATCTGAAGCAGCCACCAATCCAAGCTGAACCAATCCTGAAGACACACATTCAAATTCTCACGATATCCAACAATCGTCCAACCACATATGAAATAATTTCAAGTTTCACTCGCTTAACAAGAAGGAGTGACCATACTCACACAAACTATTTCTATTAGCTTAACACTGGACGACCAACTCACTTGGAACATTTCCCACAATAATACCAAGTCTAATCCAATAGTCCTTTATTCTGAGCACTACATTCAACTACCATCTTCCACTTCCTTCTCGAAAACATAAAACATGCTTCCAAAGAACATCTCACTAGAAGGTGCACGCTTTTGACCAACAACACAAGCTAGCTTTTCTCAACCCGTAAACCATCACATACGCACAAATCCTTTTTCTCATACTCTCACTGGGAGTTCATGTAACCGACAATGACATTCTGTAAACATTACTTCACATTTTGTGTGTCACTTGGCAAACTTCCTACTTCCAGTTTACCCACTTATTTCATCATACTATCTCCACCTCTTCAGACTAGTATGGAACATTTACCGCCCAACATTGTCCACTCTATTTTCCGATAATTCCAAATGCGTTGATAAAACATTTACATTACTATGTCTAACCAAACATGTTCACCACAAATCTCACTCAAGAAATTCAACCAATTCATTCCGAAATTACACCCAATTCTCAAAGCCACCACACACTTCTCGTTTCCCAAACGGGTTAACCCACTCAAGAGAATTCCTTTACACATAAGGAATAATTCAACATTCTCAATGACTTCGTATCTACTAGGAAACATCATAAACTAACCGATCCAACATCTTCATAAATATTTCAATGACACAAGACAAACTCGCCTATCAACTCACCGTAACCAAAGAGCACATGTTCTGTAACACCCCGAAATTTTTAGAAGCTGAATTTTGGACTTGCGGACGTCCGCATGGGCGTAAGGTCGGATGTCCGTGTAAATGTGGAAGTCCCCGGGTCGTCCGTGGAAGCAACAGGGGATTTTAGGGAGTTCGGACAGGTCGAGGCCGGACGTCCGCATGTGCTTCTAGCCGGACGTCCGCGATGCGTCTGATGATATATTTTTGGCTTGCTTTTAAGACCTTTGTCTCTCTCTTCCCTCACTTCATTTCAATACCCCAACTCAGTTTCCTCTCTCTCTCTAAACCGATTTTCTCTCAAGAAATCATAAACCCTTTCCTCCTCTTCTTCATCTTCTCCACTCAAACCAAACCCATTTCCACCATTGTTGAAGATATGGAAGCTTGAAGCTTTGTGGGAGACTATAAGCTTTTACTTTAAGGATTCAAGTGATGAAGGTAATCTCATTTTCTCTCTACCAAAAGCTAGGGTTTTGTTGTTTTCATCTTCTCTTCCATTTTGAGTATTATTGGTGTGATTTTGGTTGTGCTTGGTTAAGGGAATCTCTCCTTCTTCACCAATGAAAATTAGGGTTTTGGTGTAAGTTGGGATTTTGATGTAAAATATTTGGGGAATGATTCTACATGGTTACATCTGGATATTTATGGTTGGAAACTTATGGATCTAGGTTTTTGGAAGATTTGGACTCGAAGATTCGTGTTTCTTCAAAGGAGCCTACGTTTGGGAAAAATCTAGATTTAGCCTAATCTAGCAAGGTGGGTTCAAGTTGATTTGTGAAAACATTGTACATGCCAAAATGTTTATTTTAAAGTATTTGCGTGCTTTATATAAAATATCTATTGTTGAGTTATTTAGTGGGCTTTGATTAATCAAAGTGTTGAGCTTTACAATTCTTGTAAAACACCCACATTCGGGGATTTTGAGTGATTGATAAATAAATCACGAGTGAAAGTGATTTTTTTAATTTATTGCATAAGTGAAGGTTGCTTGGTCAAAATGCAGTTCTACTGTTTGTTGAGGTCATGCAATAGTTATGATATGTCACGTTTTGAAAATGTGAACGTGTGAGTTGGAGATTTTTGTCAATCTCGACATTATGAATATTTTGAGAGATGTAAACCTTTTATTTTGGGCCGAAGGCCAATTGAGAATTAAAAGACAAAGATTTTGGATAACGATGTATTTTGGTTTACGTAACCGTGTGGACAAAGCGTATTTAGCCAAATGCTTATTTTGCCTTTAAGGGCTTGATTTATACTCAAATGGGTCTTTTGAGTGTTTGCTGGTTTTAGCAGCTCGAGGTGGAGTCGTGGATGTGTTATGCACTTATTTGCGTTTTATTCGAGTGTGTGCCTCTTTGAGGGTTTTGTCTTATATGTGAAGACCAATTGACGATTATGTGTACGTGGTACTTTTGGGTCTAATCAACCACTGCAAATTTTATGCATTGTCATGTTATAAAGAATTAAAGTATATATACACACACACACAGATATATATATATATATATATATATATATATATATATATGCATGTATGGTTTGACTTCATTGGGAAAGTGGCAATGAAGGGGTTTGAGATAATCATGCCTCGGAGCATGTGTTTGCATGATGTGGGTTAGATACACTTCATTTGCATGAGTTGACTTTTGATAAACGATCATTGGATCTTTTAAGCTTATGGCTCAGTTTCGGACTCTGTTGGGTCTTGAGGGCAATTGTCCGGTTTTGATAAGCTCGACGTGGGCTTGGGTTATGATTTGCATGAATTGCATCATATTTGAAAATTACATGATTTGAATGCATTGGTTATTCTTTTGGGGTCATGTGTAAATTTCTAGATTAAGTAAGCTTGTTTTGGATGGTGGGATTCCAAGGTAAAGATCCGGTCGGGTTGAACTTGGTGGTTTAGGTTAGATATCCAGTTTGGGTTGATGCCTTAATAGACTAGAGATCCGGTTTCGGTTGATGTCTCCGTGGACTAAAGATCCGGTTTGGGTTGATGTCTCACTAGGCTAGAGATCCGGTTTGGGTTGATGCCTCACTTGACTAAAGATCCGGTTTGGATTGATGTCACAATAGACTAGAGATCCGGTTTGGATTGATGTCACAATAGACTAGAGTCTCGGTTTGGGTTGATGTCTCCATGGGCTAAAGATCCAGTTTGGGTTGATGTCTACAATTGACTAGAGACCTGGATATGGTTGATGTCGTATGTTTTTCCCATCCAAGAAACATGCTTGTATTTTTATAATTGTGGTTTAACTCGTGTGTTCGCCACGTTCGATGAAATCGGGTCTCCCCCGTTGTAACACCCTCGAATTGGGAAAGAGCAACTAAATAAAAATTTCGATAATACATCATAATAATAGGATTTCTCCCTACAATTCAACATGGGAAATACCTCAAATTAAAATCTATGATTAACCTCAACGATATATATATATATTCTCCAGTCTTAATGCAAAGGCTAAGTTCACATCTGGTGTTACTTAACTCAAGAACAAAATGCTATTACCACAATCAACGCAGAAGACTTCACTTAAACAATTCACCTCTCGGCACCCTACTAGCACTCGACCTTTCACAGTGTCACTAGAACTACTCCCAACCTGAACTTGTTGCACATGCCGACAAATAAAAAGGTTAGGCTAACGCCTAGTGAGTTCAAGAGTTTATAGCATCATTTATATAATTTGTTGGACGAAAGTTTGAGACATAAATCATGATTTCCAAAAGAGTTTATGAAAGGATGTAAACGACTCATTTTCCAACGCATACAAAATCTATGAGAAAAGTTCCCAAAAGGTATAAAGCGTTTTCCAAAATGAATTCCAATCTCAACTCACTCAAATGTGCTTTGACATTAAATATGCCAGGTAATGTAAACGTGAATAAAACTCCAATATTCAAAACATCCAATAAGGATGAAGCATAGAACTCCGCCAATAAACCATGAAATGTTTCGTATAAATAAAATGCGTCACCGAAAATACGGATATAAGTAAATACCCGAAAACAACACCTTTCGGTGACGGGGGAGACCCGATTCCATCAAAAGTGACGGACACACAAAGTTAGGTCACTTATGATGTTACTGGATTACACCTCAAGTCCCGGTTTTAGTTCCCATGCCATAAAGACATCACAACCTCAAACCTTACCAATGCCTTTATTGCCTACTCCGTCGAGTTACACCTCAAGGACTTATGGGACCACATTGCCTATCCAGTCTAGACGAGTTACACCTCAAGGACTCCAATGTCCCCCCATTGCCTACTCGCTAGTGGCCCCAAACGGCCTACCGCATATAACCATGCGTTCCAATAGTCCACTCCTCGTGCACAAAGAGATAGACCTTCAAATAAAGACTGACTTACGTGCCTATGGATCCAATGCAACACATTCAACAACAACATGCCCATCCCGAAATGACTAAAGCACCCGAGCATGTAAATATCAATAATGTGCAATAATATGCAATACGTTGCAATAAATGCAAACTATAAATAAGACTCCACATTGAGCCATCAAAACCGGACAAAATGTCCCCAAGACTTCCTTTAAGCCAAAACCGAGCAAAATGCTCAAAAACCCATTAGACCCATAAATAACGGTCCTCAAAATATGAAATGCATTTAAACATTGTTTAGGTAAACATATACCACAAAATCGTCATTAACCCAAAACTCGTCACGGATTAATACAAATGGGTTTCCCCAAAATGGACCCATACTCTTATAATTCTCAAAATAACTCATGACACTATGATGTGCATTTTCCCAAATGGTTTATAAAATCAATTATATCAACATGATTAAACCATTGAATAAGCTCCATTGAGCAATAAATCATTTAAGGACATATTTATGATTTCCACACATCCAACTATCCAAAAATCCTAAATATGGGTGTTTTACAAACTTTATAAAGTTAAACACTTAAAAAGGGTCAACCTTATCATATAACCCAACAATTGATAATTTTAAGTAAAACACACAAATACTTGGAAAATAACATTTTTGGCATGTACAAAGTTTTCACAAATCAACTTGAACTCACCTTGCTAGATTTAGGCTAAATCTAGATTTTCCCCAAATTTGAGCTCCTTTGAAGAAACTTGAATCCTCAAGCTAAATCTTCCAAAAACCTAAATCCACAAGTTTCCAACCATAAATATCCTTATGCAACCATTTAGAATCGTTCCCCAAACATCTTAAATCAAAATTTCTATTTATACAACAACCCTAATTTTGACCTAACTTTTCCAAAATCATCCAAACCAAAGATTGAAGAAATGAAACACTAGGAAGTCATAAATGGAGTATTTATAACTCAAATAAGGATTTAGAAAAGAAGAGGATGAACTTACCCCGTGGATCTTGAGTAAAACCTCAAAACTCTAGAAATTCAAGAAAATGGAGATGAAGCGTGAAGATGGAGATGAAGAAGATGAACTCTTGATCCTAGCATCCACTTTTTAGTTTGATGATGAAAGAGCACTTTGAAACCCCAAGGAAATGCCCTAAAATCACTTAGGGTTCATATGAGATGGTGGGAGATAGTTTGGGAGAGAAAGGGATTGATTGGGAGGTGAGAAATGAAGAAAAATGCTAAAAAATCGTATTTGACAGCAACTAGGTGTCTGGCCGCGACTCTGACAGCGACTTTGACGCTGGTCATAGTAGCTCAGCGGTACCGAAACGGTTTTGGCCATAACTTCTTTGTTCTAGCTCCGTTTTCGCTACGGAAAGAACCGTTGGACTCGTATTCGAATTACCCATCCAACAAGACCATAAAACCTAGGATTTAATCCAAAATCCTATTTTTCATATTTTTCTTAAAAGATCGATTCCATACTGATTCGAAATTGTACTTATCCGAAAATTACTGGTGTTACAATCCTCCCAACCTTAGGATGATTTCGTCCTCGAATTCGAGCTCCCAAACACCCAAAGGTTATCGAACTCAACACTTTCCATGCTTCTTCAACTTCCTACTGAAATTCGAATCCTTTCTTGCCAGAACTGCTATGACAACTTCATGTCGATACTCACAATCAATGTCCATTTAGACCCACTACACTTATGCCCGAGTGAACGCTTAATTTACTAAGGTAGCCTCTAACTGAATGACTCTGGTCAACTCCTAACCTTAGGTGACCCATACTTCCTCAACGCCCGATCTCGACTTTCCATCAGCTCAAATCCACACGTTTTAAAATTTCTTCTCCAACCAACCCGAGGTTTGATTACCACCGAAACTAACGAAATCTCCAAATCCAACCGTCCCACTGCCGAATTGACATTTGACCATAGCGAGCACTAATAGTCCCCAAAACATGCGGTCGTCCCTGACCCAACGATTATACAACTCCAAGAATACATCCTATTACCAACCATCTAATCTGCAAATTCTTTTACCATTCAAGGAAAGTCGTCGTGCTAAAACAACTTATCACAATCTGAACTTCTTAAAATCACTACAAGCGATACAATTGTCCCTTAAGATTGGACTACAACACTCTCAATACACCGACGGTTCATGGCCTCAAAATCCAAAGTTGACACCTAACCATACCACCAAGATTCAAACCACTGCAGTTCTCCACACACGAGT
Source organism: Saussurea involucrata (assembly GCA_033807775.1). Taxonomy (NCBI): domain Eukaryota; kingdom Viridiplantae; phylum Streptophyta; class Magnoliopsida; order Asterales; family Asteraceae; genus Saussurea; species Saussurea involucrata. The sequence goes on from CM066314.1 coordinate 195,505,706, forward strand.
TCCATCCGTCGGGCATCCCCACAAAACCAAGGTTATCCATACGGTGCCTAAAGGGTCCTACACGTTCCTTATGTGAAAATTTACCAAGACCCAAAACAAGGTTGTCGATAAGAACGGGTACCACCAAAATTAACCGAAAACATCGCGAGTCTAACCCTCCAGTTACAAAAAATACATTGACTCTGCCATCAATACCATCCGGCCTATAGCACCATCACGCGTCGAAACACTCAACTTTTCATAGTCGAAGTCCTACTCACACTTACTCTTAACCGGGGTTACTTAACCTTTCCAAGGTCCTAATGAGTTCAAGGTTCTCAATTGAATTAATCAACAAATATGCCAAATCAAAACTTTTTATAGAAATTTTTAACACAAAGATTTTCATATCAATTTAATCGTATGCATAAAATACTACTATCAATTCGGTAGTTGCGCAAAAATGGACATACTCGTCCCACATGTGAAAATCATATTGAAAACTATTTCATTGCAGTTTAGATTATTAATCAAAACACAAAAGCGTAATAAACAACTTCTTTGAAAATAAACCGCTACGGTCCTAGTGTGGATTGATCCGTGTCATGCACATAAAGTAACTGCCTACTTCAATTAGTGCGCAACAAAAGGTTCACACGTACTTCGAAAGAAGTTTAAACGGCATTCGACTCCAGAATCCCCTTTTAACCATAAAATGGCATGGAACAAGGTTTGCCAACAAAATTCGCGCGCGTCAGTTTTTTTCACAAAAACGATGAAACGATTCATAAGTACATTTTGGTCAAGGCATAAAATGACTTGTGTCAGTTCCAAGTTTAAAGACAAAATCAATACGTTTTCATCATTTGAAGATATTGACTAAAACGTCATGAGGAAATCTCAAATTTGAGTATGCATGCAAACTTGTAGCACTCTCCTAGTAGTTTTTCTTGAAATGAAATAACACCCATCAAATAGCTCACGACAAAATTTCAAAAGGTGAAATTCTTTAAATTAATTTTCAAAATTTTCTCATCTGGTCATATAATGACACATGAGTAAAACATTTTTGACACGGCTCGCACACATTAATGTGTTTCCCCAAAACTTTAGGAGAAAATAAGTGCTAGTAAATGGTTGACACCGAAAAAGGTTCAAACCGACTTCAATCTTGAATTGCACCAACAGTGCGCATCAATGTTCAAAAACATAAGTAATTCCACGCACTCTAGGTTTAGGCAAGTAATTTTCCAAAATCCCAATCACGGAGCATTTACATCAAGAGTTTCACACTCGCAATATAAAACATTAAAACGTCGTTGCTTAAAATTTACTTATCAAACATTCAAAATACACCTTTTTCCTAAAACCAAAAGGTTTACAATTTTCCAAAATGTTCATCAAACCAAAATGGACCAAATGTCAACCACTCACGCATTCGTGTTTTCAAAATATACCTTATTGTAAACCATGCATGATCCCCACAACACTAAAACATACATGGGCCAAATGGCCTTCATTTATGCAATGAGTTAATAAAATATTTTCATTCACGATCCATTTATCAAAATGTCGAGAAGTAATGGTTACCAAGCTATGCATACCCCTAGGTCAATATAATGCGTTTGCAAGAAATGATAATAAAATAATCAATTAACCGAAAGCGCAATAAGCAAATTGTTATGAAATGCTATCAAGTTGTTCTTTCATGCATTACTTACGTCACGAATAAATCAATCCATACACTGAACAAGTTGCAACAAAATGTGCTAACACAAATCTTTGAAAGAGAAATTACGCGACACCAAAGTTACAAAACTCATCCCTCTTGGTCGTCTTATGGCATAAAATAATATTTCTCAACAAAACCTGAGTGGGACTAAATGCCCCACATAACTCATAAATTCCCACATAATAAATGGAGTATGCACATTAGAAAATTACACTCACGCAACACAAAACGTCGTAAGACCAAAACTCTATGAAACTCAACGGGACTCAATGACCTCAAGTCAACAAAATGACACCAAACCTTTCGCTTCCAAAAATCGAATTGCAATAAGCAAAATCATGACTAAACGTCAAAAATCCAAAAATCCCCTTTTTGTTGTAATACCATATAAATAACATTGTTTAACAAACTCACATTAAACAAATTCTCCAAAATAACTTTACATAGACATAATGGAAGATAACTTTCCGTCCAAACTTTAACATATGTGGAGGAGATCCAATGTTAAAGTCATAAGCCGTAGTTACTTGCCCAACATCTTAAACATCATAAAAATATGGATATCACTGTATCCGAAAGTAGCGTTGGACCTCAACAAAATAAAGCAAGTCCCAACAAAATTTGCAATCTCCGCAATAAAATAATTTTCATGCATGTTCAAAACCATGATTTTAAAATCTTATGTGTGCTAAACGTTTTCTGAGATTTTGTAACACAATCCACATGAGGATTTGAAACACAAGAAACAACCGATGCAATTTATCTTAAAAATAAATTTTGTGGATGAACTTAGTCGGCACTCAATGTTTCAAACCATACTCCTCCAATTCCATTCGGTCACACTACCGTCATCCGGATGCTCAAACATCTTAAGGCAAAATTGGAAATTACATCGACTAACCTTACGATTTCTCCTCGAAATAAGGTCAATTCAACAAGCCTATTGTTCTACTCCAACCATCAACCTTGACCCAAAATGGTCCACTTAAAGCAATTATCATGCTTATTGTGACTCTAAGTGACTAATGCTAAAATCGTCAATCTCTTTCAACGACTACTTGCTTAGAAACTCTTCACTACCCCAACGGTCACCGCATTAAAGTGGTTCAGGTATGCACATGTAACTAGTAAGTTCACCATGACCCTGGCCAGGTGCCATGATGAACGCACCGTACATGCTTATCCTTGTCACTCTCGAGGTGATTCTCGTTTCTAGCAACTCCATCGACCTCAAAAATCCTATCTCAAAATGCCTAAAGGTGAATTTCACTTTCATCGACTTAAAAGAACGCTAGTTTGAGTCTAGGTATCCAAAATCAACACCTAATTGTCTCAAACGTATGCTCTGATACCAACTTGTAACACCCTCGAATTGGGAAGGAGCAACTAAATAAAAATTTCGATAATACATCAGAATAATAGGATTTCTCCCTACAATTCAACATGGGAAATACCTCAAATTAAAATCTATGATTAACCTCAACGATATATATATTCTCAAGTCTCAATGCAAAGGCTAAGTTCACATCGGGTGTTACTTAACTCAAGTACAAAATGTTATTCCCACAATCAACACGGAAGACTTCACTTAAAAAATTCACCTCTCGGCACACTACTAGCACTCGACCTTTCGCAGTGTCACTAGAACTACTCCCAACCTGAACCTGTTGCACATGCCGACAAATAAAAAGGTTAGGCTAACGCCTAGTGAGTTCAAGAGTTTATAGCATGATTTATATAATTTGTTGGACGAAAGTTTGAGACATAAATCATGATTTCCAAAAGAGTTTATGAAAGGATGTAAACGACTCATTTTCCAACGCACACAAAATCTATGAGAAAAGTTCCCAAAAGGTATAAAGCGTTTTCCAAAATGAATTCCAATCCCAACTCACTCGAATATGCTTTGACATTAAATATCCCAGGTAATATAAACGTGAATAAAACTCCAATATTCAAAACATCCAATAAGGATGAAGCATAGAACTCCGCCAATAAACCATGAAACGTTTCGTATAAATAAAATGCGTCACCGAAAATATAGATAGAAGTAAATACCCGAAAACAACACCTTTCGGTGACGGGGGTGCCTTTATTGCCTACTCCGTCAAGTTACACCTCAAGGACTTATGGGACCACATTGCCTATCCAGTCTAGACGAGTTACACCTCAAGGACTCCAATGTCCCCCATTGCCTACTCGCTAGTGGCCCCAAACGGCCTACCACATATAACCATGTGTTCCAATAGTCCACTCCTCATGCACAAAGAGATAGACCATCAAATAAAGACTGACTTACGTGCCTATATATCCAATGCAACACCGTCTACAACAACATCCCCATCCTGAAATGACTAAAGCACCCGAGCATGTAAATATCAATAATGTGCAATAATATGCAATACGTTGCAATAAATGAAAACCATAAATAAGACTCCACATTGAGCCATCAAAACCGGACAAAATGTCCCCAAGACTTTGAGCTCTTTTGAAGAAACTTGAATCCTCAAGCTAAATCTTCCAAAAACCTAAATCCACAAGTTTCCAACCATAAATATCCTTATGCAACCATTTAGAATCGTTCCTAAACATCTTAAATTAAAATCTCTATTTATACAACAACCCTAATTTTGACCTAACTTTTCCAAAATCATCCAAACCAAAGATTGAAGAAATGAAACACTAGGAAGTCATAAATAGAGTAATTATAACTCAAATAAGGATTTAGAAAAGAAGAGGATGAACTTACCCCATGGATCTTGAGTAAAACTTCAAAACTCTAGAAATCCAAGACAATGGAGATGAAGCTTGAAGATGGAGATGAAGAAGATGAACTCTGTTAGGACACTGAAGTTGTCCTTTATAATAGAAAGTTTTGTAAAGCAATAGCTGTGTTAAAGGGCTTATGCTTAATTGTTGTAGCAAGTGATGAAGACTATAAATAGGTCTTTACTTGTAGTTTGTAAGATGTGAATTCATTAATACAAGATGTAGATCTCTAATCACTTTGTGTTCTCTCTAGGTTAGATTTCCTTTTCAATAAAGTTCTTCATCATCTTGTTACACAATACTTGGATTGTATGAAGATCATGGACCTAACAAGTGGTATCAGAGCCAAATCGAAGAATTTTTCATCGATACGATCATCGGATCTTCACAATTCAAGTGTTTTTAGCCTTATTTTGCTCAGATTTCGGATTCTTATGGTGTTTGTTCAAGAAAAAGTCGAACTCACTTTTTGGATCAAAAGTATGCCAAATCGATCGAATTACATGTTTTGATCAACTAGAAATCTGTTCATCTTCATTTTTCGAATAAGTCTGCGAAAGAATCACTGAAATTGGTCAAGAATTGAAGAAGTTATGATGATTTTAGTGATTTTCGGATGCTGTTACTTGAATTCGGATTATTCTTGATGAATTCGGATTATTCTTGATGAATTCGGATCCTTCATCGTTTACTGTTCATTGATGAATTCGGATCCTTCATCATTTACTGTTCATTGATGAATTCGGATCCTTCATCGTTTACTGTTCATTGATGATTTCGGATCCTTCATGCTTTACTGTTCATGGTTTCGGATGCTACTATTGTTTGGATGGCTTAGATGGTTTCGAACTGTTCAGAGTTGTTGGTTTCGGATCTTGTGAAGTCCGAAATATTGCTGAATTTGGTCATCTTAGTTCTGAATTTCGGAATGTGCTTACACCTAAAGGTTCAAAGGTATGGATGGCTTCGCATCTTTCTAATCCTCATTCTAATGGTTTCGAATTCCATTTATTCAAGATAGGCATGGTTTCGCATCCAACATGACACGAAATTGCCATGATTTCGAACCCTTCATGATCCGAATTGAGTGAATTCGCACCCAGCATGATCCGAATTGAGTGAATTCGCACCCAGCATGATCCGAATTGAGTGAATTCGCACCCAGCATGATCCGAATTGAGTGAATTCGCACCCTACTTAATCCGAATTGAGTGAATTCGCACTCAACATGATCCGAATTGAGTGAATTCGCACCCTACTTAATCCGAATTGAGTGAATTCGCACTCAACATGATCCGAATTGAGTGAATTCGCACCCTACTTAATCCGGATTTACTGTAAAGTCAATGTACTGTATGAGTCTATACAGTATTGTGAATGCCTTTATACCTTGTATGTTATGGGTATAAATAGGCTTGTCTAGACCATTTGTTAGTAAAACACTTTAGAAAGCTTTTGTAATACTTTAGAAACCTTTTGTAATCCTTTGAGCTCAATACATGGATGAAATATTTGCTCTCTAGATTCTCTCTCACTACATTCATATCTTATTGCTAGAGATCTGGGATTTATCAATTGGTATCAGAGCTAAACAGAAGATTCAAGCAGATCGAAGACCAAATTGAAGATTTTTTACACTAAAGCTGAAGAATTCGGATTGGGTGTTCATCACTATTCATCACTGTTCATCAAGAATTCTAACCCTTCTTCATTTACTATTCATCCAGATTTCATCTTTTCTTTAATTTTTGATCTTTTGGATTGATTCTTGACATCATTGCACTCGGATTTGATTCCTAAACATCTTTAATTCTTGGATTAACACCAAAATCTGCACAGAATTTGCAGATCTGATCATTTTATATCATTTTTGTTCGAAAACTTTTTCTACTATTTTTGGATCAAAATTCGATTAAATTGATCGAATTAGGATTTGTGATTATCTAAGAAAGTGTGTGGAATCAAATTTCGAACAAATCTGTGCAAATTTCATAACAATTGATCAAGAATTGAAAAAGTTATGGCTGATTTAGTGATTTTCGTGTTCGAAGTGCAGAATTCGGATCATTCTTGGTGAATTCGGATCATTCAAAGAAGAATTCGGAGTGTTCTTGGAAATACAAGTGTAGAATTCGACTCAAGAAGCATTCGAATTGATTGAATTCGAACCCAGCTAGATTCGAATTGAGGAGAATTCGAACCCTTAAGCATCCGAATTCATAGAATTCGAACCCTTAAGCATCCGAATTCATAGAATTCGAACCCTTAAGCATCCGAATTCATTGAATTCGAACCCTTAAGCATCCGAATTCATTGAATTCGAACCCTTAAGCATCCGAATTCATTGAATTCGAACCAAGTTAAGTCCGAATTGAGTGAATTCGAACCCTTCTTCATCCGAATTCATTGAATTCGAACCCTTATTCATCCGAATTCATTGAATTCGAATCCTTCTTCATCCGAATTCGTTGAATTCGAACCCTTAATCATCCGAATTTTTGAGAAAATTTTTTATCCCGAAATTTTTTCTATAGTGTATTTCATACACTGTAAGAGCTTTTCAAGAAAAATTTTTATATATTTTTTTTGTGTATTTTCATACACTGTCTGCTTGATCTTCTGAACGATCAATTTCTAGCAATATTCAAAATGGTTTTACAACAGGTTATTGTTAAAAGCAGTGGTGAAGATTTGAAGCAAACTCTGAAAAAGGAGATTCCTCCAATTGCAAAAGTTTTTGTTAAACCAAATGTAAAGTTGCAACAAGTCATTATAACAGAAACATCTGTTAATTCACATGTATCTGTTAAACCAAATAATGAAGTGTTGCAACAAGTCATAATAACAAAAACATCTCCAAAGCCACTTGAAAAAGCTAAGGCAAATAATGGAATTTTGCAACAAGTTATTTTATCAGAAACATCTCCTATATCAGAAACTCCTGTTAAAGATAATGCTTCAAATTCTTCAACTCCTATTTTAAATAAAGCATTGGAAGAAGAAAATGCAGATCTGAAAAGACAAATTTTAGACATTTCTTCTTCAAATGCTAAACTTACTAAAAGAATAACTGATCTTGAAGTTTATATTGCAGATCTTGAAGCAAAGAAAGACAACTCAAGTCTGCACGATCAAATCGAGAATCTTCAAGAGAAAGTAACAACTCTTCAAAAAAAAAAATGCCGATTTGAAGAGTAGAGAAGAAAAGAGAGTGAAGTGGAACTTAAAGTTACATGCTCAATTAAAAGAAGTTAAAGATATAGGGAAAATTTTGGACAGTGAAAATGCCGATCTAAAGAGAAAACTGTCTAATTTTTCTTTTGAAGAAAAGAAAGTTTTTGAAGAAAAGAAAGAGATTGAACTTAATTGTATAAAACTTTCAAAACAAGTTTCTGACTTTGAGAAAGTTTTATTTTTAGAAAAAGACAAGCTCGAAAAAGAAAGAGCTAAATTTGAAACTGAACGAAAATCTTTTGAGATTAAAAGTTCTGAACTTTCCGTGAAAATCTCTGAATTAGAAAATCTTTTGGAAAAGGAAAGAAAAGATTTCACGGAAAAGAAAAATCTCTTTGAAAAGGAAAGTAAAACCCTTAAAAAGAAAAATATGGAAATTTTCAAAGAGATTACTGATAAAAGAAAGTTTTTGGAAAAAGATTTTGAATCGGAACGCGAATATTTTGAAGATGTGATTCTTAATCTTACCAAAAGATTATCTGGTTTATCAGCTGATATTATGAAGGATCAGTTGATCAAATCTGATCTCCAACAGAAATTTGATCTAATTTCTAAAGAGAAAAATGTTTTAATAAACAAAGTCAAAGAACTTGAAGACGTCATTTTTAAATTTGATGTCTCAAAGCAGGCCAGTCATAATTCTATCTTTCAGACTCCATTTGTTGATTCAAATGATTCTGAATGTTCTTTTAAAACTGCTTCAAGTTCAAGTTTTAAAAACATTTCTTCTAAACAATTTAATAGATCAACAGATTTCTCAAAAGGTCGGATTCGTTCAACAAATCTCTTCTATAATCCTCTGTATGATAAATCAGATAACAAAACAAAAGTGCCTAAAGTTAATACTTCCAAACCTGAAGAAGTTCCAGTCTTCAAGAGGGTGAAGATGGAATGGAGAGTAAAAGGCACAACAGTTCCAAAGAAAGAAGTGCCAAAATCATCTGTATCCACATCAAATGCAAAGAAGAACAATGCGCCAAAAGGTAAATCTTCTGCTAAACCTAATCCTATTCATTATGTAAATCATCTGATTAGGTTGGCCCATAAGAAAATCTGTTGTTCTTACTGTGGATCAAATGATTTTGTGCATAAAGATTATACTTCTTATTGGTATGGTTCTTACAGTATTCCTTGTAAGAAATCTACACCTAACCCACTAGGACCCAAGTGCCATTGGGTACCAAAATCTGCTTAATCTGTTTTGTAGGTTCTTCATGTGTTGTACTGAATTGTAGATACATACCACACACATGACTGAAAACAGAAGAGAAGCGGCGTATTTTTTGAAAAATATTTGTACCATTAAGGGGGAGACAAATATCAATGGCTTTTGAACATATCAGTTCAAAACCCGTGCTTCAACGACTATGGCTTTTGAACATATCAGTTCAAAACCCATGCTTCAACGACAATGGCTTTTGAACATATCAGTTCAAAACCCATGCTTCAACGACAATGGCTTCTAAACATCTCAGTTTAGAACCCGTGCTTCAACGACTATGGTTTCTAAACATATCGGTTTAGGACCCGCACTTAAAAGAGATTATGGTTTCTGAATGCATCAATTCAGGACCCGTGCTTAAATGCAATGGATTTTGAACATATCAGTTCAAAACCCGTGCTTCAACGACAATGGCTTCTGAACAATTCAGTTCAGGACCCGTACTTCAACGACTAAGACTTCTAAACAAATCAGTTTAGAACTCACACTTCTCAGGTGATATCCTTAACTGTTACATCTTTCTGTTTCAAGGAACAAGTGGCAAAAGGTAACATTGGATTATATTTGTTTCTACTGATTTGAAAACTTGAAACTTTACAAATTTAATTCAATAAGATGAAATTTTCAATTTTCATTCAATGAATTAAATGTGTGCTAAAAGATGATTTTACAAGAAACTTTTTGTATTATCTGAGTTAGATTTGCTTCAACTTTCACCTCTGAAATAAATCGAAAGGTAAGCAAAACATGAATGAAATTATGCTGAATGCTCAAAGATATGTGAATCTGGACTTATATAGAATATAATGCTCAAAAATCCTATTTATCAGAATGATGAATGGAAACGAAAATATGGGGGAAGCACTATGATTAAGAACCAAGTGATTGAGATATCATTCATATTTTGTGATGGAAATTCGAACTTATATAGAATATCATTTAGTTTGAAAGTTTGTGCCTGTGGCCTTTCTGGTTTGGGAGAGTAAGTCCTAAGGGGTGCTTGACACCTAGTCCCTAAGATCAACTGGTCTGGGATCGGCTGACCCAAATCCTGCAATAGAACCAGATAGAAAGCCATGTTTTACTGGTACAAATGGGTTTAAGATATATCGATGTGGCCTTTCTGGTTTGGGAAATTAAGTTCTAAGGGGTGCTTGACACCTAGCACCTAAGGCCAACTGGTCTGGGATCTGCTGACCCAAATCCTGCTATAGAACCAGATAGAAAGTCATGTTTAACGGTGTATCTTATTCTTACTAAACTTTTTGATCAAAAGATGCCAATGAGCACAAAATCAAAAGATGCCAATGTGCACAAATCAAAAGATGCCAATGAGCACAAAAGAAAAGATGCCAATGTGTACACATCTCTTGAAACTTGGGGAAAATACAAAGTCACGATAAACCCGTAAATTTGTGAAATTCTGATTTTGGACAAATAGTGTGAGTAGAGCAAAGTATTCTTATATGTTTTAGAATGGCATATGCTTGATGCTAATCATATTTCGCATGCTAGCACACCAAATAGATTTAATAAAGGGGTTGAAACTGAACGTTTTTAACTTGATATGCAATGATGACTTGTATTTGATTCCAAACACATGCATTTGATTTCATTTGATTGAAATATCTGTTAAATTTAATTAAGTTGAATTTCTTTTGTAAAGTATTCAAATGATCAAATGTTTGTAGTTATAAAATAAAATTCAATGAATGTTATTTTCCTTGTGTAAATTTGTTTTAAAATTTGTGGTACAATTTCAAATACTGTACGTTATTGAAATATATGCATACTTTCAGGGGGAGAAAATAAATTGCTCCAGAATTCTTATTTTGAGGGGGAGCAAGGTTATTCTGTAAGGAGGAGATTGTTAGCAATACTCAAAGACACGACTGAAATTGAAAATGGTTTTCGTTGATTATGATGCTCACCATCATCGAAAAAGGGGGAGAAAAGTTTAATTTCAATTTCATGTCAAAGAATTTTCAAATCAAAGATATTTCAAGTCAAAGATTCGTGAACAAAGACTGAAGATTGGGGAGAAGGATCATGTGAAGTCCAAATGTTGCTGAATTTGGTTATCTTAGTTCTGAGTGGTTATCGGAATGCGCTTACACCTAAAAGTTCAACAATGTGGATGGTTTCACATCTTTCTGATCCAAACTCTAATCGTTTCTGATTTATCTTGTTCCGAATTGATGGTTCTATATAAAGATATGAAATCCATGTTCAAGACTTGAAGACAATCTGTTGAAGATTGTATTGAAGAAGGTTGATTTTTCAAAGAAAAAGACAATGACTTTTCATGTTTGTCTGAAGATTCTTCAAAGCTGAGTTCTTAAAGAGTGTCAAAGCATATAGTTCGCCGTGAACTAGTGGAGATAAAGCTACTTGAAGATAGTTTGATAAAGTGTCTGTTGAAGAAGATTGACTTTACAAAGAGCTGAAGACTGCTGTCAAATTTTTTAAATCTTGAATCCAAAGGGGGAGATTGTTAGAGCATTGTTGTATTCAAGATTTACTGTAAAGTCAATGTACTGTATGAGTCTATACAGTATTGTGAATGCCTTTATACCTTGTATGTCATGGGTATAAATAGGCTTGTCTAGACCATTTGTTAGTAACACTTCAAAACACTTTAGAAAGCTTTTAAAATCTTTTAGAAACCTTTTGTAATCCTTTGAGATCAATACATGGATGACATATTTGCTCTCTAGAATCTCTCTCACTACATTCATATCTTATTGCTAGAGATCTGGGATTTCACAAACTCTTGATCCTAGCATCCACTTCTTAGTTTGATGATGAAAGAGCACTTTGAAACCCCAAGGAAATGCCCTAAAATCACTTAGGGTTCATATGAGAGGGTGGGAGATAGTTTGGGAGAGAAAGGGGTTGATTGGGAGGTGAGAAATGAAGAAAAATGCTGAAAAATCGTATTTGACAGCAACCAGGTGTCTGGCCGCGACTATGACAGCGACTTTGACACTGGTCATAGTCGCTGGTCATAGTAGCTCAGCGGTACCGAAACGGTTTTGTCCATAACTTCTTCGTTTTAGCTCCGTTTTCGCTCCAGAAAGAACCGTTGGACTCGTATTCGAATTCCCCATCCAACAAGACCATAAAACCTAGGATTTAATCCAAAATCCTATTTTTCATATTTTTCTTAAAACATTGATTCCACACTGATTCGAAATTGTACTAATCCGAAAATTACGGGTGTTACACCCGTCACTGAAGAGTGTTGTTTTCAGGTATTTTGTTATCCGCGTTGTCGGCGTCGTATTATATGCGTATGGATTGTATTTCCATGATTGATGGACGGTATTTTATGTTTCATTCTTGTTTGGATGTTTTCAACTATTGGAGGATTATTCGCATTGATGATTATTTCGGGAATTTATGTTGGTCCCGAAAGGGTTATACAAGTTTGTAGAAGGGAGGGGGGGTTGAATACAAACACATGATGTTTACTTTTCTAAATTGTTTATTGATATGTATCAAACAATTTATAACTTGTTGCGGAATAAGATTAACGAATAAACCTAATCTAAACAAGTTAAGAGAATCACTAAGATTTCTTGCACTAGAAATAAGAGAGAAGGAATTAAGAACACTTAAGCTAAGTATTCTATCCCACAGAGTTTCTGTAAGGAGAAGGAATGGCCGAAGGTATTCAAGAAATGAACTAGGGTTTCCTTTATATACTGCATGCATTTAATGCACAACAGTACAACTTTACATGTGGCAGCAGCTGGTTGGTTGCATGGTTTGACCTTGGTAGACAACCTAGTAGCCGCATGATGAATAGTGTAGAATCAGAGTTTGTTGTACGATTCTGGACAAAAGGGATGTCCGTTCTGACAGATCGTACGGAGATGTGCAAGGGGATAAGACAAAAGTAACTTGTAGAGGAAACCTCATGAACAGCGTTCGCTGAATAAATCTTTATCAGCGAGTGATAAAGTTCAGCGTTCGCTGAAGTCTTCCACTTGAAACTTCACGTTGAGTGGACATGTCTTGGATTCACTGATATCCGCATCAGTTCATTAGTAGACTTGTCGCTGGTTCTTTGGCTTGATCTTCGACTTCCGCGTATAACATAGTTGACGTGAAACTTGTCTTCAGGGATCATAAGTAAATGACATATTTTATCAGCGATCATCAGTGAGGCTAAACAGACTCAGGGCTCACTGATGAACAGTGTTCGCTGAATGTATAATCTAAAGCGTATTTTTCAGCAGAGATACTAAACAGACTTAGTATATTTTCTTTGATGACAAAACATTAATACATATTGTCTACTTACAATTTTCAGTAAGCGTTTCTTATAGAGTCATTATCAAATCACTGAGGGTTTGGATCAACAGTTTATTATTTATTTACCTCTTGAGTGAGTTTTGGATTTGAGTCCATTGCGGAGAAATAATTTTCATTGGAAGCTTTCCTCACGGAAATAGTGTGCGTTTGGAAATTGGGTTGTCGGTGTATTTTATACAAACCCCTTTTTGGAAATCATGAGTCAAGTTGAATCTTTTGGTCTATCAATCTATTTGCTCGTGATATAAACTCTTGAACCAACTAGGCGTTAGCCTAACCTTTTTAATTGTCGGCATATGCAACAGGTTCAGGTTGGGAATAACTCTAGCTACACTGAGAAGTGAGGAGTGCTAGTAGAGTGCACAAGAAGTGTTTTGCTTAGTGAAGTCTTCCGCACTTATTTGGGATTAGCAACTTGTATTTGTGTTAAATAACACCCGACTTGAGTTATTAATTGTGGAAGCTATGATGTTTAAATTTTGAGGTATTTTCAAGGATGGTCTGTAGAAAGGATTTTATCCTCTTTTGGTTAATTTATCGAAATTAAAGTTAGTTGCTCGTTCCGATTTTGAGGGTGTTACAGTTTCTCTTTTAGGTAGCCACCAACTACCACTTCACTCTTTTATTCTCAAATGAGCAATACCATAACACCAACCAAACATCCATGCATCTCAACACACATATTTGCCACTTTTAAATAACTTATCAGCAATCTCCAAACAAGGATTCCTACATACGGTTATCCCATATCAACAACACCAGCCCCACCACTTAACCTCACAGGAACTCATTACCACACCAATGGCTTACACGTCTACTTGCAAAAGCTACCACTAACTTTCCACACAACTATCACACCACAATATCACACTATACACAAAAATCCTCACGATCATTTGTACACACAATAGGCCTTGCCTTCTCCATACAAACCACAACATATATTTGAAATAAGGTTATCTCACGACTTTGACTTCCTCGAAGTTAGATGAACCATAAAATTATGGTCGTCTACTTCACTCGGATAAGTCTTTGTCCCCAGCCGGCTCTTCGGTATCTACACAAAACAAGCTCAAGTAAATCAAAAAGTAAGGCACTCCCTTGCAGACCATCATTATTAGTGTGCCCACTTCAGTTGTGCTAACTACTTCATTCATAAACGAATCATTAACCACACAGGAAACCATCTATCCAACTGGCAATCTTCCACTTTCATAACACGCATACAAGGCGGTCCAACACCTAACCAGGTACAAATCTTTCCCCGTACGACCTCTTACATCTTTGTAAAAACCCAAAAATATACTCACACCATAATTACTTTTTCCAATTCCAGCCTCCCGACAACGATCTCAACAACGGTCGTTGACTTCAACATCAACAACCGACATGGTGATGCTTCAACAATGTATCCAACAAACAAGGATTCCTAACAGAATCTACTTCTTCAAACACATCATAACTCCATGAAGAAGGCACAAGACTTACTTGCTGCATAGTCTATTTACAAGGCAACCTCAAAACTCCAGCTCCACATTGATACCGTTTCATCAAAATGCCACAACGCTACTTATTAACAAGCTACTTCTAAAAGCATCTTGCCGACTCCGAAATTCACCAGGGACAAACCACCGACCGACAACCACATCTCAAGTTACCGAACAAGAGCAATAACTATCATAATACAAACATCACTAAAGTCAAAGACTGAGACTTCTGTTATTCACCGCCTTCCCTAAAGGGAACATTGAGGTTACGATTCGACCATCGACGACTCGACCAACACATTTCCACTCTCGAAACCTTTCCTTATCCTGAATTGCAATATCTTCCACGACCTAGCGACTTCATAGCCTTCATGCTAGACGACACAATGATTTAAATCTCTTTGCACATTTGAAAATTCAACAAGTACAACACCGAGAATCAAGGTTAGGTATGCATGACACGACATCGTCATAATGAATAGCCATACATACATCGATCTCGAGGATCGCTCACATGCAACCCCATGATACCTCACCACCTTGTCCGACAAAACTGATGCCGATGCAAACGAAAATGTATTTATTGAAACTCTTTTCATGCGATTATAAAAACATGGAAAAACCACTTACACTGAGCGTGTAAGTCGAATCTCACACTCATTGGTATGACAACAACATGCCCATACCAATTTCACTTATAAAACCATGCGATCAAATGTTGTCATGATTTCCACAACAAGGTTAGCTCATTCATTAAAGAGGTGAAATAGTTCACCAATCACCAAGTTCAAAATTTATCACACAACGTAAATAAACTTGTCTTTTCCTTCAAACACACGCTTGCAGGTGCCAACTGATTTTCAAAACAAGAAACTCACAAAGCACACACACACACACACACACAGACACACACACAGACACACACACACACACACACACACACACACACACACACACACACACACAGACACACACACACACACACACACACACACACACACATATATATATATATATATATATATATATATATATATAACTTTTGACATGAAGGACTCATGTAACTTGTTTGAAAACACAATGCATGATGCTCATTTTATATTGCAGATTATTCACTCTAGCAAGGTCAACCGTTTGCATTCACAATAATTCATCACCGACACCCTACTTCTGACCAAACAGTCAGGTTTCTCACATTTGCAACAACGTTTGGCGTTGGTGCTTCCCAACATACTTGTATGTCCAAACTACACAGTTGCCACCTTGACTAACGATTTGCAAATTATGCGGATTCACTTTGACCCAAATAGGCTGACCAACAATAGCCCCTTTTTCACCCTATCCTTGCTCCATATTACCAATAAACACGGCTATCATTTCTTAACCACCCATGCCACCCTTCCACTGACTAAAAGAGTCAAAAGGCTCATTTCTAATACTCAAGTCTTGAGTTGAAACTCCCAAGATCCCAATTGATCGACATAACAAACTCCTAAAATGGAGACTTACTAGAACTAGGAGCTCACCTCCAATAAGTTATTCTTCCCTTAGAACCCAAGATGTTCTACCTCACGTCGGACCGCCAATAACTCAAGCAATACTCTTTCTAGGAGGTGTTAACATTTACGCTGTGAATGATCTTGCACAACACACCAAACCCTTGCTATCATTGCAAGGTTAGAACTCGCTACACGCTACCACATCCGTCGAGCATCTGAACAACAGTAATCGAGCATACCCATGCGCTTGTAGATTCATAATGCTATTGGCCAGTTGCGATTTGAATTTACCTAACATGAGAGTCCTCACTACCATCGTCCTAAATTCTCGATGATCAAGCCTTCCCTATAGGCTTCCTATATGTCAGTTGTGTCCCCCCTACACCATAGTTTAAGTGTAGGCCCATCCGGTCAACTATATCCCTTGAATTATGGCTCTGATACCAAATGTAACAAGCCATATAAAGAAACGCCGAAACAACCCCAAACATCCAGTCATGCCATATGATTTACATCACTAAGGTTTGCGGAAAACAAACTAAATACAGCTGAGGATTTAAAACCTTTGTCTAAAAGGAGAGTCTAACACGATCTACCAAAATCTCCTCTAGACGCAAAGTATCAAGCTCACAACTTGCCCTTGCCGTTGCCCTTACTCGATCCCTCAACTACCTGCTTACCTGAAAAGGGTTTAGTTTTGAAAAGCGAGGGTTAGGCCATGAGGTTTAGTGATCAGATCCCTCTAACCACCAACATCGCACCACAAATATCAATGAAAAAAGAGTTTACAAGAATTTATAAACAATCACACCTTAAGCAAGATAAGTACACGTATGACACATGTTGATGACCCACGTTATGGTCACGCACACACTTTTGACAACGTGTTAGGGCACACACCCACGTTTGATTTAATCCTATGAAACAAATTCATATATAATCTGCATGGAACACACTCCCCATATACAATAATAAGCCATCACATGCCCCCACCCCACATAACCCACATTTAAAATGCCACACCTTTCATGCATATAAAAACAACGTAAAAACATGTTTGTTGGTCCCGAAAGGGTTATACAAGTTTGTAGAAGGGGGGGGGGGGTTGAATACAAACACATAGATTTTACTTTTCTAAATTGTTTATTGATATTTATCAAACAATTTACAACTTGTTGCGGAACAAGATTAAGGATTAAACATAATCTAAACAAGTTATGAGAACACTAAGTTTCTTGCAAAGGAGATAAGAATATTACTAATAATATTCTAACACAAAGATAGTAGAGAGAAGAAGAATTGGCCGAGCACTTCATTTCTAAAGTAGGGTTCTTCTTATATACTGCATGCATTTAATGCACAGCATTACAACTTTACACGTGGCAACAGCTGATTGGTTGCATGGTTTGACCTTTGTAGACAACCTAGTAGCCGCATGATGAACAGTGTAGAATCAGAGTTGGTTGTACGATTCTGGACAAAAGGGATGTCCGTTCTGACAGTTCGTACAGAGACGTGCAAGGGGGTAAGACAAAAGTAACTTGTAGAGGAAACTTCATGATCAACGTTCGTTGAACAATACTTTATCAGCGAGTGACAAAGCTCAGCGATCGCTGAAGTCTTCTACTTGAAACTTCACGTTGAGTGGACAAATCTTGGCTTCGCTGATATCCGCATCAGTTCATTAGTAGACTTGTCGCTGGTTCTTTGGCTTGATCTTCGAATTCAGCGTAGAACATTGTTGACGTGAAACTTGTCTTCAGGGATCATAAGTAAACAACTAAAACCATCAGCGATCATCAACAAGACTGAACAGGCTCAGAGCTTTATTGATGAACAGGTTCGCTGAATGTATAATTTTAAGAGCTTGAGTTTCCTATCAGCGGTACTGTAGAGACTTAGTACTTATCAGCGATAGTGAAACTCTAATACATATTGTCTACTTACAATTTTCACTAAGTGTTTCTTAAAGAATTACACCAAAAGATTATGACTTAGCAACAAAAGAAAATTGCTAACTATGAAAACATAAGGATAAAAAGAACTCATAAAATATTTGTCCCTTTTACTGTTTTCTGGGATCTTTTAAGTACTGATGGAGTAAAGTACATTCGCTGAAAATTTTCTTTTAACTTCCTATAAGTTACAGAGGGAAGTGGAAAAATTACACGTACATCAAATAAATTTACAAGTACAAAAGATATAAGCTAATAAAGATAGATGAATTACAAGGAATCCTATTAGCTATTCAGGTTCTTCCTTAATGAGAAGTTCATCAAGGGTTCTTGTTGTAGGGATCATCCAGTCAAGGACTTTTTCTCCAAGATCCCTTCTATTCTTTGCTTCAGTAAAGATCAGGGGTTTCATGAAGTATCCGAGAAGATCTTTTCTGAATTCACACCAATAGACGAGATCTCTGAGTTGTTCGTTAGGAGTGATGGGTAGCTCAAAGATGCGTTGAAAGCGTTCTCGTCCATCATAGTCGTGAAAGAAGATACCATAAGGTTTGCTTAAGACTTTTCCAGGGATGAAGCGTTCACCAGAGGGCAGGGAGGTGTTGAGCGCTGAGAGGTCAGGTTCAGGACCAAGTACTTCAGCACGTGAGAAGCCAATACCGGTTTCGTTTCTGATAGGAGGACCTGAGTCTGAAGGTATTATCTTTTTCTTTGCAGAGACCCTTCTTTGTTGAGCTGGATTAGGAGGAGGAGGAATATCCACAACAGATGAAACCAAGTCGATCTGTTGATTGATTATTTTCTCGACATGGCTCTTGAATTGTGAGCGAGATCGCTGAATGGCTATTCGCATCTTCAACCATTCAGAGAGACCGTACTTCTTGATTGAGGAGGCGTAGATGGTTTTCTTGGTACCATTTTCTCTAAATAGATCGACCTCAACGACTGGAACTTTTATTGGCGATCTTCCCCTGACGTACACTTTGTTGATTCTGGCAGCCCGATATCGAAAGTGCAGTTTTTCATTGCACCATTCCAAGGTAGAGTTAGATACCTTGGTCTTTTCTTCGATGATCTTCTGGGCGTCTTCCCACAATTGACGTTGGACATCAATGGGAGTCTTCTTCAGATCAGGATCCTTCACCGATTGTTGGACAAGCTGGATGGCGTAGGTTTTATCTTGTTCTTCAGTTTTCCTTTGATCGGCGAGTTGTTTTTCAGCCTTGAGATGTTCAGTGTATTCCTTCCTTGATAGTCTGAACTTAGGAACATTGACTTTGTGTCGAGGAAGGATGATTCGCTGATCTTCAAGCTGTTTGATCATTGCATCACTCTTTTTCTGATCTTCTTCACTTAGCGTTTGCGAAGCTAAGGAAGGTCTATTTTTGTGAGAGAGCAGTTGTTCTTCTTGTTCTTCAGTCTCAGTGAAATCCAAGACTGGGATTATTTCTTCAGCGATAGGAGCTGGATTTATTTTTGTAGTTGCAGCTGGAGGAACTTCAGTTGGATCCTCAAGCAGGGTAGAGGACTAGCTGAAACACAGCGATCGTTTAAGTAAGATCATTTGGGAAGAAAGAGATAGAGAAAAGAATGGGGTTTAAGTGTATAGAGGTTTTATGGAGAGGAGAACTGAGGTTGAGAAGGGATAGAGGAGGGATGCAGTGTAAGGGAAGAAGAGATATTGTACCTGACAAACTGGCTTTCGTTGGTGGATAGTCAGATTGCCTTCTGCAGCGAGGCCTTTATTTTTTCCTTTATAAGCTTCAGTTGCTGCAGGTTTTGTCTTTGTCGTCTCCCCTGAAAGTTCATTTATCATAACCCCTTTTTGAGCAGCTACCTTAGGCTGGACGAAGAAATCAAAATCATCATCATCTTCATCATCATCGCCATGACCAGGTGATGCTGATGGTTCATCATCAGCGATGTCGACGTCTTCATCATCTTCAGCTTCTTCATCAGATTCAACCTCATCAGCATAAGGTTCGGTGACATCGGCAGCAGCTTCGGGTTGCTCATTGAGTTGCTCCCCCTTAAATTCAGAGGGAGGTTTCTCGGTTCCCTCAGGGTTTTCAACTCCCGGAGGTTTCTCGGTTGTAGCAGTAGCAGCATCATTTGTCTCAGTTGTCTCCCCCTCAGCATTATGGGGAAGACTTTCATCATTCTTCCCCCCCTCTTCCACATGATGAGTGGGGGAGGTAACTGGAATTTTAGCAGTAGCAACATCAGTGTGCATTGGGTCCCTGTCTTCCAGGCCAGAGATCCCAACACAGGTTTCAATCCTACTTAATCTGTCTTCCAGGCCATATATAGCAGGAGTGATTCTTTGAAGATCCTCTCGATCTACCTGAGTAAAATGCGAAGGAGCACAAGTAGCAGCATTCAGGCGGTCGAGGATTTGCTGAAGGAGGTCTTTGACAGTGTCGACCTCAATCTTGACCGTGGACACCTCTCCCTTAAGAGTACCAACCTCTGTCTTCAATGATGTGACTTCATTGGACAGGGAGGTGAAGTTTGTGGAGAGGGTGCTGTTGGTGAAGTTGAGATTGTTGATGGAGGTGGAGTTTTCAGCGAGAGTAGTAGCAAAGGTTCCAATGCTACTGTTCACCTTCTCCAGACCAGCTCTGGAGGCTTTCTTTTCGACCTCAGTGGTCAGCGTCTTTAGAGCATCTCCAGCGTTTGTAACCGCTGAAGAGTTTGCAGTTAGAGTGGTGGTGAGAGATTCCACCTTCGTTTCCAAGCCTTTCAGGGAGTTGTTGATATCTCCCAAATTAGGACCTGCAACAATTAATAACTTATGAATAAAGGAAAGCTCAAAAGTTGGGGATTTTGAGAGAGGAGTGTGTATGGTTTTGTGTATACCTGCAGGCGGGTTGGTGAAGTCCTCAAAACTTCGATAACCTGAGTAGTGTTCCATGTCGCCTTCCAGAGTGCCTTGGCGCATAGAAGTGCCTGCAGATCCTATATTTGTATCCATCATCCTATGTAGAGTGTCAGCAGCTGTATCATGTAGGATGACGGTCGTTGCAGAGAATGGGGGGAAAACAGGTGGGGTGTTCAAAGATTGGGTGGGAGGAACAACGGTTAAGAAGAGGGATTTGGTAAGAGGTTCAGCGTTGGATTCGCCGAGAAATACTGCTTCAGACCTTAGAGAGTCTGAAGGAGGGGGTTCAGATCCAAGTCTATAACCTCAGCGTTTAGAGACGCTGAAGTTGGTATTAAAGGGGTGACTTGATCAGCTGTGGCAGAGCGTACCACAGAACTATCCAGCGGCTCTTGTACAGAAAGAGTCATGGAGTCTTCAGTCTGTGATGACTTGGGGGGTTGCTCCCTAGTTTTCTTGATACTTTGAGAATCAAGTGAGGTAGTAGAGTGTTTCCTTTTCTTAGAAGGAGTGGAGGTTGCAGCCTGGGTATCAGCAGTTGGGATTAACGCTGAGGTAGCCGCAGAAGT
The DNA here is from genome assembly GCA_033807775.1 of Saussurea involucrata. Classification (NCBI taxonomy): domain Eukaryota; kingdom Viridiplantae; phylum Streptophyta; class Magnoliopsida; order Asterales; family Asteraceae; genus Saussurea; species Saussurea involucrata. Next base: position 195,527,353 of record CM066314.1, read on the forward strand.
AGAAGAAGTTGGAGGATTGAGAATAGATAAGATAGTAGAAAGACCTACCTCGTTTGGGATGGGGTGAACTCGAGAATATTGGTGCCAACCTGTGAGAGTTTCAGGTCGCCCACCTTGAGGTATTTGTCTTTCAGGCCTTGAGCGAAGAGGGCACTGATAAATCGAGGATAAGGAACTGTCTTCTGTCTTTTGGATTCCTCGACTCTCTGAATCATGTCATCAAAGACGATTTTGGCCCAGTCGATGTGCAGACCTTTCAGCAGAGAGAATCCCATGGCCTGTTGGGGTTGAGAAGCTTGGTTAGAAGAACCAACTTTAGCTGTCATGCAGCTTATCAGGTGAGCGAAGATGAAGTTCATCTCACTTGGCATCTTGGACTTCTTGATGGCAGTCAACTTCTTCTCAGGGAGTTCATCTCTCCCTGAGTACCATACGTACTTCATTGCATCAAAGAATGCGATGATGGCGTCTCTGTCAGTGGGGTTTTTGGGATTGGGTAGAGGGATAAAGAGTTTTTCTTTAGTGATTGCGGGGAGGTTGAGGTCATGCCTGATGGTTCCAGGTGTTATTTTGGAGGTACCATGGTCAGTGTCAAAAAGGATGACTTCGATCTTCTTTTTGGGGTCTTTGGTGGAGGTGATCATAGCTCATCTTGCAGTCCACCAGAACTGAGCAATGAGGTGTTTAGTGGCTGGAGGAGTGATAGTCAGAGCTGTGGAGAGAGGGCATGTCTTGAGAAAATTCACAGCATCGTCTAGGTAAGTGATGTGCTTTCTCCGAGGGAAGTTGAAGAGAGCATAAGGGTTGTTGCCCTGAAAGTTGATCTGCTCGTATTTGAAACGAACTTGAGGAGCAGGGGTGAGTGTAGTCTTTGTAGAAGCAGTGGGAGTCTGAGCTTCCGTAGGAGATGCCATTTCTGCTTAAACATGAAGATTATGAACAGAAGAACTTAAAATGGATAAAATATCCAAAATAAGGGTTTTTAGGGTTTTGTAATTTCTATTTAGAAAAGAAAATAGAAATTAAGGTTTTTCTAGTTTTGATAAAGAAAAATTCAAAATCTAGTGAATGTCATGTTTTCTAGTTTCCTTTTAAAGAAGGGATTCTGGAAAAACATATTAGGATGTCAAAGTTTAAGATTATTAGTTTATACTTTGAAGAACAATATGTTTCCAGATTGTGTTCATAAAATCATGAAGAGAAGATGATTTCATTTTAAGAAAGTTCTTTTGTTTGATCTGTTGAAAACAAAAATAAGATCGAAAACAAGTTTTATGCAAGGAAAATAATAAGAATATTAACCTTTCGAGTGTTGAAGAAGATGAACAGTTCTTGAGGAAAACAAGTTTGAATGCAACAGATAATTCTTGCTTGAAGGAGATGATGTTCGCGTAAAAGGTAAAAATATAAACGCAAAGGGTTTATATAGTGAGAGTAGAGAGAGAAAAACTATGAGCGGGAAAGTTTTTCATGATGACACGGACACGTCCCTTGAATTTGATTGGACAAGGAAGTCGAAACGGGCGAAAGTGTCAGAGAAAACGTGCCACGGTTTATCCGTTTGATGACGTCACAAACGTCTTTTCATATTTTAGAATGTCTCTGAGGTTTTTGAAAGCTCAGGGACATTTTTGAAAACATGAAGCACTGAATTTAGAAATATCAGTGTTAGATTTAGAAATTTCAAAGTATCACTGAAAGGAAGAGATATTCAACGATGCAATTTGTTTTGAAATCTTTCAGTTCTAGGCGAACGTCAGCGAGTAAAAGAAGAACATACCTTGATATCAGCGAATCGATTTTGTTCAGAGAGAAGATGATTAATGGGTTATATGAGTTCATTATTATTACTGATCAAATGTGAACCGCTGAAGATTTTACTCTTCTAAGTTCAGCATTCCAAGCTCGCTGATGAGAAAGTTAAATCTTGTCTCATCAAGAGGTTTGGTGAAAAGATCAGCTAACTGAAAGTCAGTTGGGATAAAATGAAGTTCTATATCACCATTCATCACATGATCCCTGATAAAATGATACCTGATTTCGATGTGTTTAGTCTTTGAGTGTAGCACTGGATTGTTGGCTATAGCGATGGCACTTGTGCTGTCGCAATAGATTGGAATTTTTGAGAGCTGAAGGTCATAGTCCAGTAGTTGATTTCTCATCCACAAGACCTGAGAACAACAGCTTCCTGCAGCTACGTATTCAGCTTCAGCGGTTGAGGTGGACACTGAGTTTTGCTTTTTACTTGTCCAACTCACCAGCTTTTCACCCAGGAGCTGACAGCCTCCTGTGGTGCTTTTCCTATCCAATTTGCAACCTGTAAAATCACTATCTGAATAGGCGATTAGATCAAACCCTGAGTCTTTGGGATACCAAAGACCTAGGTTAGGAGTACCCTTAAGGTAACGAAAAATTAGCTTTACAGCGATCAAATGAGATTCCTTAGGTTCATCTTGATATCGTGCACACAAACAGGTTGCATACATAATATCAGGTCGGCTAGTTGTAAGATACAAAAGAGAGCCGATCATCCCACGGTACGTCGTGACATTAACAGGTTTTCCAGAAGGATCCTTGTTTAGTGTCAGCGGTGGTGCCATAAGGGTTTTCATAGCTGAACTCTGAGTTAAATCAAATTTTTTTAGCATATCCTTAACATATTTTCCCTGATGAATGAAAGTTCCTTTTTCATTCTGTTTGATTTGAAGACCAAGGAAATATGTTAGCTCACCCATCATGCTCATTTTATATTCAGCTTTCATTCTATCAGCGAAACGAGTACAAATGTCAGGGTTAGTGGAACCAAATATAATATCATCGACATATATTTGAACAAGAATAATATGACTTTTTACTTTCCTGAAAAATAGAGTTTTATTGATTTTACCACGCTCAAATTTTTCGATTCGGAGATAAGAGGATAGAGTGTCATACCATGCACGAGGAGCTTGCTTTAAGCCATACAATGCCTTATCCAATTTATAAACATAACCTGGATGCTTAGGATCTGAGAATCCTGGAGGTTGTTCCACGTAGACTTCTTTATTCAGCCTTCCATTGAGGAACACTGACTTCACATCCATTTGATATACTTTGAAGTCTTTGTGTACATCGTAAGCTAAGAATAGACGAATAGCTTCGAGTCTTGCCACTGGGGCGAACGTTTCGTCGTAATCTATACCTTCCTCTTGTCTGTATCCCTGAGCAACAAGACGAGCCTTGTTGCGGGTTACAGTGCCTATCACTGACTTGTCAGATGGTCTTGGAACGAGCTTCCAAACTTTGTTTCTTTCAAATTCTGTCAGCTCTTCTTGCATAGCGCTGACCCAGTTTGGATCTCTGAGGGCATCATTTGTTTTCTTTGGTTCAATCAGAGAAATAAAGTTAACAAATAAACAAATGTTACCTGCACTTCGTCGAGTCTGAACACCAGCGTTTGGATCACCAATAATTTGTTCAATAGGGTGATTGATAGTCCATCGCTGAGCCGGAGCATAAGTCGCTGACTCAACCTGAACTTGAGGGGCTGAAGATGAGGCTTCAGCAGCTTCTGGTATATCAGCCAAGAGAGGAAGAGGTTCAGATGTCATTTCATTCACTGATTGCTGAGAAGTAGATGGTATGTCTGAGACAGAAGGTTCAGAAGCAGGCATAGTGTTAATAGGAACAACTGAGACCCATGATGTTTCAGATTCACTAGTCTGCGTGCTTGGGATGATAGTAGGATCATCATCTTCAGCGGGATGAGTATGAGATGGAGGAGTGGGAATGTCTTCTGAATCACCAAGATAAGAAAACATCCATTGATTAAGTTCTTCAGTATCAGCAGAAGGTCTAGAGTTCGCTGAACGGGATTCGTCATAAGTGACGTGGATAGTTTCTTCTACAGTTTGTGTAGGTTCCCAGATTCACGTTGTATCATATTAATGGTAGTAAAATAGACAGCGGAAGCATATTGAATAAAGCCATTAACATGAGTGATTGTGTAATCGATAAATGAACTATGAGAATTAAATATTGAACAGTAAAATGATAACAAGATCAGATATAAAAGCTGCTCATATATTGATAATGAATCACACCAAGAACATGTTAAAGTGTGTTCGGAAATCTCATAGGACAATAATATCGTACGGAGGTAGTGCTCGGGATTGCTGCAGTGTGTGCTTAAACAATTGTGGAAAAACTACTCTTCCCAAAGCTTACAATTGTTTGTTCCACTACCTCACTATATATAGCCCTGAAAAAGCATAGACAGTGTACTATCGTACCCTAGAATGACACGTGGAAAGTATGTCTTCTATTTTTAGGGCATACGTGGAAAGTATGGACACTTGTCTAACACTTGGGATTTCCTCCGAGACTTAGGCTGACAGAGGTCTTCACTTCACCAGAGCTCTGTTGAAAGAGCTCTGTTGGTCTTCTGTTGAATACTTGTTCTTCTGTTGGAAGTCTTCGACAGAGCTCTGTTGAGCTCTGTTGGTCTTCTTGATGAACTTCTTCCAAGTCTTCTGTCTGATCTCTGTTGGTCTTCTGACTTGAACTATTTTCAATACTTTTACATAATAGATACTTGGGGCTAACAATCTCCCCCTAAGTGTTGAAAATAAAAATTTACATTTGACAGAGATTTAAACAAAGGAACAGAGAACTTTTACCTCTGTCGAAACCTTGCACTAATCTTTTGGAATGTTACAAGAAGATTAAAAGACTAGTACATTTAAGCAAAATTATCTCCCCTTAGAATTCTGTCGAATCTTCTGATTAGAGTACGGAAGTCCAGCATCAGATCAATCTGGTCGATGAAGAGTTTCTGCTGTTCTTCTGGACACTTGTTTCTTGGGAGATCTTGGATTATATTCTTGAGGTATACTAACGACTCACTTGAGTACTTGTGGGCTTCAGCTGCTCTGATGGCCTTCTTTATGCCCTTTTGTCTGCAGACAAAGACTGGAGGATCTTCCACTACGGTTCCAGTTCTGTGATGGCCATAGCCCTCAAGGTTTTCATTTGGAGGTGCAATCGCTAGTTTCTCTACTTCAAACTCTATGCCAAGTTGATAATCAATCTGTATTATGAGATTGATGTGCTCTTGCATAGCGAATCTGACTTCTGGTAGTGCAGTTCTGGCCGGTGTGTATCTTTCTGAGAAGTTCAAGCAATATGCGTGGAGTAAGATCAGGTCATATGGGTTCAGAAGGACAAGATCATTGTCATTGAAGATTTCATTTCTGCCTTCTGTTGATTCCACAGTATACTCATGGTATGTGACCCTGTCGTGTTGAAACTTCTTGTGCTTGATGTCCAGAATTCTGCGGATACCGAAGTTTATATTGATGGCTCTGTTCTGATTTGACTTGGTTTGGATGAACTTTAGCCTTGCATCAGAAATGGTGTTTATTCTGATTGGGTTGAGGTAAGGGTTAATGGGTACGACATTTACAGGGATGATGTCTCTGTCAGCATATAGAAATGCAAATACCGTTTCTAAGGCAGGTTTTGGTATGAAAGGTAGAGGCTTCTGGGTTCTGTTCTGTTACCATTGGGTTTGGGTCTTCATGGGTTTCTGCCATAAGAATGTCGATGTGAGCAGATTGGTCTTGACTTATTTGTCCTTCAGCAGAGGATGGGTCTGTCCTCTCTGGTTCTTTTGTTGGAGAAGTAGGAGGGGTATCTAGGCAGATGATCTCTGGTGGTTCTTGTGTTGACTCTTCTGTCGGTTTGATGACTCTGTTCTTGAACATGTAGTCAAATGCCACTTCAGTCATATCTGTCATCCCCTTTTCTCCTTCTGTAGTCTCTGCCTCAGTTGCTTCTGTGATTTTCCCTTTACCCTTGGCTTCTCTTTCTTTTTCAACCTCTTTCTCCTTTTCTTCCTCCTTCTTCTTCTCTCTCTCCTTCTCTTTCTCCTTTTCCTCCTCCTTCTCCCCCTTTTCCTTTTCCTTCTTCTCCCCCTTTTGTTGTTCTGAGGACTCACCCAGTTGATCGTCTGACTGACCTTCTTGAGCATCTTCAAAATCATCATCATCGCCAGAGGAGTCAAGTCGAGCTTCTGGTGAGGACGGAACAACAAACTTCAGACCAGCTTTGTGTCTCTTGCTTGAGGGTTCCTCTGTGGGTGCTTCTTCTGCAGGTCTTTTTGATGTAGAGGTAGCCTATAAAATAATATTAGTAAATTTTGAGGCTGCCTTTGTCATCACATCTTCTACCTCTGTTGCAGCAGCTCTGATTTCTTCTACTTGAGCCCCGAAGTTGACCTTGTGAGAATCAAGAGACGCTTTCACATGCTGTTCTGTTTCCTTAGCTTTCATTACAAATTTTGATGAGATCGTCATCATTCGGCTGAGAACTGATTTTCTGAAGTCTCCCATTTGTCCAACTGTCATGGGTAGGTCATTTGGTTTAGGGATGGAGATGTTGAGTGGAGTAGCAGATGAGGTGGTTGCTTCTTTTATGGATTCCTTAACAGAGTTGGTGATTATCTCTGTCAAGGTTCTGACATTTGATTCTGAAAGAATAACCGTGGGAGTTGGAAGGGTTCTGTTCATCTGCGCTGTATGGTTCTCTGTTATGAGTCGCTTTAGGTCTGCAAGATTTGTTGAAGACTTTTGAACTTCCTCTGATCTGACTGATCTTAGGTCGGCTATCTCTGTTGTCAGCTTCGCAATCTCTTCTCCTCTGACCCGTTCAGACTCTGTTCTGAGTGCTTCAGCTTCGGCATATTTTCGAGTTAATTCATCATGCTTGTTTGAGATGTTCAACAGTTCTTCCCTAAGAGAAGCATTTTCCTTGCGGATCAGCTCCTCCTTTTGTTCATTGATAAGTTTATACTCGTTCAAAGAGTTGTTGATACTATCACAGAAGCTTTCGAACTCTGCTCTTGTGACAGTGTCAACGGGGGTTTCCTTGGTTCCAACACATGGATCCAATTCTGCCTCGAGTTCAGAGGCGCCTCCATCAAGAGTTGTGTTAATGTTGGCTCTTGGAGGACTTCCACCCGATCCTTGATGTTCCCTTTGAGGGGAAACAACTACAGGTGTTCTGACCAAAGTTTCCTCTTCCAGCTCAGGTTCTGAAGAAGGAAATCTGGTGTGATGGGAAGCATTTGGATCAAGCAATGTCTTCCCTTGTTCTACTATGGTCTCCCATTGTCCCTGAGTCGGACAGATACTACGTGAGATTACAAAGATCTCTGGTCTATTTTGTGTGGACTCTAAATGAGCCACAGAGGCATCATCGTGTGGAGGTGACCTATTGATGTTCTAGGGCGAATGAACATCACTAGCAAAGATGGTTTCCCCGGCTTCGTGCGTATCAGAGGCATCAAGAGGTGTCTCTGATGGTATAGGCTGGTTAGGGTTCGAGGTGTGCACCTCTGTTTCAATAATCCTTTGGTCTTGATCACCAGGATTAGATTGTATGGAAGCACTGGGATTTTGGTTAAGGTTACCCTCAGATGTGCTCTGTTGAGCATCCTTTTCTATTCTCTCATTATCCTCGGCTCCTATGGCTGTAGAACTCTCTGGGTTCTCTCTGATGTTTCCCTCCTGCTCATCACTATCAGAGGGGATAGTTTCTACCTCTGGTGTTTCTTGTACTTCCTCATGAACAGCCTCTCTAGGAGATGCTCTGTCCTCTAATTCCTCTCTTCTAGAGGAAGACCCCACTTTGGGTACTCTTGCCTCTGTTCTGTTAATTTCCTCACCAATCTCCTCACTCAAGCTCTCCAAAGAAGGCTCAGATCCTAAGTATGCTGGGGTTCTCACCTCAGGTTCTTGAGGTTGAGCAGCACTCTGATAGTTTTGGATAGAGATATGGTCAGGGGCGATGAGAGCAAGCATTGTACATGGAATTCTTCTTATGAAGGAGTATTCGCCAGAAGTGGTGGGGTGGAATTTTGACATCGTCCAAACAGGTGTTGAACGACTCTGATGAGTTAGTTCAAGTCTGTCGAAAGCTCTTCTGATCACCAGACTTATAAAGCGTGGAAACTTGATCATCTTCAGGAACTTGTGAGATCTAACGACTCCTCCTCTTGCGATGGATGAGGTTTTTGTGTTGACAGCTGAAAGAAGATCGTTGTAGAGAATGCTGGCGTAGTCAAAGTTTCGATTGAAGAACAATCCATACATGATTTGTAGGATTTCTGTTGTGGCTTGGTCTTGACTACCCGATTTGCTGGTAAGGGTTCTGTTTAAGGTGGAGAACATGAAATTCCACATAGTGGGTAGATTCTGTCGCTTGAACTCTCCAATCCTATTCAGATCCTTGTTGTAACCCAGAAACTTCATAAAGTCAAGAAGAACAACTGTTTTTGGTGGTTTCTCATAGGCGTCTATTCCTAGCTGTCTCTTGGTTTTCATTCGGAAGATTCTTCTTAAGGTACTTGCTCTAATGCGGATTGTTCCCGCTCCTCCATTACTCGCGTTGACGCTCCCTATTATCCCGTCTTGTTCTTCGATGTATTGGCATGTGGTCCACCATTGTTGAACATAGATCGCTGGAAGGTGGTCATCGAACTCTGTTAGGGCTCTGAAGATGTCAGAGTTTCTAAAGAACTCAATGAAAATGTGATATAGGGGTAGATAGAGTCCTGGAGTGGGATCGAATCTGTAGTTGTTGTCAGCAAACTCGTATGGAAGAACAATGATATCATCTGTGGGTTCTATTCGGCTTGAATCAGCAGAGTTTTGGGGTTCCGCCATTGTTGCAGGTTTGGGTTTTCTTGAGGAATACTGAGGATTTAAATAAAAGAGGGAAAGGTGAAAGGGTTAGGAAGTTTAGAAAAGAAATGGGTCAAGGCTTTGGATATTTATAGTCAGAGCTTGTGGCCGGAAAATCGCCACAGATACTGTAGGCACTCGAGTGTCAGAAGGTGGAGTGGCCTGGAATATGTATCGTGGGGACAACTAGTGGTTTAGCTTTCATTTAGAGATTGCCACGTGGATTTTTTCTGACCACTTTTGTTCAAGTAAACCGTCGCGGTTAGAGATGTGTGGGTAACAAGTGGTTGACGCTTAGAAATAACCCGCACCTCTGATGACGTGTTCTGATGACGTGGCAGAACAAACTAACAGAGCTCTGATGAAGCTTTGTTAAGTTGCTTCTATTGAGTGACCCAAGATGTTGTACCTTTACCTTCACAACATTTAAAATTCTGTTCTGATGTGAAAAGAAGAACAGAGAACTGACAAACAACAGAGCTCTGATGAGAAACAACAGAGGTTCTGGTGTGAAGTCAGAGTTCTGGCAGATTCTTTATCATAAAGATTTTCATCAGAACAGGTTTTCCTCCTTTCTTCAAAGATATTTGTCAATGAAGATCAAAAAGCAGTCAATTTGGATTTGAGCGATTGAGTACTGAATTGCTCCCCCTAAAACCATGCAATTTTTTTTATAAAGCTCCCCCTAGAAAAATTGAGCTTAAAAAAACTTTTTGTTCATTCAAAATTATATACAAACAGATTGTTCACAGAAAGCGTGTTAAAAAAATGCTTGACAGAGCTCTGGTGAACAACAGAGTTCTGTTGAACTAGCCTACCCAACTATTTGACAGAGCTCTGGTAGGAACATCAGAGCCTCTGTTGATTTTGAACAGAGTTAGGAGGACAAGTTCAGCATACCCAGTTTGCTGATTAGGAAGTTAAATCTCCTTTCATCAAGGGCTTTTGTAAACAAGTCAGCAAGCTGGAAGTCTGTTGAAACAAAGTACATTTCAATAGTCCCTTTTTCAACATGATCCTTTATGAAGTGATACCTTATGTCGATGTGCTTAGTCTTTGAGTGCTGAACTGGATTTGTAGTTATGGCAATGGCACTCTTGGAGTCACATAGAATTGGAATTTTACCATACTCCAGACCATAATCTTTGAGTTGCGTTTTCATCCAAATCACTTGAGAGCAACAGCTAGCAGCAGCAACATATTCTGCTTCTGCTGTAGAGGTTGAAACACAGTTCTGTTTCTTGGATGTCCAACTCACCAACTTTTCTCCAAGTAGTTGGCAGCTACCAGAAGTACTCTTTCTATCATTCTTGCATCCTCCATAGTCTGAATCTGTATATGCTACAAGCTCGAAACCAGAGTTAAGAGGATACCAAAGACCCAAAAATTGAGTCCCTTTCAGATATTTAAAAATACGTTTGACAGCAGTTAAATGAGTCTCTGTTGGATTAGCCTGAAATCTGGCACAGAGACAAGTTGCAAACATTATATCAGGTCTGCTGGCAGTCAAGTATAGAAGTGACCCTATCATGCCTCTGTAGTACTTGACATCTGTTGGTTCACCATTAAGATCTAAGTCAAGTTTAACTCCAGTGGCAATAGGAGTTTTCTTAGGTTTTCAATCATTGAGCTTATATTTCTTCAACATGTCAGAGATGTACTTGGACTGACTTATAAAAGTCCCTCTGTCTGATTGTTTAACTTGTAAACCAAGGAAGAAAGAAAGTTCTCCCATTATGTTCATTTTAAATTCACTTTTCATTAAACTCTCAAACTTGTCACAATACTCCTGCCTTGTAGACCCGAAAATAATATCATCAACATATATTTGTGCCAAAAGTATATCATTCTTATACCTCCTAAAGAATAGAGTTTTATCGACTGTACCTTTCTTGAAGTGATTGATCAACAGAAATTTGGACAGAGTTTGATACCAGGCTCTAGGAGCTTGCTTAAGGCCATAGAGAGCTTTGTCTAACTTGTAAACGTGGTCTGGAAACTCTGAACATTCAAAACCAGGTGGTTGTTGGACATAAACTTCTTCTTGCAGTTTGCCATTCAGAAAGGTAGACTTGACATCCATTTGGTAGACCTTAAAACCTTTATGAGCAGCATAGGCTAGAAAGATTCTGATGGCTTCTAGCCTAGCCACAGGTGCAAAGGTTTCGTCATAGTCAATTCCTTCTTCCTGTCTGTATCCCTTTGCAACCAGACGGGCTTTGTTTCTGATGATTATCCCATCTTCATCCTTTTTGTTTCTAAACACCCACTTGGTTCCAATGGCCGTTTTGCCTTTTGGGAGTGGAACCAAGGACCAGACTTTATTTCTTTCGAATTCCAGAAGCTCTTCTTGCATAGCTTCTATCCAATTTGGGTCCTCTAGGGCTTCAGAAGCCTTCTTCGGCTCAATCATGCTTAAAAAATTCACAAAGAAAGCTTCATTGATTGTGGCCGATCTTGTCTTCACACCATCTTCAGCAGCACCAATAATCAGATGATGAGGGTGATCCTTTGTCCATCGCGTCATGGGAGCATGGACAATAGGTGGGGTTTGTGCTTCTGATGTGAAAAGACGATCTTCAGCGTCAGAGCTCTGTTGATTGGGATCAGAGCTCTGTGGCACACGACTTTGGAGAGTGGCCTCATTGCTCTGAGAATCATTAACAGGGCTCTGTGAAGGTGAGCTTTCAAACAAGGAGTCTTTGCCAATATTAGTTAGCAGAGGTGATGATGGCTCTTGTTCAGGTTCTCTCTCGCTCTGATGTGGTTCCTCATTTCTCTGTATCACTCCTGTAGATAGAGAAGTAGTTGGTGAAATATTGGAGGGACCAGTGAGAGATGTACCTGTCAGATTTTGTTCTGTTGAGTTCTGAGCTTGATCTCCTCTGTTGACGTTATCAGAGGAATCATCATCATTGAAAAAATCGTTGAACATAAGATTTATATCTTCTTCCCTTGTTTTTGAAGAACTTGTCTTCTTCTGCTCTGTATGTGTCCCCTCTGTTGAATTTCGATTAGAGAATCTTGATGTGCTTTCATCAAAGGACACATTTACACTTTCTTGAATGACCCGACATCTGGAGTTGTAGACTCTGTAGGCTTTAGAGGTTAAGGAATAACCAATAAAGATTCCTTCGTCTGCTTTCTTATCAAACTTTCCCAGTTGATCTCTGTCATTCAATATGTAACATTTGAAGCCAAAAACATGAAAGAATTTCACATTTGGTCTTCTTTTGTTGATGAGTTCATAAGGAGTCTTCTTAAATCTTTTCACTATTACAGCTCTGTTTTGGGTAAAACATGCTGTTGAGACTGCTTCTGCCCAGAAGTTCATTGGAAGGACAGAGCCAGCTAACATGGTTCTGGCGGCTTCTACCAGAGTTCTGTTCTTTCTCTCCACAACTCCATTTTGTTGTGGAGTTCTTGCTGCTGAGAAGTTTTGGGAGATACCTTCCTCTGTTAGGTAGGCATCAATTTTGACATTCTTGAATTCTGTCCCATTATCACTTCTCAACTTCTGTATCTTCAGATCTAACAGAACCTGTATCCTTTTCAACAAACTTATCAGAATCTCTGGGACATCTGATTTTACTCTGATGAACTCAATCCAGGTATATCTAGAATATTCATCAATTAAAACAAGAATATACTTCTTGCCCGACAGACTTTGCACAGAGATTGGACCACAGAGATCCACATGAAGCATATGCAAAGGTCTGGGACAACTATGATCACTCTTTGTTCTGTGTGAAGATCTTTTCATTATACCCAGCTCACAAGCAGAACAGAGATGGTCTTTGTCAAACTTCAGAGAAGGTAGTCCTTTTACTAATTTCAATTTCACGAGCTTGTCAAGGTTTTGAAAGTTCAAATGGGCAAATCTTTTATGCCAGAGCCAGGCATCTTCATTTTTCAAAGACATTAAACAGAGTTTCTCTGTTGTAGAGTTTTGGTTTGGTTTAAAATTCATTTTATAAAGGTTGCCTTTTCTGTCGGCTCTTAAAAGTTCTTGACCAGACTCTGAAAGTAACAATGAACAATACTTCTTCCTGAAATTGACATCAAATCCGTGATCACAGAGTTGACTTATACTGAGAAGATTTTGGTTTAATCCTTCAACATAAGCAACCTCAGAAACTGAAACACCACCATTTACTAAAGTGCCATAACCCTTAATCTGTCCGCCATTATCTCCTCCGAAGGTTACTGCACTTCCCATCTTGTTCTTAAAAGAAGTTAACAACTCCTTATTCCCCGTCATGTGCCTGGAGCATCCAGAATCCAAATACCAGATCTGCACATGAGGTTTCTGCAAGACAGATTAATTCCTTTTAGGTACCCATTGCATAATGGGTCCTTTCCTGTTAGGTTTAGGTGGATTAACAGACTTTCCTTGGGATTTTTCATACTGAGATGATGTGTCCGAGGTTTTCCTCTGTGTATTCTGAACAGTCTTAAGATTTTTCTTTTGAACCGATTTATTCAGAACACAGTGGGGACCATTCAGATGGTTTTGCAATTTAAGTAACAGCTGAATGCAATTGCAGTTTATGGAGCATGACTGATGCACATTGTTATTCAAAAACTGTTTGAATGGAGCTTGACTCTGAAAGATTTTAGGACCAGATGTCTTTGCATACAATCTGTCCTGATTTTGTTTCTTTGAAACAGACTCTGTTGATTTGAAGTTCTTTGAATTTGACTCTTTTGACCAGACAGAATTTCCTCTTTGATTTACACCAGAATTTGGAATAGATCTGTTGTTTGCTATCCATTTTCCCTTCTGTTCTGGTGTGAACTTTACTGGTTTGAAAGCAAGAGGAACATTTTGGTTTACAAAAACACTTTTGTTTTTCTCTCTCTTCTCCACTTCTACTGCATTAGAAGCAAGAATCTTAAAACCTTTGTTGTTAAACTCAGTTACCGGTATAAACCTTGATTGTTTCTTGAAGAAAGAAACATCATGTTTTAAATCCGTAGATTATATCGGTATCTGCTTTAATTTGTGTAAAATTTTCTTTTGACCACAAAAGATCTGTTCATCTACCTCGGAGTCAGAGTCACAGTCAGAGGCTAGAAAGTCTCTGGTGGCTCTGGTGGAGGTATTAGTCTCGATAGGTATATCAGAGACCTTTGACTTAACAGTTCTGAACCTTCTCAACTTGGGTTTTAAGGAATCTGAAACAACATTTTCTTCGATAACTTTCAACAAGTCCTCCTCGAAAGATGTTCTTATAGATTCAGAGGTAGGAGAGAAGGCTGGGGCTTCTGGATTTAGCTTGCCCTGTGGTATTTCAACAGAGGGCTTTGTCGCAGAAGTAACAGACTTCGGTCCTAAGAATGAGTTGAAGTTGAAAATCTCTTTTGTATTCAAGTTCTTGACAGAGTAAGGAAGTATGATTCTAGCTCTTCCTTGATCAAGAATAAACTCTGATGGTTTTAAAATCTTCTTATGATCAGAGGAGTCATAGCTGAGATTCCTATAGTTAAGATGCCTTGGTTTTGAGAAACTATCTGAGATTTTGGTTCTTTTAAAAACAGCATTACCAGATATCACATCCTCTTGGATTTTCCCAATACAAAAGACAGAGGACAGAGATGTCTTCTTTCTTTTGTCATAGGGAGCAAGGTCAGAGAAACCAAGACCTTGCGTATCCATCTGTGAATTTATCTTGATGTGCACATCTTGTGCATCTTGGTACCTTTTGATCTGAATTTCTTTTCTCTGTAGGGATTGATGCAGAACTTCCCTCTCTATTTGAAAATAATCAGTTAGAGCAACAGAGTTAAGTCTCTCTGTTTCAGACTTTTTCATTTCTTCAGACTTCTTTTTCAAAGCATTTTCATAAGCTTTAATCTTATCTGAAAACATGCTCTCTTTCTTCTTTTGTAAGATTTCTAGCTCAGATTTTTCTTTGAAGATTTCTTCCTTTTCTTGTTCCAAGAGAGTTTTCTCTCTCTTGTAAAAGGATAGATCCTTCTGAGCTAGTTTTCTCAGCTCTTTTTCTTCAGAAAGTTTTTGTTTAAGAAGTTGAAATTCCTCATTCAGCATAGAAACATGCATTTCTAATTCTGAGTCAGACTTGGATTCAGATGAACATACCTTTGCAGTGGGTCTGGTTGTCTCCAGCGTTCTGTCGTCAGACTCTGTCGTGGTAAGAGCAAATGCATGAGCTAGATCTTTTTCTTCTGTTGTTCCCTTCGTTATTTCTGGTTCTCCAGTCATCCAGTCAACAGCTTCTTCTAGGCTTTCATCATCCACAACAACTCCACAGAAGTTGGCTTGTTCTGGTTCATCGTCAGAGGATGAATCAGAAACCCAGTTCTCCATTTCAGCCACGTAGCTTCTTTCTCTGTAGTTGTACTTGTACTTGTTCTTGTAGTAGTCCTGGTCTTTTACCAGTTTGGCTCTACAATTTACAGAGAAGTGCCCAGGTTTGCCGCATCTGAAGCAACGTCCATCATTCTGATTGATGGGTTGAGCAGCATCGGCCTTCTGTTGTGCTGGTGGATTTTCTCTTCTGTGTTTTGGAGGTTGTCTTTGTTCTTTGGTAACTCTGTTGTTACTTTGTTCTGGTGCAGCGTATTCCCTTCTGTCTTCTTTTCTCTCATATCTACCTCTTCTGTCAAACTTATTGCCAAATCTCTTGTTAAATTGCTGAGTTATCAGAGCAAGAGATTGCGCAAAAGCTTGAATGTCATCATCTTCTGATGAGCTTTCCTCTGTATCACTCTCTGCAACTAAACTCTTCTTTCCTTTCTTTTTAACCGACTTATCTTTCTTTTTCTCTCTGTTTGAACTCTCTCTGTTGGACTTTTCTGAAGTGGTTTTCTTAGAATCAGAAACTAAAGCGATTGGGCCTGCAATGGTGGATTTGCCTTTTTGCTTGACAACATCCTTCTCTTGTGCGGCCAAAGTGCCATACACATCTGTTAGAGACCATGCATCTAAGTCCTGGTTAGCTTGTAAAGACATGGACAGATTTAACCATTCATCATTCAAACTTTTCAAAAACAGAACATTGTTATCTTCCTTCGACCTAATAACCCCACATTTTTTACATTTGTTGATCAACACATTAAATCTGTTGTAGGTTTGTTGTAAGGTTTCCTCAGGAAGTGCTTTGAAATCGTTGTATTCATTTATACATTGGGTCCTTCTGTTCTTTTGGGTCTTGATACCACCCTCAAGTTGGTTAAGAAGTTGATCCCAGATTTCCTTAGCAGTAACACATGAATCTAGTTCTTGAAATATTTCGTTTGGAATGGCCATTATCAGTAGTCTAACTGCTTTAAGATCATTTTCCATTTTTAGATTTTCCTCATCAGTAAAACCTGTGGTTTTAATCTCATAATGAGCTGGAATCTCAGCAGTAGTTCCTGTTGCGGGTACACGAGGAACAAAACCCATGGGTTGAAATGGTCCATCCGTGACAGATCGCATTAAGTCTTTATCCATACCATCGAAAAAATTAACCATCCTGATCTTCCACTGAGCATATTCATCTCTCAGAAGGGTAGGAGGTTTTGTTAAAGAACCAGCAGTATAGATAGCATTTATACCGTTGTTCGCCATTTTGAGAAAAACAAAGTACAGTTGTTGCAAAAAGATTTTCAACAAGAAGATGAGTTTAAACAGTAATCAATGGAACAGTAACTTTTGAGAGAAAACGTTTAAACTACACTAGAAAGCTTTAAACACAGTTATATGAGCTCTGAAAGCTTGTTTAGACTAGAAAGCAGTAAAAACAAAGTATATAATGAAGCTTTTAAAGTCACACAGACACAATCAACAACAGTGAGTCAACCTTGGTAGATTGGATCGTTTGGTTTAAGAAAACCAAAGAAGCTCTGATACCAATTGTAGGTTCCCAAATTCACGTTGTATCATATTAATGGTAGTAAAATAGACAGCGGAAGCATATTGAATAAAGCCATTAACATGAGTGATTGTGTAATCGATAAATGAACTATGAGAATCAAATATTGAACAGTAAAATGATAACAAGATCAGATATAAAAGCTGCTCATATATTGATAATGAATCACACCAAGAACATGTTAAAGTGTGTTCGGAAATCTCATAGGACAATAATATCGTACGGAGGTAGTGCTCGGGATTGCTGCAGTGTATGCTTAAACAATTATGGAAAAACTACTCTTCCCAAAGCTTACAATTGTTTGTTCCACTACCTCACTATATATAGCCCTGAAAAAGCATAGACAGTGTACTATCGTACCCTAGAATGACACGTGGAAAGTATGTCTTCTATTTTTAGGGCATACGTGGAAAGTATGGACACTTGTCTAACACTTGGGATTTCCTCCGAGACTTAGGCTGACAGAGGTCTTCACTTCACCAGAGCTCTGTTGAAAGAGCTCTGTTGGTCTTCTGTTGAATACTTGTTCTTCTGTTGGAAGTCTTTGACAGAGCTCTGCTGAGCTCTGTTGGATCCGACAGAGCTATGTTGAGCTCTGTTGGTCTTCTTGATGAACTTCTTCCAAGTCTTCTGTCTGGTCTCTGTTGGTCTTCTGACTTGAACTATTTTCAATACTTTTACATAACAGATACTTGGGGCTAACAGTTTGTCTTCAACGATTGAAGACTCTGAAGGCTTTAGAGACAGAAGAATATCCAAAAAAGATTCCATCATCAGCCTTAGGATCAAACTTTCCAAGGGCATCTCTGTTGTTCAGTATGAAACACTGACATCCAAATATGTGAAGAAATCTAATTGAAGGCTTTCTCCCATGAAAGAGCGTCATCCTCATATTAGATTCTAACTTTAAATTACATGATGGATGATACTCTATCTCTCTAACATTTAAGCTCTTACATTGTGCCACTTTTTTTATAAATGAGCCTCTAACCTCTATTTATAGAGACACTTACACAAGACATAAGCAAAGCAAGCTTCACACAAGCTTTACAAAACTTTCACATATTTAGGACATTTTCGGTCCTAACAAGTTCATAGACTGTTTTCTTGAATCTTTTGACAATCAGCGACCTGTTTTGAGTAAAACAAGCAGTGTTGACAGCTTCTGCCTAAAATTGAGTAGGTAGATGAGAATCGCTGAGCATTGAACGTGCAGCTTCAATGATAGTTCTATTTCTTCTTTCAGCGACTCCATTTTGTTGCGGTGTTCTCACTGAAGAAAAGTTGTGAGAAATACCCTTACTTTCAAAGAAGGAATCAAGAGAACTGTTTTTGAATTCAGTCCCATGATCACTCCTTATTGAGCGAACGGTCGTGTTGTTCAGGACTTCCATTTTTCTGACAAAAGTGATGAGTTCTTCAGGGGTGTCACTCTTAGAATGGAGAAACATAACCCAGGTATAGCGAGAGAATTCATCGACTATGACCAATGTATATTTCTTTCCAGCGATGGATTGTTTGTTAACAGGGCCAAACAAATCCATATGGAGAAGTTGTAGAGGAGATAACACTGAGGAAGATTGCTTAGATTTGAAGCTTGCTTTAGTTTGTTTCCCTTTCTCACACGCTGAACATAAGGATTCCTTAGCGTATGAGTGTTGAGGTAGACCAGTGACTAACTCTTTAGAAGAAAGAGTATTCAGTGTCTTGAAGTTGAGATGGGAGAGTCTCTTATGCCATATCCAGTTGGCATCAGATGAGGCTTTTGAGAAGAAACAGGAGTTCTCAGTGGTTGTAGAGTCCATATCTATAACATAAATATTTTCCATACGATATCCGTTGAGAGCTATCTTCTCCTTTTTGTCAGTGACAAAGCAGGATTCCTTAGTGAAAATCACTTTGTTATCCTTGTCACACAACTGACTGATGCTTAGAAGATTATGTTTCAGTCCTTCAACATATGCGACTCTTCTGAAGGTAGTTGTACCATTAGAGAGTACACCAAACCCTCAGGTATGGCCTTTTCCGTTTCCACCGAAGGTCACTGAGGGACCCTTCTCTTCCTTATATTTAGTGAGCAGGCTTTTCTTTCCAGTCATGTGTCTAGAGCATCCGCTATCAAGATACCAGATACCCTTCCAAACCTGCAAACAAAGGAAGATTAGTTTGACTTGGGCACCCATTTAACCATGGGTCCACACTTGTCAATGGTGGTAGAGGAAGTTGGAGGTCCAGCAATCTTCGCAGCATTTGAAGATTCAGCTTCAGAACTTGTCTTCACTTTGGTTAATTTCTTAACCTCAGTGGTCTTCTTTGCCTTGGAGGCATTAATCTTCACCTTAGCTAATTTTTCAGCTTTGGTGGCTGTGGGGCACTTACTAGCAATGTGATCGGTAAGTCCACAGTGATAACATTTCCTATAGCTAAATGTAGCTTTAGGATCATTTGCATGTTGAGCAGTTAATTTTTAATGAGCAGGGCCAGCACCAAGTATACATTTGGCACTGGAAATGGGAGGAACAATCAGTTCTTCGGATTTCTTACCAATAACATCCACTCTGATTCTAGGAGTAGATCGTTGAATATATCCAGGGATCTTGCTCTTAGAAATAGAGGGATAAGTCACTGAGGCTTTAGAAGCGTTCAACTTAGGTACAAGGGTACCCTTCTGAGGGTTTTGATTTAAAACTTTTTGTTTACCCTTACCTTTGGTGATTAAGGTAGGTTTTTTTCTCAGGGATGGGAGCTTTTGAAGAGGAACACTGAGATGAGGAAGTGTCAGGGATAGAGGACACAGATATTCCAAACTTAAGCATGGAATGATCAGTGGTTGGTTCTTCAGCGTCAGCTTTGTAACCAAGACCACGTTTGTCACTCAGGGGAATCTGAGACTTAATTATCTCAGTGATCGTTGTTGAGGATTTATACCATCCTTCAACAGTAGCTTTTTCAGCTTTCAATGCAGCGATAGCTTCTTCGTGCTCGATTTTGACTAGTTGATTTATATGAACCTGATCTTTTAAATCCTCTTCAATTTTAGAAAGCTTTTCTATTTGAAGGTGACAGTGTTTAAACTGTTCAGATAGATCAAGGTTTTGATTTTCAACAACAGTTTTGCCATTCATGGCATCATATAAACTCATAGTCAGGAGATCAATCTTTCGAAGACTATCAGCTTCATCAATATCTGAAATATGTGTAAAGAAAGAAGGTGATACCTTAGAGGTAGAGGATGAAGCAGAGGGAATTTTAGTTTGTTCTTCCTCTTCTTCGATTTTGGCCATGAGGCAGAGATTGGCCTCATCATCATCTTCTGAGTTGGATGATTCTTCAGTGTCAGAGGCAGCCCAGTCGAAGTCAGCGACCAAGCCTTTGCCTTTCTTCTTAAAGCTTTTCAGCTTTGAATACTTTTCTTTCAGCTTTTTGTACTTGTCTTCTCTAGCCCTGGGGTTAGAGGATTTCTTGGGGGAAAGCTGAGGGTTTATAAACAGTTGAAGCAGGTAGCAGTAGCCTTATCAACAGGGGTTGATGATCTAGGCTTGTCAGTGAGTGCAAGAGGTTTATTCTTTCTGAAATTTTTCTTTTTGGCGAATCTCCTGAACTTATTAGATAGGAGAGCCATAGATTCATCAAGATCTGAAGAGTCAGCATCTGATGAGCATTCAGAGTTAGTTTCCAACTCAGTGACAGTGATAGTAGATCGCTGAGTGGAAGGTGACTCTGAGAGTAAAGCGACATGTGTGCTTTTGGAATCTTTTACAAGATTCTTCTTAAGATGACACGACTGCTCATGATTGAGCATAGTGCCATATAAGTCATAGATTTTAGATCCTTTGATAGCTTGAGACACATTGAATAACTGTCCCAGCTTTCAGATAAACATTCTAGGAACTTTGTCAGAATTTCAAAGTTAGAATATTACTTACCAACGGTTTTCAGATCTATAATTAAACAGTTAAACCGCTGATGTACTTCAGAGAGAGATTCATTCTTACCACAAATGAAGCTTTCATACTGTCTTACCAGGTTGATGTTTCTTGAGTCTTGGACTTCAGACGTACCTTCATATTGAACACAGATTGTGTCTCACATGGCTTTGGAGGTTTTCATATTCATGACGGAATGGTAGACTTCGTCAGGAAGAGCCATAGAGAGGATAGATCTGGCTTTAGTGTCGATAGCCACTTTCTTCTTATCTTCATCAGACCAATTGTGAGGTTCCTTAGGCACGACTCTTTCAGGAATGGCAGCTCTAGTAGTAGTGCCTGGAACTTCAGGGTCAATTCTAACAGGAATATATGGGCCATTTTTGATGTAATAAGGCATAGTAGAGTCTACACCTTCTAAGAAGAGTATCATCCTATTTTTCCACAGATTAAAGTTATCTCTGGAAAATCTAGGGGGTTTTGCAAGAGAACCATTGTCAATATAGTTTGTGTTTGTGTCGGTAGCCATTTAGAGAAATAGCAAGGAAGAGAAAAGATGAGTATAAGCAAGATCTTGTTTATGAGTTTAAACAATCCACTCTAATACCACTTGTTGGTCCCGAAAGGGTTATATAAGTTTGTAGAGAGGGGGGGGGGGGGGGGGGTTGAATACAAACACACAGATTTTACTTTTCTAAATTGTTTATTGATATTTATATAAAAATTTACAACTTGTTGCGGAACAAGATTAAGGATTAAACCTAATCTAAACAAGTTATGAGAACACTAAGTTTCTTGCACTAGAATTAAGACAAAAAGGAGATAAGAATATTACCAATAATATTCTAACACAAAGATAGTAGAGAGAAGAAGAATTGGCCGAGCACTTCATTTCTGAAGTAGGGTTCTTCTTATATACTGCATGCATTTAATGCACAGCAGTACAACTTTACACGTGGCAGCAGCTGAATTGTTGCATGGTTTGACCTTTGTAGACATCCTAGTAGCCGCATGATGAACAGTGCAGAATCAGAGTTGGTTATACGATTCTGGACAAAAGGGATATTCGTTCTGACAGTTCGTACGGAGACGTGCAAGGGGGTAAGACAAAAGTAACTTGTAGAGGAAACTTCATGATCAGCGTTCGTTGAACAGTACTTTATCAGCGAGTGACAAAGCTCAGCGATCGCTGAAGTCTTCTACTTGAAACTTCACGTTGAGTGGACACATCTTGGCTTCGCTGATATCCGCATCAGTTCATTAGTAGACTTGTCGCTGGTTCTTTGGCTTGATCTTCGACTTCAACGTAGAACATTGTTGACGTGAAACTTGTCTTCAGGGATCATAAGTAAACAACTAAAACCATCAGCGATCATCAACAAGACTGAACATGCTCAGAGCTTTATTGATGAACAAGTTCGTTGAATGTATAATTTAAAGAGCGTGAGTTTCCTATCAGCGGTACTGTAGAGACTTAGTACTTATCAGCGATAGTGAAACTCTAATACCTATTGTCTACTTACAATTTTCACTAAGTGTTTCTTAAAGAGTCATTATCAAATCACTGAGGGTTTGGATCGACAATGTTATTCAAATATCACTACACATATTTAAAATATATACGTCAACTAAACATGTTAGAAGGACTCACCTGCCGTCCACGCTATGCTCTTTCTCACTCGAGCTAGATATCCTTTACCCGCATACCTTGAAAGAGATGAAGATTCACCACCATTTGTTTCCAATTCCAAGGTCTTCAATGGATTATCTAGAAATCTCCAATCGCACTCTCTCTAGCCGCCTCTAACAAACATCAATGAGCAGTTGGGGTTTAAGGGGGTTTAACCCTTTTTCCTAAATTTGCACAATAGCCCCTAAACTTTCACAATTTGCACCACACACACTTGAGTTTTATATGTTATTTTCACAAAAGGGAACATGGTTATAACAACCCCTCAAAAGAATTTCCTTCCCGGAATTTCATCATCGAACAGTTGTAGGTATTTTACTTATGTATTTTACTCAGCCTCATCCACAAAAACGAAGGCTAGAGAATTCCAAGTACCATGAGTGAATGCGATACAACATATATGTACATAATATAGTGTACGAAGATAGGAAATTAGTTGGATAATGTTAGGAGACATACAATTAATAATGATAAGTAACAAAAATATACACATTTGAAATTTGCTTTGGTTGTCAATTTCAGTAGTACGCTTTTATAATATAGTGTACATAATATAGTGTACGAAGATAGGAAATTAGTTGGATAATGTTAGGAGACATACAATTAATAATGATAAGTAACAAAAATATACACATTTGAAATTTGCTTTGGTTGTCAATTTCAGTAGTACGTGTTAGAACTTATATATACGAATTGAAATTCGTAACACACAATATTGAATCAGATGGAAAACTGAATTTATTTATATATATATATATGTATATACGAAATTTACATATAAACGAAAATACATAAACAAAGTTTCAAGGAGAAAAAGACTAACTCGAGTTTCTTGATCACAAATTTGAAGAAGAACGTTTGTTGGATTGGGGCCTGCAAAGCAGTGTCCTTAGACAGAAATTCGTCCCTCGTACCGTATCGATTGGACGTCTATCTAGAGGATACAACAACCCGTTCAAGAATCGAACTCTCGAACCTGACGAATCAAACTATGTTTCCTTCTTGAAGAATAATGAAGAACTTTGAGAGAATTTGAGATACTATGCGTTTGTGTATATTGTAATCTGTTACATATGCTTCCTATTTATAGAAGATCAACCGGTGGAAATGAAAAGTCACACCTTTTCATGAAAAGGTGGCGGTTGGTGGCGGTTGGTGTGAATGAAAAGTCACCCCTTTTCATGAAAAGTCACACATTTTCATATAAAAGGTCACACCTTTTCATGAAAAGTCACACCTTTTCATATAAAAGGTCACACCTTTTCATATGAAAAGTCATATATTTTCATATGTAACAGATTATCCCAACAGTACGCTTTTATAATATTACAAAGTATTCATCACGCATGCTGAAACAACAAATTAAACAATTAAAACAAACATTTTGAATCCTTATAGGTGCCCCATGAAATCCCACTTGAAATAATTGGCTTTTGTTTATAATTGATGTTGTGAGACACTTGTATAAAGTTTGCTTTCACTTCTAAGTTCTAATTATATATGTATAGAGAGAGAGAGAGAGAGCATATATTTAATATAAATATATAGTAGTCCTTCCATTGACTTTTTAGAGAATATGAAAATAAAAAAATTTTCAAATTGATATAATTTATTCACTAACTTTTCTTCATAGTAGTTGATACTATAGCCTGGACCATTACTAAATGCAAGCTATTACATGAGATAGAAGCATTTAGAGAAACAAAATAAAAGCTACACCTGAGGTATGCAATGGTTTTAATAATTAATATGGAATAAAAGTAAAATATACATATCCATGTATGATGAATGAAATGGATAGCAAATTAATGTCACCCTATCCATGTGAAAAACCTTATAAATAGGAATTGTTGTTGAAGGAATATTGTTTACAGGTGCTTGTGTCATCTAAGCTGGTAATATATATATATATATATATATATATATATATATATATATTTCTCTAAATATTTGCACTTCTCTATTGAACCTAAGGCTATATATATATATATATAGCCTTAGGTTCAATAGAGAAGTGCAAATATTTAGAGAAATAGAGAAGTAAAAAAACACGGGACCATTCATATATGAACGTTCATATATAAACAGTCATATATGAACGTTCATATGAACGTTCAGATATGACTGTTATATGAACGTTCATAAATGAACGTTCATAAATGAACGTTCATATATGAACGGTCCCGTGTTTTTTTACTTCTCTATTTCTCTAAATATTTGCACTTCTCTATTGAACCTTTCCCTATATATATATATATATATATATAGACAAGAAAATTTGTGGCATTATTTCCAGGAATAGGTGTGCAACAAACTTTGAAATAAAGGTTTTGCGTATTCAAAATTAGAAAGAAAAAATGTGTTTGGAGGAAGATATGTTGATTTTTTGAGAGAGAACCGAGGATGACATTTTTTAATGTAGAAAATATTGTTGCAAGTACACGTGAATACATGTATGCACTCATGTATACATATACTAGACATACATGTATACATATAATACAGGTATGTATTCTTTTATGTTTCTTAAAGTATGGGAATTTAATTAAAATACTCAAAGTTTGACTTTGACTTGCAGAAATACCCAAAATGACACCCTCTTTTGCAAAAATACCAAAAAAATCGGCGATGGGGTCCGCGATCGCGGACTAGACCCGCGATGGTCCCGCGGTGGTCCTTAATTTACACATTTGCCCCCCCCCCCCTCGATGGGGGCAGCGATTTGGAGCCAAAAAATTGCAGTTTTGGTCCCTCTAGTTTTTAGGCTATCATTTTATGTATTTAGGGTTTTTAAGGTGTTTTTGCGTGTTTTTACTGGTTTTTTTCACACGTATTGTCTGAGTTGTTTCAGGTATTTCTTTAAAGTAACATAGAAATTAATTAATGTATTTAATATAGAAAAATGGGTTCGGAGCAGGATCAGAGAACAACAATGCCATTTTCGCCGGTGAATGAGCTCTTTTCTCAGCTCCGGTCGTCCTTCTTCGCGACGGAGTTCCAACGTGTAGAAAAACTTATGGTCGAGCGCGAAGAACATTCCAAGCAGAAGTACGCTGAGTTGGAAACAAAGACCAAATCACTCGAGAAGGAGAAAGATTTTTTGTTTTCGCAAAATCTCAAGTTGAAGGAGGAGTTGCAGAAGAAACAAAAGAAGTTAAGGAAAAAGAGTAGAAATTATTTCAAAAAAAAAGAGTAGAAATTAGAGAGTGAAAATGTGTATGTAAATGTGAGGCTTTTGTGCAGTTTGTTGTTAAGATAGGTAAGTTTGGGTATTTGAAATATAGAAACCAATTTAAGGTGTATAAAGCCTAGAAATTGAATCGGAGGAAACACTCTTTAACTCTCTTGGAGAAGGCAAGTCTATTGCTACTATTGGTCTTTTGTTAACCTTTGGGAGCTTTTGTTGCTAAAAAAGTAACATTGTTTCGTTAACGTTTAATGTTCTTTTTGTGTGTGTGTTAAGGATATGATATGGGTTTCAATCACTTTATGATTACGTATCGATCTTTTAATTATAATAACGGTGTTCTACGTGTGGATGCTTTTATCGATGCAATTACACGGGACGATAAAGTAGATAGAATCATGTTATATATAAAACAAGAACACTAAGCATACAAGATTTATCGTCCCAATCAAGGGAAATCAATGTTCAGATCAACGCTATCATATATTATACTTCCATGTGGTTCAAGCTCTGACGGGCCCTGCGTGCTACTTCGTTGGCTGACTGAACGTCTACTGTTTGGCACGGTTGAAGGGGCGGGAGTTGGATACTTTCCAAGAGTATGTCCTACACATTGGCACCGAGAACATTTTCGTTGTATCGGACCTTCACCACGTGATGGACGTCAATCGTTCTTTCTCGGTCTCCCGGCTCTGTTCTTAGTGTTTAACGGTGGATAGCATGGCGGAAGGGGATCGGGTGGAGACACCCATGCTTCAGGGGGTCCAGTTGGATTTATTACCTCCTGGTATGTTGAGCGGTAAGTTTCAGACGTGAAGAAATTTACCTTAATGGTTCTGCAAGACAAATTAAGGAGTTTTAGGTACCCATTTCATATTGGGTCCTTTCTGGTTAGTTTTTGGTGCGTTCTTTAAGACTTTTGGTTTTGATAGATTTGGCTTTTTGTACCTTCAAAATCTTTGTTTGGCTTATATAAACATGGATTTATAGATGGCACACTTGTTACTAGAAAAGTGTTTCTTTAGTTGAAGAGATCTAAGCATTTGCATGAATGTGCATACTGTAATAATCCAACTCAGCAATTCAAGCAAAACAACATAATATAAATAACTTGTCAAAACGGCCCCAAAATGGCATCTCAAACATACGAGTACATAAAAATAGTTTGCGGAAAAACAATCTCTTACAGAGATTAATAATATACTAAGTCTGTTATGCTAAATATAACTTCTTCTTTCTATCCCAAGCTCCACCCTCACATCTTCTCTTTGCCCTTACTAGAGCCTTCTACTAAGAGTTTTCCTGAAAAGGGTTTAATTTTTGAAAAGCGAGGGTTAGACCATGAGGTCTAGTGAGCTCCCTCTCGCAACAACATTCGTGCCAAAACAATAATCTAAAAACAGTTTATAAGCATTTATGAACAATACACAACTTTTAAAATAGTAAACGCATGAACTACACATGTTGATGGCACACGCTAAAGTCACGTACACCTGTGACAACGTGTCTGGCTCACACTGCCTTTAACTGAGATACACCACATTGGCATAAACGGAACACCCCCCCGGTATGAGCATTTGCGGGACACCCCCCCGACTTAAGCCAAAACATGGCCACTTTCAAATGTATGCATACATATCAATCACATTTCATAACAATGTAACACAACAGTTTCATAAACAACTCATGCGTTAAAATTTGTACGTCAACAACATTTTCAGTTAGAAAGACTCACCTGCAGTCCTCACTTAACTCTTTCTCACTTACGCTTCTTATCCTAAAACTGAGTACCTACGATTTAAGTAAAATACAAAAGAGTGATAAGTGACTCGATCACCCCTCAAGGTTGTCTCTCAACCCCCAAAGAGGAACTCTTTAATCGACACCCCACACATAACTCAAAGAAGTGAAGAACACCCATGAAATACTCGGATACAACAATTCGGATTATACCCACATCCGGATATCACTCTCTTCCGGATAACACCCGCATCCAGGTTTATACCCTGTCCGGGTTTTGACCACGTCCGGATTCTTGCTCATAACCGGATTTCGAACATACCCTGGTTCTAGCCTCCAGATTTTACACTATCGGGTTTCCTACTCCCAGGTTTCGCCTTAACCGGATTCTACTGTCATTCAAGTTTTGGCAATTCTAGGACACTGCGATTACAACATGCACACTGCCAAGGTCTCAAATCATGCGACTAACCCAATTTCAATCGGTTTTAAGCCTCCAGTTCGATAAAGTTAAATGTCCAAACCTTCTTTTACATTATCCAATAACAATGACCCAATATTATTACCCAATCCCTCAATGAAAACAATTAATTGATCATTTTTGTCACCAAAACCCATCAAGCTAGTTTTCACCAAAACTCATTAATAAGAGATAGTGTTAAAGGTTACCTTGTTGGAGAATTGAAGGAGGATCACCCTCTAAATTGCTCTTCTTCCTTTCTTCACTTTCAAGATTGCATGCCTCAATCACACACACTCAATTCTCTACACTCTCTCTAGTCGCCACAATTGCAAATGAACAGGAGATAAAGGTATTTAGGGTTTTAACCCAACTATGGACAATTTGCAACATAGTCCTTGAAGTTTGAGTTCTTACTATTTTCCACTAAAATTTGAATCCTTTCAAAAACATGTACATGGTTATTACAAAAAGACGGTTGCTTAAAAACATTCTTTAAATTAACTGAACTTGTAACATTATCCTTATTTTCGGCTTATGGACTAGCATGAGATGTTTTTCCACAAATTTTTATCTAGTATTGAGACTTTATTTATAAAGTTGGCTCTCTTATCTTGATAAGTCCCTTTTACTATCCATTTGTTCTCTTTTCTTGGGCTATTCACTGTTCTAGAAGAAAAAGGATCATATTTGTAAATAAAAATTTATTTGGCCTTCTGAATGAACTTTATAGGCTTGAAAGAGTTGAATTTTGTTTCTTCTTGCACTTTGTTGGTTTTAAACTTCTCGTGCATTTTATTTTCTAATTCAATAGATGACTGGGCTTTCAAGCACATGTATACGAATTTAGGACAAATGGTAACCTTAGGAATCTGATTTTTGTTAGAAATTAGTTGATTCATGATTCTAGAGTCAATTTTGGACTTGACGGTTTCATCTACCACTATATCTGGAGTGACTTCAAATGATTCTTCATCATATTCAGAGTCAGAGTCTAGAAAGTCTCTTTTTGGCTTTCAAGAGATATGTTGTGACTTATAAACTCCATAAAGTTTATTAGGTTCAGAGGTTGTAGGAACTTGTGACTTGAAGAGTCAAAGTTGAAAATCATGTCTAGGTTTGTGCTCGACACTTAAAATGGATCATTAACCAAATCTCTACTTGACTTTTTGATTTTTGAATTGTCTTAGCTTTTCTAGAGACACCTTCAAAATATATTTTTTTAACTTCAACTTTTTGAGAACGTTTTGTTCCTTCATTGATCTTCACTCTTTTGAATATAGAAGTGTCTCATAGAGACGGAAAATCAGGTTTTCGGACAATTCCAATGTTAAAAGTTGATGAAAGACTAGTTTTCTTGCTCCAAGTATAAACATCAAGATCACTGAGAGTTGATTTTCATATGCACATCTTGTGCATATTGAAATTCCTTGATTAAAAATTCGAATTGACAAAAGATTTTGATGCATAACTTCTCTCTCTCTCTCTCTCTCAAAGAATTTTTTAAGAGCAATACAATTAAGTTTATCATTTTCAGAGGCATTCAATTTATTTTCCATCTCACCCACAACCTTCACAAGCTCTTCATTTTTTTTCCAGGAAAGACTCTTCTTCAGATTTCTCATCTTCTCAAGTTTAGTATTTTCCTAGTAAATATTTTTCTTCTTATCTTCCAAAATTTCTTTTTCTCTTTTATAAAAATAAAACCTCTTCTTGAGCCTTTTTTCTTTATTTATTTTCAAAATATAGCTTCTGTTTTAGTCTTAGAAAATCTTTAGAATGCTTTTGAGTACTCGTCTCAAGGTTATAACTACGTTGCTCACACAAATAACATAACTTTGCTTCAGAGTCAGAGGGTTCTAAAGTTTTATCTTTTATCGTGTTGTGATGTAGAAGTGGGACTGTCTGGGGTCATCATTAGAAGTGGAGTCAGAGACCCAATTCTCCTGTTCAGCCATAAGACTTATTTCCTTGTTGTTGTACTTGTAGTTGTTCTTGTAATAAGCAATACATTTGACAAGTTTTCCTCTGCAATTAGCAACAAAATGACTTGTTTGCCACATTTGTAGCAACTATCCATGTTGGTCTTGACAACTTTAACTTCCTTCTTCTCCTCTCTCCGGTAGTGCTTAGGTGGTCTCTGATCTTGAGAGTTCTTCTAGAACCTCTCACTTTTGTATTTCTTCTCAAATGGTTTCTTGACAAATTTTCTAAAAAACTCTTTTGTTATCCTGG
Organism: Saussurea involucrata; assembly: GCA_033807775.1. NCBI lineage: Eukaryota > Viridiplantae > Streptophyta > Magnoliopsida > Asterales > Asteraceae > Saussurea > Saussurea involucrata. The sequence goes on from CM066314.1 coordinate 195,557,194, forward strand.
AAAGTGATTGTGCAAAGGCACTCAAATCATCATCTTTTGATCAATAGTCTCTATTCTATGAATCGCTTTCAGTCACAATTGCTTTCGTCTTACTCCTTTTCTTTTCACTGCCTCTTGAAGAACTAAAACACGACTTCTCTTTCTCTTCTGATACTAGACACTGAGGGGCTCCTAGGGATGGATTATTCTTATTTTTTTTATATTTATATTGGGTAGCAAGAGTTCCATAGATATCATAGAATGACCATCCTTCCAGATCTTGATTTACTTGAAGGGGCATGGAAAGTTGTGACCATTCATCGTTTAGATTATTCTCTTCTTTAGAATGAATGATGTCATTCTTTTTGCACTTGTACACGAGAGTGTTGAAACGATCACAAGTTTGTTGCAAGGTCTCTTCTGGAAAAGCAACAAAGTTGTAATACTCGATCACACACTTTACCCTCCAGTTCTTCTTTGTCTTAGTCCCTCCCTTAAGTTTATTGGCCAACTCATCCCAGATCTACATTGCATTATTTCAAGAGTCAAGAGATTGAAAGATGTCGTTAGGAATGACCATAATGACCTTTTTATCGACCTCTAGTTCCTCAACATCTTCTTTACTACAAAGTTATTCATCTTTTGGCGTTTTATATGTTGGGATTTCAGGAGTTGTACCAGTAGCAGGCACTCTTGGGATAAGCACAATAAGTAAGTAAGGTCCGGATACCACCAGGTGAGAATAAGAAGCAATTACATCTCGAAGATAGCTTTCCGGACCAGGTACGGACACTATGAGTTTCTAGTGATGCCTTTTGGCTTAATGAACGCTCCAGTTGTGTTTATGAACTTGATGAACTAAGTTTGTTGTCCATTCTTGGGCAAGTTGGTGATAGTCTTTAATGACGATATTATTGTACTCAAAGGATGAATCCGAGCACAAATTCCACCTACAAGATGTTCTTGAATTTTTTTAAATAAGAGTTTAGTCGCTAAGTTTTCAGAATGCGAAATTTGGCTACAAGAAGTCCAATTTTTGGGACATGTAGTATCTAAAGACAAAGTAAAGGTGCACCCGACAAAGATTGAAGCAATGATGACTTGGGAACCACCAACGAGACTGATAGAAATTAGAAGTTTCTTGGGATTAGTCGGTTACTACGGAAGATTAATGTAAGCCTTCTCAAAGAAGGAAGAATGTCAAGTTTACGTGGTCGGAGACTCAACAGCAAGCTCTTATAACCTTTCAGAGGAAGTTATGCAAGGTGCCAATGTTATCCCTACCCGAGGGATTGGAAGACTCCAAGATGGGTCTTGGATGCGTGTTAATGAAAAGAGGAGATAGCCTACGTCAACTTAAGGAACACGAAAAAAACTATCCAACCAACGACTTGCAGTTAATAAAGGTAGTTTTCGCATTGAAGTTATGGCACACTACCTGTATGGAACGAGTTGTACCCTTTTCACCGACCATATTGGATCAAGAGAAACTAAATATGCGTCAAAGAATGTGTTTGGAGTTATTGATGTATTGCGACTGTGAATTGCTTTACAACCCTGGTAAGGCAAAGGTTGTAACAGATGCTCTAAGTCGGAAGAGTCATAGTGGAGGCATTCAATGACACTTACAAGAATTTACGTAGTATCACGTTTAATCGGGGAAATCAAAGAGTGCCAAGAAGAGGCACTTCTAGAACAGAATCTCAAGACATAAGTTATGGTGAAGCAATGTGACCTGTTAACGGAAGACAATTGTGGTCTCAAGCTTTTCCAGGGTCGGATATGGGTACTAAAGTTGGGATGAAATCGGGAGTTGCTCTTCGAGGCCTTTTTAGGCTTTACTAATAACTAAGAAGATAGAAAGGGATTTTCTCGTCCCATAAATCTAAGTATCTATTATTCTCGGTATCACGAAAATTTATAGAGATTTGAAACTAAATTATTGGTGGCCAATCATTAAGCTCGATGTGGAAAATTATGTGGAAAAATGTATCACTTGCCTTCAAGTCAAAGCTGAACATCAGAAGCCATATGGGAGCCTTTAATCCTTTAAGATACCTGAGTGGAAATGGGAACACATCACCATGGACTTCGTGACAAAGTTTCCAAGGACGTTGAGAGGCAACGATACGATTTGGGTAATGGTGTATCGCCTAACCAAAAGCGCTCACTTTTTGGCAATGCAGGAGACGTTACTAACGGACAAGTTACCAAAGCTTTACATTGATGAAGTAGTTTCAAGGCATGACGTGCCATTGTCAATAGTTTCAGATTAAGATAGTCGATTTACTTCTAAGTTTTGAGACAATCTACAAAAAGAGTTGTGCATGAAGATAAAGTTGAGCAAGGCGTATCATCCCCAAACAAGCGGTTAAAGAAAAAGGACTATTCAAACCCTTGAGGACATATTAAGATAATGAGTTATAGACTTAGGGGGTAACTGGGACTCACACCTACATTTGGTGGAGTTTTCTTACAACAATAGTTACTACTCCAGCATCGGGATGGTACTTTTTGAGGCCTTGTACCAAAAGTGAAGAAGACTGGTATGTTGGCTTGAAACGGGATAGAAACAGTTTTCCGGTCCAGATATTGTGCAAGAGATGGCGGATAAAATGAAAGGTATTCGAGAGCGCTTGAAATTAGCTCAAGATTGGCAAAAGAGTTACGGCGACAAGAAATGAAGTCCCATCGAGTCCCAAGTGGGGAAACGAGTTATGTTGAAAGTGTCTGCATGGAAGGGCATTATCCGATTCTGAAAGCGTTGGAAGCTTAGTTCCCGTTTCATTGGGCCTTTCACTAGTTGGGAGCAAGTCGGGTTCCAAGAATATAAATTGGACTTACCACAAAAAATGGAAGGAAATAACACCTTCCTCGTTTGTTATTTAAGTAAATGTTTGGAGGAAGAGGAGAGTATTATTCCTTTATCGAAGATCCGTGTGGGTAACGACAGTTGTTGTTTAGAAGAACCAAAAGCCATCTTTGAGAGCAAGTGAAAGAAGCTCTGCCACAAAGAAGTAACTATGGCTAAAATTCAATTGAACCATCATTAAGGTGCAAACATGACTTGGGAAGCCGAAGAGGACATGAAGAGGCGGTATCCTCACTTATCCGCATAGGTAGAGATTTCGAGGACGATTTCTTTTGCAAGGTCGAGAGGATTGTAACACCCACAATTTTGAAATGCCAAACTTCGTATTTATCTTAGTTTAATTTTCAGCATGTTGATTTCTTTTATGTTAGCATGTTTAGAACTTGGTTTGCAATAGAATACCTTTGTAAGCAAGATTAGCCAAAATAGTGAAAATGGGACTTCGGCCTCGTACATCTGGGGTGATCTTGCTAGCGATTGTGATAGTGTCACTATGGCATGTCACAATTGCGGTAGAAGGGGAAAGTACAGTACGAATAGCTCGACCTTGCCAGTGATAGTGTCGTGGGCACAATCGTCTGATATTGTCGCACAAGAGACAGAGAAAGAGGTCTTAATACACTTTTTACGACCCTGACAGCGAGTGTGCCATGGTCACAGCCCCATGGCATAGTCACACAAATGTGCAGATTGTGTATAAAACCTGTAACCCGTTTTTCTTCTTCACTTTTCAACCAAAATCAGCATTGGGTGCGATTTAGGGTCTTTTGGAGCAACTTTCTCCTTCCCTCTTCATTTAATGCAAATCAAGTGATCATCAAGGGCATTTATTGAGCTTCTCTAAGTGATTATTGGCTTCTAAAAACAAGGCTTAAATCTAGGACCAAGCCTCAACTTCATCTCCTCCATACTTCTAGGGTTTTACCAATATCGAGGCTTGCTCCAAATACCTACATTATGAGTATTAAATGCTTTATAAAACTAGATAAATATCAGCATATCTAATTTAATTTAATTTATAGACCTATTTTAAACATTAACTTGTTATTTGATGATTTGGATATATAACCCCACTCTCTTAGATTTTATGCACATGAAGAGAAATAAAATCGTTTATTTATGGTTATAAATTATGGTTGTATGATCCAACTTTTTTAAAAGAAAGTTCATACGGATTGGCACAAAATCTTAAGAATGCCTTGTAATGTGATATAAGTCATGGTTGACCTAGGTTTGGGTCATTGGATAAATTAGGAATCTCATATATATTGAGCATGTGGTTGGACCACTATTTCTCTTATGTTGCTAAATGCACATACTTATTTGGATTTAAATGAATATTTCTAATTGTTACGACATTGATGGATGAACTTTTCAGGTAGGCACTAGGAGGGTTCAATCTTATGGTACCTCCTTGGAGGTAGATATTAGGATCTCCGTCGCTTGAGGTAATGGCTTGAAGGTAGTCCTTAAGTGTGTTGGGATTTGAGGTGTTACTCGCAAGGGTAAACACTAAGGTAAACTATCTCGTGAGGTGATACTTGCTTCAGTGATACGGGTATCCCCTGTTGATTCCAAATTAATGTTATTATGGTTCACAAATGGCTTTTATCTATGATTTATCATTACTTGTTTTTTTCACGAATGATGTGTATCTTAGGTCCTAACGGTTGGATCACCAAAATGGTCTGACTAGTCTTTTAGAAGGAAAGCTTGGGGGAATATTTTTTACGCCGAATTGAAGTCATTCTTTTGATGGTTTGGGTGACACCCAATTGTAATCTTGTTTATGTTAAGGAATTAGATTAGGAGATTGTTATCCTATATTTCCATTATATGTTTGGAGTTTTTTTTAGTCTTATTTTTAGGGTGTTAGATTAATTACCCTAGTTTTTTTAATAACAACTGTAAAATATGAGGCTTAATGAAGATTTTGCCATCCATTGTATAATGGTCATAGATGAAAACATTGTGCGGATAGGATTAAGTTGCAGGGTTTATAAGAATTGGATGGTTTGTAAAATAAACCACCTATATATTGGTTAAAATAAGACAACATGAACAATGTAAAATCATCAATACAATAGTATTTAAACATTAATTCGTCAATGAAAAGAAATTTCATCTATGAAACCCAAGTATAAACTTAATATGTGCAACTAAGGGGCCGTTTACAAAACGCTTACCTGGGTAAGTGCTTACCAAGTCACATTATCATACCGGATGAATATGGCAAGGAACAAGAATCTTACCCGGTAAGAGTGGAACCAAGGATCAAGAGTCGAAAGCAAGGACCGAGAGTCTTACCCGGTAAGTGAGTGCGACGACTCTTACCATGGTAAGCGCTTAGCGGCTAAATTGTTGCATACGATGCCATTTTGGTGGACTAAAATATTATCCGGGAAGTAAGTGACAGTGTTGAATTTATCGGTAACGCTTACCCGGGTAAGTGAGTAGGTAAACGGCCCCTAAATCTTTCATCATAAAACAACTTAAACCAAATTCATAAATTAAAAGCAAAATCATCAATGGAACCAAATTATAATCTTTACAATTTTGCGATTGGAAATATCAATCAACAAAATATTTCCAAAAATATCAATCAAACATTTTATCTTTTGCAAAATATTCATTGATGAAAACCCGATTGGAAATATCTTTTGCAAAATATTCATTGATGGAACCAAATTATAATGTTTACAATTTTGCAAAATATTCATTGATGAAACAACAAAAGTTATGAATTGATGAAAACCCGATAAAAACTTCAAACCGAGTTCATGAAGGCAATGAAAGAGAAACATTGTGTTCAATATTCAACAAAATACCCTAAATAATAAAAAAGAAAATTTAAAACAAAAAAGAAAAAAGAAAAAAGAAAAAAGGTAATTAGAAGATGGACGTCTAAGATGTGGTTTACAAAGTTTATAAGAACTAGTGCGTGGCACCGCGCGTTGCGCGGTGACGAAATTTGTTTTGTTAAAAAATAGGTAACCATTTTATGATAAGTGTAATTCGTAAATTGACGGCTAATAAAATGAATCGTAATATATTATATTGTATATTGGAACCGTTTTTAAAAGGTCATAAGTGAACATAATCTTTTTTTCACTTATAGGAATTGTTTCTCCTTAATAAAGAGATTTTAACTTTTCATTTTGTGTAAGCGTAATAGTGTTTTAATGTCAATGTTAAACATTTATAAAAATGGTTAATAGTAAGTGTATATACACAATATTAAACATTATGCTCAAAGTTGACCTTCTCAGTTTAGTTTATAAACCTTGTTTTGCATCATAATTTATTAAATTAGTTTGTGTTTATTGTATGCACTTAAAATCCCATCTAAACAACCACATTTTTATCCAACCAAATCGTAAAATAAAAGGCTTCACATTCAAATTACGAAGCTCTCTCTTCTACTTTGTATAACCAAATATCCAAACTTAACCCGACAAATAAGAGACATGAAATTGTTAAGATATATTGTAAATGGAATAAAAGGATTATATGATTTAAGACCATGTAAGGTAAAATGACCTATTAGACAATTAAGGAGTGATCTCTCTCATCGAAGGGAGATCAATTAAATAAGGGTTAACCTCTCATTTCGTGAGTATAAATAATATATAGTTTTCTTGTATATAATCATAAAATTCCATTAAAAATATAATATAGAAGACGGTCTACAAATGTAGAACAAATAATTCAATTGAATTCCAATGCTATAACAATTTTACACATGGAAATGCTAAATTTGTAATGCATCTTTTTCTTGTTTCATTCTCAAATCAAAGTTTTTTTCGTGCCGCTCGATCCATATGCATGTCAAGGCGGGTACACTCATCAATTGCAGATGTTAGTAGAGAATACCAAATAACCTGTAATATCGAATATTTTATGACGGTTAAATGAATAGTTACATTTTTCAATATTTGATAATGATGTCAAGGTATTTGACTACTAAATGTGCATAAATCAAGAGAAAAAGGAGATTATGTTACCTATTTACCTTTAATATAAGCATGGAACTCTTGAGCAACCAAAAGATAATCCACCAAAAGCCAAACAAAAGCAAAACCAATATATCAAAAACGTCAAAAGTAAAATTGAATAGAGAGGGGGAAGTTGAGAGATGAAGAGCGTGAGAATTAAAAGGGTGTACAATTTTCATACGAACCTGTAATTTTAAAAAAATGCAAACTTGAAATATCGATGAGGAGGTTTGAACTTTGTGGTAGGGATGACTTTGTTGGCATGTATTTCAAGGAATGAATAGAGAGGAAAAATGAAAGGGTGAAAATTCAAGAAGGCATGGGGGAGAAAATGATAAGTTGGTCATTATGATATTAAATAATATTATAAATGCAAGATGAATACAATTTTACCAAAGAACCCCCATTCATAGTAGAACATTCATTTTCTTATTAAGGATAGAAAAGTCTTTAACAAATGAAATATTTTTGAAAATAAAAAATCCAAGAGAATTCATATAAAGAATACTACACTAAGAGTGTGCCACATCATTGCATGTGGTTCTTCCTTTTATATATAATTGTATGGTTTGTAAATAAATAAATAAATATATATATATATATATATAGCCTTAGGTTCAAATGAGAACTGTAAAATTTTTGAGAAATAGAGAAGTGATTTTGGCCATTTATTCGGTCAAGATCGGTTATAATTGGTCAAAAGTTGCGGCTTTGAGTGGTCAAAAGTTGCGGCTTTGACTAATCAAAAGTTGCGGTTGTTCCAAAAATAGAAGGGCAATTTCGTAACTTTTACAAAAAACACGGGCTGCGTTCATATATGAATCTGTGTGATTCACATATGAACTATACGATCATATATGAACCTTTGTAATTCACATATGAACTCTTTATAACTAATTCATATATGAATTTTGTGATTCATATGTGAACCTTTGTGTTTCATATATGAAACTAATTAACTGTAGGTTCATATATGAATCAGTTGAACAAATTAACTGATTCATATATGAATCTTTGTGTTCATATATGAACCTTTGTGATTCATATATGAATTTTTTTAACTACTTCTCATATGAACAAATTAACTGATTCATATATGAATCACAAAGGTTCATATATGAATTAGTTAAAAAGAGTTTATATGTGAATTACAAAGGTCCATATGAACACAAATGTTCATATATGAATCACATAGATTCATATATGAACTCGTTTCGCGTATTTTTTACGAAACTACCCTTCTATCTTGTGCAGACCCGCGCAGACCACGCGAGGAATTATCCGCTGCTTCTCGGTCAAAACCGTCGATCTTGACCGAATAAATGGCCAAGATCACTTCTCTATTTCTCAAAAATTTTGCACTTCTCATTTGAACATCTCCCTATATATATATATATATATATATATATATATATATATAGAGAGAGAGAGAGAGAGAGAGAGAGAGAGAGACTTAAGATCATGTGAGACCAGACTATTTCCGTGAGACTAAAAAATTAACACTAAACCTTCACACCAAAAGACTGTGAAGGTACTGTGATGGTAAACCTTCACAGTGTTTTGCTGTGAAGGTTTGCTATTTTTTTTTACTTTCACAATGAATCACTGTGAAGATTTAGTGTTAATTTCTTGGTCTAATGGACTCACGAAAACAGGTTGGTCTCACGTGAACCCAACCCTATATATATATATATATATATATGCTGGGTATCTTTTGCAAACCAGTGTATTTGTACAAACTCGTACAAACCATACCTACCTTTATGATTTTGTAAATTTGGCTTCATGAATATATATATCTATATATTGGCTTCATGAATATATAATTTGGCTTCATAAATATATCATTTGACATTTTTAACTAATTTTTTTTGGTGGAGCCCTAAAATACCCTTATTTTTGTAAAAAAATTAGTTAAAAATGCCAAATGATATATTCATGAAGCCTATATTCATAAAGCCAATATATATATATATAAATATTCATGAAGCCAAATTTACAAAATCATGAAGGTAGGTATGGTTTGTACGAGTTTGTACAAATACACTGGTTTGCAAAAAATACCACCCCTATATATATATATATATATATATCTTCTTTTGCTAACTAAAAAAAAGGTATTAACTTTGTTAACTGTTTTTGACCAATCAGAGATTGCACCATTTTTTTTGTTTAATACGGCTTTCGAAGGTTTATACATGGGTAATATTGGTATTTTGTAATCAAACGTGGATTAGGAAGTTTCCACCATTATCTCCTTATGTTGTTAGCATAATTAATTTAATGATAAATATGGTATTAAGGGGGTGTTTGGGAGTGCTTATATTTTTAACTTATGCTTATTTGTTTATGTGGTGAGGAAAAACAGTTTTTAAAAAGTGTTTGTTAAAATTGAGGGTAAAAAGGTAATTTGGATAGATAAGGAAATAAGGAGAAGTAAATAAGTAGGTATGGAATGATTTATCAAAAACAACTTATTTGTGGTGAGGAGAAGCAAATAAGCACTTTTGATTTTTTCTATACAAACACTCCAAATAGCTTATTTGCGATGAGGAGAAGCTATAAGCAAATAAGTCAAAAATATAAGCACTCCCAAACACCCCCTAAGAATAAATTTTATTTTATTTTATTTAAAATAGAATTTATGTTATCTTTTCAAGTATTTAAACAAATTCAATTTTATTTTAATCCAGAATACTCCAAAAAACATCCCTATCTGTACTGTCGAACAACTTCCAGTTCATCCCTTCGACCAGATCTCTAGAATTCGACTCCAACAACAAAATCAGCAATAAAAATCGATTTCTTAGCCAACAAAGGAATCCGATAGCACAAAATTTCATCTCCAAATTTCTTCGATTTTTACCCGTGTTGAAATCAAAGACAACCTTATCGACTAAATCAAAACTAAATCGATCCATGTTTAGACTTCGAGAAAATCCAGGATTCCAACCAAAGTCAATCAGATTACCAAGGTCTTGAAGATTGAACAGACGGGAACGAGAAGTATACATCAATGGACGAATTGGATGATGACGATATTGATGAAGATGAGTTTGCATACCATAATAGTTTATCCAATTTTCTATCTTCTAGTACCTTTGTGGATTGTTTTAATAGTGGTGTCATGAATGGTAAGTTTTTTTATCGTGTTTGTTATGTTGTATCATCCATCTGTATGGGTTTGAGTTTATGTTAATGGATGACTGTCGTTTAGGGTGCTATAGTTTTTTTATTGTTCATATATGCACATCTTTCAGTTGCATATATGCACATCTAAAAAACAACTTCTTTTTCAGTTGCATATATGCACCATTAATCGGTCTAAAATTGCATATACGCACATCTTTTAGTTGCATATATGCACCTCTTAAAAACTGCTTCCTTTTCAGTTGCATATATGCACATCTTTCTCGCCATCTTCATCAAAACCAACAGGTTTATAAAACCCTAAGATTTGGGGATTTTAACTCTCACGAAATTGTTCCCGCCTCCGACTTCAGCCATCTACTCCTTCGATTTCGTATGTATAAATGAAGATATACGAATCAAGCTGAGTTTTTGGAAGATTTTATGTCGATCGTGGTTGCCGAGAGAGTCGGAACCGGAATTTGGGTGTCGACGTGAATCTGTGAGATGTATTTGGAAGTCCTGTGAAATAAGGAATTCGGGTGTCAAAGTGATCTGTTTTCTTTTATTTGATAATTAGAGATGCTTCACGATTGACAAAATTACCCATGTGCATATGTGCTTCTTTTACTAATCAACCGTGTTTATTTATTTATTTAGGGATTAAATATCCGTTTAATCCTAGCTATTGATTTTCAGGATTAATGGTCCTGATTGGTTAACTGTTAGAGCATTATTGTATTCAAGATTTATTGTTAAAGTCTTGTAATGCTCAAACAATGTAAAAGTCAAAGATAGTCAAAGTTAAAGTAGCTTTAATTAGAAAGTCAATGTAATTAGACTTAATGCTTTGTAATTCTAGGTATAAATAGCTTTAGCTTAGTTGTTAAGCAAAGAGAATGTTCATAATTGTAATATCTTGTTAGAGAGGTTGAGAGAAAATCTAGAGAGTTGTTTAGGAGAGAGCTTTAGAGAAACACTTAATGTTCATGTCATTTGTACTTTGAAGATCAATACATGGATGACTTTCTCTCTAGATATTATTGGGTTTGAGTGCTAGATCTGGAAACTCACATTTGGTATCAGAGCTATACAGGAAATTCAATCAGATTTGGGAAGAACTTGAGGAATTTGGGCATTATTTTAATTTTTTTTCGAAATTTTCAAAGTTCACTCAATTTCTGCATTTTGATTGTGTTTTGGTTCGTGATTTGAGCACAAACTTGTTCGAGTTGATTATCTGGATCAATTCGTGCAAGGATTCAGAATCAGAACACATATTTCAAAGGATTTCAGCAGGTTTGTGATTGTTTTTCGGAAAGTTACTGTGCAGATCGAAAGGTGCATTTCTGCAGTGTTCTTGGTGTTATTTCCTGAACAAAAAGTGTTCAGATTAGTTGTGCGAATCACCCTACAAAGTTTCGAATCAATTGATGTTGATTTGAGCAAGTTAGGACACTTAGAAATTTTTGAATCTCGGAAACTCATAACTGTCGTATGAAATTGTGTTCATAAACTCATAACTGTCGTACAACACATGCCTTCAAAAACTCATAACTGTCGCACGATACTAATCATCATAACTGTCGCACGATTCTTGCCCGACTTCATTTCTAGTCGTATAAGAAGCATACGACATTTACTGTTCATTGGGCTAGTCGTATAAAAAGCATACGACAGTTACTGTTCATTGGGTTAGTCGTATAAGAAGCATACGACAGTTACTGTTCATAAGGCAAAGTCGTACAAGGCTTATACGAGAGTTGATCCAAGTCGTGCCCGTGTCATACGACAGTTACTGTTCAACAACGCTAGTCGTACAAAAGGTATACGAGAGTTACTGTTCAATTGGTAAGTCGCACACGTTCTATCCGACAGTCGTATTAAAAAAGTATATTTTGAGAAATTTTTTTATTCCAAAATTTTTTTCTATAGTGTTTTTCATACACTTCAAGAGCTTTTCAAGAAAAATTTTATATAATTTTTTTATAGTGTATTTCATACACTTTCTGATTGATTTTCTGAAAGATCATCTTCTAGCATTCTTCAAGATGTCTGACATAGAGAATTTAAGTGGGAGAATATGGAATCGGTTAGGAAAAGAGAGAAAATGGACTCTTTCTGAAGCTAAAGATGAGATCAAGCGTCTTGAAGGTTTTCTTTCTAGATACATAAGACATTCTGATGAAGATGCAAGAAAAAATACAAAGCTCAAGTCTGAGAAAGCTTTATTAGAAGACAAAGTCTCTTCTCTTGAGTCCGAACTGAAAGATTTGAATGACAAGATTGTAGTGCTTGAAGTTACTCAAGAGAAAAATAAGACATTTGAGATTTCAACTCATCAAGATAACATGAAGGAGCTTCAAGGGAGTATAAAGACATTGGAAGAAGAAAATGCTGATTTGAAGAGACACATTTTAGATATTTCTTCTTCAAATGAAAATTTTATTTTTAAAGAACAAAATGTTTTTCTTACTAAAAGAATTACTGATCTTGAAGTTTATATTGCAGGTCTTGAAACAAAGAAAAACAACTCAAGTCTGCACAATCAAATCGAGAAACTTCAAGAGAAAGTAACAACTCTTCAAAGAGAAAATGCTGATATGAAGAGTGGGAAAGACAAGAGTGAAAAGGGGAACTCATATTTACGAAATCAAATAAAAAGAGTTCAAGAAAAGACAACAACGTTGGAAAGTGAAAACGTTGAATTAAAGAAGAAGCTTTCTGAACGTGAAAGAGTGTCACCTTCTTCAAAGAAAGTTCTTAAAGAAAAGGAAATAATTGAACTAAAATATATAAAACTTTTGAAACAAATCTCCGATTTTGAGAAAGTTTTATATCTTGAAAAAGAGAAGCAAGAGAAAGAAAGAAATGAATTTGAAACAGAACGCAAATCTTTTAAGATTAAAAGTTCCGAGCTTTCCGTGAAAATCTCTGAACTAGAAAAGATTTTAGAAAAAGAAAGGAAAGATTTCACGGAAAAGAAAAATATCTTTGAAAAGGAAAGTAAAACCCTTAAAAAGAAAAATATGGAAATTTTCAAAGAGATTACTGATAAAAGAAAGTTTTTGGAAAAAGATTTTGAATCGGAACGCGAATATTTTGAAGATACGATTCTTAATCTTACCAAAAGATTATCTGGTTTATCAGCTGATATTATGAAGGATCAATTGATCAAATCTGATATCCAAAATAAATTTGATCTAACTTTTATAGAGAAGAATGTTTTGATAAACAAAGTTAAGGAACTTGAAGACGTTATTTTTAAATTTGATGTCTCAAAGCAGGCTAGTCATGATACTATCTTTCAGACTCCATTTGTTAATACAAATGACTCTGAATGTTCTTTTAAAACTGCTTCAAGTTCAAGTTTTAAAAACATTCCTTCTAAACAATTTAATAGATCAACTGATTTCTCAAAAGATCCGATTCGTTCAACAAATCTCTTCTATAATCCTCTGCTTGATAAATCAGATAACAAAACAATTGTGACTAAAGTTAATGCTTCCAATCCTAAAGAACTTCCAGTCTTCAAAAAGGTGAAGATGGAATGGAGAGTCAAAGGCACAACGATTCCAAAGAAAGATGTACCAAAATCATCTGCTTCCACATCAAAGGCCAAAAAGAACAATGCGCCGAAAGGTAAATCTTCTGTTCCACCTAATCTGATTAGGTTTGCACATAAGAAAATCTGTTGTTCTTACTGTGGTTCAAATGATTTTGTGCATAAAGATTATACTTCTTTTTGGTACGGTACTTACTGTATTCCTTTTAAGAAATCTACACCTAACTCACTAGGACCCAAGTGCCGTTGGGTACCAAAATCTGCTTAATCTGTTTTGTAGGTTCTTCATGTGTTGTGCTGATTTGGAAATATATATACCACACACATGACTGAAAACATAAGAGAAGCGGTGATTTTTTTTGAAGAATGTATGTCCCATTAAGGGGGAGCAAAAATGGTTTCTAAACACATCAGTTTAGAACCCGGATTTCAACGTCTTTTGGTTACTGAATACATCAATTCAGGACCCGTGTTTCAATGTTTTTTTTTGGCTTTTGAACATATCACTTCAAAACCCGTGTTTCAACGTTTATGGCTTCTGAACAATTCAGTTCAGGACCCGTACTTCAAAGTCTAAGACTTCTAAACAAATCAGTTTAGAACTTATACTTCTCAGGTGATATCCTTAACTGTTACATCTTTTTGTTTCAAGGAACAAGTGGTGAAAGGTAACATTGAATTATGTTTTATTTCAATTGAATTTGAAAGTTTGAACCTTCACAAATTTAATTCAATGAGATGAAATTTTCAATTTTCATTCAATGAATTAAATGTGTGCTAAAAGATGATTTTACAAGTATTTTTGTATTATCTGAGTTAGATTTGTTTCAACTTTCACTTCTGAAATAAATCGAAAGGTCAGCAAAACATGAATGAAATCATGCTGAATGCTCAATGATATGTAAATTCGGACTTATATAGAATATAATGCTCAAAAAGCCTATTTGTCAGAATGATGAATGGAAACGAAAATATGGGGGAAGCACTATGTTTTAGAACCAAGTGATTGAGATATAATTCATATTTTGTGATGGAAATCCGAACTTATATAGAATATCATTTAGTTTGAAAGTTTGTACCTGTGGCCTTTCTGGTTTGGGAGATTAAGTCCTAAGGGGTGCTCGTCACCTAGTCCCTAAGATCAACTGGTCTGGGATCGGCTGGCCCAAATCCTGCTATAGAACCAGATAGAAAGCCATGTTCTACTGGTACAAATGAGTTTAAGATATATCGATGTGGCCTTTCTGGTTTGGGAAAGTAAGTTCTAAGGGGTGCTCGACACCTAGCACCTAAGGCCAACTGGTCTGGGATCTGCTAACCCAAATCCTGCTATAGAACCAGATAGAAAGTCATGTTTAACGGTGTATCTTATTCCTACTAAACTTTTTGATCAAAAGATGCCAATGTATACAAAATCAAAAGATGTCAATGGACACAAAATCAAAAATTGCCAATGTGCACAAAATCAAAAGATGACAATGAGCACAAATCTCTTGAAACTTGGGGAAAATACAAAGTCGTGATAAACCTGTAAATTTGTGAAAATCCTGATTTTGGACAAATAGTGTGACTTGAGCAAAGTATTCTTATATGTTTTAGAATTGCATACGCTTGATGCTAATCATATTTCGCATGCTAGCACACCAAATAGATTTAATAAAGGGGTTGAAACTGAACATTTTTAACTTGATATGCAATGACTTCTATTTGATTCCAAACACATGCATTTGATTTCATTTGATTGAAAAATCTGTTAAATTTCATTAAGCTGAATTTCTTTTGTCTAGTTTTCAAATGATCAAATGTTAGTAGTTATAAAATGTAGTTCAATGAATTTTATTTTCCTTGTATAAATGTTTTCATTAACGCACTGTATTTGAAATGAATATCGTTATTGAAATATATGCATTTTTCAGGGGGAGAAAACAAATTGCTCCAGAATTCTTACTTTGAGGGGGAGCAAGGTTATTCTCTAAGGAGGAGATTGTTAGCATTACTCAAAGACACGACTGAAATTGAAAATGGTTTTCGATGATTATGATGCTCACCATCATCGAAAAATGGGGAGAAAAGTTTAATTTCAATTTCATGTCAAAGAGCTTTCAAATCAAAGATATTTCAAGTCAAAGATTCGTGAACAAAGACTGAAGATTAGGGGGAGAAGGATCATGTGAAGTCCAAATGTTGCTGAATTTGGTTATCTTGGTTCTGAGTGGTTCTCGGAATGCGCTTACACCGAATTTGGTTATCTTAGTTCTGAGTGGTTCTCGGAATGCGCTTACACCTAAAAGTTCAACAATGTGGATGGTTTCACATCTTTCTGATCCAAACTCTAATCGTTTCTGATTCATCTTGTTCCGAATTGATGGTTTTATACAAAGATCGGAATTTCATGTTCAAGACTTGAAGACAATCTGTTGAAGATTTTATTGAAGAAGATTGATTTTTCAAAGAGAAAGACAAAGACTTTTCATGTTTGACTGAAGATTCTTCAAAGCTGAGTTCTTAAAGAATATCAAAGCATATAGTTCGCCGTCAACTAATGAAGATAAAGATGTTTGAAGATTATCTTAGCTTCAAAGTTTAAAGTGATCAAAGTTAAAGTTTTGAAGATCAAGAGCTGAAGACTACTGTCATATTTTTTAAATCTTGAATCCAAAGGGGGAGATTGTTAGAGCATTATTGTATTCAAGATTTATTGTTAAAGTCTTGTAATGCTCAAACAATGTAAAAGTCAAAGATAGTCAAAGTTAAAGTAGCTTTAATTAGAAAGTCAATGTAATTAGACTTAATGCTTTGTAATTCTAGGTATAAATAGCTTTAGCCTAGTTGTTAAGCAAAGAGAATGTTCATAATTGTAATATCTTGTTAGAGAGGTTGAGAGAAAATCTAGAGAGTTGTTTAGGAGAGAGCTTTAGAGAAACACTTAATGTTCATGTCATTTGTACTTTGAAGATCAATACATGGATGACTTTCTCTCTAGATATTATTGTGTTTGAGTGCTAGATCTGGAAACTCACATTAACAAGGTTAACACTCTTTGTTTGGTTAGCAAAAGAAGGGGACCATATATATATATATATATATATATATACACACACACACACACAAAGAGAGAGAGAGAGAGAGATTGATTGGAGAGAGGTTCAAATGAGAACAATAACAAAATAAAAGAATAAGAAAATGGTCAAATCACGTAAAAATTCACATGTGATTTTACAGTAATGGTCCACGCATGGGTGAGCAAACACGTGAATCACATGTGAGTTTAATGTAAATTCACATGTGATTTGACCATTTTCTTGTTCTCCTATTTGTTTACTATTATTGTATGAAACTGACTCTCTCTCTCTCTCTCTCTCTCTATATATATATATATATAGAGGATCAGTTTCAAGAAACAATCGTAGAAAAATCAAAAACTAAGAACACCATAATAACCGTTCATATGACGTTAGTCATGTATACATACCAGAAATTTGTAAGTAATTTTTCCAGTATGCACATGGACATACACATTACTAAATGGAAGACTGTACCTACAGTTGTTTCGTGAAAAATCCATCGTTCAGGTGGTTTGTCATAAAATCGTCACAAAAGTTGATGGGTGATTCTAATCAAATGATAAATTAACCAGGGCTTTTGTAGGTGATCCATGGGTGATCGCCAAAACCATCAGTACTTTGTGGGTTATGTGGCTGTGATTACCGATAGAAATTTCTTTGGGTGATTTTTGTGGGTAAAAGTCATTTATTTTTGTAATGACACATGCTTGATACGAGGATTGATTCAGTACATCTCGATATATACCATCTCGGTGCATCTCATTTTAATGTGCATTCAAGTCTGAAGATCATTTCTTATCAATCTCACCATAACTTTCATTTTCGTAACCCAATTCTTCTCTCTCTCTCTCTCTCTCTCTCTCTCTCTATATATATATATATATATATATATATATAGAGAGAGAGAGAGAGAGGGATAATAAATTGTAAACCTCTAAATGTGTGTAAAGTTTGTAAACTTTGGATTTCATAGGTTTTCTTGATGAAATTGTTTCATGAAATTGTTTATTTTGATGAAAATGTTCTATATCATTCATTTCTTGATGAAATTGTTTCATATATTTGTGTTTTTTTATGTAAACACGAAAAAAATTCTTCAAATTGAGACAATATATGATACAGTTTCAGAGGAATGAAAAAATATATGAAACTACATAAAAAACACAAATATATGAAACAATTTTATTAAGAAATGAATGATATGAAACAATTTTATTAAGAAATGAATGATATGAAACAATTTCATCAAAATAAACAATTTCATGAAACAATTTCATCAAGAAAATCTATAAAATCCAAAGTTTACATGAAAAAAAAGTTTACAAAATAGTGGGCCTCTCTCTCTCTCTCTCTCTCTCTCTCTATATATATATATATATATATATATAGGGTCAGGTTCACGATAAAACCTCAAATACACGAAAACTAAGGAACACTCTTGTAGCCCTTCATGTATGCACTTGTGCATACAGGGGCGGAGCCACGTATTTGCACGAGGGGGAGCACCCAACAAAATAATATAAATATTAATTGTCTGAATAATGATATTATATTTATGATATTCTGTTAGCTCCAATTCTATGAATAGAAGTATTGAAAAATAGGCTAAGTATAAATACATTGACAGAGACTCTGCCAAGATGATAGGCGGGTTTACACCCCTCTAAATCTAACCGCAAGTGTAACCCTCTAAATCAAGTAATAGTACTGAAAGTACGAGTATCGAACACAGGGAACTAGGAACTAAGTATCACAATGACTATAAGATCTATTAACTGAACGGTCGAAATTGGATGATGGTTTGTAAATCGTTTAAAAACTAAGTAAAAACTAAATAAAAACGACAATCGATTAACGGAAGGTTTTGAAAGAACTTTGATGGAGAAAAGGTTGAGGGTTGGACTTCCTATGGCTATACTACTGATGAACGAATACCCGAACAATAATTGTTACCAATTATTTCTATAACCCTAGTTTGTAAAAGTCACTGTTATTCTTTCTCAAGCAATAACAAGTTTTATTTCAAAGACTCGTAGGTTTTATCTATCGATCTACACCTAGGGGTTGAAATACATTTGGTCAAACTATCCCGAGCAGAAAGTGATTCGGCTATCTCTACCCGAATCTCCTTTCCGGCACTTGATTACTTGATCTAGTTCTTAATTAATTTTCTCAAACTTAATCAAAAACCATGAAAGTCAATTGAATGTGATCAAGCTACAATTGATAATGAAAACTGAATTTGTTAAGTCTAAAATATGTCTTCAAGATTTAATGATAAAGTCAAAGTCAAAGTCAGTGTATTATGTGTTGTGAAAGTCAAACTTAGCTTAATGTCTTGTATAGATCTTAGGTATAAATAGCTTTGTTGTGACTAATCTTGTAACTAAGAAACTAAGCTTTGGTTCATAACTCTCATCTTATAATACAGAGCATAGATAAAACGAGATCTACTTTCTCTCTCTAGAATATTGTGTGAATTCTTAGTTGATTGATCATTTTGGGACACACAATTGGTATCAGAGCACGTTATTGAAGATCTTCTGAAGAATTTGCACGGTTTGAGATCAACTTTGTTAGGTTTTTGAGGAAAATCGATCGATTTTCTTGATTTTTTTCAAGAAAATCTATTTTTCTCAAATTCTTGCAATTTTTGAGATTTTTGGTTGGAGTTTGGGTTCGTTGGATTCATTTTTGGAAGAGGAACAACTCTTATTCAAGGATCAAAGCTAATTTCAAAGATTTGGAGGTCAATTTGAAGGAATTCTAGATTCTGAATAGTTCGATCACGAACAGTCTGATCAACCATTCAGATTTCAAATCAGTGGATTTCAGCGAATTTGATCTACATCATTGTGTTAGAAATATGTTTTGGAACACATCATCTTCAAAGATCGAAGGCTAATTTCAAGATTTTAAGGATCAATTTGAAGAAATTGGAAGTTTCTGTTCGGTTCAATCGTTTTTTTTCTGGTTGATCATTCAGATATCAAATCAGTGGATTTCAGCGAATTTGTTCTACATCATAGTGTTAGAAATCTAATTTAGAACGCTTCTTTCTCAAGAATCGAAGGCTAATTTCACAGATTTGATCATCAATTTGAAGATTTTTCAGATTTTGTTCAGTTCATCAAAATCGGTCTGATCATTCATTCAGATTTTGATTCCGTGTTTTTCAGCGAAATTGGTTTACATCATCGTGTTAGAAACTTGTTTTCTAACATATCTGCAAATTTTGGTTGATTAATTTGAAGAATTAATGGAGATTTAAAGAGATTTTGGAGGTTGTTCATCTTGTTCATCAGATTCAAACTTTGCACCACCTGAAGAAGCTGTATTGCGCCACCCATTGAAGCAGTGTAGAATCCAGATCCGTGCAACAATACAGAAATCGAATATGATATGCAATAAGTGATATGATTTCAACTGGTCATCCCTTTCATTAATCTTTCAGAGAGAATATTACAATACAGTGTTGAAAGTAAAAGAGATGATTAGCTTGTTTTTCCAAGCTAATCAACATTAAATACAATGGGCCCGTGGTTAACAAGCCCACGGCCCGTTCACTAATAAGGCTCAAAATGAAATAATACAAAATAACCCTTGAACTTTAAATCAACATTAAACCTGCCCTAACAATCTCCCCCTTTGATTTGAAGTTCGAGTTGGCGCTCTATATCTCTCCAGTTGAAGACATATCTTTTGCGGAGCGCGAAGTGTACCTCGAACAATCTGATAGCGCGGCGATAGTCGATGCGATCTTCAATCATTTCCAAAGCATTCCGAGCAGTTACCTCATTCGGATTTGGAACATAAGAATACCTTGGATTCTCAGACTCGTGCTGAATAATCTTTCGAAGAGCATCTCTGACCTTTAGAAGCGTGCCGTCACAAAATCTGTCTACCTGACTGAAATGCATGAATTTCTTCTCTTTTTGCTCGTTGAGGTAAACAATCCCGAATTCTGGTTCCAGAAGCATAGCGTTCTCGGGATACATGTTTAACTCAGGTGCTTTCAGATTCGGCTTGATCAGATTTACCTTTTTCGCCTTGTTCTCGATAGCCATTTGGAAGTCCGATAGATAAGACATCATGATAGTGGGGACCATGTATCGACGAACAGCTTTGAGTGCCTTCGTAGTCTCTAGCGGTCGGATGGTTCTTGTACGTAAGTCTTTCAGAATAACCATAAAGTCGAGTGGTCGGAGGTTCTTGAAATCAGCTTCTGAAAATTTCCATTCGTTCCCATCTTCACGTCGAACAATGAAGACTGGGTAGACGGTCCTCATAATACGTCTTGAATAGATACTGATTACCTCTGTGATTCGAAGTTTGGTTTTGACCTGGTTAACTTGAAGACACCGCTGCATTGTGCTGATATATCGGCGTTGGAATTCTGAGTCAAGTTTGTAGATACCCAGACAGAAGGTCGGCTCGATCGGGCGAAGCTTGTGGATGAACAGCTTTTTCAAAGATTCCTCCAGATGAGGGATTAGTACCATGATCTTCTCCCAACGGATTTGTTGCTGTTGAGGAGGAGGAGGAAGATCAGAAGCTGTCGTGGGAGGAGTAGTTGTCGGTAGATCGGAAGTAGTAGACTCGGGTCTTGTTGATGGTGTTCCGACGGGTTGAGCATAGTGAACGGGGGATGCTCCATATAAATTTTGGAGCAGGAACTGATCGTAGTCAATATTGTCGTCCTCATCAGTGGGGAAGACCAAATTTACCTGGAGATTTACGGCACTTGCGGCTTTTTCATACCATGCATCTTCGGTCTCCGGGTTGGCTTCGCAATCTGGACCTATCATGTCCAGAATCGGTATATCTGACGAGTCAAAATCAACCAGTTCCTGTGTTGAACCCTCGGGCTTTTCAACCGTCGGGTCTTCTTCATCTGAAATCTCCATATCTATGACCATATCTGCTAGTGGCAACTCGGCTTCGGGTGTTTCTGATGTCATTGCCGCAGTTGGGGGTTCCTGTTGAACCACTATTGTAGTTTCGGCAGTCATGATCTGGGCGGTCTCGGCTTGGCGTAGACGTTTCTCCCCCTCACGGTGACCAGGATCATCCTGGTCATCGTGCTTGCGTTTGAGACCGCCGGCTTGACTCTTACAAGTGTCTTCTAGTGAGCGGACCCTCTCAGACAGCGTGGCGAGCGCTTTGTTGTAGTCGTTGAGGGTCGAGTCAATGGCGTCAAGGCGTGATGTGATTGATGAAGATGGAGCAGTGACCTAGGATCGGATAACTGAGATCAGGTCTGCTTCGGCAGATGCGGTTGTGTCGGATTCCTGGAGCAATTGGGCCAATAGCATCGTCTTCAGGGTGTCCACCGAATAGATAGGTTGCGGTTGAATCGGTGGAGGTACAGGGGCAGTTTCAGTTTCGACGAGGTGGCCTTTACCTTTGATAGCGCGCATCGCTTTGGCAAGTTCAACGGATACATGTTGCTGCATCTGTTGCTCCATATCCTGGCGGACAGCCTTAAGGGTGCTGTCCAGGGACCCTGGTGACACAAAGTCTGGGTTACTAACTCCGGGACCACTTAGGTTACCCGTTGAGGCATCTACCGCGGGGGTAGAGCCACCTACGTTCACAGTTGGCGTGATAATAGCTGTGGTAGGATTTCTGTCCGATCCTCGTGTTTCGGCAGACGGAGACACTACAGACGTTCCGGTCGGGTCACTTAGAGCCGCGGCTTGGTGTTGTTCCGCATCGAGTGTCCTAGTCAAAGAATCTTCAATAACAAGTAGATCTAGACTCGATGGTGCACTGAAAGAAGTCAAGACCGGGGGGTTGCTGGTCTCTTGTTTCAACACCAGTACTCTCCGAGTGAGAGACCGGTGGAAGTTGTGCTATTTGCCCGTGTGAGACTGAAACATCCGTCTTTTGAGAGACAGATGAGTGGCTGAAGGGGTCGTGCATTTGCTCCGCTGGGTCCACAGAGTCTTCTTCAATACCCCGTCCCAACAAATGAGACGGGATAGCAGATGTGGCAACCCGGATATGACGTGGCTGGTTTCGCTCAGGAGCCTCGTTATCTTTACGGCTCAATCTTTCTTGGTTTGCGTTCGACCTTAACATCCTCCTTTTCACATGTTCTATGTCCCGGGGAAGGTCACTCCGGCGCTGGCTGGACCATGGGATTCCCTAACTCTCGTCTATATGCTATCATAGGTAGGGCTTTAGGTATATGCATAGCTAGGATATTATCTTGCTCCCCCTCAAAACATACATGGGGATTGACTTGCTCCCCCTCGAAGTGAGAGGTTGTTGATCCGCCATGGAAAATCTGTAAGAGACCCAAAGTTAGTAAAGCGGACGGATAAACAAGTTCCAACGTGTACCTTTGCATTAAATGGCTCAATCTAAGACATATGGAGGACTGGCAGTGATGAAACAGGTACTGAGTTGACAAAGCAGGGGTATCCGGATAAATGATGGAAAAATATTCCGGACAAACCAAAGTATCCGGATAACATGTGTCTGGACAGCAAAGGTTTCCAGACATAGTAGGGATTCCGGATAGTCCTACCCGGATACCCATCTGGTCCGGAAAGTCATCCGGACTGATGGGTGTCCGAACACTTTTACACTTTAAAGAATGATTCCATTTTTCAAAGATATGAAACCTGTAGAATTTTGAGAAAATGGATCTCTCGCTCCCCCTCAAACTGAGAATGGGGAAAAACATGCTCCCCCTCGGATAGTGCACTGGAGAGTCCGACACACATAAAAACTTTTAGGCATTGAAAGAAAAAAAAAACACTGCGTCGTTCCCCCTCAAATGATGAGCATTAGATGACATGCTCCCCCTTAGAATGTGCGCGTAGAGTGAAGTGCACACGGGAGTATCCACACACACAAAAAACTTTTTAACATTTTTAAGAAAAAATGTGTGTGACACTCCCCCTCAACAGTAGAGTAACATACCTGATAGCTGATTATGCTCCCCCTAAACACATGAGCAGCTTGTTAAAGCACAGGTATGGACAAACCTCACGTCTTCTTAATATTGTTCCTTGTAGATCGTGAGTAGCTCCCTCCTTGCGATCATGTATGTGGAGCATCCAGTGTCTAAGGACCACACATGACCGTCATGCAAAACAAGTTTAGCGGACCTTCGGTACCCAAATTTGTCTGGGTCCGGGAGGGTTAGGTTTGGCACCGTTTGGGGAAGCTTGCTTTGTCCCAGCTTTCCCTTTAGGTGTAGGATTTACACCGGTGGAGGGAACTGGTTTTGGCACTTGTTTCCTCTTCCGTGCAGAATTTACACCTTTAGGAGGAACATATTTTGTAGTAGCTTTCCACCTGGGTGCCGGTCTAACCTCAGTAGAAGAAGCCCGTTTTGGAATGGGTTTGGTCTCCCGCTGTGGTTTAACCTCTGATTGGAAACCCCGTTGTTTATAGTATTTTCTTTTGTTATTACGGGGTTTGCGTTTGGGTGTCGAATTATACATGTGATATGACCCAAACCAATCATTGTTATGGATATCATCAAAGTCATTCCAACCACAACTAGAGCAACATAAGCAATCATGCGACAATTGAATCAATTGTTGAGTGGAATAAATTTTCATCGGAAAATTAACATCTCTTTTAACAAAATCATTCCTATGATTCCAAGCACAATTGTTTTTGTTCATTCTAGGGTAAAACACAGTATTGAAAGACTTTGATGCTGCATCTTTGACAGATTCCTTGGCTAGCCACTTTGGTTTTGCTTGTTTAGCGTGACCGGAGTTATCCGAAACAACAGGGACAGAGCGGTCAGTGACCTTTGAGGAAACAGGAATCTTAGCAGGTGGTTGACCGGTCTTTTGCTTCGGCTGTGATTGTTTTTGAGAATTTGAAGCATTTTTGGAAATCTTAATCACAACCGGAGTCTTTGATTGATAATTATAACCCTTTAGAAAATTGACCGGTCGCTTTACTACTGGTGACAAAAAATCAGTATGACTTAGAAGAGGTTTGTCGAAAGGGAACGACTCATACTCTTCCTCAGAATTGCTTTCGGAGTTCATGTATTTAGAAAAATCAACATCCGGAATTACAGGACTTGGATCGGTCGAGGAAGGCGAGGAGCTCTTTGTGCTTTCGGTTGTGTGATCTGGGGAGTTCGGTGCGGAAGCGTATGAAAAATCAGAATTTAAATTCATTTTAACACACTCATCTTGAGAAACTTCATTTTCTAGCAAAGAGATATTTCCTATAAAGGCTTTACACGAGGATGTGTCAGATGAGTTAGAGGAAAGTTCAGGTGAAAATTGCTTCGCAGTTTGGAGCAAGTCAAGTTGCACTTGGAGTTGACTATTTATCATATGCTCTTTCCTCGTTTCTCTTGTCATTTCAGACAGTTTTGATGAGAGCGTATTGATTTCCCACTGAAATTTTTCCTTTTCCTCACTTGACATACTGTCGGATTTCTCAGATTTGAGTTTCTCAATCTCAGACATGAGCACTTTCTTTTCGTTTTGAAAAATAGAAATTTCTTTCTCAAACGACTCCTCCAACTCAACAATCTTTGCTTCCAAGATGAGAGGGGGAACATAGAGTTTAAACTCATCCGTCTCAGTCTTGGTTGCAGGTGCTAGATCCTTATCCTTTTTGGAGGATTCCTTGGGACTAGCTACCTTGTAGGGGTCGAAGTAGTCATTGGAAAGGTACTTTTTGTCCTTTTGATATGAGTAGTTTAAAGGTTCATAACAAAATGGGAATTGAATTCCTCGTTTGTGTGTGCGCTTATGTTCCTCGGTGTCCTCCTCTTTTTCGGGTTCAAGAGGACCAGTCCATTGAATTGCGTATTCTAGATACTTTTTGTCTAATCCAAAACAAGCAAAATCATACAGAGTGGGTACATGCCATCTTCCCTTTTTCAAATAGTGTGGGTTATCATATCCGATTCCCCACTCTTTGTTAAAGTATGTGAACTCTTTAGGTTTATTCAGAAAGATGGTTTGATCAGTTTGACCCCTTTTGTGGAGTTTGTTTTCAAGATCAAGGATTTTAGTTACAAACTCCTTGTGTTGAATTTGAAGAGAAGAACATTGATAGACAATTTCTTCTTTCTCATTCAAGCACTTATCAAACTGAGACTGAAGATCAGATAACTTGGCCCTTAAGTCCTTAGGTGCTAATGAAAGGTTTTTGCATTTGTCTTTTAGATTAGCATTTTCAGACTTATATTTTTCAGTTATTCTCCTTTGAACATCTAGCTTTTCAGATAGTGATCTAATCTCAAGCAGTTGTTCATTAGAGGTGGCCTTAAAGGAATCTACCCGTTCAGCAAGAGGTTTCATTCGGTCATAAAGTTCTGAAAAGATAGGTTCACATACCTGACACGGCTTTGTCATGTCTTCTTCAGCAGGAGACATCTTCAGTTGCACTGGAGTGATCGTCAGACGATTGTTCGATTCAAAGTGGAATAGTATCAAAGATACTTAAATGTCCCCCTCCTGCGACTTAGCACGGGGGTCCCGCTAAAGAATCCAAAAAAAAAAGCTTACCGGGTGAAAAGCAAGTTACCGGGTCCGGATAACTTGAGTTGTCCGGATACAATGAAGTTTCCGGGTACAATGGATTGTCCGGATAAGATATGTCCGGAAACACTGGGTTTCCGGATACAAATGTTACCCGGATTATATAAGGAAAAGTGACTTACCCGGAATCTGTGACTTACCCGGATGGAATTGGAGGTACCCGGATGGAATACTTATCCGGACGACTTACCCGGAAAAGTGACGAATCCGGATGGAATAACACAAACGTCCGGACACCTTGAAGCTATCCGGAAACGACGGCTGGTTTATCCGAAAAAGTCGGCTGTTTGCTCAAATCGATCGGATTTTCGATTAGGGTTGCCCAAAATCAATCCTGGAAGA
Organism: Saussurea involucrata; assembly: GCA_033807775.1. Lineage (NCBI taxonomy): Eukaryota > Viridiplantae > Streptophyta > Magnoliopsida > Asterales > Asteraceae > Saussurea > Saussurea involucrata. The sequence continues at coordinate 195,583,680 of CM066314.1, forward strand.
TTAGTAACAATGCCAAACACAAAACAACACTAATCCAATCGATTTCAATGTAAAAATAACAAGTTTTGATGGTTAAAAATCGAATCTTTTATCAAGAACACTACCAAAACCTCTTGACCTTAATTTGCTAAATTAATCACTCAAACGATTGAATTGGAATGCGAAAATTTGCAGAATTACTCACAAGTATAATGCTAACACAACCCAATAAATAGAATTGAACAATTTGGCCAGAATCAAGATTTCGAAAAAGTCAATATGAACATATACGGGAAAAGTCAAAAACTTACTAGAAATCACTAGAGAGCCTTTGAATCGAATCCGTCCGTCGGCTCTGATACCAATTGTAGAATCCAGATCCGTGCAACAATACAGAAATCGAATATGATATGCAATAAGTGATATGATTTCAACTGGTCATCCCTTTCATTAATCTTTCAGAGAGAATATTACAATACAGTGTTGAAAGTAAAAGAGACGATTAGCTTGTTTTTCCAAGCTAATCAACATTAAATACAATGGGCCCGTGGTTAACAAGCCCACGGCCCGTTCACTAATAAGGCTCAAAATGAAATAATACAAAATAACCCTTGAACTTTAAATCAACATTAAACCTGCCCTAACAAGCAGTATTGCGCCACCAACTGAAACCAAGTTGCGCCAAACATTGCGCCACTCACTTAACTGAATTGCGCCACCTACATGCTTGCTTCGATAACGTCAAATAATTTGTTTCACCTACTTGCATGCTTGCTTAATTAGTTTAAGCTACTTGCTTGCTTGCTTAATTAGTTTAAGCTACTTGCTTGCTTGCTTCCTACATATTTACGCCAACAACATTTTCTTTTGAGCTACCTACTAGCTTGCTTCTAATTGATTTCACCTACTAGCTTGTTTCACCAATTGATTTCATCAATTTGCGCCACCAACTTATCATGCTATCTTCTGATTTGCGCCACCATCTTCAGATATATAATTCCAATTTGCGCCAGCTTAGTTGGAGAGTTTCAGACATGGAATTTTTCTAAGTTCAGATTGCGCCACCTTCTTTGGCGCATTTTCCATTTTGCGCCACCTTCTTTGGCGCATTTCAAGAATTTCGCTACCCTCTTTAGCGCGTTTCTGACTTAGAAAATTTTTCGAGCTTTGCTAATTGTTAATTGTTTGAATTTTTCAGATTAATTTTTCAAACACGAATCTACCTCCAGTGCTGATCAAAGACTCCGCTTTTGAACAATGGACTGTTGCGTTCATCGACTTTATTTCAAGTAGAGAAAATGGTGAATATATGATAAAATATTTCTTCGAAGGTCCAATGAGCAGATATAAAATGGAGAATGACTTTACTGAAGAAGAGATTAAAAGAATGAAAGCCGACAAGGAAGCTTCATCCAACTTGATCTTCGCAATTCACAAACTTCCGCAACACATCTACAACCGTGTTGAATGTTTCAAAAACAACCCAATGCAGATGTGGAACGAATTAACAAAGAAAATGCTTGGATCTGAAGTTGCTTTTAAGAGAAAGAAAGAAGAAAAGAAAGCCGAGAAAAGGGACACGGAACAGAACATGTCAGAAGCTGAAAATAAAGATCTTAAGGAAAAGGTCATTGAGCTTACAAAGAAGTTGGCTGACATGGAAAAGCTGCTTAAAGTAGAAAGAGAGGATTTCAGAAAAGAAAGAGCTAATCGGTTAAATGAGAAAAATTGCTATGAAAAGCAAATTCTTTCTCTTTCTAAGAAAGTTTCTGAACTTGAAAAGACTTCAATTTCTGAGAAGAAAGAAAATGAAGAAAAGAAAGCTCTTGAACTCAGATGCAGAATACTTTCCACACAAAATTCAGATTTTGAGAAAGTTTTATTTCTTGAAAAAGAAAAATTGGAGAAGGAAAGGATTGAGAATGAAAATACAAGGAAAGTCTTTGAAGCTAAGAATGCGACATTGTCAAAGAAAATTTCTGAGCTTCAAAAGGACTTAGATAAAGGAAATGAAGAGCTAGAAAAGAGGAAGAAATCTGATTTTCAGGCCAGGAGTGTTAAAGACGAATTTCATGTTAAAGATTTTTCAGCAAGAAATACGAAAGCTGACAAAGAATTTGGCTGTGTTATCAACTGATATTATGATAGAGAAGAGGGTTAAGTCTGACATTCAGAAAAAGCTTGATTTGGTGACCAAGGAACGGAATGACTTATCTTACAAAGTCAAGTCACTTAACAAATCCAAAAACTATTCAGAATGTCCGATTCGTCCTTCTAATCTATTTTATGATCATTCAGTGGATAATTCTTCCAAATTTCAATCTGCTGATCTTCCTACATATAAGAAAGTCAACATGCAATGGAGAGTTAAAGGTACATTTCCTGAAAAAGATGTACCAAAATCATCTGTTCCCAACAAGAACACTAACCTGAAAGGTAAATATTTTGCTAAACCTGGTTCATTATATTCCGCAAATCATTTAATCAGGTTAGCACAAAAGAATTTTTGTTGTTCTTATTGTGGAACTAATGATTTTATTAAAAATAATGATGCTCAATATTGGTACGGTACTGTTAGGGCAAGTTTTATATGTTGATTTAAAGTTCAAGGGTGTAATTTGTATTTGTTTAAACATAGTCCATAGTGAATGGGCCGTGGGCTTGTTACCACGGGCCCATCATATATAATGTACAATTAGCTTAGAAAATAGCTAGTTGTCTCATTTAGCTTTTCAGTATTGTAACGATTATTCTCTGAATCAAATAGCTAAGTGGGCAGCCTTTGTGATTAGTTTATCTGTTCATATCTCTTAATCACATAAACACAATTGTTGCACGGATCTGGATTCTACAATTGGTATCAGAGCAGACGGACGGATTGATTCTAAGGTTTGAATTCTAAAATTCTGAACAGTTTGACTTTTCCCGTTTTGACTATTCTTGAATTTTTGATTATCTGATTCTGTCGAAATCGCTTGTTTCTGTTTATTGGGTTGTGTTAGATTCATAATAACTAGTATATCTGCAAAATTTTACATCCCGATTCACGCGTTTGATAGGCCAATTTAGCGATTTAAGTTCAAAAGTTCTTATTGTGTTCTTGAGTAAAAATCCAATTTTTTGAATCAAAAGTTGTTTGTTTTGCTTAAAAAATCGATTGGGTTATTGTTATCTCTGCATTTGGCATCTATTCTAACCTTTCAGGATCGATTGGGAGAAACCCTAATCGATTTCAGTCGATTTTAAGAACACAGCCGCAGAGTCCGGATAACAGCCGCAGTTTCCGGACAGACTTGATACTGTCCGGATAATTGGGTTTTTTCTCGTCCGGACAACTTCATCTCTCCGGGTAAGTCGCAGTCTCCGGGTAAGTCACAAATCCTTAACTCTCCAGGTATAAAATTGTTTCCGGAAACCTTGGTTTAACCGGACCTTTTCTACCCGGACATATACTATCCGGACTCCTTTCATCCGGAAAGACCCTAGTATCCGGGAAAATTTTACTATTTACCTCTATCCGGATAACCTCTGTTCCCGGACCCTGTTCCCGGACTCTAGCTAGTATCCGGACACCTCTATCCGGACAACACTATCCGGACACTTCTATCCGGACAGTACTGCTGTTGAACGTGTTTGTTCTGTTTTGTCATATCTGTTCCAATCTGATCTACTGTTAGTCTAAGGACCGTTCCACTCATAGAACCACGTTAGGATATCACTCTTAGAATCTTGCGTTAGGTCCTCATTTCGAATCAATATACCCGTCTGACGATCACTCCGTTGCAACCAAAGATGTCTGCTTCTCGTGACGCTCTCGCCATTGGTACCGACACCAAGCCTCCATGCCTATACCCAAACGAGTACAGTCAATGGCGCGACAGATTCATGATTTTCATTGAATCGAAGGACAACTATGAGTTCATCAAGCAAGCTCTTGAAGAAGGTCCTATCGCGCCACCAATGAAGGATATTGCAGCCGCTGAAGGTGTTGAACCCAAGAAAGAGAAAAAGTCCTTTGCCGAAATGTCAGAGTTTGAAAGAGGGAGGATAGAAGGGGAGAAACAGGCGAAGAGATATCTGGTGCAAGCTCTTCCCAACTCGACCTACACTGCCATCGACAGCTACAAAGACACGGCTAAAGGCATGTGGGACCAGGTAGCCAAAATGATGCGTGGGAGTGCAGTTGGAAACTAGCTGAAGATCAATACTGCTATAACCAAGTTCGATGGTTTCAAGCAGCGTCCTGGAGAGACTCTTACTCAGGCTTATGAACGTTTCTGCTCTCTACTCAATGAGCTGAACAAGAATGGGATAGTTCGGTCGAACACGGAGAATGCCCTCAAGTTCCTCAACAACCTCTTACCAGAATGGAAAGTTTTTGCATCTCATGTCAGGCATAACAACCTGATTGAAAGAATCGGCATAAATGAACTCTACGAGACACTTCTTCAAGATGAAGATGAAGTGAATGAGCTACTTGCCGAGAAGAAGACTGAACCCAAGCCTGTAGCTGATCCTATTGCTCTTATTTCCACCAACAAGGGAAGACCTTCGAGCCGACACACCGAACGGGCTCAAAAGCATAATTCTTCTGATTCTGAACCGGAAGAGAAGAAAGATGAAGATTCTGATAGTGAAGTAAACGACTTCATGAAAGCCATTGCCCTCCTGACAAAGACCTTCAAGCAACAACAGTTTTACAAGAAACCAACGTCTAATGGTCAGCGCTACTCCACTTCTGCCAACAAGCGTCATGACTACAAAGACAAATATGAAGGTAAAAAGAAGGTCGATGAGCAAGATCAGACTGAGAAGAAGGACAAGACTGAGAAAGTTGACCGCAAGAAGAAAGATGAGCCCATGAAATGCTATAATTGCGGGAAACTTGGTCACTTTGCCAAAGATTGCCGCCAGCCTACAGTGAAGAATGTCCACTACTACGAGGCCAAGCTAGCTTTAGCAAAACAAAAGGCGACTGGAGAAGCAATGTTCGCTGAGGATGATTACTGGCTGCAAAGATCTGATAATGAAGATGAAGATGAAGTTGCTAATGCTTTCATGGGATATCATTCCTCCACTGATTAGGAAACCGCAACAGCACTTGCAAATCAGGTATGTGAATCTTGTCAACCAGATTTTTTGAATGCTATGCAATCATTTTATGGTCAGGCAGAATCCTTTAAGGCCACTTCTAAAGAACAAAAGCTTGAAATTAAAACTCTAACAGAAAAGCTTAATGTTCAAACGAAGTTAACTGAGAAGTATAAGTCTGAAAATGCTGATTTAAAAGATAGATGCAAAATCCTTTCATTAGCACCTAAAGACTTACGGGCCAGAATATCTGAACTCCAACGTCAGCTTGATCAGTGCTTGAATGAGAAAGAGGACACCACTTATCAATGCTCTTCTCTTCAAATTCAACACAAGGAGTATGTAGCTAAAATTCTAAATCTTGAAACCAAACTCCACAAAAGGGGTCAAACTGATCAAACCATTTTCTTAAACAAACCCAAAGAGTTCACGTATTTCAACAAAGAGTGGGGAATCGGATATGATAATCCTCACTATTTGAAAAAGGGAAGATGGCATGTACCCTCTCTGTATGACTTTGCCTGTTATGGTTTATCTACAAAGTACCCGGAGTACAAAATCAAGTGGACTGGTCCTCTAGAACCTGAAAAGGAAGAGGAAACAGAGGAATACAAGCGCACACACAAACAAGGAATTCAACTTCCATTTTGCTATGAACCTCTAAATTACTCGTATCAAAAGAACAAAAAGTACCTTTCCAATGACTACTTCGACCCCTACAAAGTGGCAACACCCAAGGATTCCTCTAAGAAGGATGAGGATGTAGCACCAGCAACCAAGACCAAGACGGATGAGTTTAAACTCTATGTTCCCCCTCTCATCTTGGAAGCAAAGATAGCAGAGTTGGAAGCGTCACTGAAAAGGGAAAGGTTGGTTTTCCAAAATGAGAAGAACGATTTAATTAAAGCTCTTGAGAAACTCAAAACTGAGAAAACCGAAGGTATGACAAGTGAGGAAAAAGAAAATTTTCTGTGGGAAATCGATACGCTTTCGTCAAAATTGTCTGAAATGACAAAAGAAAAGCAAGCTTTACTTGACAAACTTGAGAAACAACAACACGTCAAAACCGGAGGTGTATCTGGTGAAGAACAGGAAATCCTTCGGAGTGAAATTAATCGACTCACATCACAACTGTCTGCCTTGGCAACAGCAAAGATGGAAGAGTACTCGAGAAATGGTCAGCTTCAAGAGCAAATTGACCAACTGCTATCTGACAAGATTTCTTCACCCGAACCTTCCTCAAATTCATCCGACACATCTTCGTGCAAAGCCTTTTTAGGAAAGAATTCTAGTTCTCAAGACGATCAAGATGAGTGTGTTAAAAGGAATTTAAACTCTGATTTTTTCCTAGCTTCCGCACCAAATTCCTCAAAGCACACAAGCACAGCGTGTTCCTCACCATCCTCAACCAGTCCAAGTCCTGACATTCCTGAGGTGAATTTTTCTGAATTCATGAACTCAGAAGGTGATGATGAGGGAGAGTTCAAGTCGTTCCCTTTCGACAAACCTCTTCCAAGTCACACAGATTTTTTATCCCCGGTTGTGAAACATAAGGTCAATTTTGAAAAGGGAGCTTGTTCAAACTCAAAGGCCCCAGCTGTGATCAAGATTTTAAAATCTAAACCTGTTTCCCAAAACACGTCACAGCCAAGGCAAAAGACTGAACAAGTTCCCGTTAAACCTCCAACTCCTTCAAAAGTCACTGATCATTCTGTACCTGCTGTTTCAGATAAAAATGGTCGAGCTAAACAAACAAAACCAAAGTGGCCAGTCAAGGAATCTGTCAAGGATGATGCATCAAAGTCGTTCAATACTGTCTTTCATCCTAGGATGAACAAAAACGATTGTGCCTGGAATCATAGGAATAATTTTGTTAATAGAGATGTTAATTTTCCGATGAAAATTTATTCCATTCAGCAATTGATTCAATTATCACACGATCGTTTGTGTTGTTCTAGTTGTGGTTGGAATGACTTTGATGACATTGCCAATAATGATTGGTTTGGGTCATATCAAAGGTTTAATCATACACCCAAACGCAAACCCCGTAATAACCAGCAAAGAGACTATCAAAAACGGGGTTACCAATCAGCGGTTAAACCACAGCGGGAGACCAAACCTGCTCCTAGATGGGTTGCTCCTACTGAGGTTAAACCGGCACCCAGGTGGAAAGCTGCTACAAAATTTGTTCCTCCTAAAGGTGTAAATTCTGCACCGAGGAGGAAACAAGTGCCAAAACCAGTTCCCTCCACCGGTGTAAATCCTACACCTAAAGGGAAAGCTGGGACAAAGCAAGCTTCCCCAAATGGTGCCAAACCTAACCCTCCTGGACCCAGGCAAATCTGGGTACCAAAGGTCCGCTAAACTTGTTTTGCAGGACGGTCATGTGTGGTTCTTAGACACTGGATGCTCCACACACATGACCGCAAGGAGGGAGCTGCTCACGATCTACAAGGAACAATATTAAGAAGACGTGAGGTTTGTCTATACCTGTGCTTTAACAAGCTGCTCATGTGTTTAGGGGGAGCATAATCAGCTATCAGGTATGTTACTCTACTGTTGAGGGGGAGCGTCACACACATTTTTTCTTAAATATGTTAAAAAGTTTTTTGTGTGTGTGGATACTCCCGTGTGCATTTCACACTACGCGCACATTCTGAGGGGGAGCATCCAATTGGATGTTCATCAGTTGAGGGGGAGCGACACAGTGTTCTTCTTTCAATGCCTAAAAGTTTTTGTGTGTCGAAACTCTCCGCAACACCCTACTGCACGATTCGAGGGGGAGCAATGGCATTCCCATGCTCAGTTTGAGGGGAAGCAAGTTTTTTCCACATTCTCAGTTTGAGGGGGAGCGAGAGATCCATTTTTTCAAAATTCTACAGGTTTCATCTCTTTGAAAAATGGAATCATTCTTTAAAGTGTAAAAGTGTCCGGATGACTTTCCGGACCGGATGGGTATCCGGGTAGGACTATCCGGAATCCCCACTATGTCAGGAAACCTTTGCTGTCCGGACACATGTTATCCGGATACTTTGGTTTGTCCGGAATATTTTTCCATCCTTTATCCGGATACCCCTGCTTTGTCAACTCAGTACCTGTTTCATCACTGCCAGTCCTCCATCTGTCTTAGATTGAGCCATTTAATGCAAAGGTACGCGTTGGAACTTGTTTATCCGTCCGCTTTACTAACTTTGGGTCTCTTACAGATTTTCCATGGCGGATCAACAACCTCTCACTTCGAGGGGGAGCAAGTCAATCCCCATGTATGTTTTGAGGGGGAGCAGGATAATATCCGTGCTATAAATATGCCTGAAACCCTACCTGTGATAGCATATAGACGAGAGTTAGGGAATCCCATGGTCCAGCCAGAGCCGGAGGGACCTTCCCCGGGACATAGAACATGAGGGTGTTAAGGTCGAACGCGAAACAAGAAAGATTGAGCCGTAAAGATAACGAGGCTCCTGAGCGACACCAGCCACGTCATATCCGGGTTGCCACATTTGCTATCCCGTCTCATCCGTTGGGACGGGGTATTGAAGAAGCCTCCGTGGACCCAGCGGAGCAATTGCACACCCCCCATAGCCACTCATCCGTCTCAAAACAGACGGATGTTTCAATATTACACGGGGAACAAGCACAACTTCCACCGACCTCTCACTCGGAGAGTGCGGGTGTTGAAATAAGAGACCATCAGCCCCCGGTCTTGACTTCTTTGTGTGCACCATTGAGTCTAGAGCCTATTGTTACTGAACATTCTTCGCCTAGGACACTTGATGAGGAACAACACCAAGTCGTGGCTCTCAGTGACCCGACCGGAACGTCTATAGTGTCTCCGACTGCCGGAACACGAGGATTGGACGGAAATCCTACCACAGTTAACATCACGCCAGCTGTGAACGTAGTTGGCTCTACCCCTACGGTAGATGCTTCAACGGGTACTCTAAGTGAGCCCGGCGTTATTTTACCCGACTTCGTGTCAAAAGGGTCTCTGGACAGCACCCTTGAGGCTGTCCAACAGGTTATGGAGCACAAAATGCAGGAACATGTAGCTGCTGAACTTGCCAAAGCGATGCATGCTATCAAAGGAAAGGGCCACCTCGTCGACGCTGCAACCGCCTCTGTGCCTCCACCGACTCAACCGCAACCTACTTACTCGGTGGACACCCTGAAGACGATGCTCTTAGCCCAACTGCTCCAGGAATCCGACACAACCACCTCTACCGAAGCAGACCTGATCTCAATTCTACGATCCTAGGTCACTGCTCCATCTACGTCCATCACATCACGCCTTGATGCCATTGACTCAGCCCTCGAGACCTACAACCGAGCGCTCGCTACTCTATCCGAGAGGTTTCGATCACTTGAAGACATATGCAAGAGTCAAGCCGGCGGTCTTAAACGAAGGCACGATGACCAAGAGGATCCTGATCACCGTGAGGGGGAGAAGCGACAACGTCTAACCGAGACCGCCTCCCTGATCCAGCCTGCAGCGACATTTGTGGTTTATCAGGAACCTCCAACTACGGCCGCTTCAACAGAAACACCCGAAGCCGAGTTGCCTTTAGCACAGATGGTCATCGACATGGATATCTCAGATGACGAAGCCCCAACGGTTGAAAAGCCCGAGGGTACAACACAGGAATTGGTCGCACAAGAACCATCAGACATGCCGACGCTCACCATGATTGATCCTGCATGTGAAACCAACCCGGAAATCGAAGACGCATAGTACGAAAAAGCTGCCACAGCCGTAAACTTCGAGGTAAATCTGGTGTTTCCCACTGATGAAGACGACAATATTGATTACGACCAGTTTCTTCTTCAGAACTTATATGGTACGCCTCCCGTTCACTCGACTCAACCCGCTACGACTTCAGATCAACCAGAAAGCTCCAATGCAGAAATCCCGACATCTCCTCAGCAAACGACAACTCCTGATCTTCCTCCCCCTCATCAGCAACAAAACCGTTGGGAGAAGATCAAGGTCCTCATTCCTCATCTGGAGGAATCTTTGAAGAAGCTGTTTGTTCACCGAATTCGTCCGATCGAGCCGACCTTCTGTCTTGGCATCTACAGCCCTGATCCAGCACGCCAACTCCGATACGTAGAAGCCATGAAGCGGTGTCTCCCGAGAGACCAGGTACGAACTAAGCATAAAATTTCAGAGGTGCTAAAGATTCAGTCAAACCGAATTATGAAGATCGTCTTTCCCGTGTTCACTGTTCGACGTGAAGATGGAAAAGAATGGATTTTTTCTGAAGCTGACTTTAAGCATCTCCATCCATTCGACCTCCTGGTTATTCTGAGAGACCTTCGTACCAGAACCATCCGACCGCTTGCTGTAACAAAGGCGCTCGAAGCGGTTCGTCGATTCCTCGTCCGATCTATTATGATGTCTTATCTTACGGACTTTCAAATGGCAATCGAGAACCGATCAAAGAAGGTAAATCTGCTCAAACTGAATCTGAAAGCTCCTGAACTGTCGATGTATCCCGAGAACGCAATGCTGCTTCAACCGGAATTTGGGATCGTCTTCCTCAACGCTCAGAAAGAAAAGAAGTTTATGAGTTTCAGTCAGGTAGATCGATTTTGCGACGGCACACTGCTCAAGGTTCAAGACGCTCTTCGGAAGATCATCAAGCACGAATCCGAAAATCCAAAGGTATCCTATGTACCAAATCTGAATGAAAGAACTGCTCAGACTGCTTTGGATATTGTTGAAGATCGTCTCGACTACCGCCGCGCCATCAGATTCTTCGAGGTTCATTTCGCTCTTCGAAAACGTTATGTCTACAACTGGCAAGAGATAGAGCGCGAATTTGAACTTCAAATCAAAGGGGGAGATTGTTAGGGCAAATTTTATATGTTGATTTAAAGTTCAAGGGTGTAATTTGTATTTGTTTAAACATAGTCCATAGTGAATGGGCCGTGGGCTTGTTACCACGGGCCCAGCATATATAATGTACAATTAGCTTAGAAAATAGCTAGTTGTCTCATTTAGCTTTTCAGTATTGTAACGATTATTCTCTGAATCAAATAGCTAAGTGGGAAGCCTTTGTGATTAGTTTATCTGTTCATATCTCTTAATCACATAAACACAATTGTTGCACGGATCTTGATTCTACAGGTACTTATCATTTTCCTTCTTACAGAGCTCCGCTTAACAAGCCAGGACCCAAGACACGTTGGGTACCAAAATCTACTTAATCTGTTTTTGCAGATTTAGAAGCAAAGCGTTGAACTCTCGAAAGAAGATTACTTGTGCCATTAAAGGGGAGTTAAGAGAATTGGTTTCTGAATACATCAGTTCAGGACCCGTGCTTCAACGTTTTTGGCTTTTGAAAATATCAATTCAAAACCCGTGCTTCAACGACTATGGCTTCTGAACAATTCAGTTCAGGACCCGTACTTCAAAGACTAAGACTTCTAAACAAATCAGTTTAGAACTCATACTTATCAGGTGATATCCTTAACTGTCACATCTTTCAATTTAAGGAACAAGTGGTGAAAGGTAACATTGCATTATGTTTCATTTCTACTGCTTTGAAAATTTGAATCTCAACAAATTTAATTCAATGAGATGAAAATTTTCAATTTTCATTCAATGAATTAACTGTGTGCTAAAAGATGATTTTACAAGTATTGTTGTATTATCTGTGTTTTATTTGCTTTAACTTTCGCTTCTGAAATAATTCGAAAGGTCAGCAAAACATGAATGAAATTTTTGATATATGCGCAAAACTATGTAAATCTAGACTTATATAGAATACGATGCTCACAAAGCCTAATTGTCAGAATGAAGAATGGAAATGAAAATATGAGGGAAACACAAAGTTTTATAACCAAGTGATTGAGATGCAATAAAAAAAAATAAAAAAAATCATTAGGTTTGAAAGTTTGTGCCTGTGGCCTATCTGGTTTGGGAGATTAAGTCCCAAGGGGTACTCGATACCTAGCCCCTAAGATCAACTGGTCCGGGATTGGCTGACCCAAATCCTGCTATAGAACCAGATAGAAAGCCATGTCCTACTGGTACAGATGAGATTAGGATATATCGATGTAGCCTTTCTGGTTTGGGAGAGTAAGTTCCAAGGGGTGCTCGACACCTAGCCCCTAAGGCCAACTGGTCTGGGATTGGCTGATCCAAATCCCGCTATAGAACCAGATAGAAATTACGTTTACGGTGTATCTTAGTCTTAATAAAACTTTTGATAAAAAGATGCCAATGTGCACAAAATAAAAGATGCCAATGTGCACAAAATAAAAGATGCCAATGAGCACACATCTCTTATATCTTGGGGAAATAACAATGTCGCGATAAACTTGTAAACTTGTGAAAATTCTGATTTCAGTTATCTAGTGTGACTAAGAGCAAAGTATTCTTATAGGTTTCAGAAGTACATTTGATTGTTGCAAATCATATTTCGCATGCTAGCACACCAAATAGATTTAATAAAGGGGTTGAAAATGAACATTTTTAACTTGATATGCAATGATGTCTTGTATTTGAATCCAAACACATGCATTTGATTTCATTTGATTGAAAAATCTGTTAAATTTCATTAAGTTGGATTTCTTTTGTAAAGTTTTCAAATGATCAAATGGTAGTAGTTATAAAATGTAGTTCAATGAATTTTATTTTCTTTGAATAAAATTTTCAAGTACTGTGCCTAAATGAAATATATGCATATTTTCAGGGGGAGAAATCAAATTGCTCCAGAATTCTTAGTTTGAGGGGGAGCAAGATTGTTCATTAAGGAGGAGATTGTTAATGATTCTCAAAGACGCGACTGAAATTGAAGAAGGTTTTCGATGATCATGGTGCTCACTTTCATCGAAAAAGGGGGAGAAATGTTTAATTCAATTTCATGTCAAAGAGCTTTCAAGGCAAAGATTCAAATTCATGACAGGGGGAGAAATGTTTAAAGAAGATTCCGTCTCAAGATAGAAAAAGGGGGAGAATTATTCTTCAAGAGTTTAAGAAAAATCGATAGATCATCCTGTGATCTCTTTTTCTTAAACTTGTGCTATATTGTGAATATCATTACTGAAGCAAGAATTTCTCAAATCAAAGAAAGAAAAAGGGGAGAATTCTTCAAGAGTTTAAGAAAAATCGATTGATCATCTTGTGATCTCTTTTTCTTAAATTTGTGTTTATCAGTACCAAAGTGCCTTGTGTGAAGAATCAAATTCTCCAAATCGAAGAAAGAAAATCTCCGCCAGATCCCCGTCTGAAGATTTTTTGACAAGTGGACTTTGACAAGCCAAAGACTGCTGTTCTCAAAATGATTAAATCTTGAATCCAAGGGGGAGATTGTTAAGTCTAAAATATGTCTTCAAGATTTAATGATAAAGTCAAAGTCAAAGTCAGTGTATTATGTGTTGTGAAAGTCAAACTTAGCTTAATGTCTTGTATAGATCTTAGGTATAAATAGCTTTATTGTGACTAATCTTGTAACTAAGAAACTAAGCTTTGGTTCATAACTCTCATCTTATAATACAGAGCATAGATAAAACGAGATCTACTTTCTCTCTCTACTTTCTCTCTCTAGAATATTGTGTGAATTCTTAGTTGATTGATCATTTTGGGACACACAGAATTCAAATGCTTCATAGATCAAATCAAGTAAAACAATCATTCGGTTACACGTCATCCATCATAAAATCCATAGTTGTTCCAACCCCCAACATCTAAAGATTAGTTCATGTTGGGGTGGACAAAAACACAAGAAACAAGGTAGAAGGTGGTGTGTGAAAACATAGTGATAGTAAACATTAAGAATGTACGATGAAATCCCTTCTCTCTCGGCTCTAATCCACTTAGCGTGGTGAAATGTCCTCAATCAATCCTCTATCGTGGCTCCAAAGTACGTGAAATTGCTCTGAAAATCGCCCCTCCGCTGCCTACCGTCGCACGCGTCGAGATAATGACCTAAATTCCGGAAAACATCAAGTATAGAAGTGAAACAGGCACTTGCGCGGTTTGTCCCGCGACTTCAAGCCGCGTGGAAAGCCGCGCGCTTTTCTGATGTTCCCGGGTCAGGTTTGGTTCGTGGATCTGGGTACGGTTCGTGGGCTTGGATCTCGGGCTTCGTTTTGGTCTCTCTTTTAGCTCTTTTCCGCTTCTTTTTCTCGATGTTCATCTTCTTTCGGATAACCTGCACATTTCACTAGATAAACCATAAAATCCCGCCTTTTTTCTTCAACACAAGCCAATCTCATTGGTTTATGGACTGAAAATAACGCCAAAAATTGGCGTTATCAACAACCCCAAACCGAGCGTTGCTTGTCCTCAAGCAAATTAGCGATAAAATAGTGTTGGTTTCTGTTTTGCTTAACAATGAGGATTCTATCTAATTAGTTCAAACAATATATAATGCGGAAGCGTTTTAACGAACTAACAGATATAATGAGGTAGAATAACACACAATATCAAATATAAGAAGTGTAAATAACACAGATAAATAGCTCAATGATTCACTGTATTTGATATAATAAGAACACCAAGAACACCGAATGGTTTGATAAGAATCTGCTCTAAAGGTGTGTGTGTCGTGCAAAAGCTTAATAGAAGAACTCAACATGAGTCTTCTATTTATACTACTTCTAAAGGGGACAAGATCTGGACAACAAGGACTGAAGGTACTAAAAACACTATTTAGGTATTGTTGATAGTACAACGTTAATTTAATGCGCCGGCTTCTACTAAGGCTATGACCCATCAGAGTTTGACACGTGGAGTTGTCAGGTCATGCCTTGTACGAATGATCTTGAGTATCTTCGTACAGCAGAAATCGTGAGAAGCACGATTGTCTTTGTATAGATCTTTGATCTTTTATACCACAGAGGCTCTGTCAAGTATGACAGAGGCTCTGTGGCCTTGTCCGCATTGAAGAGTCTCTAGACGATTCTTCACTTCGGTCTTCTCGGTTGCTCGGCAGAGCCTCTGTGAAAGACTTCTATGCTTCTGTGTTCTGAGTGACTCGATAGAGCCCTTGTCGAAGACTTCTATACTTAGCCTATTTTTCAATACTTCTATACTCATAAAGATTGGAGCTAACAATCTCCCCCTAAGTATCGAAAAATAAAAAATTGAAAAGTGCAAGGTTTTCTAGGCTAAGTACATGACAAGAGGTATTTTTCCTCTGTAAAAACTTCTTTCATTTAAAGTTATGCCAGAGCCACTTACATTCGTTTACATGATGAAAGTAAAGTTAACAGAGGTTGGTAGAGGTTATCAGACGTTGGCGTCTTTGAAGTCGTTGAAACTTCTGTTGTCGAATCCTAACTCTCTAAGCTCGTGATAGAAGCTGATGCAGAGGTTTCAGAAGTTGATTGTTGAATCGATGACTTCTATCAGTCTATCTGCATTACCCCGATCCATTTGCTCTGTTCCTCTGTGCTCCACGAGGCTTGCTTTGAACTCTGTCAAAGTACTTGTTGCATACTTCTGACAGTCCATCTCTATGAATAGTCTTTACTTCCCAGCAGGATCTTGATAGACTAACCCAACTCTTGGAGATGTAATGATCGAGTTTGGTATGGCAGAGGATGGGCAGTCGTCTTCTGGTGGTCGGAGAGCGAGGTTTCTTACTTCGAGATCTCGTGCTAATTGGAAGTCGACAAGGCTATACAACAGAAACTTCTCATGCATTTCTTTCCTGATCACCCTGTATGCCCTTCGTTGTGCATCTGCTGTGGAGTTCTCTTTTTTCCAGAGGAGAAGGTCGGGTAGGTCGTAGGGATTTAGATTTCTCAGATCAGCATCTGAGAATTGATTCACGGTTCTGTTCTCCATTTTGGCCTTATATATGTTATAGGAAACCTTAGGTGTAGTTCTTTTTTGAGAAAACTTACAGTATATGACCTTGTCGATTTTTTCGATTGAGAAGACTTCGTGTGTTGGCTTGGGTTTTGTTCTTGTGAAGATGTTTTCGAGGTCAGCACGAAGTTCGGGATCTTGGACCATTGGTGGCATTGGATCTCTGGCAGTTCTGTTGTAGAGATACCTGTACACCACTTCTTCCATTTGAGGTGGAGGTGCACCAGGTGGAGGCATGGGTCTGCGCAGAGCATCCATTTTCTTCTTAATTTCTGCCACTCGATCCTCTGTGAGTTTTTTCTTTGGATCCAGAACAGGTATGTTTGACAGAGGGGTGGCACCTAAAGCCCAGTCTTCTTCTTCTGGTTTTGGTGTAACATAAGCATCGAAGGAGCTTTTCATGAGTTTCTCCGTTGGTTGATGCTTATGTTTCTTGGGTTCCTCTGTCATTATCCCCTTGGCTTTGTCTTTTGCCTTCGGCTGAAGATCTTCTTGTAGAGATGGGGTTGCCTCTGTGGGATTTGTCTTTTGGATTTCTGAGGGTGCCTCTGTAGTTTTGGGGGTTGCCTCTGTAGGTTTTGGCACTTGTATTTCTGAGGACTTGGTTGGTGATGTGGGTTTTGTTGGTGAGGCTACTGTGGTTTTGCTCAGATGTTTTCTTTTGTGAGCAATGGTTTTTGTTCTGGTTTTGGGTGTGGGAGATGGGGGTTTTGTTGTTTCAGCTTCTGGTGTTTTTGGTGTTGGAGAGGGAGTTCTTCTGGTGATTTTGGTTTTGGTGATTGGGATGGTTGATCTTCTTCGGAGGATGTTAGGATTTGGAATTCTTCACGGGTTGGGACATCTGCTCCGAATACAGAAGTTGATTCCACAAAGGTGGGTGTAGCCTCTGTGGTCTGTTGTTGTTGTTGGTTTTCCGTGGTTTCAGGTACTTGGGTTTTTTCATGGGTTGTTTCCACATAGGTGGTTGTTGCCTCTGTGGACTGTTGTTGTTGTCTTCCTTGGGTTTGAGTTGGGGGTACTTGTTTTAGGGGTTCTGCTGATACCGGTGGAGCTGGTAGACCTCTGTTTGCAGCTTCTTTCCTTTGTTTCTCCCCCTCAGGATGATCTGATGAATCATCAAAATCATCATCAGAGTCATCCTGACCCTTATCTTTAGTACCCTCTGCTCTACATGAAGCTTCTGGCTTCTTTGGTGGAGTTGCCCCTGCGGCTATTAGGTTTGCGCAGACGTCATCACAGAGACCAAGAAGAGCGTGGAGCTCTGCTTCTGTGTTATAGCGCATTCTGCCGACGCTTTCCCTGAAGTCTTTGACATAATTTGCGTTAGCAGCTGTGAAGGCTTTGATGAGCTCTGTGACTTGGTCGAATACCCCTTGTCCAAGTTCTGTGAGCTGAGCTCTGGTCATGTAGTTGGAAGGATTCATGGCCAGAGTTGCATTTGTGGTTTGTTCTTGGACATGCTCAAGGGCTTTCTTCAGATCTTCTAGGGTGATGCCCGTAGAGGTTGGGGTAGATGCTTTTTTCAGCGTATCTAGTAGGTCTTTCACAGAGCTTTGGAAGGCTGAGGTTGTGGCCTTCTCGAAATTAGCAGCAGCAGAGGTGGCAGAGGTTGTTGCAGCTGTTCGCATCTGGGCTAGAGAATTTTGCACCTCTGTGGACAGGTTATCCATTTTGATGTTCATGTCAGTAAAGGCCCGCGTAGTAACTTCTGCAAAAGAATCAAAAGAGGTTTTCAACTCTTTCAATGTGGTGTCCACAGAGGTGACAAGGGTTTGGAACTCATCCCTTGATACATGTGGACTTGGTGTAACCTCTGGGGGAACACATTCATCCCCAGAGTGTGTCTCTGTTCCTGAGACGCCTTCTTTCGCTCCTGTTTTTATGTTGAGAGCGGAAGGACTTCCCTCTAATCCTCGAGCAGAGGCTTTTTCAGCTTCAGACTCTATAGAGGTTCTGTTAAGGACATTGTCTTGATCCACTCCAGAGGTGGGTACAAGAGTATCCTTAAGTTGACTCGGGGATTTGTCTAGAATCCCTTCGACTTCGTGCACTCTAGGCCCCTCTGAAGGATATGTTGGACTTATGTGTGTGTGCGTGTCAGAGGAAACAAATTCCTCTGTTGGGATTTCTGTTGTGATCTGGGGCAATTGATCACTTACTAAGGGCAAGTCCTTTTGAGAGGACTCCCCTGGAATGGTTTCCCCGGCTAAGATTAGCACAGAGGTAGAAAGGGTTACCTCTGCCCGGTCAGTTTGGGTTGGGGTCGAGCCGTGCTGCTCTTGTTCAATATTACCTTCTGCCACTAGACTGGCGGTAATAGACATGTTGGGTGCACTGGGAGTTGGTTGTGGGAGTGTGCCTCTTCTATTCCAGGCATCAGTTCTAGCTTCTACTTATGTGGAGCATCCAACCACTTCTTCTCCATCTGTAGTCTCAACCTCTGTCGCTACCCTATGGCTCGGTGCTTCTATCCTAACTTCTGTTGATGCTCCTGCACCAGTGCGTAAAGAGTCGTACATTGGATGTGAGCCAATTATTTGTCGTACGTGGGGATGCAGAGGTCCTTCTTCTGCCTGATCATCTTCTTCATCAGAGTCCACATCTGAGACTATGACTGGTGGGGTTTTGGTGGTGGTTTTAGCCAAATCCTCTGGACTTGCTCGTAGCACATCAAAACCAGGTTGGGTGAAGGGGTTCTGAAGTACCTCTAGTGTTGCAGACCATATATTTTGTGGGGTTTAGTCATCCTCTTCCATATCAGAAGAGATTCTGAAGTTTGGAGCTTCTGTTGATTGATGGGAGAGGGCTTCTGCGTTCCAGCCAGAAGTATCTAGGGTATCGGCGATTTCAGGATGCTCAAGGAAGGAGTTGAAGTCTCCCTGATGGTCTGCAAAGTTGATAGGTGAAGGAGATTGCAGAGGTTGTTCATTGGTTTCTTCGACCATTTCTGCATCCTCTGCGATGGTCCGCAGAGGGGTGTGAGGTTTCTTGGTCTTCTTCTTTCTCCTTTTTCTTTTTGGCTTTGGGGCACCATCCTCTGAAGACTTATGTTTTCTTTTCTTCTTTTCTTTTGGAGGAGGTAGTTATGCAGAGGATCATGCTTCTGTTGCATGAGGAGGGGACTGTTGGGGTTGAGCAGCGCTGGTAGAGGTACCCTCTGTAGTTTTCTTGTGGGCTTTCTTCTTCTTGTTCTTGGGAGTGGTGGCAGAGGATTTTCTCCTTTTAGCAGGGGAGAGAATTGCTTCCCTCTGAGCGTGAAAGTTCGCTTGTGTTTGTTCATGCTTAGCCAAGGCCACTGCCCATTCTTCATCTGTCATTCTATCTACAACCCTAGATCCTAAGGGGGCTCCTAGACGTGGGGGTGTCACATGACTCAGTTCTGGAGTCCTTTGATCGCGTATGTATTCTAACTTAAGGGTCTTGTTTGTAGCGTATCCCAGAAGTTTCTTTGGCAGAGGTCTGCAGAATGGGTATTCATCTTCGTGCTCTGTTTGGGTGTTTTTGTTCAGGGGATACATTCTGGCCATTGGTCCCTCCACTGGCCATTTTTGTAGACGGGGCAGAGGCTCTAGTAGAACACCTAGAATACGTTGATATTGCAGAGGAGGTAGAGCATCTTTCGATCGTCCCTTGGCCTTCTGGGAGGAGATTCTGCGATCAATGGTGTTAACCATTTCCTGCATCATGAGGGTGGAATAGTCCAGAGGTAGATCATAATATACCCAGTACATTATGGTCATGATTTGGTGAGAAGTTTGGTCTGGACTACCCACCTTCCCTGTTAGGCACCGATTTAGGATTGAGAAGAGCGTATTCCACATAGGAGGTAATCGATTTCTTCTGAAGTCATTTCTTTTCCTCAGGGTTGTGTTGTACCCCAACATTTCAACCAAACGACAGAGCTCTTCGTTTGTAGGTTCCTCTGCGTACTTCTTTATACCTAGTAGTCCTCTGGTGGGTAGGCTGAACTCCAGTGAGAACATGGTTCTGTTGAATTTTAGTTCGAGGTGCTCGGATTTGTCTGGTTTGGAGATGTAGCCCTTGATTTGTCTATCTGCGGGGTCAAATATGCTGCTCATCCAGAATTGACTTAGGTATCTGGCAGGGATTTTATTGACAGTTTTGGATAATAGGGTGTAAAGGTAATGGTTTTCCAAAATGTGAAGAAGGATGGCATGTGCTTCCCCAAAAGCGGTTTTTGAGGGAACCAGGTAGTAGTTATTGGGTTTTAAGGGAAGAACACTTTCAAAGTGTTCATGTGCGATGAAGTTTAGAAGATGGGTTGTCGGAGCAAAGTCTGCTGTGTCGCCGGAGTTATCCTATTGTAGGTTTCCGGCTATTTCTTGGTTTTGGGAGTTCTCAGAATGAGATGGGGAGTTCACCGGAGCATTGGAGGTTGAAGCCATTGGATTAATCTTGAAGAAAGAGAGTAGAAAATGGAAGTTGCAGGTTATTGCAAGGTTTGCCGAAGAAGATGAAGAGAGTAAGTTCGTAAACGTTTAGAGGTAGTGGTAAGTTGGGTTTTATACTGAAGAGAATGGTAGAATCTGAAGAGGTAAATAGGTGAAAGTGAATAATATTTAGGATCCGTAATTGAGTACATACGGCTGGTTCAACTTTCCAGGAGAACGTGTGCCACACACGTCCAATGGGAGAATGCCACGTCAGAAGTGTTAGAACACGATTAGACGTCGTGTGCGGCCCATTAATGCTTGGCGCGTGGGCATTTCTTCTTTGTGAGTTATGTCACTCACAGTAAATAACCCAGACTGTTACAGAATTTCCTTAAAGGTCAAGTGTCAGAGTCAACAGAGGCTCTGTGGTGGAGTGAGCTCTGTGATCTGAAACTTGTCTTTTTGTCTCCTCTGATGCTTGTACCTTTACCAAAAACGTTTGAAAGATCATTGGAGAGGATAGATAGATCTTTAGTACAACATTTTCATTCACAGAGGCTTTGAGGCTCTGTCGAGGCCAGCAGAGGCTCTGAGAGTGAAAATTTCTCATAACTAAAAATTTAGAGAACTTTTTGATCATCCAAGGTTTTCATTGTGTTAAACACTGTTTTTAGGACATATTTGGAAATTTGTGTCCTGGAAAACTGTTTTGGAAATGAATTTTGTTCGAGACATACTCTTAGAGTGTCTAGTTTGGGCGACAAAGACTCTTTGGTTGAGTGAGCTCTTTCCCCATAAGACTTTCTTCCAGTATCCTTGTGTGTGCATTTGTACGTACAAATCCTTAAAGAAGACATTTAAGGTTGATCAACAGAGTTTCCGTATGAAATTTGCAGTTCTAGAGGATCCGTCTTACAGAGGCTCTGTCGAACTCAGCAGAAGCTCTATGACCTTAAATTTCCCATAACGGAAGGCTCGAAAATCTTTTTGATCATTTCTTGTTTGGAATGTCTTAAACAGTGTTTATAGGACGTATTTTGAAATTTGTGTCCTAGAAAATTGTTTTCAAAAAGGATTTGTACGAGTTACTCACCTTTGATTCTCCTTTGTTCGGTAAAAATACCTGACTTTTGTAGATATGGTTGATCATATCTCTTCTTTGGCTCCCCCTTGAATGATCAACCTCTGTAGATCAGTTCAAGGTCTTCTTCTGCTCCCCCTTGACCTATGCTTGGATCAAATGAGATAAGTTGTGCACATAACATAGGTCAAGGTTATCAGAGGTTCTGTAGAGATTGTCATACTCTAAGCAATCCCACAGAAGCTCTGTTGGTTACAGAACTTTTGATGATTAAGAATTTACATACAGAAGAGTTTAAATATATACATACTTACAAGAAGATCAAATCTTACTTACAGAGGGTTCAACTCATGTTTATCATTCCCAACTTACCCACCAAGAAAAGGAATCTTTTCTCATCTAGTGCTTTGGTGAATAAGTCTGCAAGCTGGTATTCAGTGGACACAAAGTGCATTTCGATTGTGCCATGTTCAACATGATGCTTCAGAAAGTGATAACGAATATCTATATGCTTTGTTTTTTAGTGTTGTACTGGATTGGCAGAGATTGCTATGGCACTTTTGGAATCACAGTGGATGGGAATCTTGTATATGTTGTATCCATAGTCCTTGAGCTGAGTTTTCATCCACCGAAATTGAGAGCAACAGCTAGCAGCAGCAACATATTCCGCTTCTGCTATAGATGTAGACACACAGTTCTGCTTCTTCGAAGTCCAGCTGACTTGTTTACCACCCAGGAATTGACAACTCCCAGAGGTACTTTTTCGATCAAGCTTGCATCCTCCATAATCTGAATCTGTGTATGCCTTAAGACCAAAACCAGAGTTCTTCGGATACCATAGTCCAAGATTTTTGGTCCCTTTAAGGTATCTGAAGATCCTCTTTACAGCAATATAGCGGGATTCCTTTGGGTTAGCTTGATATCTTGCACAGAGGCATGTGGCATACATTATGTCAGGTCTACTTGCGGTTAAGTATAAAAGGGACCCAATCATACCTCTGTAGAGTTTGCACTCTACAGATGTGCCATTTGGATATGAGAATAATTTATTTCCATTGGCCATTGGGGTCTTCATTACAGAGGCATCAGAGAGACTGTATTTTGAAAGTATGTCAGAGACATATTTAGCTTGATTTATAAAAATTCCCTCTGATGATTGTTTTACTTGGAGTCCGAGGAAGAAAGTTAATTCTCCCATCATACTCATTTCAAACTCACTCTGCATGAGTTTTTCAAAATCTTTGCACTGTTGTGCATTTGTAGACCCAAAAATAATGTCATCCACATAAATCTGTACAAGCAGAATCTCATCACATTTTCTTTTGTAAAACAAAGTAGAATCTGTCGTACCTATGTCGTAATCATTGTTGAGAAGAAAAGTTGAAAGCCGTTCGTACCATGATCTTGGAGCCTGTTTCAGTCCATACAGAGCTTTGTCGAGATAATAGACATATTTTGGGTACTTGGAACTTTCAAACCCTGGTGGCTGTTGGACGTATACTTCTTCTTGGATTTCACCATTCAGAAAAGCAGATTTTACATCCATCTGAAATACTTTGAAACCTCTGTGGGCTGCGAAGGCTAAGAAGATCCTTATTGCTTCGAGTCGTGCAACAGGGGCAAAAGTTTCATCGTAATCAATGCCTTCTTCTTGGCGATATCCCTTGGCCACCAATGTTGCTTTGTTTCTAATGACCACCCCATCCTCGTCCTTCTTGTTTCTGAAGACCCATTTTGTCCCTATGGCTTGTTTCCCTCATGGCAGAGGTAGTAGGGTCCATACCTTGTTTCTCTCAAACTGTAGAAGCTCTTCTTGCATAGCATCTACCCAGTTTGGATCATCTAGGGCTTCAAAGATTCTTTTTGGCTCGATCACACTGATAAAATTTGTAAAGAAACAAAAATTAGCAGTGGCTGATCTTGTTTTGACCTTTTCAGAAGGGTCACCGATTATAAGGCTTGGAGGATGGCTTTTCGTCCACTGTGTTGTTCTTGGAAGATGGTCATTTGAGTCATCAAGATTAACTTCTGTGGTTGCACACTGCGGTTCTGGTGCAACCTCTGTTGTTGATGGTACTTCTGTGCTTATGCTTGGTTCTTCAGCTTGTGGGAGGATTGGAATAAGAGTTGGAATTTGTTCCTCTGAGGAAGTAGAGACTGAGTCTTCGTTTTCCTCTGGTATTGATTCCTCTGTAGTCGCTGGAGTAGATATTTCAGGAGCCTCTGTAGTTGAATCCTTAGTTGTATTATCTTCAGCTTCTGTTTGCTCCCCCTCAGCATGTGCGTCTGTATGATTCACAGAAGAGGATGAAGTATTTAATGTACCAGTTAGAAATATACCTGACTCAGTCTGGTTTGCAGAAGATGTTTCTTCAGAGGCTCTGACTGCTCCGACAGAGGGATCAATATCATCATGGAACATCTCTGCAAATAGAAGATTTAAGTCTTCTTCTCTTTTCTTTGAGATGCCAGAGGATTCCTTATTTAGACCGAGTTCTGAACTGATTTGTTCAGAAGTCTTTTGAAAGGAATCGTCAAAAGATACATTGATGCTTTCTACGATGGATCAAGACTTCAGAAGGAACACTCTGTAAGCTTTTGAAGTGGCAGAGTATCATATGAACTTTCCTTCATCTGCTTTCACCTCAAACTTTCCTCTTGCTTCTCTATCATTTAAGACGAAGCACCTGCATCCAAATACATGAAATAATTTGATGTTTGGTCGCCTTTTGTTGATCAAATGATAAGGTGTCTTGATGTGCCTCTTTACAATGGTTGATCGATTTTGGGTGTAGCATGCGGTTGATACTTCTTCTGCCCAAAATGACATTGGTAATCCAGATGCTGTCAGCATAGTTCTTGCAGCCTCCACAAGCGTGCGGTTCTTTCGTTCAACCACGCCATTCTGTTGTGGGGTGCGTGCAGCCGAGAAGTTCTGTGATATGCCTTCTTCTGTAAGATAGGTTTCAATGACAGAGTTTTTAAACTCCGTGCCATTGTCGCTTCTTAGTTTCTGAATCCTGCACTCATACAGAACTTGTATTCTTTTCATTAAATTTATCAGAATGTTTGGAACATCTGATTTCTTTCTGACAAATTCAACCCATGTAAATCTTAAGTATTCGTCGATCAAAACAAGTATATATTTCTTGCCACCTAGGCTCTGTGTAGTGATTGGACTGCAGAGGTCAACATGAAGCATGTACAGAGGCCTAGGGCAAGACACATCAGTCTTGCCTTTATGGGAAGCTCTTTTGAGTTTTCCCATTTCGCAAGCAGAGCACAAATGATCTTTATTAAACTTAACATTTGGCAGACCTTTGACTAGATCAAGTTTAACAAGCTTATCTAGAGTATGAAAGTTTAGGTGGCAGAACCTGTTGTGCCATAACCAGACTTCTTCGCTTTTACAGGCTACAAGGCAGAGCTTGTCTTCCTTGTTCTTGGCACAGAAGTTCATGAGGTAGAGATCGCCTCTTCGTTCGGCTCGCAGAAGTTCGACTCCTGTGTCCTCACCTTGTAGAGAACATAAGGTTCTTTTGAACATTACGTCGAAACCCGTATCGCAAAGTTGGCTAACACTGAGAAGATTGTGCTTAAGGCCATCCACATATGCAACTTTGCATACGGTTATGTTTTCCTTCTTATTGACTCCGTAGCCTTTTATATACCCATTCTTGTTGTCACCAAAGGTCACAGATCCTCCATCGAGTTTATCTTTGTAGGAGGATAGTAGACCTCTTTCGCCAGTCATGTGCCTCAAGCATCCGGAGTCAAGATACCAGATTAGCACATACTGCTTCTGCAAGACAATCATATAGTTTTAGGTACCCATATCCAAATGGGTCCAGCTTTGTCAGTGGTCTTCAAGTTTTCCTTAGCATTCTTGGGTTTGGTTTTAGCTTCTTTTGAAGAACCATTTTGTTTCTTCTTACCCTTGAATTTAGTGTTCTTTTTGGGTGTAGAGAGGAAACAGTGTGGAGTTGAGAAGTGTTGATTTAATCGATACATGAGATCAAAACAATGACAATAATGAATGTGCGAAGAGATTTGCTTGAACTTTTCATTGAAAACATTAAATGGGGGCACAGAGGCATTACATTCTATCCTAACATTTGACTTCCTATTACAAGAAGATCTATGTAGGCTAGATTGTTGTTTGCAAATTCCTTTGTTGAGAGCAGCCTTCTGTGAGCCCCTTCTGTGGTGAACTTCTGCTGGTTTCACTGTCACAGAAGAAAAAAGTTTTGTTATTTTCAACCCACTTACCCTTCTGTTGCCATGTAAGTTTTTCTTTAATAGGTTTTAAGGGTTTTGAAATCTTTGAACTTGTTGAATTTTGGGAGGACGTTTTCCTTTGTTGTTTGATTTTCTCAAGCTCAAGGGAGGTTTTGGCTTGTATACACATGTCCAAAAAATCTGGACAGATAGGAACTCTTGTGATTTTCTCCTTGGGAGGAATAGTTCTGTTAAGAACTCCAGAGGGTAGTTTAAAATCCTCTGTGTCACAAGGTCATATCTCTGACTTAGAGTCAGTCTCAGATTCGTCAGAGGATGAATCATCCTCATATACAGAGGTTGAGTCACTTTGTTCTCTTTCGACAGAGGCTGGATTTTCAGAGCATGTGTCATACTTGCTTTCATTATTTTCCAAGTCAACAGAAGTATCCATTAAGGTTTCATCAGAGAGATTTTGACTATTATTGAAAGTACTGGGGTATTCATAAAAGTTGTTTTCACCGATTTCCAATATATCCTTTTTAGAAATATGAGTCAGTTTTTCTTCTATTGAAGCAGGCCAGAACTCAGGTGCCTCTGCCGATAGTTTCTTCTCAGAATATATAATGCAGACAAAGGCAACCTGTGATTGAGTCTCGGGTTTACCAAACTTAAAGATTCCTATCTGATCTTGTGTTTTCAGATATTTCTTAGATTTGGACGCTCTTTTGACAGAGGCTGATGATGGTAGATCTGTGTTTTCAAACCACACATTCACCATCTTCAGAGGTTTCCTTCTGTGAGGTTCACCATAGACTTTTCGCCTTTTGCTTACAGAGAGTAAATTTGGAAAACCGGGTTTTCTTGTACTTCCAATATGAAATAGAGAGGACAGCGACTTGTTTATTTTGTTTCCAATGTATGGATCTATATCACATAAGCCAATTCCCCGTCTCCCTATTTGTGTATTAATTTTCTCGTATACCTTCTGTGCATCTTGATATTTCTTTATTAACAAATCTCTTCGGAGTAAATCTTGACAGAGGACTTCTCTTTCCTTTTGAAAATAATGTTTAAGAGCTAGAATGTTCATTCTGTCGGTCTCAACGTCCATAAGTTCTTTAGATTTTGTTTTTAATGCAGAGTTAAGTTCATAAATCTTTTCTTTCAAAGGATTTAGGTGTTTGTTCCAGTTTGTTTCAATTTCTTCCTTTTCTTGAAAGATTTTAGCCTTTTCTTGAGTGAGAAGTCTAGCTTTTCTCTCAAAGAAGGTAAGCTTCTTTTGAACACTTTCGCAGGTCTTTTTAAGTTCTGTGTATTGAATGTTTAGTTTAAGCAAATCAGCTTCTGCTTGACTAGAGTTAGAGTCAGAAGTGGATACCTCACTATCGGAGTCGGATGAGCTGACCTCTGCCATTCCACAGAACAAGGCGTTTTTGTCGCCTTCATCAGATGATTCGTCTGACAGCCAGTTCTCCTGATTCACCATTAGCGACTTCTGAGCATAAAACTCCGCTTTCTTTTTGTAGTAAGCTAAGTCCCTCTGTGGGCGGTTTGGTTTGCTCCCGCAGTCAGCGGCATAATGGCCTGGCTTGCCACAGTTAAAACATCCTTGGTTCTGGGAACCGTTGCCAACTCTGTCGTTCGACCTCTGTCGGTCACCACCTCTGTCATTTCTGTCATTCGACCTCTGTTGGTCGACACCTCTGTCGTTCTTGTCATTTGACCCTTCTCTTCCACGATCATCTCTTCCGTAGCGTTCATTACCAGACTTCTTCTGGTATCCTCTGCTGAATTCCCTAGTCAATAGAGCTAACGATTTAGCTATCGAGGCCATAGTTGCCTCTTCTTCTTCCACCACCTCCTCCTCTTCACTATCAACGATCAAGATCTTCTTCTTCTTCTTTTCTTCCACGGCTTTCTCCTTTTTCGGTTTCTCTTTATCTTTTGTAGCCTTACCAACCAGCGCAAGAGGTGCATTGATTTGAATTTTTGCTTGTGCAATTTGAGGCTCTTGAGCTGCCAACGTTCCATAGAGATCTGACAGAGTCCAGGAGTCTAAGTCTTGATTTGTTTGCAGAGACGTTGTTAGCTTCAATCTTCCTAATCATAGAAGTATTTAGAAGTAGTGAAAAATAGGCTAAGTGAAGAAAGCCTCTTAGAGAGGCTCTGCCGACATTACCGAGAAATCAAGGTCAAGCTACAGAAGCAGCAGAGGCTTCCTACAGAAGCTCTGTCATACGCACAAAGAAGACCAAAGACTCGGAATCCGGCGAAGACTGCTCCACAAGGGACCAGACCGCAGAACCTCTGTAATTCATTACAGAGCCTCTGTGGTCCTCAATGAAGACTTGGAAGATATTACTGGATACGTTCATCAACTTGCATGGAAAAGTACTGTCAAAACACGTGTCAAGCTCTGAGTGGACTCAATAGGGCAAGGTACAAAATAGACGTCTGCTCCATTTAATGCATTTACCAAAAGTACATCTGCTCCATTAAATGCGCATGGCTCAAACAACTACTCACACCATCCAGTCCACTGTTCACACCATCCAGTTTACTATTCATGTCGTAAAAGGAACAGTGACCTACTTCATAGTCTTCTAAGAGTAGTATAAAAGGAAGTCTCATGTTGAGATCTTTCCAACGGACGAATACACAAGGAATCACTAATACTCTCAAACTTTATTGTCAAATATCTGAGTGTTATATTCTCACACACACCAAGTTCTTAATCTGTTCTTCGTGTTGTTATCATATATTGAATAACAGTAACTGTTCAAGAAATCCTTTTCATTCTTTATTGTTTTCTTTATATATGTGCGTTCTAATATCTATCAAACATATCTGTTAGTTTAATACGCTTCCGCATCAAACTCTAAACTCTACTAATAGATTGTTAATCTTGAGTAAGTTTATCTGGGAACCAACAATTGGTATCAGAGCCTTCCTTGATTTTCAATATCAAGTGATACACTTATCAATATTCGTGATAGATATTATTGAGACTTAAAATTGTGTCTGGAAACTGCTTAAACCCATAAAATCTTCAAGTTCATCGAAGTAACTCTTTTGTCATACTTTCTTTCTAAAAATCTTCAAAAATGACAAATACAAATAATTTCTTTACTACTGGTTCTCTCACTAAACCTCCTACTCTCCTTCGAGATGAGTATCCTCAGTGGAAAATAAGAATGGTCCATTTTTTCGAGGGCACTGAAAAAAATCAAGTACAATATCTGTACAATCCTCCTCCTATTCCCATGACAGTAGTACCTCGTGTACCTGCTACTGCTGAATCTGCCGAAATCCCCGAACATCAAAAACCAAAGCCAAAAGGGAGTGGTCAACCGAAGATAAAGCGGAAGATGAAGTTGCTCAGAAAACCAAGAGGACATTAATTATGGCAATACCCAACGAACTCTTTCAATCCTTGGATTCATGTGAAACAACGCATGATCTGTGGAAAGAACTGGAAAGACAGTTGGAAGGAGGTGCTAAAACACAAAAAAACCGAAGAGCACAGTACATCAATGAATATCATGCATTCAGAGCCTCTGCAACAGAATCTCTGCAAACAACATACGACAGATTCAACTCTCTAATCAACAAGTGCAGAAAATCAGGCATTGACAGAACTTCTGAAGAAAACAATGTCATGTTTTTAAAAAGTCTAAATGAAGAATGGCTCCAGCTGTCTATGTCCCTACAGACAAATCAGGATCTAGACACCTGGACTCTCTCTGATCTTTACGGAACATTAGCCGCACAAGAACCTCAGATAGCACAGGCTAAAACACTAACCATTGCACCGTATGCATTGGTTAGTAAAACTAAAGAGGATGCACAGAGACCAAGAAATGATAAAGCCCCAGAGGAAAAGAAGGAGAAGAAGAAGATGGTGATAATTGACAGTGAATAAGAAGAGCAAGCAGAAAAGGAAATAACTCTTGCGTCACTAGCTAAATCTTTAGCTCTATTGACAAAAGAGTTCAGAGGAAACAGAAGAGGTTCCGGAAATGAAAGATATGATAGAGACAACCAGGATGACAGAAGAGACAACAGAAGAGATGACAGAAGAACAGAAGAATCAAGTGGCCGACAGAGGTCAAGCGATAGAAATTACAGAGGGAATGACCGACAGAAATCAGATGACTCAGTAAGCTACACACAGCAAGAATGCTACAAGTGCGGCAAACCTGGTCACTATGCAAATGAATGTAGATCAGAGAAAGGCGGAGACCTACAAAAGTCCAATGATCGAACAGGAAACACTCCTCAAGGGTGTTTTAACTGCGGAAAACCAGGCCATTTTGCGAATGAATGTAGAAGCAGATCAAATCGTCCACAGAGGGACTCTGCTTTCTACAAAAAGAAAGCCGAATATTATGCTCAAAAATCCTTAATGGCAAAAGGACATTCTGAGGAGAACACAGAAGACTTCCAGTCAGACTCTACTTCTGATGATGAACATACCACCAATGCCCTCTTCTGTGGCATGGCAGAAGTCGACTCCTGCACTGACTCTGAGGTATCTACTTCAAATTCCAACTCTTGTATTACTTCTGTAGATGATAATACACTTAGAATTAACATTGAATTAATTGAACTGAAGAGATAAATCAAAGTATTCAGAAAAGACTCACTTTCAATGAGAGAGAAGTACGGCTTCTCACTCAAGAAAAAGCAAAGATTTTTGAGGAAAAGAGAGAATAGAAAAGAATTGGAACAAAACTCTAGATCCTTTAAAAAAACAAATTTCTGAATTAACCAATACTTTAAAAGATAAAACAAAAGAACTTTCAGTTTCAAGGAGCGAAACTACTGACATAAGAGCTCTTAAAGAATACTTTCAAAGAGAAAGAGAGGTATTATGGCAAGATTTACTCAGAAGAGAAGTTTTGCTTAAAAACTATAAAGATGCACAAAAAGTTTATGAAAAAATAAACTCACAAATAGGGAGACGAGGTATAGGGTATGATGATATCACCCTAGGTGTTGAAGGCAAAAGAAACAAACCTCTGACCTCGTTATTTGTGATTGGAAAAACAAACAAACCAGATTTTCCAAATCTAATCTCTGTAAGCAAACGGGCGAAAATCTCTGTGGATCCTTACTTGAAGAAACATAAGAAGATGATTAACGTGTGGTTTGAAAACACAGACTCATCATCTTCAACCTCTGTCAATAGAGGTATCAAACCAAAGAAATATCTGAAAACACAAGATCAGATTGGTATCTTCAAGTTTGGTAAACCAGAGACCCAAACACAGGTTGCTTTTGTCTGTTTGATAAACGTTGAAAAGAAATTATCAGCAGAAGCTCCTGAGTTTAAATCCATTTTTTCAGAAGAAAACTTTAAAAATTTAATTGAAAAGGAAATTTTGGAAATATGGAAATCAAGCGTTTTAGAAAATTTCTGTACATCTTCTATAGATAAAACTCTCACTGAAGAAATCTTATTAGAAACCTCTGCAATCTATGAAAACTATTCTACAGAGGAAGAAAGCTCGTACAATACATACTCAGAAAATCCAGCCTCTATTGAAAGAATTGACTCAACCTCTGTATACGAGGACGATTCATCCTCTGACAACTCAGAGACTGATTTCAAATCAGGGATAATTCACTGTGACACAGAGGATGTCAAATTCTCCTCTGAAGTTCCTCACAGAACTATTTCTCCAAAAGAGAAACTCACAGAGATTCCAATCTGCCAAGATTTTCTAAATTTGAATCTACATATCAAAACCTCTGCTGAGCTTAAAATGTTACAGAAGACCTCTATTGATCCTATAAGTTCTAGATTTTCAAAACCCAAGGTTAATAAATCTTTTTCTTCTGTGACAGTGATGAAAGAAGTTCACCACAGAAGCAACCCACAGAAGGCAGGTCCTAAACAGAGCTTTTGCAAACAACATTCGAGTATTCATAGATCTTCTAGTAATAGGAAATCTAATGTAAAGAAAGAATGTAATGCCTCTGTGGCTGAGTTTAAAAAGTTCAATGAAAAGTTCAAGAAAATTACATCTCATATTCTATACTGTCATTGCTTTGATCTTATGTCTAAACTTAATAATCATTTTTCAAGTCAAATCTGTTTACTCTCTACGACAATTCAAAAGTCAAATCCCACAAAGAAACAATCTGACTCTTCCGCAAAGAACAAAATGTATTTCAAGAATGCCAAGGCAAATTTGAAAAACTCTAACAATATTGGACCCATATGGATATGGGTACCTAAATCTCTGTGACTATCCTGCAGAAGAAGTATGTGCCAATCTGGTATCTAGACTCCGGAAGCTCAAGGCACATGACTGGTGACAGAAGTCCACTATCCACGTACAAAGAAACACAAGATGGTGGATCTGTGACTTTTGGAGACAACAAGAAAGGACACATAAAACGCTATGGAGTCATAAGGAAAGAAGACGTTTCTGTATACAAAGTTGCATATGTGGATGGCCTTAAGCACAACCTACTCAGTGTAAGTCAACTTTGTGATACAGGATTCAATGTGTTGTTCAAAAGAACTTTCTGCTCTCTACAAAGTGAAGAAACAAGTATGGAACTTCTGCGAGCTGAAAGAATAGGTGATCTATATCTAATGAACTTCAACTCAAAGAACAAGGACAAAGTTTGCCTTGTTGCCTGCAAAAGTGAAGAAGCCTGGTTATGGCACAACAGGTTTTGTCACTTGAATTTTCACACATTGGAAAAACTGGTCAAACTTGATCTAGTTAAAGGTTTGCCAAATGTTAAATTCAACAAGGATCATTTATGTTCTGCCTGTGAGATGGGAAAACTCAAAAGAGCTTCCCACAAAGGCAAAACAGATGTGTCTTGCACCAGGCCTCTGTACATGCTTCATGTCGACCTCTGCGGTCCCATTGCAATACAGAGCCTAGGTGGCAAGAAATATATACTTGTCTTAGTTGATGAGTATTCACGTTTCACATGGGTTGAATTTATCAGAAAGAAATCAGATGTTCCAATTATATTGATAAATCTAATGAAAAGAATCCAAGTTCTTTATGACTGCAAAATACAGAAGTTAAGAAGTGACAACGGCACAGAATTCAAAAACTGTGTCATTGAAACTTATCTTTCAACAGAAGGAATTTCACAGAACTTCTCTGCAGCTCGCACTCCACAACAGAACGGTGTTGTCGAAAGAAAGAATCGAACACTTGTGGAAGCCGCAAGAACTATGATGTCAGCATGCGGATTATCAATGAACTTTTGGGCAGAAGCAATTTCTACTGCGTGTTATACTCAAAATCGATCAACCATTGTGAAAAGACACCTAAAGACGCCTTACGAATTGCTTAACAAACGACGGCCAAACATCAAATTTTTCCATGTATTCGGATGCAAATGCTTCGTCTTAAACGACAGAGATTTAAGAGGAAAGTTTGATGTAAAAGAAGATGAAGGCAAATTCATTGGATACTCTGCCACTTCCAAAGCCTACAGAACATTCCTTACAAAGTCTCACAAGATTGTAGAAAGCATCAATGTTTCTTTTGATGATTCATTCCAAATGACTTCTGAGCAAATAAGTCCAGAACTCGGAATTAAAGGGAAATTCTCTGACATCTCAAGAACAAAAGAAGATTTGAATCTTCTATTTTTGGAGATGTTCCACAATGACATTAATCCTTCTGTCGGAACCATCAGAGTTTCTGAAGAACCATCCTCTGTCAGACAAAATCCTACAGGTATGACTCTAACTGGTCCAAATAATGCTTCATCTTCTTCTATAAATACTACAGATGCAATTGCCGAAGAAGAAGAAAGTGCAGAAGATGAAACATCAAGAAAAATGACCACAGAAGCTGCACAAACCACAGAAGAACCAATTACAGAGGAGATCGAGGACCAAGACTATACATCCTCAGAGGAACAAACTCCACCACCACTCGTACCAATCATTCCACAAACGGTAGAATCAACTACCAAGGCACGAAGAACATCAGAGGCTGCACAAGAAGAAACACAAGAAGCATCTGAAGAAAGCTTTGATGACATTGATGATCATCTTCCACGCACAACTCAGTGGACAAAAAGCCATCCTCCAAGCCAAATAATCGGAGAACCTTCTGACTCAGTAAAAACAAGGTCTGCCACTGCTAATTTTTGTTTCTTTACAAATTTTATTAGTGTTATAGAACCAAAGAAGATTTCTGAAGCCCTAGATGACCCAAACTGGGTAGACGCCATGCAAGAAGAACTTCTGCAATTTGAGCGTAACAGAGTATGGACTTTAGTACCTCTGCCAAGAGGGAAACAGGCCATTGGGACTAAATGGGTCTACAGAAACAAAGCAAGATTAGTAGCAAAAGGATATAGACAAGAAGAAGGCATAGACTATGATGAGACTTTTGCCCCTGTCGCACGTCTCGAAGCAATAAGAATATTCTTAGCCTTCGCAGCCCACAGAGGTTTTAAAGTCTATCAGATGGACGTAAAATCAGCTTTTCTAAACGGTGAAATCCAAGAAGAGGTTTACGTAAATCAGCCACCAGGTTTTGAAAGCTCAAAGTTTCCAAGGCATGTATACTACCTTGAAAAGGCTCTATACGGACTGAAACAGGCTCCAAGAGCATGGTACGAACGACTTTCTACCTTCCTTCTAGTCAATGGCTACAACAGAGGTACAACAGATACTACCTTATTCTATAAACGCAAAAATAGTGAGATAATGCTTGTACAAATATACGTAGATGACATAATTTTTGGGTCTATAAATTCAGAAGAATGCATAATTTTTGAAAAACTCATGCAGAGTGAGTTTGAAATGAGTATGATGGGAGAATTAACATTCTTCCTCGGACTTCAAGTCAAACAATCTTCAGAGGGAATTTTTATAAATCAAGCCAAATATGTCTCTGACATACTTTTAAAATATAATCTCTCTGATACCTCTGCAATGAAGACTCCAATGGCCACTGGAAATAAGTTATTCTTAGATCCAAATGGTATTTCTGTAGAATGTACTCTCTACAGAGGCATGATTGGATCTCTGTTATACTTAACAGCAAGCAGACCTGACATTATGCATGCCACATGTCTTTGTGCACGTTATCAAGCTAATCCAAAGAAATCACATTATGATGCTGTAAAAAGAATCTTTAGATACCTGAAGGGGACCAACAATCTTGGTCTCTGGTATCAACAGAACTCTGGTTTTAGTCTTAAAGCTTATACAGATTCAGACTATGGAGGATGCATGCTCGACAAAAAGAGTACCTCTGGGAGTTGTCAATTCCTAGGTGGTAAACTAGTCAGTTGGACCTCCAAGAAGCAGAATTGTGTCTCCACATCCACTGCAGAAGCTGAATACGTTGCTGCCGCTAGTTGTTGTTCTCAGGTTCTATGGATGAAGACTCAGCTAAAAGACTACGGCCACATTCTGTTCAAAATACCCATCCTCTGTGATTCCAAAAGTGCTATTGCTATCTCTGCCAACCCTGTGCAACACTCAAAAACCAAGCATATCGATATAAGGTATCATTTCTTGAAACATCATGTTGAATACGGTACAATCGAAATGCATTTCGTGCCCACAGAATATCAACTCGCTGACTTATTCACCAAAGCATTAGACGAGAAAAGATTCAACTTCTTGGTGGGTAAGTTAGGAATGATTAACATGGTGTGAAAATCCTCTGTAAGTATAGCTTTATCTTCTGTAAATAACAAGTAAATACATTGCTTAATTTATTGCTTTGATTGATTCTACTTCTGTATGAAAATTCTTAAAACCTTAAATAGTTCTTAAAATTACAGAGCTTCTGTAAGTCAACTCAGAACCTCTGACGACCCCTACAGAACCTCTGAAAGACAATGACCTATGTTCTATGCAAAAACTTATCATTCTTTGATCCAAGCATAGGTCAAGGGGGAGCAAAAGGAAAATTACTTGCTCTACAGAGGTGATTAGATCAAGGGGGAGCAGAAGGGAACCCTGAAATGATCTAAAGAGAGAGAACTTTCAAGGGAAAGCCAAAGAAAAATGTCGATGACTCCATATCGACAGAAGTCAGATATCACTACCGAGAAAAGAAGAACCAAAAGGTATGTCTCTCGCACAAAAGGTTTTTGGAAAACAATTTTCTAGGACAAGAATTGTCAAATATGTCCTAAATATACTGTGAATAACATTTCAAAAATCAAAAGCTCAAAAAGTTTCACAAAATTCGAATTAGGAGAAATTTAAGGTCACAGAGCTTCTGCTGAGCTCAACAGAGGTTCTGCAAGAAATATGCTCTGTGATCAAAAATTAACCTTCTGTCGATCTTCTGGAATGTTATCTCGAAAACCGAAAACGCAGACCATGACCTTCTCGGACAAACCGTTTTTTTTAACAGTTTTCTCGGACACAAACTTTCAAATATATCCGAAAAACATCTCTTAAACCAAATCAAAAATTGGATGATCAAAAATATCAATAAATTTTTTGTTATGAGATTTTTTCTCTCATAGAGCTTCTGCTGGCCCTCACAGAACTTCTGCAAGTTCCAACAGAGCCACAAAACCTCTGCGAAGCAAATTTCTTCACAAAAATCTGATTTTATCCTCTCCAATGGTTTTGATTAAAAGAAGAACCCCACAGAAGTCATGATAACAATGAAATATATGAAAAAGGGATAAACATCAAAGATTTTTAAAATCACAGAGCCTCTGTAAACTACAGAAGCTCTGTCAATCTGATTTTTTTTGGCATCTCTGTAGTAATAACGGTTACTTTTACTGCGAGTGAAACTCATATGGCTAAAATCAACCTCACGCGCCTAGCATTAATGGGCCGCGCACGACGTCCTGTCATATTCTGACAAGGCCTACGTGTCCCATTTTCATTGGGCGTACATGGAACGTTTTTATTTGGAAAGTTGAACCCGCCGCTCAAACTCGAGTGCGGATTCCAAACTTTAATCCATTGCCATATATTTTATTCTTTCGAATTCTACCGTTTTACCATCCTATAAAAACAAAGCTTACCCTCTCATAAAACATTTTACAAACTCTCATCTTCTTCTCCGGCGAAACCCTGCAAAAAGCTTGCAAAAATCTTATTCTTAAAATCAAATGGCTTCATCTTCTCGAGCTACATCCTCTGAACTCTCTCCGGCGAACTCACCGGAACACTCCCCTGCACATTCAGAACATTCTGAAAACCCCAGCCTAGCAAGAAATATTGAACAACAAGATTCTGGGGACTCAGCAGACTTTGCTCCGACGACACACTTGCAAAACTTTATAGCAAAGGATCATTTCGAAGCCAGTCTTCCTATCAAATCCAACAACTGCTATTTGGTCCCTTCACCCACTACTTTCGGCGAAGCTCATGCCATACTTCTGAACATCATGGAGAATCATGTCCTCTTCCCTCTACTCTCAAGAACCCCAAACAAAATTCCAGTCCGTTATTTGAACCAATTTTGGCAAAGCTGCCGATTTGATAAAGACGATTCTCTTATCAAAGGGTACATTTCAAGACCTGATAAATCTGAGCATCTTGAAATCAAGTTCAACAGAACAATGTTCTCACTTGAATTCAACCTACCAACAAGGGGTCTTCTGGGATTGAAGAGTTATGCAGAGCAACCAACAGACGAAGAGCTCCGTCGATTCGTGGAAATGCTTGGGTACAACACCCAACTACGGAAGAGAAATGACTTCCGCAGAGGCCGATTACCACCTTTGTGGAACACTTTGTTCTCGATTCTTAACAGATGCTTGACAGGAAAGATAGGGAGTATTGACCAGAGCTCACATCAAATATTGAGCATCATGTATGGGGTTTACTATGATCTTTCACTAGATTATGCGACCATAATGATGCAAGAGATCATAAACACCATCGACAGAAAGAACAACTCGAAAAGGGTCAAAGAGAACGATCCCAACTTTCTACCACCTCTGCAATTCCAAAGAATATTAGGATTACTGTTCGAACCTCTGCTGCTAATCCAAAATTGGCCAATGGAAGGGCCAACTCCCAAACAGTTCCCGATGAACAAGAATACCCCCACTGATCATGCTGATGGCTACTCACACTGCAGACCTCTGTCAAAGAAGCTTCTGCAATACGCATCGAATAAATCCCTTAAGAAAGAGTATATACGCGATCATAGAACTCCTAAACCGAGTCCTATGACACCCCCGCGTTTAGGTGTCCCCCTAGGAACAATGACAGCAAAACCTCTTTCCAATCAAAAAGAAAAGGATCAGAAGTTA
Source organism: Saussurea involucrata (assembly GCA_033807775.1). Lineage (NCBI taxonomy): Eukaryota > Viridiplantae > Streptophyta > Magnoliopsida > Asterales > Asteraceae > Saussurea > Saussurea involucrata. Next base: position 195,621,511 of record CM066314.1, read on the forward strand.
GCAAAGCACATGGCTATTCAACTCAGCTTTATAGCCAAATGTGCAGAACTAATGGGAAAGAAGTCTTCATCAAGAACCTCTGCATCTACTCCAAAAGCTAAGAAGAGGAAAACTGCAGAAGGCACCTCAACAAGCTCTGCAGAAGATCAACCCTCACCTCCTCATGCCACAGAAATTGGCTCCTCTGCTCCTCCCTCTCCAAAAATGAAAAAGAAAAGATCAAAATCAACAGCAAAAGGGGCACCAAATCCTAAGAGGAGGAAAACCAAAAAGAGACATGGTAAATCACTTGCAAAGTTGGTAACCATTGCAGAAGAGGAAACTGATGAAGAAGAAATTGCAGAAGAAGAAATGTCTACAGAAAGGTATCAATCACCCTATCAATCTCCAGATAGATTTGCTCACCAAGGAGACCTGAACGACTTCTTACAGAACCCTGAAATTGCCAACACCCTAAATACAGCAGGGTGGACGGCACAACCTCTCGACCACCACTCTCCAGAAGAAGATTTCTTCATTCCTGGCATTGACACACATCTGCAAGAAGATGACACAACACCCAGAAATCAACCAGCCGAAACCCCTGTTATTTTACAAAACCCTTTCATTCAAGGATTGGATGTCCACAGAAGAAGTCCAAACCCAGCTTCAAAAGAAATAGAACAAACTGAAGCTGAATGGAATAGAGTTGAAATTACAGAGGCTTCGGAGAACATGATGGAAGAAGAGAGAGAAAAAGGGGCCGAAGTTGTACAAAAAGAGGGATTAGCAACAACGGAGACAGAAATAGAGATCTTAGAGACAGATTCAGATGAAGAAGAAGTTGTCTGGATACGTAAGGGTCTTTATCATCCTCATGTCATGAGATTATTTGGATCTCATCAAGTGTATGACCAATTACGACCAGAGCAAGGAACTTCCACAGAACTTAGGGAAGAAGCAAGAAAAGATGCCTGGATAAATAGAGGCACACAACCAAAACCAACTCCCAGTGCAACCCACATTTCTGACACCGCAGGTCTAGCTGCAGAAGGTGTCATTGAAAAAGAGCAGCACAGCTCGAACCTAACCCAACCCATCCAGCCAGAGGTTACTCTTTCAACCTTTGTGCCCACAGAAACCGGGGAATCCATTCCTAGGGAGTCTCCTCAAAGAGACTCACCTATAGTTCGTGATCAATTGCCCCAGATCACAGAAGAACGCCCAACAGAGGAATTTGTTTCCTCTGCCACGCACTTATTAAGACCCACACTTCTTTCAGAGAGAAGTAGAGAGCACAAAGACAAAGAGACTCTAGACAAGTCTCCTAGTCAACAGAAGGATATTCCAATACCCACCTCTGGAGTGGATTTGGACAATGTTCTTCTCAGAACTTCTGTAGGGATTGAAACTCATGTTTCTTCTCAAGGATCAGAAGGAAATCCTTCCATTCTCAACATACAAACAGGAATGAAAGAAGGTATCCCAGGAACAGGGATTCACTCTGGAGACGAATGTGTTCCTCCAGAGGTTACCACCGGAACACAAGTTACAAGGGATGAGTTCCAAACCCTTGAGACCTCTGTGAACCAAACCTTGAAAGAGTTGCAAAGCTCTTTCAAATCTTTTGCAGAGACAACATCACTGGCACTGCTAAACCTGAACACCAAAATGGACAACCTGTCCACAGAGGTGAAAACTGCCATCTCACAGATGAAGTCTGCTGCAACCGCATCCACCACTTCTGCCGCAATAACTACTCCTTCTCCGATTGAGAACTCCATCAACAAGTTCCTTGATCAATTGAACAAACAGATTTCAGTGTCAACGGGCATCACTCCTGCAGACCTACAGAAGGCCCTACAAAAAGTTCAAGAAGAAGCCATGCGAAATACCATGCTGATGCAACCCAAAGACTACATGACAAGAGCACAGCTGACAGAGCTTGGGCAGAACGTGATTAATCAAGTGACAAAAGTCATCCTTTCCTTCACCGCTGCAAATGCTAACTTCGTCAAAGATTTCAGAGAAAGTGTAGGAAGGATGAGATTCAAAACAGAGGCAGAGCTAGCAACTCTTCTTGGCCTCTGTGATGATGTCTGCGCGAAACTGATCGCTGCTGGAGCCACAATGCCAAAGAAACCCGATGCTTCCTGCAGAGCAGAGGGTACATCAGACAAGGGTCAGGATGACTCTGATGATGATGACCATCCTGGTCCATCAGATCATCCTGAGGGGGAGAAAACTACAGAGAAAGCTGCAAGCAGAGGACTTACAGGTCCACCAATAGCCGCAGAACCTCTGAGTCAAGCACCTCCAGAACAGACCCGACAACAACAAACCCAAAAGACTACAGAGACAACACCCATCTCTGTGGAATCATCTGACGAAACCAAAACTCCAGAAGTAGAACAGCAAGCTACAGAGGCAACAACCGCCCCTGAGGTAATCATTTTGGAAGAAACAGATGAACAAACCACAGAGAAAACACCCACCACTGTGGAAACACCCCAAACCATACCCAGAAGAAATTTGATTGCCAACAAACCAAAAAGAGCAACGACCTCTGCTTCTGACATTCTGAAAAGGATGCACACAACAATGAGTGATCGTATGGTGAAGTGAGAAGAAGAAAGGCAAATGTTCACTTTAGCTTTCAGAATGGCAAGAAGATTCAATGTCAATATTACATCAATAGAAACTGAGCTCGCAGAAGAAGTCATCAAACAACCTCCAACAGAGGTTACAGAGCAAGTCAAGCCAACAGAACCATCGCCACAAAAGTCCTCTAAATCACAATCGTCAAAATCCACAGAGGCAACCTCCATCAAACCAACAGAAGTACCAACCTCAAAACCCACAGAAGCAAAAGGTTCTGCCACAACAAAAGCAAAAGATAAGGGCAAAGGGATACTGACAGAAGAGCCAAAGAAGAAGAAAACATTGCCAAAGCCAACAGAAAAACTAATGAAGAGTGCGTTTGACGCCTTTCAAACCCCAAAACCCGAAGAAGTTGACTGGGCACATGGATTGAAGCCTCTGTCAGAAATTCCTCTAACTGGTAGAGCTGCAGAAGTTGTTCAACAGATGGAGAGTCTCAGAAGACAAATTCCACGACCTGGTCCAACACATGAAGAGATGGAAGAAGTGGTATACAAATACCTCTACAAACAATCCTATCAGACAAATCATCCAGTAGATCATGTGACAGATCCAAGGATCAGAAAAGAATTTGAAAACATCTTCACAAGAACAAAGCCAAGAGCCAAAGCAGATGTTTTCTCAATTCACAAAATCAAAAAGGTAATCTTCTGCAGATTCTCCTTCACAAGAACCTATCCAAGGGTCAGGTACAATCTTTACAAAGTCAGAAGAGAGAACAATTCAGAATCTACCTTCACTGATGCTGACTTAAGAAACATCAATCCTTACGATCTACCCGACCTTCTGCAATGGACAAAAGACAACTACAACACAGAGCCTAATACCAGAGCCTATCAAGTGTTGAGAAAAGCGATGAGGGAAAAGCTTCTGCTATACAGCATGATAGATTTTCAGCTGGGAAAGGATCTTGGTCTCAAACATCTAGATCTACGACCACCAGAAGATCGCTGCCCACCAGACGCTGTGCCCAACTCAATCATCAGAGAACCAAGATTTGGGTTAGTATTTCAAAACCCACAACACCAGGTTAAACTTTTTGTACTCATGGATTGTCAGAAGTACGCAACCAGTACTCTGAGCAAATTCAGAGCAAGCCTTGTAAAATACAGAGGTACAGAGAAAATGGATAGAGATGATGCAGATACTTTCATCAGAGAAATAGACTCAACAATCCGCCTAAGAGAACTCTGCATCAGATTCTACAAAGAGATCAGAAAAGTCGGCAGAGACAACAGAAGCTACAACGATTTCAAAGATGCCAAAATCTGATTCTCAGACCTCCAATCTCTGCAAACAAAGTTAAAGTTTATCTTTCATAATAGTCAAATGTAAAATGCCTCTGGCATATTTCTAAATGAAAGAAATTTCGAGGTATTGTTTAACCTCTGTCTTATCTAACTTAGCCAAACTTAACTCAAGTTCAAATTTTTTATTTTTCACTACTTAGGGGGAGATTGTTAGCTTCAATCTTCCTAATCATAGAAGTATTTAGAAGTAGTGAAAAATAGGCTAAGTGAAGAAAGCCTCTTAGAGAGGCTCTGCCGACATTACCGAGAAATCAAGGTCAAGCTACAGAAGCAGCAGAGGCTTCCTACAGAAGCTCTGTCATACGCATAAAGAAGACCAAAGACTCGGAATCCGGCGAAGACTGCTCCACAGAGGACCAGACCGCAGAACCTCTGTAATTCATTACAGAGCCTCTGTGGTCCTCAATGAAGACTTGGAAGATATTACTGGATACGTTCATCAACTTGCATGGAAAAGTACTGTCAAAACACGTGTCAAGCTCTGAGTGGACTCAATAGGGCAAGGTACAAAATAGACGTCTGCTCCATTTAATGCATTTACCAAAAGTACATCTGCTCCATTAAATGCGCATGGCTCAAACAACTGCTCACACCATCCAGTCCACTGTTCACACCATCCAGTTTACTATTCATGCCGTAAAAGGAACAGTGACCTACTTCATAGTCTTCTAAGAGTAGTATAAAAGGAAGTCTCATGTTGAGATCTTTCCAACGGACGAATACACAAGGAATCACTAATACTCTCAAACTTTATTGTCAAATATCTGAGTGTTATATTCTCACACACACCAAGTTCTTAATCTGTTCTTCGTGTTGTTATCATATATTGAATAACAGTAACTGTTCAAGAAATCCTTTTCATTCTTTACTGTTTTCTTTATATATGTGCGTTCTAATATCTATCAAACATATCTGTTAGTTTAACACGCTTCCGCATCAAACTATAAACTCTACTAATAGATTGTTAATCTTGAGTAAGTGTATCTGGGAACCAACAGACGTAGACAACTGGAGCCATTCATCATTGAGACTCTTTAGGAACATGACATTGTTTTCCTCAGAAGTTATGTGGATTCCGAACTTCTTGCACTTGTCGATTATAGAGTTGAACCGATCATAGGTTGTCTGCAGAGCTTTGAATGCGTAGTACTCGTTGATGCATTGGGCTCTGCGGTTCTTCTGAGTTTTGGCCCCACCCTCCAGTTGTTTTTCCAGTTCCTTCCACAGATCGTATGCAGATTCACACGCATCTAAGGATTGGAAAAGGTCATTGGGTATGGCCATTATCAGAAGTCTCTTAGTCTTCTGAGCAACTTCATATTTTTCCCAATCAGGATCTAACCACTTGTCCTTGGTCTTTGGTTTCGTGTGCTCAGGGATTTCAGGAGTGTCGTCTATGGCAGGTACACGGGGTACTGTGATCATTGGTACGAAAGGAGGATTGTTGATATAGTACATGAGTTCTTTGTCAGTACCCTCGAAGAAGTGAATCATTCGTATCTTCCATTGAGGGTACTCATCTCTGAGTAGTGTGGGTGGCTTGGTTAAAGAACCAGCGGTGAAGAAGTTGTTTGTGTTTGTCATTTTGAAAGGGTTTGAGAAATCAAGAAAAATAGGGTATGAACAGTAAACCTTCAGAGAATGAAGTGGATGTTTCTAATGATTTTTATAAGCTTTAAAACCTTTGAACAATGCACTAAAATGGAGATTTAACCGAAGAAACAGATTCTGTAAGTTTACCAAAGTCGAAACAGGTCGAGAATGGCAGAAAAACAGATGATGTTTTGAAAGATATGAAAAATAGGTTAAAAGTCCAAGTTTCTACCAAAAATCATTGTAAGTGAGGATCTCTTGTTATAGAAAACCAAGAACCGCTCTGATACCAATTGTTGGTTCCTGTTTTGCTTAACAATGATGATTCTATCTAATTAGTTCAAACAATATATAATACGGAAGCGTTTTAACGAACTAACAGATATAATGAGGTAGAATAACACACAATATCAAATATAAGAAGTGTAAATAACACATATAAATAGCTCAATGATTCACTATATTTGATATAGTAAGAACACCAAGAACACCGAAAGGTTTGATAAGAATCTGCTCTAAAGGTGTGTGTGTCGTGCAAAAGCTTAACAGAAGAACTCAACATGAGTCTTCTATTTATACTACTTCTAAAGGGGACAAGATCTGGACAACAAGGACTGAAGGTACTAAAAACACTATTCAGGTATTGTTGATAGTACAACGTTAATTTAATGCGCCGGCTTCTACTAAGGCTATGACACATCAGAGTTTGACACGTGGAGTTGTCAGGTCATGCCTTGTACGAATGATCTTGAGTATCTTCGTACAGCAGAAATCGTGAGAAGCACGATTGTCTTTGTATAGATCTTTGGTCTTTTATTCCACAGAGGATCTGTCAAGTATGACAGAGGCTCTGTGGCCTTGTCCGCATTGAAGAGTCTTTAGGCGATTCTTCACTTCGGTCTTCTCGATTGCTCGGCAGAGCCTCTGTCGAAGACTTCTATGCTTCTGTTTTCTCGGTGACTCGGCAGAGCCTCTGTCGAAGACTTCTATACTTAGCCTATTTTTCAATACTTCTATAATCATAAAGATTGGAGCTAACAAATAGAATAAAAGCATATATCAGTGAAATAATAACAACACAACTCTCAATCGGTACCACGTAATGCACTGGTGATTTCCCACACTCGTTAATGATTATTTCATCCTCGCCTCATCCTTATTCTGTTTGATCTAAGGCCTTACATTGTGAGTTGAACTCATGACTGCTCCGATTACATTAAGGTCGTACAAGGTCCAAACATACTAGGGAAAACATTTCGCCTCGACCCTACCTCCCGGGATACTCTCATTTCACTCGAACCTAGGCTGTCGCACATGTTGTCATGTATAAGGAAGTTATGAACAAGAATACTCAATAATTACATGACAACTCTAATGAAGGATGCACAAATGTCCAAAAGGTTTATCTCAGAAGGGAATCAAGTGGCAAGATAGGGACTATCGGTAAAGGTGGTCGTATACCCTAATCACATTTTCCAAAAGATCATCCAGGTCTTTACAAGGGTTGTAACGGGGCTAAGGTTATGGCTGAGAAACGAAGGGTAAAGGATCAAAAATCCTCGGCGTGTCAATCATTAGCAGTTCTGAACTTTCTTCACAATCTATCGCTTGGCCCTCTTTGTCACTACCGGAGTCGCTTTGACTCTCTTATTTAGCTGCTGCAAATACTATCTAACTAACTGTATTTAATAATTTAGTATTTTTTTGTGTGGGGCATCATTGGCCCTCTTTATTTAATTGGGGCTGCATTGGCCCTCTTTTCTAACTTTTTGGTTAAAGTGACCCAATCTATTCTCATGACTGGCCTGTACTTTTTCTTTTCTGCTCCATCCTTCGCTGTTCATTACTGCCTCTGATTGACACACTTTCGGATACGGTTGGCTAAGGTTTTTGGCTCGGGTTTAGTGATGGGTTTGAAATGAACAAGGTGAGTGTTTGGCTGCAAAATGGGTTATGGATACTGTTAATCCAAGATCTATCAAGATTAGAGAGAAATTCTAGAGAGAGAGTAGAGAGAGAAAGTAGATCTTATTATATCGGCTCTCTTTGTTTACAAGATATGAGTTATGATCAAAAGCTTACAAAGAAAGTCTATACAAAGCCTTATATACCCTAAGACTTATTAAGGAAATAAGCTAGCTTTGACTTTCTACACATGACTAAATACATTGACTTTGACTCTATAAATCAAGATTAAATCTTGAAGACATATTTGTCCTAACAATCTCCCCCTTGGATTCAAGATTTAAACGTTTGAGAACAGCAGTCTTCAGCTTCTTGAATCTTCAAAATCTTCGGTCTTTATCAGGCTTGTCAAAGTCAAATTGTCACAAAATCTTCAGGCGGGGAACTGACGGAGATTTTCTTTCTTTGATATGGAGAATTTGTTTCTTCACACAAGGCATTTTGATACAATGTAGCGCAAATCTAACAAAAAGAGATCTTCTTGAGAAACCAAGATGATCAATCGATTTTTCCTAAACTCTTGAAGAATTCTCCCCCTTTTTCTTTCTTAGACTTGAGAACTTCAATCTTCAGTAAGGATATTCACCATATAGCACAAGTTTAAGAAAAAGAGATCACAAGATGATCAATCAATTTCTCTTAACCTCTTGAAGAAGAAATCTCCCCCTTTCCTTTCTTGAGACGAAGTCTTCTTTAAACATTTCTCCCCCTGTCATGAAATCGAATCTTTGACTTGAAAGATTTGACATGAAATTGAACTAAACATTTCTCCCCCTTTTTCGATGAAAGTGTGCATCAAGATCATCGAAAACCTTCTTCAATTTCAGTCGCGTCTCTGATTCTCACTAACAATCTCCTCCTTAATGAATAACCTTGCTCCCCCTCAAAATAAGAATTCTGGAGCAATTTGTTTTCTCCCCCTGAAAATATGCATATATTTCATTTAGGCATAGTAGTTGAAAATTTTATACAAGGAAAATAAAATTCATTGAACAACATTTTATAATTACTAACATTTGATCATTTGAAAACTTTACAAAAGAAATTCAACTTAATGAAATTTAACAGATTTATCAATCAAATGAAATCAAATGCATGTGTTTGGATTCAAATACCAGACATCATTGCATATCATGTTAAAAATGTTCAGTTTCAACCCCTTTATTAAATCTATTTGGTGTGCTAGCATGTGAAATATGATTAGCAACAAGCATATCCAATTCTAAAAACATATCAGAATACTCTGCTCTACTCACACTATTTGTCCAAAATCAGAATTTTCACAAATTTACAGGTTTATCGCGACTTTGTATTTTCCCCAAGTTTCACGAGATGTGTGCTCATTGGCATCTTTTGATTTTGTGCACATTGGCATCTTTTTATTTTGTGCTCATTGGCATCTTTAGATTTTGTGCACATTGGCATCTTTTGATTTTGTGCTCATTGGCATCTTTTAATCACAAAGTTTATTAAGAATAAGATACACCGTTAAACATGGCTTTCTATCTGGTTCTATAGTAGGATTTGGGTCAGCGGATCCCAGACCAGTTGGCCTTAGGTGCTAGGTGACGAGCACCCCTTAGAACTTACTTTCCCAAACCAGAAAGGCCACATCGATATATCTTAAACCCATTTGTACCAGTAGAACGTGGCTTTCTATCTGGTTCTATAGCAGGATTTGGGTCAGCCGATCCCAGACTAGTTGGTCTTAGGGACTAGGTGTCGAGCACCCCTTATGACTTAATCTCCCAAACCAGAAAGGCCACAGGTACAAACTTTCAAACTAAATGATTAGATTTAAAACTTAGAGCATCTCAATCACCTGGTTCTAAAACATAGTGCTTTCCCCATATTTTCGTTTCCATCCGTCATTCTAACAAAAAGGCTTTTTGAGTATTATATTCTATATAAATATAGAATCACATAATTTTGAGCATTCAGCATAATTTCATTCATGTTTTGCTGACCTTTCGATTTATTTCAGAAGTGAAAGATGAAACAGATGTAACTCAGATAATACAAAAAACGCTTGTAAAATCACCCTTGACACACACTTCATTCATTGAATGAAAGTTGAAAATTTTTCACTTCATTGAATTAAATTTGTAAAGATTCAAACATTCAAAGCAGTAGAAATAAAACATAATGCAATGTTACATTTTACCACTTGTTCCTTGAACTGAAAGATGTGACAGTTAAGGATATCACCTGATAAGTATGAGTTCTAAACTGATTTGTTTAGAAGTCTTAGTCTTTGAAGTACGGGTCCTGAACTGAATTGTTCAGAAGCCATTAACTGTGAAATCCGGGTTCTAAACTGATGTGTTTAGAAACCAATAACTCTTTACTCCCCCTTAATGGCACAAGTAATCTTCTTCCGAGAGTTCAACGCTTTGCTTCTAAATATGCAAAAACAGATTAAGTAGATTTTGGTACCCAACGTGTCTTGGGTCCTGGCTTGTTAAGCGGAGCTCTATAGGAAGGAAAATGATAAGTACCATACCAATATTGAACACTATCATTTTTAATGAAATCATTAGTTCCACAATAAGAACAACATAAATTCTTTTGTGCTAACCTGATTAAATGATTTGCATAATATAATGAATCAGGTTTAGCAAAAGATTTACCTTTCAGGTTAGTGTTCTTGTTGGGAACAGATGATTTTGGTACATCTTTTTCAGGAATTGTACCTTTGACTCTCCATTGCATGTTGACTTTCTTGTATGAAGGAAGATCAGCATATTTATACTTGGAAGAATTATCCACTGAATGATCATAGAAAAGATTAGACGGTCGAATCGGACTTTCTGAATAGTTTTTGGATTTGTTGAGAGACTTCACTTTGACAGATAAGTCATTCCGTTCCTTGGTCATCAAATGAAGTTTCTTCTGAAAGTAACAATTAACCCTCTTCTCTTTCATTATATCGGTAGATAACACGGCCAAATTCTTTGTGAGCTTACGTATTTCTTGCTGAAATATCTTCCTCTCTTTAGAAAATTCGTCTTTAACGCACTTAGCTTGAAAGTCAGCTTTCTTCATCTTTTCTAGATCTTGACTTTCTATATCCAAGTCCTTTTGAAGCTCAGAAATTCTCTTTGACAGTTGCACATTCTTCGCTTCAAAGCTTTTCCTTGTCTTTTCATACTCAACCCTTTCCTTTTCCAATTTCTCTTTTTCAAGAAATAAAACCTTCTCAAAATCTGCATTTTGTTTAGAAAGTTTTATGCATCTGAGTTCAAGGGCTTTCTTTTCTTCATTTCCTTTCTTCTCCATCTTCTCATTCTTTTCAGTTTCAGAATCTTTCTGAGAAAGAGACAAAATTTGCTTTTCATAGCACATTTTGTCATTTGTACGATTCACTCTTTCCTCTTTTAGCAACTTTTCCGAGTCAGAAAGTCTCTTTGTAAGCTCTATAACCTTTTCCTTGAGTTCTTCATTTTCAACATCTGATGATTTCTGTTCCACATCATCCTTTTCAGCTTTCTTTTCTTCTTCCTTTATCTTAAAAGCAACTTCAGATCCAAGCATTTGCTTTGTTAATTCGTTCCACATCTGCATTGGGTTGTTTTTGAAACATTCAACGCGTTTGAAGATGTGTTACGGAAGTTTGTAAAGTGCGAAGATCAAGTTGGATGAAGCTTCTTTGTCAGCTTTCTTTCTTTTAATCTCTTCTTCTGTAAAATCGTTCTCCATTTTATATCTGATCATTGGACCTTCGGAGAAAGATTTTATCATATTCTCTCCATTTTCGCTACTCGCAATAAATTCGATGAAAGAAACACTCCATCGTTTAAAATCAGATTCTTTGATCAGCACTGGAAGTCAGTTCATGTTCGCTTGACAATCAGAAAAAAATTATATAAAACTTTTTCTTGAAAAACTCTTAAAATGTATGAAATACACTATAGAAAAAATTTCAGTATAAAAATATTTCTCAATAAAATTTCAGTATAAAAATTATATAAAACTTTTTTTTTTTGATAAAAGAGAGATTTGCGCGAGGCGAGGGTACTGAAAAACGTCTGAAAAAAAACCAAGTCAGAAACTCGTAAGCAAGGGTTGCGAGAAATAAGGAATTCGCAAGCAACGGTTGCGAGAATTGAGGATTTCGCAAGCAATGGTTGCGAAAAGTAGACTTGGGCAGAAACTTGAAAGCTGAAAGATCACTTTTCGCAACAGAAGCTTGCGAAAAGTAAGGTTTTCGGGTCAGAGGGTTGCGAAAAGTAAGGTTTTTCGGGTGAGAAGGTTGCGAAAAGTATGGTTTTCGGGTCAGAGGGTTGCGAAAAGTTCTAAAACTCGGGTCTTAAGGATGCGAAAAGCTTTGCGAGATGTAGACTTGAACGAAGAACAACACTCAAATCAATGAAGCTTGCGAAAAGTAGGATGAATGTTGCGAGAAGTTTAGATCTTGCGAGATTCTTCCAAAAACGACAGAAATCACTTAAATCCTCAAAATCACTGAAATCAAACTGTGCAGATCAGTTCGAAATATAAATTCAAACACATCTTCTTCATAAACAAACCTCTGAAAACCTCTGAATCAGAATCTGGAAGATCGAACAGTAACAAAACTTCGAACAGTCCAAAACCTCAGAAAAAAGCAAAATTGATCTTGAAATCCTTCGAATTAGTTCTCGATTCTTGAATGAAAGATGCACTAAACAGTAAAACGAATCCAAAGAACCAAATCACGAACGAATTCGATCAAAAATGACCAAAAATTTGATAAAATCTCAAGAAAACGAGATTTTCTTGAAAAATCAAGAAAATCAATCAAATTTGCTTGTGAAATCACCAAATTCGTATGTTTGATCAGTAGAATTCCATCTCTCAATCTTGTTCCAGCTCTGATACCAATTGTTAATCCAAGATCTATCAAGATTAGAGAGAAATTCTAGAGAGAGAGTAGAGAGAGAAAGTAGATCTTATTATATCGGCTCTCTTTGTTTACAAGATATGAGTTATGACCAAAAGCTTACAAAGAATGTCTATACAAAGCCTTATATACCCTAAGACTTATTAAGGAAATAAGCTAGCTTTGACTTTCTACACATGACTAAATACATTGACTTTGACTCTATAAATCAAGATTAAATCTTGAAGACATATTTGTCTTAACAGATACACACATAAAGGGTGAAAAGGGACGATAGATAAACATGGGTTAAAAATACACACAATGCCTTTAATCATCTCTTAAGGTCCACACGATATGGTCTACTATACCCTTACCCAATATCCCGATGGCTGTCTTTGCTACTCAATGCAATATTATAGCGAGATCACTCTATAATCACGACAAGGAATTCGAAAAAGTGTATAAGAATTTCGTGTTTAAATCCCTCGAAATGAAGTATGTCTTTTAGGCTCAAATCTCGCTATTGGGTGGTCTCCACTAATGTCCCTAGTCATGTCTTTCCCCGGTCCTTCCCTAATGGTCACGTCACTATCACAAGATTATCCCCACAATGGTCGGTCTCAATCATCCAAAACAAGAAATATTGGCTACAATGATCTAACCATTCATAAGTGTAGGACATCAACGTGCATAACGGGGGCCCGATTGGCAACCCAAACTTTACCCACACATTGTCCCCAATGTGCAAGTAAGTGGTACAAAGTGTGATAGTATTGTTGTGTATTATTACAGTCATCCAACATAAACAAAAAAAACAGTACAATACATCATCAAGACAAATCAAAAACAAGAGAGCATGAAAACAAACCCAACTACCGGCGTGAGGATGATGATGCACCCCCATCTCGCCGGCCTCTCACTCTCCTTCGGCCTTCGGGTTGCGCTGGCGGTGCCTGTGGTGCTGGTGGTGGTGGAAAGCCAGCTTGGGTAAGACGCGCGTCAAAGCCATCCAAGCGTTGGGTCATGTTTTGGAACCCCCGATCCATCCGCTCATCCGATTTCCTCATCCCGGTCGTCATCTGATCCATAAATCGGCGCAAATAAGGGGGTGTGTCGCCGCCATGCACGGACGCCTCCGCCGGTGGTGCCTCCGGGTCAAACTCAGGATCACTGTCCGAGGCACTCTCGGACGAAATATGGACCGCTTCGGCAAGACTCCGCCTTTGGTAATCGGGATCCGCTCGCCTTCTCTTCTCAAGCTTCACCGCCGCCGTGATTTAGTGCGAATATTGCGTGTTCCAGAAGTCCCCTTTGGATGCGGTAAGCTGTCCTATCGGGACACCGGCTTCCCTACAAAAATGAGTTATCAAGCAAAGGAACGGTAAGATACCGTCGAGGGTCATACCTGCGTCCAAAATCTCCATCCATATGATACGCCCGATATCCATCGGGAGGTTGTTGTGTAGAAGGCTTTAAGGAAGCCTTGACGAACAGCATGAGGAAGGCAATATCATAGTGCATCTCGCTTTTGAAGATGTGTTGATCCCATTTGTTCCACCCCGTGCGTCCATCTCGCCGTAGAGATGCGGCGATGGTTGAGCTTAATTGCTCATGGACTGTCGGGTGAGGAGATAGGCCATAAGTGGCGTTCAATTCGGGCCAGCGGGGGGCGTGGAAGTATGCATCTATGTCGTCCGGAGAGATCCGGACTTCCCTGTCGCCCATTTTTACCACACAGCGATCGTGGTACACAGCTGGGATCATACAGGCAAAAAAATCTCTAACCGTTGCAATGCAATACATGGGAGGGGTTCGGATGAATCCCTCCCAAGACTATTGCCGTATGATCTCCGGCACCCTGGAACCGGTCGGTAGATCCGCAATCTTGATGCCTCTCTCCCCGAAGGGATTGCATACGTTCACCCTCATCTGCTCGTGCCGCTCGTGCTTATCGGGGTTTTTGTGATCAAACATTTGTCTCCGGTTGTTTGGATGAATCTGTTCGTATTCCGGAAATGAGTGGTAGGTGCTTGGATGGGTCCTCATATCTGCACAATAAAAGAATAAACTCAAATGAGTTATCTCGCTTATAGCCACCCCAAACCTCGGTAAAACCGAGGTTTGCAAAGGGTTAAATGTGAGTGTGTGAGTGTTGAAATGAAAGGCACCCCAAACCTAATTGAAACTTAGGTTTGTTGTATCTCATTTTCCTTACGTGTACGTACAGCTAAAACTCACAAATCCCATGCATGCAGATTACCAATAAAATACTGTTTAGCTCATGCATCTTGACTAAAAATCACCACATATTTCCCTAGTGCATATATATAAAATCCCTCAACAGTTTGTACCATTGGACAATAAATCGAACCCCAAACCTAAGTGAAACTTAGGTTTGGCTATGCTTGCACTAAAAGACAAAACCCACAAAATTAACGTATGGACTTCATGTTGCCAAGAAATCCCTTACGTAACAGTTATGCACAAAAAATGGGAGTATTCCACAAAACCATAGATCCTACACACCAACACTTATCCCCATTCTACTTCCCAAAAATTCTCCATCACATTTTTTAAGCACATAGATCCTCATAAAACAAATACATACCCAGTTGCATATAAATATAGTGTTCTCATGTCAGATTCATAGCATACAACAAGCATGTCTTCATGTTCTAATCATAAACACGTCAATAGTGCACCACAGATGTGAGAAATCAAAATCATGGAGAAACAAGCATGAACAATATGGAAGAGCACAGAAAATGGGGAAAAAGGAAACATACTTACACCACATCATCACATATGAAGACCAAAAAGAAATCAGATTGAGAGTACATACCTTGGTCTTGAAGAATGGAGAGCAAAATCTGAAAATGGAGATGGAAGCCTTGAAAAATCGATGGAGATAGAGAGAGTTTGAAAGAAAATCGTGAGGAGAGAGAGAGAGAGTAGCAGCAAAAATGAAGAAGAAAAGAAGAAGAAAAGAAGAAGAAAAGAAGAAGAAGGGGATTGAAAGGACAAAAAGCAAAAGGAACTGCACACAAAACGACACACCAAACCCTATCCTGACAGGGGACACACGCGGCTTTCCACGCGGCTTGGAAGCCGCGGGGCATACCGCGTAACTACCTGTTTCGAAATTCTCTTCAGTGACACCCGCGGTTTAGCACGCGGTATGTAAATAGCGTAAGATCCCGCGTATCCCTCTGTTTCAACACATACTCCAGAGACACCCGCGGTTTTGGCCGTGGTTTGTAAGCCACGGGGCATACCGCGTATGTCCCTGTTCCAGTATTTTTAACTTTTTTTTGTAAATAAAAACGCACTCGAAAATGAAAATTAAAACGAAACAAACCTCGGTGGGTTGCCTCCCACCCAGCGCCTTGGGTTTGGTCATGGCTCAACCTTCCTTCCTTTCACTCCTTAGGCTCATCTAGATACACACATGACGTGGTCTCAACCTCCTCGCCCAGGTACGGCTTCACCCTTTGGCCGTTTACTTTGAACTTTTGTCCATCCTTGCCCTCTAGCTCCATTGTTCCGTATGGGTACACTTCGGTCACCGTGAATGGTCCCGACCACTTCGACTTCAGTTTACCTGGAAACAAACGCAAACGTGAGTTAAATAGAAGGACTTTTATTCCTGGAATAATTACCTTTTCTCGAATCCGGCGATCGTGGAACTTCTTTGTCCGCTCCTTGTAGATTAAGGCGTTTTCGAATGCATCCAGCCGGATTTCCTCTAATTCACATAGTTGCAGTAATCTCCTCTTTCCGGCTGCGTCCAACTCCATTCTCAACTTCTTTATTGCCCAGAACGCTCTACACTCGAGTTCCACTGGTAGATGGAACGATTTCCCAAACACTAACCGATAGGGAGTGGTACCGAGAGGGGTTTTGAATGTCGTCCGATACGCCCACAATGCGTCATCTAACTTCAACAACCAATCCTTCCGGGATTAGTTCACTGTCTTTTCCAGAATATGCTTTAGTTCCCGATTGGACACTTCCGCGAGGCCGTTGGCTTGTGGGTGATATGGTGTCGTGACTTTGTGTTTCACTGAATATTTCCTTAACAGTGCTTCCAAATATCGATTGCAGAAGTGACTACCCCCATCGCTGATCAAAGCTCTCGGAACTCCGAACCTCGCAAATATATTCTGTCGTAGGAACTTAATCACTACTTTAGAATCGTTTGTAGGAGTCGCGATTGCTTCCACCCACTTAGATACGTCGTCCACTGCGACTAAGATATACTCATTCCGATACGAGTTCGGGAATAGACCCATGAAATCTATGTCCCACACGTCGAAGAGTTCGACTTCCATGAAAATCTGCATCGGCATCTCATCCCGCTTGGATACGTTCCCCGTTCTTTGGCACCGGTCACACTTAGAGATGAATTCGCGAGTTTCTTTGAACATAGACGGCCAAAAGAAACCTGATTGAAGAACCTTTGCTACTATTCTATCGGTGCTAAAGTGGCCCCCACATTCCAAGGTGTGACCGTGGTTTAGAATGCCGGCCTTTTCTTCCTCCGGGACACACCTCCGGATCATACCATCGGCACACATCTTGTAGAGATAAGGCTCGTCCCAGTAATACCTCTTGGCCTCAAAGAGAAATCTCTTCTTTTGGTGTCAATTCATCTGATAAGGCACTACTCCTCCCACCAAGTAATTTACCAAGTCTGCGAACCAGGGCTCGGAATGACTAACCTTAAAGAGCTGCTCATCCAGAAATGAATCATTGATGATGGTCTTATCCTTCCTTTGCTCCTCACCTCCCTCAAGTCTTGAGAGGTGATCCGCCACCGTGGTCTCCGAACCCTCTTTATCCAGAATTTCCAAGTCGAACTCTTGGAGTAATGTTAATCCCATATTGATCAGGTAACAACGATTCAAAGAGAAATAACAAGAACGATTGATGATTTCAACTTGTCATCCCTCTCATATTCATAAATCAAGATAGTTACAAAGGTTTGAATGAATGTCAACTATCTCTCTCTAACAATTAAGCTCTCAACTTGTTTAAAGAATCGCTAACCTAATTCTAAAGGTTAACATAACCTTATATACATAGGCCTTTTAGCACAAAGGCCCATGGCCCATTAACCTAATCTAAGCCCATTTATAATTAAAGGCTATTACAAAAGGATTAATTAAACTAATAAAGCACTATATAATTATTTATATATCTTTCTAATATGTAGGACATTTATGGTCCTAACAATCTCCCCATAAAGATATATAAATAAAAATCGGTCTTGAAAACTTCAGGTCTTGATCTTCTCTTCTTCCTTGAATCTTTGAAATGCAATGATGTTGCTTGACTTCATGTCTTTTCAGCGCTCCCCCTTGAATAAAGCTCTTGATCTTCATATCTTCCACTTTGTAACCAGATTTGGTGAACAACGAATTTGTCTTTGAACCGCGAGTTGACTTTGCTTTCAGCTTCAGCTTGTAGAACCAATACGCTTGATGGAGGAAATAGATATTTCTAGCGAACACCACTTGATGAAGGATGAGAAGAATTTACCACTTGTAGGCACTTTGAACTGCTTCTAGAATCGGAATTTATGAAATTCATAACTGCTAAAGCAACAGTTACTCCCCCTCAGCTGCTAACTCCCCCTCAATCAAAAATTAAGTTACTCCCCCTCAGCTTTTGCTAACTCTCCACTCCATTTTTACTTTCTTGAAAGATTGATTATCTGTATTATCAACACGAGAATTATAGAAAATATTGGAAGGTCGAATCTGATCCTTTGAAAAATCATTTGATTTGACAAAATTCTTTGAAGAACGATTTGTAGAAAATGAACTTGAAGCATAAGAAGGTTGAACACCTTTGAACTTGCTTTCTTCAAGTTTCTTGACCTTAATGGATAAATCATTTCGTTCTTTGAGAATTAAATCAAATTTCTTTTGTAAATTAGATTTAACCTTTTGTTCCTTCAAAATCTCGGTTGCTAATCCAGATAATCTTTGTGTAAGTTTAGAAATCTCAATCCGAAAGATCTTTCTTTCTTTTTCAAAATCATCTTTTAAACATTTAGCCCTAAAACCTTCAACTTCCGTTTTCTCAGAATCTTTGATTAGAACGTCTAATTCTTTCTCCAAATCGGATATTTTCAAAGAAAGTTCTCCATTCTTTTTAGAGAAAGATTTGCGTTCTAATTCAAACTTCGCTCTTTCTGAAATCAAAACTTTTTCAAAGTCGGAGATCTGTTTTGAAAGTTTTAAACACATCAGCTCAAGTCTCTTCTTCTCTTCAAGAGATTTGGTTGAAAGCCCAGATTGCTTTTGTGTGAGCAATTGTCTTTCCTTTTCAAATCTTTCTTTCTCCTTTTCAAAAACCTTTTCAAGAGTATTTAGTTTACTTTTAAGCTCAAGGTTTTCACAGTTCAGGAGCTTACCTTTCTCTTCAAGTGCCTTTATCTCTTCATGTGATGGCAAATCAGAAATCTTTCCTTTTAGCTTAGTGTTTTCAGACTCTAACACTGTTGCCTTTTCTTCAGATTTAGCCAGCTTCTCAGAACTACTCCATATTTGAGATTTCAGTTCCTTCAGTTCTTTGACGTACTTGCTGATCAAATCATCTTTCTGCTTGATATTCTTTTCATTTAGTCTTGTTTGCTCTTTTTCAGTCTTCTCCTTCTTATCAGGCTCCTTGTGCTCATCTACCTTCTTCTTGCAATGCTGCTGGTAGGATCTGGTGAGCAGAGCCACTGATTTCAGGCTGTGATTTCAGGATCTGGTAGGATCTTGCAAGGCTGTGATTTCAGGATCAGAATCACTACCATCTTCTTCCTCCGATTCTGGCTTAGATTCACTTGGCTCTTGTGCACGTTTGGAACTACGGCTGGAGGATTTGCCTCGTTTTGAAAAAGTAAGAACTAGTGGATCAACAGGTGACTTGGACGCATACTTCTTTTCGCTCAGAATCTCCATCACCTCATCTTCGTCTTGACAAGTTACTTCAGACTGAGATGAATAAGACATTGTTACCTGAAAAATTTGATCGTTAATCGGTGTTATTTTGAAGAAAAATTTGCGGAAGAAAAATCAAAAATTAAATCAGAATAAACAATATTAAAATAAATTCGTTTTCAAAATTTAAAATCTGATTATTATCGAATTCGAACGAACGAAATTACTCTTCGAGAGTGGAATCTGCGAGAAAACAAACCAAGTTAGATCAAGAGAGACAACTAAAATCACATAAAATGATAATAGTTGCTAATAACAGCAAGTCGTCACAAATAATCTCAAGCGTCACAAAAAAAAATCAAATCGGTCGTTAAGAAAAATCGCAACTTTCGTTAAAAATTTTAATCACGAGACGTGCGGTAACTCGGGTACCGACGAGAACTAACCAACAAAACATACTAAAACGCAACTTACCGGGTAAATGCGGTTACCACTCAAAGACTTACCGGATGAAGAGATTGTTTCCGAACAAAAATCACAACTTACAGGACGAAGGTTGGTTTACTGGATAGATATGGATTCCGGACAAAGTTGACTTACCGGACAAAGTTAAAATCAAGTGAACTTACCAGGTGAATGAGTTTCCGCACAAGAGAACACTTACCGGATAACGCACGTTTACCTGATAAGAATCAACTTACCGGATGATGGGAATAGGAACTTACCGGATGCGATGTATAATTTGGATGAAAGAACACTTACCGGGTGTGAATGGTTTACCGGAAAGATGGAGTTTCCGGACAAATGGAGTTACCGGATGAAAAGTGTTCGCGACTTACCGGGTGAAATGTAGTTTCCGGATGCGATGAGATCTTACCGGACGAAGTGATACCTTACCGGATGAAATTGTTACTTACCGGATGAGAATCAAACCAAGCAAAATTAAATCAAACAAAATAAAATACATTTTTTGTGTGCTATGAATGAATCGAAAGAAAAAACAATTGTCAAACGTGAAAAAGAATCATATTCCGGTCAACAAGTGCGGCTTAATAAGAAAAAATTCAACGGGAAAGTGTTTGTCCGTAATGTTGACCGGAAACTTGAAATTTGACTGGGAACTTGAAATTTGACCGGAAAGTGACTTTTGTCCGGAAAAATAATTCTGACCGGAAAGTTGAAAAAAAATTATTTATCCGAATAGTTTTGACCGGAAAGTGACTTTTGTCCGGAAAATGATAGGAAAATTAGGAAACTTACCCGGTAACAATCAGAAACGTCCGGTAACCACGACTGTGATTGAGATTCGGATCTGGGATCGATAGGGTTGCTTGATTTCACTCCTGTAGGGTTAGATTTTGAACAAAAACACAAAAACAAACACACCCAAATCGATTTCTGAGCAAAATATATCCTATTTTTCACAAATCACCACCAAAACTTTATGAATACCAAAAAACTCAAGATTTGATTTTTAAATTGAAAGATTAAACCTTTAAGAATCGAAGTAAGCGCAGATAAACAGCAGATAAACGCGAGTAACCAATCGAGATCAACCAAACGAATTATTAAAACAATGAAAGAACTTTGCAAACCGATTGAAGAACGATTTTCTTCAAAACAATACTGCACTTTTACGAATAGGCGAAACGGCTGGCTGTGATTTTCCAGAAAATTTTCTGCGAATTTTCTTGCCTTTTCTCGCTTTCGTTCGATTTCTTTCGTATCTTCAAATCACCGATTCGGCTCTGATACCAATTGTTAATCCCATATTGATCAGGTAACAACGATTCAAAGAGAAATAACAAGAACAATTGATGATTTCAACTTGTCATCCCTCTAATATTCATAAATCAAGATAGTTACAAAGGTTTGAATGAATATCAACTATCTCTCTCTAACAATTAAGCTCTCAACTTGTTTAAAGAATCGCTAACCTAATTTTAAAGGTTAACATAACCTTATATACCTAGGCCTTTTAGCACAAAGGCCCATGGCCCATTAACCTAATCTAAGCCCATTTATAATTAAAGGCTATTACAAAAGGATTAATTAAACTAATAAAGCACTATATAATTATTTATATATCTTTCTAATATGTAGGACATTTATGGTCCTAACAAGTAAAAATACCCATCGGATGAGTCTCGGTTTAGCATCCTTCTTGGCCGTTAGATGCTTTAAAGTAGAGTGGTCGGTGTAGACAATTACTTTGGCCCCCACTAGATATGACCGGAACTTCTCGCAAGCATAGACAACCGCTAGTAGTTCCTTCTCGGTAGTCGCGTAATTGAGTTGAGCATCATCCAAAGTCTTGCTCGCATAGTAGATCACATGCATCCGCTTATCTTTCTTTTGGCCCAATACCGCTCCGACAGCGGTGTCACTCGCATCACACATGAGAGTAAAGGGCAAACTCCAATCGGGAGCCGTGAGAATTGGTGCGGATATCAACTCTTTCTTTAACCTGTCAAAAGCAGATATACAATCATCAGTGAAATCGAATTTAGCATCTTTAAGCAATAAAGAACACAAAGGTTTAGTAATTTTTAAAAAATCCTTAATAAACCGCCGATAAAACCCGACATGCCCCAAGAAGCTTCAGACTCCCTTGACGGAGTTCGGGTAAGGAAGATTCTCAATCACCGCTACTTTTGCCTTATCCACTTCAATCCCAGCCTTTGACACCTTATGACCAAGTACGATCCCTTCGGTCACATGAAGTGACACTTCTCCCAATTCAAGACAAGACTTGTCTCTTTGCATCTTTGTAATACGGCTTCTAGGTGTTCCAAACATGTGTCAAAAGATGGTCCAAACACCGAGAAATCATCCATGAAGATCTCTATGGTCCGTTCCGCCATATCCGAGAATATTGCCATCATGCATCGCTGGAAGGTGGTCGGAGCATTGCACAAACCGAATGGCATACGGTGATATGCAAATGTTCCGTACGGACAAGTGAAGGTTGTCTTGTCTTGGTCCTCGGGTGCAATAGGAATCTGGTTGTACCCGGAATATCCGTCTAGGAAACAGTAGTACTCGTGCCCGGATAACCGCTCCAACATCTGATCAATGAATGGAAGAGGGAAGTGATCTTTCTTTGTCGCATCATTCAGCTTTCGGTAGTCAATACACACCCTCCAACCGGTAACTATTCGGGACGGAATGAGCTCGTTATTGTTGTTCCGAACAATGGTTATACCACCCTTCTTTGGCACTACTTGGACCGGGCTTACCCATGGACTATCCAGAACCGGATAGATGATTCCAGCATCAAGGAGTTTTAGAACCTCCTTTCGGACCACTTCTTTCATATTCGGGTTGAGCCGACGTTGGTGTTGAACTACCGGTCTACGCCCTTCTTCAAGATTGATGCGGTGCAAGCAAAATGTTGGGCTTAAACCCTTCAGATCAGCTATCGTCCATCCAATAGCAGTTTGATGCTCTCTCAAAACTCTTAGTAACTTCTCTTTATTCTTTGAATTCAGCTGAGACGATATGATTACCAGAAGCGTGTCTTTTTCTCCCAAGTATGCATACTCGAGATGATCGGGCAGCGGTTTTAGCTCGAGCTTTGGTGGTATCTTCGATGAAGGTTTGGACTTGGGAATTGGTTTTCCCAAATCTTCAATGACCGGTCTTCTCGGGCCTTTGTATGATGGCGATGCATTTAATTGCATCATACTCTCGCTTTTCGGATCATCATCGGTACCCATCAACACATAATTCAGTTGATCGCCGGAAACTTGCATGCCACATATTTCTCTCATATCCATCACATCTACCCGGTAGCATTCATTCGGTCCCATGCTTTGCTTGGTTGTCCGGAAAATATTGAAGACCGCTTCTTCATTACCCACTCTCAAGGTGAGCTTTCCTCCTTTTTACGTCGATAAGTGCTCCTCCCGTGGCTAGGAACGGTCGACCCATAATCAATGGTATCTCTTTATCCTCATCCATGTCGAGGATCACGATGTCGACTGGGAGATAAAACTTGTCCACCTTGACCAACACATCTTCAATTACACCATACGGGTACTTGATGGATCTGTCTGCAAGTTGCAAGGTCATATTAGTCAGTTGTACCTCTCCAAGTCCGAGTTTCCTGAAAATAGACAAAGGCATTAAATTAATACTCGCTCCAAGATCACACAAAGCCTTACTAAATTCAGAATTTCCTATATGAACAGGGATAGTAAAACTCCCTGGATCCTTAAGCTTCGGGGGAAGCTTAAGCTGGATGATCGCACTGCACTCCTCAGTAAGTGCAACTGTCGCATGCTCCTCAATCTTCCTTTTGTTAGAAAGGATATCTCTCAAGAATTTCACATATGAGGGCATTTGTGCCAAAGCATCTGCAAAAGGAATGTTAATATGTAACTTTTTAAATACTTCAAGAAATTTGGAACAATTAACATCATCCTTATGCGATTTAAGCCTGCTCGGATAGGGCACTATTGGTGCTGCCGGCTTAACCGGTGGTTGCTTTGGAATGGTGGACTGCTCATGCTTCTTCTCTTCACGCTTCGAGTTTTCCTCAATCACAATATCTTCATCGGCTTCCAACTCATCCATATCGATGATCTCAACATCTTGCCTTTTGGACTCAGTTTCCTTTGATGATTCTCGGATCGGGTCTCTAATCAGCTCCTTGCCACTTCTCAGAGGAATGGCCTTGCAATCTTCCCTGGTTTTCCTTTCGGTTTGACTCGGAAAGGTTTCGGGAGCTCGGTTTTGTAAGGCTTCAGAAATCTGCCCCATTTGCCTTTCAAGAAGCTTTATAGATGCTGAATTCTGATCAGTAGCCGCCTTGATCATGCTGACCGTACCGGCTAATCCCTCAACTGTGATGTCCATTTTAGACATGAACTTCATCATCATGTCTTCTAGCCCCGGCTTCTTCTCTCCGGATTGCCCTTCATCTTATTCCTGTTGGTTGTAACCTGGAGGACGATAGACATTGTTAGTATTAGAGGAATTAGAAAAATTGGAGTTATTACCGTATTGCTGTTGTTGTTGTTGGGCTAAGGTTTGTTGCCCTTGCGGTTGACTCCATGAGAAGTTTGGGTGTTTCTTCCACCCCTCATTGTATGTGTTTGAGAATGGATCGTTCTGTGGCCGGTTGTTCCGATTTTGCAGAAATTGAACTTGTTCCAGCTTGTTCATAGGTGGTGCCATCTCCAGCATACCCTCATCCATCATATATGCTGATTGAAGAGAAGACCCCTTCAATTGACTTGTGAGTGCGTTCAGTTGAGCTTTGATGGCCTTTAACTCATCATTCTTTTGCATACTTGCAACCCTTCTAACTGTTGATCTCAGAGTAGAAAAACTATGCTCGGCCAGATTATATATCAGCTCACATGCGTCCTCATAGGACTTATCCATTAGGGCTCCACCCGCTGCAGTTGTGATGTCATTTTTGAACTGTGGGTGGAGTCCACTGAAGAACGTTTGGATAATGACCCAACCTTGTAACCCATGATGAGGGCATTTCTTGATCATATCCTTGTACCTCTCCCAAGCTTCATACAATGTTTCCTGATCCCATTGAGCAAAATGGGTGATTTCAGCCATAAGTTGGGCGTTTCTGCTTGGTGGGAAGAATTTCTGGAGGAAGGCCGCTTTCAGTTGCGCCCAAGTGGTGATCGAGTCTGGTTGGATACTTTCTGTCCAAGTTACGGCTCTGCCTTTGAGTGAAAAGCTGAACAGTCTCAGCTTGACGGCATTCTCATCTACCCCATTGATTTTGAAGGTGTTGCAGATCCTCTCAAATGCACGGAGGTGTGCATGAGGATCCTCTGCTGGTGTTCCCCCAAATTGATTCTGTTGTACCATCACGATGGTACTCGGCTTGATCTCAAAATAGTTCGCCGCAGTGGTGGGCGCTTCGATGCCTTTGCGTGCGGCTGCCACGTTCAGATCAGCAAACGACCGCATAGGGCGTCTCTCAGGAGGTGGTGGAGGTGGGTCATTGCGAGGAGGTCTCTCGTCACCCATCTCGATCTTGATATGTTTTTTTGCTTTTGATTC
Source organism: Saussurea involucrata (assembly GCA_033807775.1). Classification (NCBI taxonomy): domain Eukaryota; kingdom Viridiplantae; phylum Streptophyta; class Magnoliopsida; order Asterales; family Asteraceae; genus Saussurea; species Saussurea involucrata. Next base: position 195,646,854 of record CM066314.1, read on the forward strand.
TTTGCGTAATCGACGGGCGGTTCTTTCAATCTCCGGATCGATCGGTTCGATTTTCTCCCCATGGTTTTTCCTTGGCATAAACCAGTTAGTACCTGAAATGGAAAGTAAACAAAATTAGCAATCCAAAAACTGAAGGTGATGAAATAAAATAACAAAAATAAAAATGTTCAATGTAATAGCGCTTATAGCTGGTAGTGCTATCAGTTGCAACTAGTTCCCCGGCAAATGCGCCAAAAACCTGATAGGCGGTTTTACACCCCTCTAAATCTAACCGCAAGTGTACGGGTCGAAATCAAGTAATAGTACTGAAAGTACGAGTATCGAACACAGGGAACTAGGAACTAAGTATCACAATGACTATAAGTTCTATTAACCGAACGGTCGAAATTGGATGATGGTTTGTAAATCTGATTATTATCGAATTCGAACGAACGAAATTACTCTTCGAGAGTGGAATCTGCGAGAAAACAAACCAAGTTAGATCAAGAGAGACAACTAAAATCACATAAAATGATAATAGTTGCTAATAACAGCAAGTCGTCACAAATAATCTCAAGCGTCACAAAAAAAAATCAAATCGGTCGTTAAGAAAAATCGCAACTTTCGTTAAAAATTTTAATCACGAGACGTGCGGTAACTCGGGTACCGACGAGAACTAACCAACAAAACATACTAAAACGCAACTTACCGGGTAAATGCGGTTACCACTCAAAGACTTACCGGATGAAGAGATTGTTTCCGAACAAAAATCACAACTTACAGGACGAAGGTTGGTTTACTGGATAGATATGGATTCCGGACAAAGTTGACTTACCGGACAAAGTTAAAATCAAGTGAACTTACCAGGTGAATGAGTTTCCGCACAAGAGAACACTTACCGGATAACGCACGTTTACCTGATAAGAATCAACTTACCGGATGATGGGAATAGGAACTTACCGGATGCGATGTATAATCTGGATGAAAGAACACTTACCGGGTGTGAATGGTTTACCGGAAAGATGGAGTTTCCGGACAAATGGAGTTACCGGATGAAAAGTGTTCGCGACTTACCGGGTGAAATGTAGTTTCCGGATGCGATGAGATCTTACCGGACGAAGTGATACCTTACCGGATGAAATTGTTACTTACCGGATGAGAATCAAACCAAGCAAAATTAAATCAAACAAAATAAAATACATTTTTTGTGTGCTATGAATGAATCGAAAGAAAAAACAATTGTCAAACGTGAAAAAGAATCATATTCCGGTCAACAAGTGCGGCTTAATAAGAAAAAATTCAACGGGAAAGTGTTTGTCCGTAATGTTGACCGGAAACTTGAAATTTGACTGGGAACTTGAAATTTGACCGGAAAGTGACTTTTGTCCGGAAAAATAATTCTGACCGGAAAGTTGAAAAAAAATTATTTATCCGAATAGTTTTGACCGGAAAGTGACTTTTGTCCGGAAAATGATAGGAAAATTAGGAAACTTACCCGGTAACAATCAGAAACGTCCGGTAACCACGACTGTGATTGAGATTCGGATCTGGGATCGATAGGGTTGCTTGATTTCACTCCTGTAGGGTTAGATTTTGAACAAAAACACAAAAACAAACACACCCAAATCGATTTCTGAGCAAAATATATCCTATTTTTCACAAATCACCACCAAAACTTTATGAATACCAAAAAACTCAAGATTTGATTTTTAAATTGAAAGATTAAACCTTTAAGAATCGAAGTAAGCGCAGATAAACAGCAGATAAACGCGAGTAACCAATCGAGATCAACCAAACGAATTATTAAAACAATGAAAGAACTTTGCAAACCGATTGAAGAACGATTTTCTTCAAAACAATACTGCACTTTTACGAATAGGCGAAACGGCTGGCTGTGATTTTCCAGAAAATTTTCTGCGAATTTTCTTGCCTTTTCTCGCTTTCGTTCGATTTCTTTCGTATCTTCAAATCACCGATTCGGCTCTGATACCAATTGTTAATCCCATATTGATCAGGTAACAACGATTCAAAGAGAAATAACAAGAACGATTGATGATTTCAACTTGTCATCCCTCTAATATTCATAAATCAAGATAGTTACAAAGGTTTGAATGAATATCAACTATCTCTCTCTAACAATTAAGCTCTCAACTTGTTTAAAGAATCGCTAACCTAATTCTAAAGGTTAACATAACCTTATATACCTAGGCCTTTTAGCACAAAGGCCCATGGCCCATTAACCTAATCTAAGCCCATTTATAATTAAAGGCTATTACAAAAGGATTAATTAAACTAATAAAGCACTATATAATTATTTATATATCTTTCTAATATGTAGGACATTTATGGTCCTAACAAGTAAAAATACCCATCGGATGAGTCTCGGTTTAGCATCCTTCTTGGCCGTTAGATGCTTTAAAGTAGAGTGGTCGGTGTAGACAATTACTTTGGCCCCCACTAGATATGACCGGAACTTCTCGCAAGCATAGACAACCGCTAGTAGTTCCTTCTCGGTAGTCGCGTAATTGAGTTGAGCATCATCCAAAGTCTTGCTCGCATAGTAGATCACATGCATCCGCTTATCTTTCTTTTGGCCCAATACCGCTCCGACAGCGGTGTCACTCGCATCACACATGAGAGTAAAGGGCAAACTCCAATCGGGAGCCGTGAGAATTGGTGCGGATATCAACTCTTTCTTTAACCTGTCAAAAGCAGATATACAATCATCAGTGAAATCGAATTTATCATCTTTAAGCAATAAAGAACACAATGGTTTAGTAATTTTAGAAAAATCCTTAATAAACCGCCGATAAAACCCGACATGCCCCAAGAAGCTTCAGACTCCCTTGACGGAGTTCGGGTAAGGAAGATTCTCAATCACCGCTACTTTTGCCTTATCCACTTCAATCCCAGCCTTTGACACCTTATTACCAAGTACGATCCCTTCGGTCACATGAAGTGACACTTCTCCCAATTCAAGACAAGACTTGTCTCTTTGCATCTTTGTAATACGGCTTCTAGGTGTTCCAAACATGTGTCAAAAGATGGTCCAAACACCGAGAAATCATCCATGAAGATCTCTATGGTCCGTTCCGCCATATCCGAGAATATTGCCATCATGCATCGCTGGAAGGTGGTCGGAGCATTGCACAAACCGAATGGCATACGGCGATATGCAAATGTTCCGTACGGACAAGTGAAGGTTGTCTTGTCTTGGTCCTCGGGTGCAATAGGAATCTGGTTGTACCCGGAATATCCGTCTAGGAAACAGTAGTACTCGTGCCCGGATAACCGCTCCAACATCTGATCAATGAATGGAAGAGGGAAGTGATCTTTCTTTGTCGCATCATTCAGCTTTCGGTAGTCAATACACACCCTCCAACCGGTAACTATTCGGGACGGAATGAGCTCGTTATTGTTGTTCCGAACAATGGTTATACCACCCTTCTTTGGCACTACTTGGACCGGGCTTACCCATGGACTATCCAGAACCGGATAGATGATTCCAGCATCAAGGAGTTTTAGAACCTCCTTTCGGACCACTTCTTTCATATTCGGGTTGAGCCGACGTTGGTGTTGAACTACCGGTCTACGCCCTTCTTCAAGATTGATGCGGTGCAAGCAAAATGTTGGGCTTAAACCCTTCAGATCAGCTATCGTCCATCCAATAGCAGTTTGATGCTCTCTCAAAACTCTTAGTAACTTCTCTTTATTCTTTGAATTCAGCTGAGACGATATGATTACCAGAAGCGTGTCTTTTTCTCCCAAGTATGCATACTCGAGATGATCGGGCAGCGGTTTTAGCTCGAGCTTTGGTGGTATCTTCGATGAAGGTTTGGACTTGGGAATTGGTTTTCCCAAATCTTCAATGACCGGTCTTCTCGGGCCTTTGTATGATGGCGATGCATTTAATTGCATCATACTCTCGCTTTTCGGATCATCATCGGTACCCATCAACACATAATTCAGTTGATCGCCGGAAACTTGCATGCCACATATTTCTCTCATATCCATCACATCTACCCGGTAGCATTCATTCGGTCCCATGCTTTGCTTGGTTGTCCGGAAAATATTGAAGACCGCTTCTTCATTACCCACTCTCAAGGTGAGCTTTCCTCCTTTTTACGTCGATAAGTGCTCCTCCCGTGGCTAGGAACGGTCGACCCATAATCAATGGTATCTCTTTATCCTCATCCATGTCGAGGATCACGATGTCGACTGGGAGATAAAACTTGTCCACCTTGACCAACACATCTTCAATTACACCATACGGGTACTTGATGGATCTGTCTGCAAGTTGCAAGGTCATATTAGTCAGTTGTACCTCTCCAAGTCCGAGTTTCCTGAAAATAGACAAAGGCATTAAATTAATACTCGCTCCAAGATCACACAAAGCCTTACTAAATTCAGAATTTCCTATATGAACAGGGATAGTAAAACTCCCTGGATCCTTAAGCTTCGGGGGAAGCTTAAGCTGGATGATCGCACTGCACTCCTCAGTAAGTGCAACTGTCGCATGCTCCTCAATCTTCCTTTTGTTAGAAAGGATATCTCTCAAGAATTTCACATATGAGGGCATTTGTGCCAAAGCACTTGCAAAAGGAATGTTAATATGTAACTTTTTAAATACTTCAAGAAATTTGGAACAATTAACATCATCCTTATGCGATTTAAGCCTGCTCGGATAGGGCACTATTGGTGCTGCCGGCTTAACCGGTGGTTGCTTTGGAATGGTGGACTGCTCATGCTTCTTCTCTTCACGCTTCGAGTTTTCCTCAATCACAATATCTTCATCGGCTTCCAACTCATCCATATCGATGATCTCAACATCTTGCCTTTTGGACTCAGTTTCCTTTGATGATTCTCGGATCGGGTCTCTAATCAGCTCCTTGCCACTTCTCAGAGGAATGGCCTTGCAATCTTCCCTGGTTTTCCTTTCGGTTTGACTCGGAAAGGTTTCGGGAGCTCGGTTTTGTAAGGCTTCAGAAATCTGCCCCATTTGCCTTTCAAGAAGCTTTATAGATGCTGAATTCTGATCAGTAGCCGCCTTGATCATGCTGACCGTACCGGCTAATCCCTCAACTGTGATGTCCATTTTAGACATGAACTTCATCATCATGTCTTCTAGCCCCGGCTTCTTCTCTCCGGATTGCCCTTCATCTTATTCCTGTTGGTTTTAACCTGGAGGACGATAGACATTGTTAGTATTAGAGGAATTAGAAAAATTGGAGTTATTACCGTATTGCTGTTGTTGTTGTTGGGCTAAGGTTTGTTGCCCTTGCGGTTGACTCCATGAGAAGTTTGGGTGTTTCTTCCACCCCTCATTGTATGTGTTTGAGAATGGATCGTTCTGTGGCCGGTTGTTCCGATTTTGCAGAAATTGAACTTGTTCCAGCTTGTTCATAGGTGGTGCCATCTCCAGCATACCCTCATCCATTATATATGCTGATTGAAGAGAAGACCCCTTCAATTGACTCGTGAGTGCGTTCAGTTGAGCTTTGATGGCCTTTAACTCATCATTCTTTTGCATACTTGCAACCCTTCTAACTGTTGATCTCAGAGTAGAAAAACTATGCTCGGCCAGATTATATATCAGCTCACATGCGTCCTCATAGGACTTATCCATTAGGGCTCCACCCGCTGCAGTTGTGATGTCATTTTTGAACTGTGGGTGGAGTCCACTGAAGAACGTTTGGATAATGACCCAACCTTGTAACCCATGATGAGGGCATTTCTTGATCATATCCTTGTACCTCTCCCAAGCTTCATACAATGTTTCCTGATCCCATTGAGCAAAATGGGTGATTTCAGCCATAAGTTGGGCGTTTCTGCTTGGTGGGAAGAATTTCTGGAGGAAGGCCGCTTTCAGTTGCGCCCAAGTGGTGATCGAGTCTGGTTGGATACTTTCTGTCCAAGTTACGGCTCTGCCTTTGAGTGAAAAGCTGAACAGTCTCAGCTTGACGGCATTCTCATCTACCCCATTGATTTTGAAGGTGTTGCAGATCCTCTCAAATGCACGGAGGTGTGCATGAGGATCCTCTGCTGGTGTTCCCCCAAATTGATTCTGTTGTACCATCACGATGGTACTCGGCTTGATCTCAAAATAGTTCGCCGCAGTGGTGGGCGCTTCGATGCCTTTGCGTGCGGCTGCCACGTTCAGATCAGCAAACGACCGCATAGGGCGTCTCTCAGGAGGTGGTGGAGGTGGGTCATTGCGAGGAGGTCTCTCGTCACCCATCTCGATCTTGATATGTTTTTTTGCTTTTGATTCTTTGCGTAATCGACGGGCGGTTCTTTCAATCTCCGGATCGATCGGTTCGATTTTCTCCCCATGGTTTTTCCTTGGCATAAACCAGTTAGTACCTGAAATGGAAAGTAAACAAAATTAGCAATCCAAAAACTGAAGGTGATGAAATAAAATAACAAAAATAAAAATGTTCAATGTAATAGCGCTTATAGCTGGTAGTGCTATCAGTTGCAACTAGTTCCCCGGCAAATGCGCCAAAAACCTGATAGGCGGTTTTACACCCCTCTAAATCTAACCGCAAGTGTACGGGTCGAAATCAAGTAATAGTACTGAAAGTACGAGTATCGAACACAGGGAACTAGGAACTAAGTATCACAATGACTATAAGTTCTATTAACTGAACGGTCGAAATTGGATGATGGTTTGTAAATCGTTTAAAAACTAAGTAAAAACTAAATAAAAACGACAATCGATTAACGGAAGGTTTTGAAAGAATTTTGATGGAGAAAAGGTTGAGGGTTGGACTTCCTATGGCTATACTACTGATGAACGAATACCCGAACAATAATTATTACCGATTATTTCTATAACCCTAGTTTGTAAAAGTCCTTGTTATTCTTTCTCAAGCAATAACATGTTTTATTTCAAAGACTCATAGGTTTTATCTCTCCATCTACACCTAGGGGTTGAAATACATTAGGTCTGTAGGTTCCCAGATTCACGTTGCATCACATTAATGGTAATAAAGTAGACAACGGAAGCATTTAAATATAAAGCCATTAAACTGTGAGTGATTGTGCAAAGATAATGTAACCGTGAGAATCAAATATAGAACAGTAATAATGATAACAAGATCAAGTATAAAATATTGCTCGTATATTGATAATGAATAACACCAAGAACACGTTCAAGTGTGTATTCGGAAATCTCACAGGGAACAAGATCGTACGGAGGTAGTGCTATGGAATACTGCAGTGTGTGCTCTAACAATTGTGGAAAACTATTCTTCCAAAAGCTTACAATCGTTTGTTCCACTACCTCACTATTTATAGCCCTGATAAAGTGTAGACAGTGTACTATCGTACCCTGGAATGACACGTAGAAAGTGTGTCTCCTTTCTTTAGGGCATACGTGGAAAGTATGGACACGTGTCTGACACTTAGGATTTCTTACGAGACTTAGGCTTCACAGAGGTCTTCAGTCACCAGAGCTCTTATGCCAGAGCTCTGTTGGTCTTCTGTTGGTGAATCAGTTCTTCTGTAAAATGGAAGATCTTCTGACAGAGCTCTGTCAAGCTCTGTTGGTCTTCTTGTTGGTCTTCTTCCAAGTCTTCTGCTGGATCTCTGTTGGTCTTCTGACTTGATAATATTTTCAATACTTTTACATAACAGACACTTGGGGCTAACAATCTCCCCATAGGTATTGAAAATAAAAATTTGGAAATGACAGAGATATTAAACAAAAGAACAGAGAACATTTCCCTCTGTTGAAACCTTGTACTATTCTTTTAAGATGTTACAATACAGAACAAAAGAATAAGTACTTTTATGCATAATTGTCTCCCCTTAGAATTCTGTCGAATCTTCTGATCAGCTCACAGAAGTCCAGCATAATGTCAATCTGGTTGATGTAGAGTCTCAGTTGCTTTTCTGGACATTTCTCTCTTGGGAGATTCTGAATAATGTTCTTGAGATACACCAGCAATTCACTAGAGTACTTGTGGGTTTCAGATGCTCTGATGGCCTTCTTGATCTTCTTCTGTCGGCAGATGAAGACTGGAGGATCTTCAACAAGTGTTCCAGTCCTGTAATGGCCATAACCTTCAAGACTCTCATTCGGAGGTGCAATTGCCAGTTTCTCCACTTCAAATTCTATGCCTAGCTGAAAATCAATCTGAATTCTGAGATTAGTGTGCTCTTGCATAGTGAATCGAACTTCAGGTAGAGCAGTTCTTGTTGGTTTGTATCTGTCTGAGAAGTTCAAGCAATAGGCGTGCAGCATGATCAGATCGTATGGATTCAGAAGCATAAGATCGTTGTCGTTGAAGTATTCGTTCTTGCCTTCTGTTGATTCAACAGTGTACTCATGATACATAACTCTGTCATGTTGGAATATCCTATGCTTGATGTCTAAGATTCTACGGATACCAAAGTTCGTGTTTATGGCTCTGTTCAGATTAGACTTGGTTTGTATGAACTTTAGCCTTGCATCTTGGATTGTGTTTATTCTGATGGGATTGAGGTATGGGTTTATGGGTACGGCATTGATTGGAATTATATCTCTGTCAGCATAGAGAAAACCAAAAACTTCTTCTAAGGCCGGTTTATCGGTGTGTTGGGTAGATGGTTCTGGGTTCTGTTCTGGAACCATTGGGTTTGGGTCATCGTGGGTTTCTGCCATAAGAATATCAATGTGTTGAGCAGACTCTTGGACAGTTTCTGTTTGAACTTGGGTTTGAGTTTGGTTTGTTTGTTCATCAGAAGAGAATGGGTCTGTTCTCTCTGGTTCGGTTCTTGGTGATGTAGGAGGGGTGTCTAATATGATGATCTCTGGTGGTTGTTGAGTTGAAGGTTCTGGTGTTCTGATAACTCGATCCTTGAACACGTAGTCGAATACCACCATAGTCATTTCTGGCGTCTCTTCTTCTGTTATCCCCTTATTTTCTTCTGCTTCTATCTCTGCTTCGGTCATTTTCCCTTTCCTTTTACCCTTTTCTGTCTCCCCTGTAATTTCTTTCTCAGCTTCTTTCTCTTTCTCCTTCTCCCCCTTTTGTTGTTCTGCGGACTCACCCATATGACTATCTGAATGACCTTCTTGAACATATTCAAAGTCATCATCATCATCAGAAAAATCGATTGCGGCCTTGGGTGAGGGAGGAACAACAAACACTGAAGTGGCTTTGGCTCTTTTGCTCGAGGATTCTCCTTCTAGTTGGTGCTCCTTCTGCAGGTCGTTTGTGTGTGGCAGTCTGTAAGATTGCATCTGTGAAATTAATGACTGCCTTTTTCATTGCATCTTCGACCTCTGTTGCAGCAGTTCTGATCTCATCTACTTGACTCTCAAAGTTAACTTTGTGAGTGTCAAGAGATTCCTGCACATGTCGTTCTGTTGCTTGTGCCTTCATGACAAACTTTGATGAGATGGTCATCATCTTGCTAAGAACAGATCTGCGGAAATCACCCATCTGGCCAACTGTCATGGTTAAGTCATTGGGGTTTGGGCTGGAGATGTTTAGTGGAGTAGCAGATGATGTCGTGGCTTCTTTGATGGATTCCTTAATAGAGTTATTGATGAGCACTGTCAAGGTTTTGACGTTTGAGTCTGAGAGAATAAATGTAGGAATGGGCAAGGTTCTGTTCATCGATGCTGTGTGATTCTCTGTCATAACTCTCTTCAGCTCTGCAAGCTCTGTCGAAATCTTTGTCGACTCTTCTGCTCTGACTCTTTTCAGTTCGGCTAGTTCTGTTGTCAGCTTTGTCATCTCTTCTGTTCTGTTGCGCTCAGCTTCTGTATACTTCAGTGTTACCTCTGCATGTTTTTCTGTAATTCTTTGCAGCTCTTCCTTAAGAGAAGCATTCTCCTTGCGGATCAGCTCCTCCTTCTGTTCGTTGATAAGTTTATACTCATTCAAGGAGGTGTTGATACTATCACAGAAGCTTTCGAACTCTGCTCTTGTGACAGTGTCAACGGGGGTAACCTTGTTTCCAACACATGGATTCAAGTCAGCCTCGAGTTCAGAGGCGCCTACGTTAAGAGCTGTGTTAATGTTGACTCTTGTAGGACTTCCACCCGATCCTTGATGCTCCTTTTCAGGGGAAACATCTACAAGTGTTCTTATCTCGATTTTCCTTTATAAGCTCCCCCTTAAACAGTGAGCTTAATTGAAAGATTTTTCTATTAAGCCTTTTGAAAGATTAAAAAAAAATATACAAAAAAAATATTTACAAACAAGAAATTTTGAAAAGTATATACAAACAGATTCACTAAGCTTGTTGAAAGGTATGCATGACAGAGTTCTGGTGAACATCAGAAGCTCTGTTTGAACTATCCTACCCAAGTTATTTGATAGAGCTCTGGTATGATTGTCAGAGGCTCTGTTGAGTTTTAAACAGGGTTAGGAGGACATGTTCAGCATACCCAATTTGCTGATTAAGAAATTGGATCTCTTTTCATCAAGAGCTTTTGTGAACAGATCAGCAAGTTGGAAGTCGGTTGAAACAAAGTACATTTCAATCGTCCCTTTTTCAACATGGGCTTTTATAAAGTGGTACCTTATGTCGATGTGTTTTGTCTTGGAGTGCTGAACTGGATTAGCTATTATTGCTATGACACTCTTGGAGTCACACAGATTGGGATTTTTCCATACTTCAGGCCATAGTGTTAGAACCAGATCCGTGCACCAAATAAGAAATCAGTAATATGAATCAATAAGAACAATGATTTCCAACTGTCATCCCTTTCATTAACTTTCAGAGAGAATGTTTACAATATGAATAGAAAGCTAAAGAGATGATTAGCTTGTTTTTCCAAGCTAATCTTACATTAAATACTATGGGCCCGTGGCTAGCAAGCCCACGGCCCGTTCACTAATCAGGCTCAAATTAAACTATTACAATTCAACCCTTGAACTTTAAATCAACTATAAAACCTGCCCTATTCAACCCTCGGATTTTGTTGAGGTTGTTGATCCGCCATGGAATATCTGTAAAAGATCCAAAGTTAGTAAACAAGACGGATAAACAAGTTCCGGCGCGTACCTTTGCATTAAATGGCTCAATCTGAGACAGATTGAGGACTGGCAGTGTGATGGCAGGTGCTCAATTGACAAATACAGAGGAGTCCGGACATAATGAAGATATGTAGAACATCCCGGACAGACCATACTTCCCGGTCAAATAGAGTTTCAGGACAAACATGGTATCCGGATGAAAGAGGATGGAATGGCAAAACTTTCCGGTCAAAACAAAGTATCCGGACAAAGGGTGTTTCCGGACAGAGTAGGGATTCCGGATAGTCCTACCCGGATACCCATCCGGTCCGGAAAGTCATCCGGACTGATGGGTGTCCGGACACTTTTACACTTTAAAGAATAATTCCATTTTTCAAAGAGATGAAACCTGTAGAATTTTGAAAAGATGGATGTCTCGCTCCCCCTCAAACTGAGAATGGGGAAAACTTGCTCCCCCTCGGATAGTGTATAGGGATGTTCAATAGAGAGTTTGACACACAAAAACTTTAGACATTTAATGAAAAATTTGTGTCGCTCCCCTTCAAATGGTGAGCATTAGATGACATGCTCCCCCTCAGAATGTGTGCGTAGAGTGAAGTGCACATGGGAGTATCCACACACAAAAAAACTTTTTAACATATTTAAGAAAATGTGTGTGTGACGCTCCCCCTCAACAGTAGAGTACACTTACCTGATGGCTGATCATGCTCCCCCTAAACACATGAGCAGTCGTGAAATTACAGGTATAGACAAATCTCACGTCTTCTTAATGTGTTTCTTTGTAGATCGTGAGCAGCTCCCTCCTTCCGGTCATGTGTGTGGAGCATCCACAGTCTGAGAGTCACACATGACCGTCCTGCAAAACAAGTTTAGCGGACCTTGGGTACCCAGATTTGCCTGGGTCCCAGAGGGTTAGGTTTGGCACCTTTTTGAGGAACTTGCTTTGACACAACTTTCCCTTTAGGTGTAGGTTTTACACCGTTTGTGGGAACTGGTTTAGGCACAGGTTGCCTCCTAGGTGGAGATTTTACACCCTTTGGAGGAACAGGTTTGGCAGCAGGTTTACTCTTTGGTGCCGGCTTAACCTCAGTAGGAGCAACCCATCTAGAGCAGGTTTGGTCTCCCGCTGTGGTTTAACCGCTGATTGGTAACCCCATTTTTTATAGTGTTTTTGCTGGTTATTACGGGGTTTGCGTTTGGGAAATAAATTACACATGTGATACAACCCAAACCAATCATTATTCTGAATATCATCAAAATCATTCCAACCACAATTAGAACAACATAAACAAACACGCGATAACTGAATCAGTTGGTTAAGAGAATTAAGTTTGATTGGAAAAGAAACTTCAAAATGATTCCAATGATTCCAAGCATAATTGTCTTTGTTTATCCTAGAATCAAAGACGGGAGGGAAGGACTTTGATGCAACATTCTTGACAGGTTCCTTAGCTGGCCACTTTGGTTTTGCTTGTTTAGCGCGACCATTTTTATCCGAAACAACAGGGACAGAATGGTCAGTGACTTTTGAAGGAACAGGATTATTGGTAGGCAATGGTCCGGTCTCCTACCTCGGCTGTGATTGCTTTTTAGAAACAGGTTTAGAAGTTGGTTTTGATTGAGAAATCTTGATCACAGCTGGGGCCTTTGTTTGAGAACTGCTACCCTTTAGAAAATTAACCGGACGATTGACAACGGGGGATAGAAAATCATTGTGACTTGGAAGAGGTTTGTCGAAGGGGAACGACTCAAACTCTTTTTCACAGTTACCTTCGGAGTTCATGTACTCTGAAAAATCTATCTCGGTAATTACTGGACTTGGATCAGGTGAGGAAGGCGAGGAACTCTTTGTGCTTGTGTGCTTTGGGGAATTTGGTGCGGAAGCTAAGAAAAACTCAGAGTTCAAATTCCTTAAAACACTCTCGTCTTGAGAATCTTGACCGTCTTGCGAACTAGAAATCTTGCCTAGGAAAGCTTTGCACGAAGAAGTGTCGGATGAATTTGAGGAAAGTTCGGGTGAGATCTGCTTTTCAGATAGCAGTTGGTCAATTTGCTCTTGAAGCTGACCATTTCTCGTGTACTCTTCCATCTTTTCTGTTGCCAAGGAAGACAGTTGTGATGTGAGTCGATTGATTACATTCCGAAGGATTTCATGTCCTTCACCAGACACAACTTCGGTTTTGACCGGTTGTAGATTCTCAAGCTTTGTAAGTAAGACTTGCTTTTCCATTTGAAACTTTGACCTTTCTTTCTTAATGTACTCCTCCAACTCGACTATCTTTGCTTCCAAGATGAGAGGGGGAACATAGAGTTTAAACTCATCCGTCTCAGTCTTGGTTGCAGGTGCTAGATCCTCATCCTTTTTGGAGGAATCCTTGGGTGTAGCTACCTTGTAGGGATCGAAGTAGTCATTGGAAAGGTACTTTTTGTCCTTTTGATACGAGTAGTTTAAAGGTTCATAACAAAATGGGAGTTGAATTCCTCGTTTGTGTGTGCGCTTATGTTCCTCGGTGTCCTCCTCTTTTTCAGGTTCAAGAGGACCAGTCCTTTGAATTGCATATTCTGAATACTTTTTATCTAATCCAAAACAAGCAAAATCATACAGAGTGGGTACATGCCATCTTCCCTTTTTCAAATAGTGTGGGTTATCATATCCGATTCCCCACTCTTTGTTAAAGTATGTGAACTCTTTAGGTTTATTCTGAAAGATGGTTTGATCAGTTTGACCCCTTTTGTGGAGTTTGTTTTCAAGATCAAGGATTTTAGTCACAAACTCCTTGTGTTGAATTTGAAGAGAAGAACATTGATAAACAATTTCTTCTTTCTCAATCAAGCACTTTTCAAACTGAGACTGAAGATCAGATAACTTGGCCCTTAAGTCCTTAGGTGCTAATGAAAGATTTTTGCATTTGTCTTTTAGATTAGCATTTTCAGACTTATATTTTTCAGTTATTCTCCTTTGAACATCTAGCTTTTCAGATAGTGATCTAATCTCAAGTAGTTGTTCATTAGAGGTGGCCTTAAAGGAATCTACCTGTTCAGCAAGAGGTTTCATTCGGTCGTAAAGTTCTGAAAAGATAGGTTCACATACCTGACACAGCTTTGTCATGTCTTCTTCAGCAGGAGACATCTTCAGTTGCACTGGAGTGATCGTCAGACGATGGTTCGATTCAAAGTGTAAACCTAACGCAAGGTACTAAGAGTGATGTCCTAACACAGGTTCTACAAGTGATTGGACTAAACAGAACTTACTGGATAGGAATCCAAATAAGTGATCTGATCTGGAAGTGTCCGGATCAGATTTGATGCAAGTAGATCAATAAAAACAAAAGTGTCCGGATAAGAGGAAGAGTCCGGATAACTTGAGTTGTTCGGATAACCAAGGTTACCGGATGGCTTAAGTTACCGAATAGAAAACTGAAACAAGATGTTTCCGGATACACTGAAGTTTCCGGGTACAATGGATTGTCCGGATAAGATATGTCCGGAAACACTGGGTTTCCGGATACAAATGTTACCCGAATAGTATAAGGAATAGTGACTTACCCGGATTGCAGAACTTACCCGAAAAAATGAGGAGTCCGGATGGAATTGGAATTATTCGGATGGAAATCACACAAACGTCCGGACACCTTGAAGTTATCCGGAAACGTCGGTTGGTTTATCCGGAAAAGTCGGCTGTTTCTCAAATCGATCGAATTTTCGATTAGGGTTGCCCAAAATAGATCCTGGAAGATTAGTAACAATGCCAAACACAAAAGTAACACTAATCCAATCGATTTCAATGCAAAAACAACAAGTTTTGATGGTTAAAAATCGGATTTTTGTCAAGAACACTACCAAAACTTTTGATCTTAAATTGCTAAATTAATCACTCAAACGATCGAATTGGAATGCGAAAATTTGCAGAATTACTAACAAGTATAATGCTAACACAACCCAATAAACAGAATTGAACAATTTAGCAAGAATCAAAGATTTGAAAATTCAAGAATGGTCAGACATGAAAAAGTCAAACTAACCAGAAATCAGTGAATAAATCTGTGAATCGAATTCGTCCGTCTGCTCTGATACCAATTTTTAGAACCAAATTCGTGCAACAAATAAGAAATCAGTAATATGAATCAATAAGAACAATGATTTCCAACTGTCATCCCTTTCACTAACTTTCAGAGAGAATGTTTACAATATGAATAGAAAGCTAAAGAGATGATTAGCTTGTTTTTCCAAGCTAATCTTACATAAAATTCCATGGGCCCGTGGCTAGCAAGCCCACGGCCCGTTCACTAATCAGGCTCAAATTAAACTATTACAATTCAACCCTTGAACTTTAAATCAACTATAAAACCTGCCCTAACATATAGTCTTTGAGCTGGGTTTTCATCCATATTACTTGAGAGAAACAACTAGCAGCAGCAACATACTCTGCTTCTGCTGTAGAAGTTGATACGCAATTCTGTTTCTTGGATGTCGAACTCACCAATTTTTCTCCAAGCAATTGGCAGCTACCAGAAGTACTCTTTCTGTCATTCTTGCATCCTCCATAATCTGAATCTGTATATGCTACAAGCTCGAAACCAGAATTAAGAGGATACCAGAGACCCAAAAATTGAGTCCCTTTCAGATATTTAAATATGCGCTTGACAGCAGACAAATGAGATTCTTTAGGATTTGCTTGAAATCTGGCACAGAGATAGGTTGCAAACATTATATCAGGTCTGCTAGCAGTTAAGTACAGAAGTGATCCTATCATGCCTCTGTAGTTCTTGACATCTGTAGGTTCACCGTTAAGGTCAGAGTCAAGTTTAACTCCAGTGGCAATAGGAGTTTTCATTGGGTTTGAATTGTTGAGCTTGTATTTTTTCAAAATATCAGAGATGTATTTGAACTGACTTATGAAAGTCCCTCTGATGGATTGTTTTACTTATAAACCAAGAAAGAAAGAAAGTTCTCCCATCATGCTCATTTTAAATTCGCTTTTCATCAAATCCGCAAACCTATCACAGTACTCTTGCCGTGTAGACCCAAAAATAATGTCATCGACATATATTTGCACCAGAAGTATATCATTTTTATACCTTCTAAAGAATAAAGTTGTATCGACAGTACCTTTCTTGAAGTGATTAGTCAACAGAAAGTTTGACAGAGTTTCATACCAGGCTCTGGGAGCCTGCTTAAGGCCGTACAGAGCTTTGTCTAACTTGTAAACGTGGTCTGGAAACTCTGGACATTCAAAACCAGGTGGTTGCTGGACATATACTTCCTCTTGTAGCTTGCCATTCAGAAAAGGCCGATTTCACATCCATCTGATAGACCTCGAAACCCTTGTGAGCAGCATAGGCTAGGAAGATTCTGATTGCTTCTAGTCTAGCCACAGGAGCAAAGGTTTCGTGATAATTGATAGCTTCTTCTTGACAATATCCCTTTGCAACCAGGCTTGCTTTGTTTCTGATGATAATCCCATCTTCATCCTTTTTATTTCTAAACACCCACTTGGTTCCAATTGCGGCTTTATCTTTTGGGAGTTGAACCAAGGACCAAACTTTATTTCTTTTAAACTCCAGAAGCTCCTCTTGCATTGCTTCTATCCAGTTTGGGTGTTCAAGGGCTTCAGAAATCTACTTCGGCTCAATCATGCTTAGAAATTTGACAAAGAAAGCTTCATTGATTGTGGCCGATCTTGTCTTCACACCATCTTCAGTAACACCAATAATTATATGATGGGGGCGATCCTTTGTCCATCTTGTCATGGGAGCATGGACAACAGGTGGGGTTTGTGCTTCAGATGGTAAAAGACGAACTTCAGCATCAAAGCCTTGTGGATTGGCACCAGGGCTCTGTGGCACACAACTCTGGAGAGTGGCCTCATTGCTCTGTGAAGTGCCAACAGGGCTTTGCGAAGGTGAACATTCAAATAGGGAATCTCTCCCAATATTGGTTAACAGGGGTGATGATGGCTCTTGTTCAGGTTCTCTTACATCTTGATTTGGTTCCTCATTTCTCTGAATAATTCCTGTAGACAGAGAAGTAGATGGTGAAGTATTAGAGGGACCAGTAAGAGTTGTACCTGTCAGATTCTGTTCTGTTGTGTTCTGAGCTTGATTGCCTCTGGTGATATCGACAGGGGAATCATCATCATCGAAGAAATCATTGAACACAAGATTGATATCTTCTTCCCTCGTTTTTGATGAACTTGGCTTCTTCTGTTCTGTCTGTGTCCCCTCTGTTGATTTGCGATTAGAGGAACTTGATGTACCTTCATCAAAGGACACATTAACACTTTCTTGAATGACACGGGTTCTGGTATTGTAGACTCTGTAGGCTTTAGAGGTTAAGGAATAACCAATAAAGATTCCTTCATCCGCCTTCTTGTCGAATTTGCCCAATTGTTCTCTGTCATTCAAGATGTAACACTTGCAGCCAAAGATATGAAAATATTTCACATTTGGCCTTCTGTTGTTGACGAGTTCATAGGGAGTCTTCTTAAATCTTTTCACTATCACAGCTCTATTTTGGGTAAAACATGTGGTTGAGACTGCCTCTGCCTAGAAGTTGATGAGAAGGATAGAACCGGCTAACATGGTTCTGGCGGCTTCTACCAGAGTTATGTTCTTTCTTTCTACTACACCATTCTATTGTGGTTTTCTGGCAGCTGAGAAGTTCTGGGAGATTTCTTCTTCTGACAGATAGGCATCTATTCTGACATTCATAAACTCTGTCCCATGATCACTTCTCAACTTTTGAACTTTTAGTCCTAACAGACCCTGTATCCTTCTCAACAAACTAATCAGAATTTCTGGGACATCAGATTTTACTCTGATGAACTCAATCCATGTATATCTAGAAAATTCATCAATGAGCACAAGAATATACTTCTTACCCGACAGACTTTGCACAGAGATTGGACCACAAAGATCCACATGAAACATATGCAAAGGTCTTGGGCAATTGTAATTACTCTTAGTTCTGTGTGAAGATCTTTTCATCTTCCCCAACTCACAAGCAGGACATAGATGGTCTTTGTCAAATTTTAGCGAAGGCAGACCTTTTACTAAGTTCAACTTCACGAGTTTGTCAAGATTTTGGAAGTTCAAATGGGCAAATCTTTTATGCCAGAGCCAGGCATCTTGAGTTTTCAAAGACACTAAACAGAGTTTTTCTGTTGTAGAGTTTTGGTTTGGATTAAAGTTCATTTTGTTCAGATTGCCTTTTCTGTCGGCTCTTAAAAGTTCTTGACCAGACTAGGAAAGTAACAAGGAACAATACTTCTTCCTAAAATTGACATCGAACCCATGATCACAAAGTTGACTTATACTGAGCAGATTATGATTTAATCCCTCAACATAAGCAACCTCAGAAACTGAAACACCACCATTAACTAAAGTACCATGGCCTCTAATCTGTCCACCATTATCTCCTCCAAAGGTTACTGCACTTCCCTTCTTGTTTTTAAATGAAGTCAGCAGCTCCTTATTGCCCGTCATGTGCCTGGAACATCCTGAATCTAGGTACCAGATCTGCACATGAGGCTTCTGCAAGACAGATTAGTTCTTTTTAGGTACCCATTGTATGACGGGTCCTTTCTTGTTAGACTTGGGTGTGTTAACAGTTCTGTTTGCTGGCTTTTCATCCTTTGATGATGTGCCAGAGGGTTTTCTCTGTGCATTCTGAACAGTCTTGGGATTTTTCCTTTGAGGTGACTGATTCAGAACACAGTGGGGACCATTCATATGATTTTGTAGTTTTAACAACAGTTGTATGCAGTTGCAATTGATAGAGCATGAAGATAATTGATGCACATTGCTATTTTTAATCAAAAACTGTTGTTTGAATGGTGCTTGGTTTTGAAAAACTTTAGGACCATTCATACTGTCCTGATTTGGCTTTCTGAAATTGTTGTTTTTCCTTGAAACAGGTTCACTTTTCCAAAAAGAATTCCTTCTTTGATTTATAACAGAGGCAGGAGCAGGTCTGTCATTGACTATCCATTTTCCCTTCTGCTCTGGTGTAAATCTGATTGGCTTAAAAGCGAGGGGAACAGAGGTGTTGTTCACTGGAATATTTTTTGCATTCTCCCTTTTCTCTACTTCTATTACTTTAGAAGCAAGAATCCTGACACCTTTGTTTTCAAACTCAGTTACTGGTATAAATCTTGATTGTTTCTTAAAAAATGAGACATCCTTTTTTCAAATCCATAGATCCCACCGGTATCTGCTTAGGCTTATGCAAAACTTTCTTTTGACCACAAAAAATTTGTTCATCTACCTCGGAGTCATAGTCACTCTCAGAGCACTGAAGTCTCTGGTGGTTCTGGTGGTAGACTCTTGAGGTATCAAAGACATATCGGTTTTAGCAAACTTGAACTTTCTCAACTTGGGTTTTAAAGCATCAGATGCGATATTCTCATCAAGAACTCTTTTCAAATCCTCCTCGAATGATGTTCGAATTGATTCAGAGGAAGGAGAGAAGACTGGGGCTTCAGGGTTGAGTTCGCTCTGTGTTTTATCAACAGAGGACTCTTCCACAGACGTAACAGACTTATGTTCCTTAAAAGAGTTAAAGTTGAAAATCTCTTTGGGATCCAGACTCTTAACAGAATTAGGCAAAATGATTTTAGCTTTTCCTTGATCAAGAATGAACTTTTCATATGGTTTTAAAACCTTTTCATGATTCAAGGAGTCATAGCTGACGTTCCTGTAGTTAAGTCTTCTGGTCCTTGAAATATCTGAAGTTTTGATTCTTTTGAAAACTGCTATACCAGAGATCACATCCTCTTGGATTTTTCCGACACAAAAAGTAGAGGATAGAGATGTCTTCTTCTTTCCATTCCAGGGAGCAAGGTCAGAGAAACCCAGACCTTGTGTATCCATCTGTGAGTTTATCTTGATGTGCACATCTTGTGCATCCTGGTACTTCTTGATTAAAATCTCTTTTCTCTGTAGGGATTGATGTAAAACTTCCCTCTCTCTTTGAAAATAATCTTTTAATGCAACAGAGTTAAGTCTTTCAGTTTCAGACTTCTTAACCACTTCAGATTTTTGTTTCAAAATTTCCTCATATTCCTTCACCTCTTCTGAAAAAGAGTTTTCCTTCTTTTGTTGTAAGACTTCTTGTAACACCCCAAAATTCTAGGCTAATTTGAACCTCAAATTTCCACAAGCTATGATAATATAAACTTCAAACTTACATAAATAGCAAGTGAATTAATCATCAAGAGTACATTTACAAATACAGGATCCTACAAATAACTTATTAATCTAATTATGTCACTATAATCAGATTAACTAAGTTATCTAAGCAATCCCTCAAAATCTCCTTCTGTTAATTGACTTCCTTGATATTCCAAAACGCTCGTCCCACAACCCTTATTTTCCCGAGCCGGTACCTGGTAAGAAAACATCATTTGAAACGATTAGGCCAACGCCTAGTGAGAACATTCGTTTCCATAATAATATTTGCAAAATCAATGTAAACAAGTTATATCAAACCTGATTACCCTTTTTTCTTACCATACGTGTAACTCTATTCCGTTAACACGATTTTCATCCAATCCCATGAATATGACTGACACACATTCCATCATCATATCATGTCTTAGAGCTACACTACGAATCTGCACTGATTCTAGAGTAATGTTTCTATTCCAGAAATTGCAATATACACATGCCTATTTCTGTACACATCCTATTCCAGAGCCACACTACGAATCTTTCCCAGATTCTAGATTAATGCTCCCACCTAAGAAATCGCAATATACACATGCCCATTTCTTAGAAAAGGAAGTAGAGATTACAATTACATATGTCAATCCCTCTTCTTCCTTAGAAACCGGGAATTACGTTTATTCCAGGGTTTCTCACACACATCAGAATAATGACTAACTTCATCTATTCCACGTGCACATAACCATTAGTACTACACGCATCAGAATAATGACTAACTTCATCTACACTAGTGCCTATGGATCCATTACACTTTACTAACGTATATGCATAACAACATATTACAACTCATATCATATTCTCAAATCTAAGAATACTAGATAACCTATCGTATCTTCATCCTCAAATGCCCCCCCCCCCCCTTTGGCGATTTAGCACGGGGGTTCCGCCATCAGAACCTAGTTTTTCTCAGTTTCTCGAAAAGTGTCCGGACAACAGAGGTTTCCGGACAACAGGAGTTTTCCGGACAACTAAACTTTCCGGATAAAAGGACTTTTCCGGATAACAATACTTTACCGGATACTATTCTAATCCGGACGACATCCGGGTACTAAAAACCATCCGGTAACTATTTTCATCCGGAAAACTAAAGCAATTCGAACTTACCCGGTATCTTGCTGCATCCGGACACATTCATCATCAGAGTTATCCGGATACGACGATTTATCCGGAAAACTCTGTTCTGCAGCCTAAAATTCGATTCACTTTCATATCTGTTCGATTCAGCTCGTTCCAAACCATACCATACAGTTCATAACCAATTTATACAGCTATTTCAAGGTTAAATTTAACATGAAAACACTGATTTAAGCAAGGAACAAATGAACTCACCTATTGGAAGAAAACCCACTTTAATCTCAAACTGCTGCTCCAAATCTGATGTTACTGATTCTGTAAACCGATCTAAAACACAGATTCGTTTACAATTCTATAGCTACAACAGTCTTTATCAAAACACAGATTAATTTCTTACCAAATTGATGACCAAAACCTTTGTTTCCTTCCTTTTTTTCTCTTTTCTCCTTTTTCCCTCTTTCTCTTCTTCTCTCTTGACCGACCCAAAACAAGATATCAGATAAAAAATCTGATTTCTAGCTACCTTATCTATATACACTTTCCAAATGTGACCAAACACACCTCTAGGTTTCAATATTTTCACAATTGACACCAAACCTTAAACCCTTGTATTTTAACCTTGTTTGAATTATGAAACTTCCATATCATTCAAGGTTTAAACCAAAATACAAATAAATCCCAATTCTCATTAAAATAATAATATTGAAAATTTAGGATGTTACAATACTCCCCAACTTGAAAATGATTTCGTCCTCGAAATCAAGATCAGGTAAACAGATGGGGATACCTATCCATCATATTCTCTTTCGACTCTTAAGTCTTACATACTTAACCACAATTAAAAGTCCAGAAAGAACAAGAATTCATCCTTTCATACTTTCTGAACCTTAACTCTTTCATTAGCATCCGCTCCCCAACTTGGATTTGCAAACCTCCTTAGAGTCACTGTTCATCACCAAATCTTTACCCGACTATTTCTTGGTCTACCATACCGACATTAACCGTAACTCGATCTCTGGGTCTCAAAATAACATTACCATCTACTGCTTGAAAATCTATACTCACCTTAAATTGAGTATACTCACCACTTTTGAATACTCCGATAAATACGACAAACCTTTGTTACATCCATGACTCACACGTTTCTTTAGTACAAAGTGCTACCATTTCCTCACACCACTATCGCATTATGCGACCATATTGCAACCAAACCCTAAAGTGTTGTATATCAAGGGTGATAATTCCATTGGACCTGTAGTATAACTACATTCTTAGGTCTGATCTTTTTTTCATCTCCTCCCACGTTAGCATGGAGTACTACCCTCCAAACATTACTTGTCTCTTTCTTCCAACTTTTCCCACATACTGATAACATTTTCTCATAACTATACATAACCAAACTGTTGTATCAAAATTCTAACTTAAGGCAATCAACTAAGTTATCTTGAAACGACATACCGTCCCAAGTTACTACACATTCTTTAATCTGCAACTAATACTTCCTCGGACAATCCTTTCACACATAAGAAGCAACTCATCTTTCTTAAGGATTTTGCATCTTTTACATCACATTTTGACTAACATAACCATCATCTTCGTTAACTTCCAATGATTCAAGAACATAAACTTACCTAGCGACTCACACAACCAACATCCCTTTGGATAAACACTCACCACTGCTCCGACATTCTATTCCGATATAAGCCATATTACCAAGTTATCTTACAAAGCACATGCTCCATCAACTTTATTGACAAATAGTACTTTCCAACCGGAATTCCCGAAACTTCCATTCAGATACTTCCTCTTTCTAACATCACGTCTCATACTAGATGACACATGTATCTTGGCAATTAATGCCACTACTCGTTCGTACATTCTCCACCCATAACATTTACCACAGACCATGTCTCTCATAGTCATTCGTACATAATTAATTTTATAATCCTGTTTTCTCGCCCAAATACCCGAGTCTATATCACTAAATATCTCCTCCCTAACTTTAGTTGAACTACCACTCACGATTTTCTATTTAACTTGAACTTATTCGTTCTTACTAGCTCTTTGTGATTCCAATACGTTGCATAGACAGGGTACAATTCCTCACAGATCAACACAATCTATACACCCCCTTTGTTCATCTCTAGTATTTCATCTTTTATAAATCTTCCACATCGTAAGTAAACACTTATCTAAAAGCAACAGTCCTTCACTGTTCTAACAATCCCACAAAGTGATCCTTCAACTTTTAAGCTTCTGATTTAAACTTAACATTCATACATGATCCCAAAAGGATAACCAATGCATTCACGTCATATAAACTTCAATTTACAATACCGTTCATGCAAGTTCAACCCCAAGCCTACGTCAAGCTTATCAAATCGGGTCAAAGTTCTTAAGACTTAACTGAGTCCAAAACCGAGTCATCTACTCAAAGGATCTAAAGATTATTTATCAATATCAACTCACGCAATTTAAATACATCTAACTCACATTATGCAACATACGCTCCGAGGCGTGATAATCTTACGACCCATTCATTGCTACTTTCCCAATGAAGTCAATTCGTTAGCATGTACACGTAAATGCAACTCTTTTCATACTCCACAATGTATATAATACGCCCAGGTTCATTAGTTCCAAAGATACTAAGAACAAGTAAAATATCAAACAGTCTTCACACCTAAGACCAACACTTAAACCGTCACTGGATCAAATACAATGCAGTTAAGCATATAACACATCCAATACTCCATCTCGAGTCACTAAAACTGACAAACATTCAAAAGACTCATTTGAATATAAATCAGGCCTTTAAGGCCAAAACAAACGTTTGGTTAAACACGTGTCACTCACACGGTTACGTAAACCAAAATGCCTCTTTACTCAAAATCTTTACCTTATTAATCCCTTAATTGGCCATCGACCCCAAAATAAAAGTTTATTAATCTCAAAACATTCACATGGTCGGATTTACAAAAATCCCCCAACTCTCACGTTCACATTTTCAAAATGTAACACGTCAAAAGTATTGCACAACCACAAAAAAAACACTAAAAGCGTGCTTCGACCACAAAACTTTCACTTATGCCATATTTAATCAAAAAAAAATTTATTAATGATTTATTCGTCAATCATTCAAAATCCCCCAATTGTGTCGCACACACTAATAACCACTTTGCGCATACCCTCTGCATAACAGCATACCGGTATCGCTCACGGTTTTGTTCCTACCCGCACAGGCATACGCGGGACGCATCCAGACCGCACCCAGTGACAGACAAAAGGCATCATACACCTTACACAACCATCGCCTTCAAAGTCAAAACTTGACATGTCAATACTTCCTTAACCCTGAACATAATCCCTCCTCCAGACACGACCGACCCTCGGCAACTGTATTACTAGTCACCGAACAAGGGTACAGACCCTCATATTATTGTTACTAAAGTCCACTTTCGACTCTCCCACTGTTCATCTCTCATTTGAATACAATTACCAAAACCACAAACTTTCTCCCAAGGTTTATCCAACACCTCTCCACTCTTGGAGTTCTTTCTTAGTTTATAGCGCAATACTCTACGACCTAGCGAGTTCATAGCCTTCATGCATGACAATATAATAAATAACTCAATCCACACTTTTCTCATTTAAATAAACAACATTCGGAACAACGTGGGCACACACGACCCCAATCATTTTCATAACTCCCATATACTACACCACGATCTCAAAAATCGTTTGTATATAAATTTCCGTAAAACTCAATCTTTCTCAACCAAAAGATGTTGTTACAACAGTAATATCTTAAATGAAGATCTTTTCATACGACAAAAGTTTAAAATTTACTGACACAAAGTAAACTAGTCGTTTCTCACACTCATTTATATGATATCATCAAATTAATACCTTTGTTGGTTATAAAAAGTTTACTGATCAACACTTTCTTGACCTATTTGCTATCATACAACTTTTTATGTAAAGTATGAAGTATTTTGCAAGTTGCTAAGCTCCAAAATTTCATTAGGCAGCGTAATTGAAATTGCCCTTTTTCTTTAAATACATACTTGCACATACTAATTCATCCTTGAATAAAACTGTTATTTATGCATTTGGTTTGGAATCAAGAAAACTCATGTAACACACACTAAAACACCATGCATAAAACTTACTCGCAATGAAGGCTACTTACTCAACAAGGTCAATCGTTTTACTTACGTAAGTTATCATTGACACTCTACTTCCGACCAGAGGTCGCCCTCTCGGCCTTATAATAATTGCTATACATGCATTCCATGGCCCCCATACTCAACCATGTCATACTAATTCCGTCTTAATAAATCATCTCATACTCTATCTCTGCACATATCAAATCACCTATTAAAGGTTGCCTTGGCGGACTTTCATGAATCCCGCCAATTCCAGGTTGTCCTTCCAACCCCCAATCATTTACTGCTCTGTCCTCTAAAGAACCTTGGTGGCGTATTCACCATCACTCTACTATAACTTACAGGGATAACCACGAGAAATGGTTATGCACTTACATACATACAAAACGTACTTTACCGATCGTTAGTCACTGTAACAATTCAGAAATAGACATGCTCGTGTAACAATATATTCATAATAACAGTAGCTAATTGAAATTGTGAACATATCATACAGGAGAATCCCCGTTATCATTGTCACAGCACTAATTTCACGTATTTCCGTTAACTCTAAGACTATCCCGTCTTAACACTTCTACCCATATCTCACATATCATAACCTACTACATCTCAGCTTAAGTCTAAGTATCTCATCAGCATACTTAGTTCGCTTAAACTAGTGCTCAGATACCATATTGTAACACCCCAAAATTCTGGGCTAATTTGAACCTCAAATTTCCACAAGCTATGATAATATAAACTTCAAACTTACATAAATAGCAAGTGAATTAATCATCAAGAGTACATTTACAAATACAGGATCCTACAAATAACTTATTAATCTAATTATGTCACTATAATTAGATTAACTAAGTTATCTAAGCAATCCCTCAAAATCTCCTTCTGTTAATTGACTTCCTTGATATTCCAAAACGCTCGTCCCACAACCCTTATTTTCCCGAGCCGGTACCTGGTAAGAAAACATCATTTGAAACGATTAGGCCAACGCCTAGTGAGAACATTCGTTTCCATAATAATATTTGCAAAATCAATGTAAACAAGTTATATCAAACCTGATTACCCTTTTTCTTACCATACGTGTAACTCTATTCCGTTAACACGATTTTCATCCAATCCCATGAATATGAGTGACACACATTCCATCATCATATCATGTCTTAGAGCTACACTACGAATCTGCACTGATTCTAGAGTAATGTTTCTATTCCGGAAATCGCAATATACACATGCCCATTTCTGTACACAACCTATTCCAGAGCCACACTACGAATCTTTCTCAGATTCTAGATTAATGCTCCCACCTAAGAAATCGCAATATACACATGCCCATTTCTTAGAAAAGGAAGTAGAGATTACAATTACATATGTCAATCCCTCTTCTTCCTTAGAAACCGGGAATTACGTTTATTCCAGGGTTTCTCACACACATCAGAATAATGACTAACTTCATCTATTCCACGTGCACATAACCATTAGTACTACACACATCAGAATAATGACTAACTTCATCTATTCCACGTGCACATAACCATTAGTACTACACACATCAGAATAATGACTAACTTCATCTATTCCACGTGATTACCAAACACTAGTGCCTATGGATCCATTACACTTTACTAACGTATATGCATAACAACATATTACAGCTCATATCATATTCTCAAATCTAAGAATACTAGATAACCTATCGTATCTTCATCCTCAAATGCCCCCCCCCCCTTTGGCGATTTAGCACGGGGGTTCCGCCATCAGAACCTAGTTTTTCTCAGTTTCTCAAAAAGTGTCCGGACAACAGAGGTTTCCGGACAACAGGAGTTTTCCGGACAACTAAACTTTTCGGATAAAAGGACTTTTCCGGATAACAATACTTTACCGGATACTATTCTAATCCGGACGACATCCGGATACTAAAAACCATCCGGTAACTATTTTCATCCGGAAAACTAAAGCAATTCGAACTTACCTGGTATCTTGCTGCATCCGGACACATTCATCATCAGAGTTATCCGGATACGACGATTTATCCGGAAAACTCTGTTCTGCAGCCTAAAATTCGATTCACTTTCATATCTGTTCGATTCAGCTCGTTCCAAACCATACCATACAGTTCATAACCAATTTATACAGCTATTTCAAGGTTAAATTTAACATGAAAACACTGATTTAAGCAAGGAACAAATGAACTCACCTATTGGAAGAAAACCCACTTTAATCTCAAA
The DNA here is from genome assembly GCA_033807775.1 of Saussurea involucrata. NCBI lineage: Eukaryota > Viridiplantae > Streptophyta > Magnoliopsida > Asterales > Asteraceae > Saussurea > Saussurea involucrata. The sequence goes on from CM066314.1 coordinate 195,674,498, forward strand.
CTGCTGCTCCAAATCTGATGTTACTGATTCTGTAAACCGATCTAAAACACAGATTCGTTTACAATTCTATAGCTACAACAGTCTTTATCAAAACACAGATTAATTTCTTACCAAATTGATGACCAAAACCTTTGTTTCCTTCCTTTTTTTCTCTTTTCTCCTTTTTCCCTCTTTCTCTTCTTCTCTCTTGACCGACCCAAAACAAGATATCAGATAAAAAATCTGATTTCCAGCTACCTTATCTATATACACTTTCCAAATGTGACCAAACACACCTCTAGGTTTCAATATTTTCACAATTGACACCAAACCTTAAACCCTTGTATTTTAACCTTGTTTGAATTGTGAAACTTCCATATCATTCAAGGTTTAAACCAAAATACAAATAAATCCCAATTCTCATTAAAATAATAATATTGAAAATTTAGGATGTTACACTTCTAGCTTAGATTTTTCCTTAAAAGTTTCTTCCTTTTCTTGTTCCAAGAGAGTTTCCTCTCTCTTGTAAAGGGACAGATCCTTTTGAGCTAGCTTTCTTAAATCTTTTTCTTCAGAGAGCTTTTGTTTTAAGAGTTGAAACTCCTCTGTTAGCAAAGAAACATGTATTTCTAACTCAGAGTTAGACTTTGATTCAGAAGAACATACCTTAGCACTGGGTCTGGTGGTCTCCAGCGCTCTGTTGCCTGGCTTTGTTACTGTAAGAGCAAATGCATTCTGATTCATATCTTGTTCTGTCGTTCTCTTTAGCGTTTCTCCAGTCATCCAATCAACCTCTTCTCCCAAACTCTCATCATCCACAACAACTCCGCAGAAATTGGCTTGCTCTGGTTCATCATCAGAGGATGAATCAGAGATCCAATTCTCCATCTCAGCAACATAGCTTCTCTCTCGATAATTGTACTTGTATTTGTTCTTGTAGTAATCCTGGTCTTTTACCAGTTTACCTCTACAATTAGCAGGGAAATGGCCAGGTTTGCCACATCTAAAGCAACGTCCATCATTCTGGTTGATGGGTTGAGCAGCATCGGTTTTGTGTGGAACTGGAGTATTGTACTTCTGTTGTGGTTGCGGTCTCTATTCTTGTGGAGATCTGTTCTGGTGGTTCTGTTGTGGAGGTGCAGCATAACCTCTTTTCTCATTTTTCTCTTCTCTTTCGTATCTACCTCTTCTGTCAAATACTTTGCTACCAAATCTCTTGTTAAATTTTTAAGTTATTAATGCAAGAGATTTAGCAAAAGCATTTATATCATCATCTTCAGATGAACTTTCTTCAGCATCACTTTCTGCTACCAGACTCTTCTTACCCTTCTTCTTCTCTTTCTTCTTATCTCTGCTAGAACTCTATCTGTTGGACTTTCCTTCAGTGGCATTCTTTGAATCTGAAATCAAAGCGATTGGACCTGCAATGGTGGATTTGCCTTTTTGTTTGACAACATCCTTCTCTTGTGCAGCAAGAGTGCCATACACATCAGTGAGAGACCATGCATCCAAATCTTGGTTAGCTTGTAGGGACATGGACAGATTTAACCATTCATCGTTTAAACTTTTCAAAAATAGAACATTGTTATCTTCCTTCGACCTAACAACCCCACACTTTTTACATTTGTTAATTAAAACATTAAATCTGTTGTAGGTTTGTTGTAGGGTTTCCTCAGGAAGTGCCTTGAAATCATTGTATTCGTTAATACATTGGGTCCTTCTGTTCTTTTGGGTCTTGATACCACCCTCAAGCTGATTAAGAAGTTGATCCCAGATTTCTTAAGCAGTAACACATGAATCTAGTTCTTGAAATATCTCGTTAGGAATAGCCATGATCAAAAGTCTAACTGCCTTAAGGTCATTTTCCATTTGAAGTTTTTCTTCATCAGTAAACCCGGTGGTTTTAGGTTTAAGATAAGCAGGAATCTCAGCAGTAGTTTCTGTTGCAGGCACACGTGGAACCAAACCATGGGTTGGCAAGGTCCATCCGTGACAGATCGCATTAAATCTCTGTCCGTCCCATCAAGGAAGTTAACCATCCTAATCTTCCACTGAGGATATTCATCTCTCAGAAGAGTAGGAGGCTTGGTCAGAGAACCAGCAGTATAAATGGCGTTAATGTTGTTATTAGCCATTTTGAAGAAAAACATAGTATAACGGTTTCAAAAGAGTTTCAAACTGAAAGTGAGTAAACACTAACCAATGGAACAGTAACTTGAGTTAGATAAGATCTTTAAACTGAACTGGAAAGCATTTGAACAGTATTAAATGAACTCTGAAAACTTGTTTTAAACATTAAACAGTAAAAACAGAGTATACTATGAAGCTTTTAAGAGACACACAACAATCAACAACTATGAATCAACCTTGGTAGATTGGATCGTTTGATTTAAGCAAATCAAAGAAGCTCTGATACCAACTGTAGGTTCCCAGATTCACGTTGCATCACATTAATGGTAATAAAGTAGACAGCGGAAGCATTTAAATATAAAGCCATTAAACTGTGAGTGATTGTGCAAAGATAATGTAACTGTGAGAATCAAATATAGAACAGTAATAATGATAACAAGATCAAGTATAAAATGTTGCTCGTATATTGATAATGAATAACACCAAGAACACGTTCAAGTGTGTATTCGGAAATCTCACAGGGAACAAGATCGTACGGAGGTAGTGCTATGGAATACTGCAGTGTGTGCTCTAACAATTGTGGAAAACTATTCTTCCAAAAGCTTACAATCGTTTGTTCCACTACCTCACTATTTATAGCCCTGATAAAGTGTAGACATTGTACTATCGTACCCTGGAATGACACGTAGAAAGCGTGTCTCCTTTTTTTAGGGCATACGTGGAAAGTATGGACACGTGTCTGACACTTAGGATTTCTTACGAGACTTAGGCTTCACAGAGGTCTTCAGTCACCAGACCTCTTATGCCAGAGCTCTGTTGGTCTTCTGTTGGTGAATCAGTTCTTCTGTAAAATGGAAGATCTTCTGCCAGAGCTCTGTCGAGCTCTGTTGATTTCACCAGAGCTCTCTCGAGCTCTGTTGGTCTTCTTGTTGGTCTTCTTCCAAGTCTTCTGCTGGATCTCTGTTGGTATTCTGACTTGATAATATTTTCAATACTTTTACATAACAGATACTTGGGGCTATCAATCTCCCCCTAAGTATTGAAAATAAAAATTTGGAAATGACAGAGATATTAAACAAAAGAACAGAGAACATTTCCCTCTGTTGAAACCTATTTCTGTGATACCATGGTAGTTCTCCTTGCCTTCACCAACAAAATCCAAGACTTGTTCGTAGAAGCCCATGGTGATTTTGTCAAAGGCGCTGGAGAGTACTTGGTATCGTTAACGGTAGAAAGAATGTGGAAATATCGGAAATGCCGGAAAGAACGGTTCCGTTACGATCTCTGTATTTTTATTTTATTCACTATATCTAGATTAGGAAAACACAACCAAGTAAAGTGGATCATACCCACTTTCATCACGGAGAAAAACAACAAAGTGGCACCTTCCCACTTTTTCTCTTACCTTCCGGCTATGCTTATGCAAGAAAGTCAAGGAATCAATACTTTGATTGCCTTCAGTTGGAACTGTCGGGGCCTTGTCCTTGCGGTGGATAGACAAGCTTACGAAGCGGCTTACTTGACTCCGAGTCACTTTCGTTTTTATCTTGTCCTTAAGTTTATGATGTATTTCAGTCCTTTCATTTCGCTTTGTATTATTATGTTATGTAACGTTCTAATTTTAATAATAGGATTGTTCCGTTCGAGTGATGGCTAGGCCGTTACACGTTCGTGACGCAATCATTTCCCTTAAAAAAAAGATATGTGGGGCTAACAAGGTCAAACTATCCCGAGCAGAAAGTGATTCGGCTATCTCTACCCGAATCTCCTTTCCGACACTTGATTACTTGATCTAGTTCTTAATTAATTTTCTCAAACTTAATCAAAAACAATGAAAGTCAATTGAAGGTGATCAAGCTACAATTGATGATGAAAACTGAATTCAAATGCTTCATAGATCAAATCAAGTAAAACAATCATTCGGTTACACGTCATCCATCATAAAATCCATAGTTGCTCCAACCCCCAGCATCTAAAGATTAGTTCATGTTGGGGTGGACAAAAACACAAGAAACAAGGTAGAAGGTGGTGTGTGAAAACATAGTGATCGTAAACGTTAAGAATGTACGATGAAATCCCTTCTCTCTCGGCTCTAATCCACTTCGCGTGGTGAACTGTCTTTAGTCAATCCTCTATCGTGGCTCCAAAGTACGTGAAATAGCTCTGAAAATCGCCCCTCCGCTGCCTACCGTCACACGCGTCGAGATAATGACCTAAATTCCGGAAAACATCAAGTATAAAAACGAAACAGACACTTGCGCGGTTTGTCCCGCGGCTTCAAGCTGCGTTGAAAGCCGCGGTCTTTTCTGATGTTCCCGGGTCAGGTTTGGTTCACGAATCTGGGTACGGTTCGTGGGCTTGGATCTCGAGCTTCATTTTAGACTCTCTTTTAGCTCTTTTCCGCTTCTTTTTCTCGATGTTCATCTTCTTTCGGATAACCTGCACATTTCACTAGATAAACCATAAAATCCTGCCTTTTTGCTTCAACACAAGCCAATCTCATTGGTTTATGGACTGAAAATAACGCCAAAAATTGGCGTAATCACAAGACACCGATAGAGGATCCAAGCGAAGACTCGACTAAAGACATTCACAGAAGACAAGGCCACAGAGCCTCTGCCAAACTTGACAGAGCCTCGGTGGTATGAAGACTGAAGACTTAGAAGAATACTTAAGATCAAGACAAAGACGATCGTGCTTCTCACGTTTTCTGCTGTACGAAGATCCTGAAGATTATTCGTACAAGGCGTGCCCTGCACATTCCACGTGTCAACCTCTGATGGGTTACAGCCTTTGCAGAAAACGACGCACTACATTAACGTTGTACCTGTAGCAGTCCCACGATCGTGTCTTGTACCCTTTAGTCCTCTTTGTCTAGAACTTGTCTCCTGGTGAATAGTATAAATAGAAGGCTCATGTTGAGATCTTCTATTAAGCTTTGCACGAGACACACACCCTTTAGAGCAGAATTCTATTTAACCTTCGGTGTTCTTGGTGTTCCTATTTTGATCAATACAAAGTGAATCTTTGAGATAATCCAGTGTTTATTTAAACTTTGTTTACTTGATATCGTGTGCTATTCTACCTAAAATTATCTTTTAGTTCGTTTAAAACGCTTCCGCACTACTATTTGTTTGAACTAATAGATATATAAATCATTGTTGAGTAAAATAGGAACCAACAATTGGTATCAGAGCCATCCTTGACTTCCTATATCAAGAGATCCTCTCTTACAATGATTTCTGGTATAAACTTGGTTTGTTTTTAACCTGTTCTTCATATTTTTCAAACAGACTCTGTTTTTCTGCCATTCTCGACCAGTTCGACTTTGGTAAACTTGCAGAACCTGTTTTCTCGGTTAAACTCTCCATTTTAGTGCATTGCTCAAGGTTTTTACACTCATAAGCTCTTTTCTAAAAATCTGACCCATCATCAAAAAGTTTAGTTCATACTCTGTTTACTGGTATTTTCCAAAACCATTTAAAATGGCGAACACCAACAACTACTTTTCTGTCGGGTCCTTAACAAAATCACCCATTTTGCTCAGAGATGAGTACCCTCAGTGGAAGATACGAATGATCCACTTCTTCGAGGGCTCTGACAAAGAAGTTCTGAAATATGTTTACAATCCTCCCCTCGTTCCTATGATCACAGTACCACGTGTACCTGCGACAGACGACATTCCAGAAATTCCTGAGCACGAGAAACCTAAGAAAAAAGATAAATGGTCTACACCTGACTGGGAGCAATACCAAGAGACTTCTGATAATGGCCATCCCCAATGACCTCTTCCAATCCATAGATGCGTGTGAATCTGCATACGATCTATGGAAGGAATTGGAGAAACAATTGGAAGGAGGGGCTAAGACTCAAAAAAATCGCAGAGCCCAATGTATCAATGAATATTACTCTTTCAAAGCTCTGCCGACAGAGTCTCTGGAAGGCAACTTATGACAGGTTAAACTCGTTGATAAACAAGTGCAAGAAGTTTCGGATCCATAGAACCTCTGAAGAGAACAATGTCATGTTCCTAAAGAGCCTCAACGAAGAATGGCTCCAGCTGTCTATGTCCCTTCAAACTAATCAGGACTTAGACATATAGAGTTTATCAGATCTTTATGGAACCTTGGCAACCCAAGAACCTCAAATCGCCCAGGCAAAAGCTCAAATTGCTGGGCCTCTGGCACTTGTTGGCAAGACTTCAGAGGCAAAAGAAAAGTCTAAGAAGAAGAAAGTTATGGAGGAGAAGAAGGAGAAGAAGAAGAAAGTGGTGATGGTTGATAGTTCTGAGGAGGAATTGGTAGAAGATGAGGAGGCAATGATAGCCTCGATAGCTAAATCTTTAGCTCTGTTGACGAAATAATTTGGAAGAGGAGGATACAGGAAGAAAGGTTATGAACGTGATGGAAGGGATGATAGAGGAGAGGAGTACGAGTCGAGAAACCAGGGAAGAGAAGGTTCTAAACGACAACCAGAGGTTGAATGACAGGAATGATAGAGGTGGTGACCGACAGAAGGCCGACGACAGAGCAGGTAACGCTTCCCAGAACCAGGGATGTTTCAATTGTGGCAAGCCAGACGACTATGCTGCTGACTGCAGGAGCAAAAGTAACTGCCCTCAGAGGGATTCCGCTTTCTACAAAAAGAAGGCAGAATATTACGCTCAGAAGTCGCTCAGGGTGGAGCAAGAGAACTGGTTGTCAGACGAATCCTCTGACGAAGGAGAAAAGAAGAACGCCCTGTTCTGTGGCATGGCAGAGGTCAGCTCCTCCGAGTCTGATAGTGAGGTATCCACTTCTGACTCTTACTCTAATAAAGCAGAAGCTGATTTGCTTAAACTGACCATTTAATACACGGAACTTAAAAAGACATGCGAGAATGTTCAGAAGAAGCTCACCTTCTTTGAGAGAGAAGCTAGACTTCTCACTCAAGAAAAAGCTAAAAAATTTCAAGAAAAGGAAGAAATTGAAACAAATTGGAACAAACACCTAAATCCTTTGAAAGAAAAGATTTCTTAACTCAACTCTGCCTTAAAAGCAAAATCTAAAGAACTTATGGATGTTGAGAGCGACAGAATGAACATCCTAGCAATTAAACACTATTTTCAAAAGGAAAGAGAAGTCCTCTGTCAAGATATACTCAAAATAGATCTTTTAATTAAGAAATATCAAGATGCACAGAAGGTGTACGAGAAAATTAATACACAAATAGGGAGACGGGGAATTGGCTTCTGTGATATAGATCCATACACTGGAACCAAAAGAGACAAGTCTCTGTCCTCTCTATTTCATATTGGAAGTACAAGAAAAGCTGGATTTCCAAACCTACACTCTGTAACTAAAAGGCGAAAAGTCTCTGGGGAACCTCACGAGAGGAAACCTCTGAAGATGATAAATGTGTGGTATCAAAACACAGATTTGTCACCTTCAATCTCTGTCAAAAGAGAATCCAAACCTAAAAAATATCTGAAAACTCAAGATCAGATAGGAATCTTCAAGTTTGGTGACCCCGAGACTCAAACACAGGTTGCTTTTGTCTGCATGATAGACTCTGAAAAGAAACTATCGGCAGAGGCACCTGAGTTCAAGCCTACCTCTTCAGAAGAAAAACTTAAAAATATCTTAACAAAAGAGTTGATGGAAATTGGGAAAAATAACTTTTATGAAAACTTATGTACATCTTCTGTCGATAAAAATCTCTCTGATGAAGTCTTAATAGATACTTATGTTAACTTGGAAGATATTCCCATAGAAAAGGAAGAAAGCGAGTATGGCACATGCTCTGAGAGTCCAGCCTCTGTCGAAAGATAACTAAGTGACTCAACCTCTGTATATGAGGACGATTCATCCTCTGACAAATCTGAGACTGACTCTAAGTCAGAGATAGTACCTTGTGACTCAGAGGATTTTAAGCTACCCTCTGGAGTTCTTAACAGAACTATTCCTCCCAAGGAGAAAATCACAAGTGTTCCTATCTGTTCAGACTTTTTGGACATGTGTATACAAGCCAAAACCTCTCTAGAGCTTGAGAAATTCAAAAAACAATAGGAAATGTCTTCTCAAAATCCAACGAGTTCAAAGACTACAAAACCCTTAAGGCCTTTTAAAAAAAACTAACTTGGCAACAAAAGGGTAAGTGGGTTGAAAATAACAAATCTTTTGCTTCTGTGACAGTGAAACCTGAAGAAATTCACCACAGAAGAAGGGGACCACAGAAGGCTACTCTCCACAGAGATTTTCCAAACAAACAATCTAGTCTACATAGGTCTTTTTGTAATAGGAAGTCAGATGCTAGAATAGACTGTCATAAAGCCTCTGTACCCTGTTTCAATATTTTTAATGAAAAGTTCAAGCAAATCTCTTCGCATATTAATTACTGTCATTGCGTCGATCTCATGTATCAATTGAATCAACACTTCTCTAGCCCACACTGTTTCCTCTCTATGCCCAAAAAGAATGCAAAATTCAAGGGAAAGAAGAAACAAAATGGTTCTTCAACAGAAGTTAAAACCAAACACAAGGATGCTAAGGCAACCTTGAAGACCTCTGACAAAAAGGGACCCATTTGGATATGGGTACCTAAAAATCTCTGATTGTTTTACAGAAGCAGTATGTGCCGATCTAGTATCTTGACTCCGGGTGCTCGCGGCACATGACTGGCGACAGAGGTCTACTATCCTCCTACAAAGACAAACTCGATGGAGGATCTGTAACCTTTGGCGACAACAAGAAGGGATATGTTAAAGGCTACGAGTCATCAAAAAGAAGAACATATCAGTATGCAAAGTTGCGTATGTGGATGGCCTAAAGCACAATCTTCTAAGTGTTAGCCAACTCTGCGATACTGGTTTCGACGTTATGTTCAAACGGACTTTCTGCTCTCTACAAGGAGAAGATACTGGAGTCGAACTTCTGCGGGTTGAACGAAGGGGAGATCTATATCTTATGAACTTCAGTGTCAAGAATAAAAAAGCCAAGCTCTGCTTTGTTGCTTGTAAAAACGAAGAAGCCTGGTTATGGCACAACAGGTTCTGCCATCTGAAATTCCAAACTTTAGACAAGCTTGTGAAACTTGATCTTGTTAAAGGTCTGCCAAACGTCAAATTCAATAAAGATCATTTATGCTCAGCATGTGAGATGGGAAAGCTTAAGAGGGCTTCCCACAAAGGAAAGACTGATGTGTCTTATCCTAGGCCTCTGTATATGCTTCATGTCGACCTCTGCGGTCCAATCGCTACGAAGAGCCTAGGAGGCAAGAAATACATACTCGTGGTGATCGATGAATACTCAAGATACACATGGGTAGAATTCGTCAGAAAGAAATCAAATGTTCCTAACATTCTGATAAACCTAATGAAAAGGATCCAGGTTCTGTACAAGTGCAAAATTCAGAAGCTAAGAAGTGACAATGGCACAGAATTCAAAAACTCTGTCATTAAAGCTTATCTCACAGAAGAAGGCATCTCGCAGAACTTCTCTGTAGCACGCACTTCACAACAAAATGGCGTTGTTGAACGAAAGAATCGAACTCTTGTGGAGGCTGCCAGGACTATGCTAAGTGCATCTGGTTTGCCGATTTCTTTCTGGACAAAAGCTATATCAACAGCATGCTATACCCAAAATCGATCATCCATAGTCAAAAGGCACATCAAGACTCCTTATCAATTGATCAACCAGAGGCGACCCAACATCAAGTTCTTTCATGTCTTTGGATGCAAATGCTTCGTCTTAAACGAAAGAGAAGCTAGAGGGAAGTTCGATGTGTAAGCAGATGAAGGAAAGTTCATAGGATACTCTGCCACTTCAAAGGCTTACAGAGTATATCTTATGCGGTCTCGATCGATTGTGGAAAGTATAAATGTCTCTTTTGGCGATTCTTTTCAAAAGACTTCTGAACAAATCAGTTCAGAACTCGGTCTGAAAAAGGAATCCTCTGGAATCTCAAAAACAAGAGAAGCAGACCTAAATCTGCTATTTGAAGAGATGTTCCATGATGATATTGATCCCTCTGCTGGAGCTGCCAGAGCCTCTAGAGAAACGTCTTCTGCCAACTAAACTAAGTCAGTTATATCTCTAACTGGTCCATTAAATACTTCATCCTCTTCTGTGAATCATGCAGATGCACGTGTTGAAGGGGAGCCAATAGAAGATGAAACAACCAAAGATTCTACCACAGAGGCACTGGACATACCAACTCCAGCTACAATAGAGGAAGCAGTACCAGAGGAAAATGAGGATTCAGTCTCTATCGCATCAGAGGAATCTATTCCAACTCTAATCCCAATACCTACTCAAGCTGAAGAACCAAGTTCAAGCACAGAAGTACCATCCACAACAGATGTTGCACCAGAACCACAGTGTGCAACCACAGAAGTTCAACTTGATGATGCTAATGACCATCTTCCAAGAACAATACAAGGGACGAAGAGCCATCCTCCGAGCCTTATAATCGGCGATCCTTCTAAGAAAGTCAAGACAAGATTAGCCTCTGCTAATTTTTGTTTCTTTACAAATTTTATCAGTGTGATCGAGCCAAAACGTATTTTTGAAGCCCTAAATGATCCAAACTGGGTAGATGTTATGCAAGAAGAGCTTCTACAGTTTGAGAGAAACAAGGTATGGACCCTAGTTCCTCTGCCAAAGGGGAAACAAGCAATAGTGTAATAACCCACAATCCAAATATACATATAACATATAATTCATAACATGTTTTCAACAAAAGTACTTCATATTTCACATTTGGTCCCAACTAAAGTCTGAACATAATCAGAAATTCAGTACAATTTGATTATATTTAAATTTACAACATAATAATTAAAACCTAGTTGTAAGTACAAGAGCATCCACAATTTCATAATAATTATCTTCCCAAAAGCTACCCATCAAGTTTTCAGATCACTTGGTCTTATTGGAATCACCACCTGGAATACATATTTTAAAACAGAAAATAAGGGTTAGACCTAAGGGTCTAGTGTGCAAATCCCTGACATTTGAAAATCATTAAAAATTCATTTATATAAAATACTCTTTATATAAATACACATATATCACACGTAATTTAATACCAACCAAGATTTGTGCATTATACCTGTCTCATCCCACCTTATCCCTCCACCAATGGCCAAATATATTGGTTGCGAGCCAATTTAACACACCGGTCCAAAGCCCGGCCACGTATTATATTCTCATATAATACTCACGTAATTATAATATCTCAATATATTATAATCACCCACGTATGACATATTCATACAATTTATCAAGTATTTGTTATTCACATAATGTATTCCAGTAAAAATACTTTAAAGTAAAACTCACCTGTTTTGTTTACCACCAAAGTCTTTCCAAGTTAATTATCAGTACTTCAATCCTTCACAGAATCTGAAATCATGCAAAATACCAAATATCTCTTTTTAAAACTAAACTTATAAAATCCTCGACTCAAGTCGCAACCTATTAAAAGTAAATTAGAATCGCAATGCATAGTGCCAAATCGCAACCATCTACTGCGACTTCACCCTAAATCGCAACCCACTATTGCGATTCCAATCTCAAGTCGCAATCAACTACTGCGATTCCAATCTCAAGTCGCAATCAACTACTGCGATTCCAAACCAAGTCGCAACCGACCATTGCGATTCCAATCTCAAGTCGCAATCAACTACTGCGATTCCAAGCCCAGAAATCGTACTTTTAAGCTATGCATGTTGCTGCAAAGGTGCAGATATGTTTAAGACTATGAACATAACCTAACCTTAAGCTTAGATTTCCCAAAACATCCATTTTTAACAAAAACCCACTTCTAAAACTTATAGCAAAGCTTTTTAGAACCAAACACATAAAATATGGATTGTGCAGAAATATTACCTTGATTCCTTCAGTTGTATTCAGCAACTCCAGCAGCAAATACTAAGCTTTCCTTCTTTATTTTCTTAATTTCTTCAATTTCCCTCTCTCTTTCTCTCTAAACCGAATTCTCTCTCACACACACACACTTAGATAGTTTCTTCTAGTGTCAAGAAGATGACACCTCCAGCCTCTAAGCTGGAAAGAGGCGGTGGTGGGTGATGTTTGGCAAAATGCCCTAACAAACCCTAAACTTCTCCCAAATGGCAAACATACCCCTAAACTTCTATAAATATTTAAAACTTATCCCTTAACTCCTAACTCCATAAAATACTAAAATAAAGACTTATAAAATTTTCAACTTTAAATCAGATAAAATACCTGGTTATTACAAATAGGGACTAAATGGGTGTTCAGAAACAAGAAGGATGAGGACGGGGTGGTCATTAGAAATAAAGCGAGATTGGTGGCCAAGGGATATCGCCAAGAAGAAGGCATTGATTACGATGAAACTTTTGCCCCTGTCGCACGGCTCGAAGCAATAAGAATTTTCTTAGCCTTCGCAGCCCACAGAGGTTTCAAAGTCTTTCAAATGGATGTAAAATATGCCTTTCTAAATGGTGAAATTCAAGAAGAAGTCTATGTCCAGCAGCCGCCAGGGTTTGAAAGTGCCAAGTACCCAAAGTACGTCTATTATCTTGACAAAGCTCTGTATGGACTGAAACAGGCTCTAAGAGCATGGTACGAACGTCTTTCAACCTTTCTTCTCGATAATGATTTCGACAGAGGTACGACAGATACTACTTTGTTTTACAAAAGAAAAGGTGATGAGATTCTGCTTGTACAGATCTAAGTGGACGACATTATTTTTTGTTCTACAAATGCACAATAGTGCAAAGATTTTGAAAAACTCATGCAGAGCGAGTTTGAAATGAGTATGATGGGAGAATTAACCTTCTTCTTAGGAATCCAAGTAAAACAATATCAGAGGGAATTTTTATAAATCAAGCTAAATATGTCTCTGACATACTTTCAAAAATTCAGTCTCTCTGATGCCTCTGTAATGAAGACCCCAATGGCCACTGGAAATAAGTTATACTCAGATCCAAATGGCAAATTTGTAGAGTGCAAGCTCTACAGAGGCATGATTGGGTCTCTTTTATACTTAACAGCAAGTAGACCTGATATAATGTATGCCACATGCCTCTATGCAAGATATCAAGCTAACCCAAAGGAATCCCACCTTATTGCTGTAAAGAGGATCTTCAGATACCTTAAGGGAACCAAAAATCTTGGGCTCTGGTATCCGAAGAACTCTGGCTTTGATCTTAAGGCATACACAGATTCAGATTATGGAGGATGCAAGCTAGACCGAAAAAGCACCTCTAGGAGTTGTCAATTCCTGGGTGGTAAACTAGTTAGCTAGACATCAAAGAAGCAGAACTGTGTGTCGATTTCTACAGCAGAAGCTGAATATGTCGCTGCTGCTAGCAGTTGCTCCCAAGTTCTGTGGATGAAAACTCAGCTAAAGGACTACGGTTACACCATATACAAGATTCCCATCCTCTGTGATTCAAAAAGTGCCATAGCCATCTCAGCCAATCCAGTACAGCACTAAAAAACAAAGCATATCGATATCCGTTACAACTTTCTGAAGCATCATGTTGAACGTGGCACAATTGAGATATACTTTGTGTCCACTGAATACCAGCTTGCAGAATTATTTACCAAGGCACTCGATGAGAAAAGATTCCTTTTCTTGGTAAGTAAGTTGGGTATGATTAACATGAGTTAAATCCTCTGTAAGTAAGACTTGATCCTCTTGTACATATGTACATATGTACATACTTATACTCTTCTGCATGTAAATTTTTTATCACCAAAAGTTATGTACCCAACAGAGCTTCTGTGGGATTGCTCAAAGCCTCTGACAATCTCCACAGAACCTCTGGTGAGTTTGACCTATGTTCTATGCATTACTTATCTTATTTCATCCAAGCATAGGTCAAGAGGGAGCAGAAGGAAACCTTGAATTAATCCACAGAAGTTGTTAATTCAAGGGGGAGCCAAAGAAGAGTCGTGGTCAACAATATCCACAGAAGTCAGGTAGTTTGCCGAGCAAAGGAGAACAAAAGGAAGAATGTCTCGCACAAAACCTTTTTCAAAAACAATTTTCCAGGACACAAACATCCAAATATGTCCTAAAAACAGTGTTTAAACAATCAACATTTTGGATGATCATAAGATTTCATGAATTTTTAGTTATTAAAAATTTCTACTCATAGAGCCTCTGTTGGCTCCAACAGAGCCTCAAAGCCTCTGTGAATGCAAATTTCGCACTAAAAGGTTCTATCGATCATTTCCAATTGATTTTCAAACGTTTTGGTAAAGGTGCAAGCATAGGAGGAGGTGAATAGTAGGTTTCAGATCATAGAGCTCGTTCCACTACAGAGCCTCTGTTGATTCTGACACTTGACTCTTTATGGAAATTCTGTAACATACGGGTTACTTCTGCGAGTGACAGACATCTGCACGTAGAAACGCCTACATGACAAGCATTAATAGGCCGCGCACGACGTCTAATCGTGCTCTGACACTTCTGACGTGGCAAGTTTTCATTGGACGTGCATGCCACACGATCCTTTGAATCGTCTCACCAGCTGTAAAACTCGAGTGCGGACCCCAAATGTAAATTGAATTCACTTTTAACAGTGGAATTCTATTCGTTTTCTACCACACTATATAACCCCATTTACCCTTCCTTCTACATTTTACGAACTCTCTCTCCATTAATCTCTGGCGAACTGGGCAAAACCTGTAACTTCCCAATATTCGTCTCCATTCTTCAAAGATATCATAAATGGCTTCCACCTCCAACTCTCCGGCGAACTCCCCAACCCAGTCAGAGCACTCACGGAACCCTAATATGGCCGGAAACTTAGAACAAGACAACTCAGGTGAATCAGTGGCTTTCACTCTGACAACCCACCTCCAAAACTTCCTTGAACATGAACACTTTGAACGTATTCTTCCCTTAAAACCCAATAACCATTATCTTGTTCCCTCCAGAACAGCCTTCGGTGAAGAACATGCCATTCTTCTGAATTTTCTGGAAAACCACTATTTGTTCCCTCTATTAACCAAGAATGTGAAGAAGATCCCTGCCAGATATCTAAATCAGTTCTGGCAGAGCTGATTTTATGATTCTGAGACTAGGCAAATCAAGGGATACATATCCAAACCTGACCAATCAGAATACCTAGAAATTAAGTTCAAAAGAACTATGTTCTCCCTTGAATTTGGCCTACCAACCAGGGGACTTCTAGGGATAAAGAAGTACGCAGAGGAGCCATCAGATTCAGACCTCTGTAGATTCGCAGAAATGTTGGGCTACAACACCCAATTAAAGAAGAGGAACGATTTCAGGAGGAACAAATTTCCTCCTCTGTGGAATACACTCTTCTCCATCCTTAACAGATGCTTAACTGGGAAAGTTGGAAGTCCTGACCAAACATCTGACCAAATCATGGCTATAATGTTTGGGGTACACTATGACTTGCCCTTGGATTACATTACTCTTATGATGCAGGAGATTGTTAACACCATAGACCACAGAATCTCCACTCAGAGGGAAAAATGACCCACAACCAAAGATCTACCCCCTCTACAATATCAGAGGATTCTTGGGGTACTTCTAGAACCTCTTCTACTCTTGGAAAAATGGCCAATGGGGGGACCAACTGTGAAAACCTACCCTATGGCGAGGAACACCCCAACAGAGCACTTGAAGGGATACAACTTCTGCAGACCTCTGCCAACAACACTTTTGGGATATGCTAGTGATGAAAACCTTAAGTTAGCTTATATACGCGATCACAGGACTCCAGAACCTAGTCCTATGACACCCCCATGTTTAGGAGTCCCAATAGGAACTAAGATAGTCGATAGGATGAGTGATGAAGAATGGGCAGAGGCTTTTGCTAAGCATGAGAAAATGCAAGAAAACTTTCATCTTTAGAGAAGCCAGCTAGAAACCACTGCTTCCCAAAGCAAACCCACTACCACAACTCCCAAAAAGAAGAAAGCCCACAAGGAAAAGAAAACTACAGCGGGAACCTCTGCCATCGCTGCTCAAACCCAACAATAACCACCACACGAAAAAGTCCAGAGGAAGCGGTAGCCACAGAGGATATGATGGATTCTGATACAGAGGAAGGTGACCAAATAAAAGAAGGACCTCTACACCCAGATCTACGACACTTGCCTTATTTCCATCCCATGTATGCCTCACTCTTACAAGATGCAATAGAAGCCAAAGGCACTATGGTAGAAGTAGCATCAGAGGTAGATGCTGCGAGGTAGATGCTGCGGGCACTGAGGGTGAAGTAGTGTTAGGGTGTTTGACAGAGGGTGAAGCCCAAAAGGATGCCGTAGATGGAAGAGGCACACAACCCCAACCAACTCCCAGTGCAACCCACATTTCTATTATCGCCAGTCTAGTGGCAGAAGGTAATATTGAACAAGAGTAGCACGGCTCGACCCCACCCCAAACTGACCGGGCAGAGGAAATTCTTTCTACCTCTGTACCATTAAAAACCGGGGAAACCATTCCAAGGGAGTCCTCTCCAAAGGACTCACCTTTAGTTCGTGATCCCTCGCCCCGGATCACATCTGACATCCCTGCAGAGGAATCTGTTTCTTATGCCACACGCACACACGTAAGGCTCTTCATAGGAGCCTAGAGTGCACAAAGACGAAGGGACTCTAGATAAGTCCCCAAGTCAACCTAAGGATATTCCTATACCCATTTATGGAGTGGATCAGGACAATGTTCTTACCAGAACTTCTGTAGAGCATGAGGCCTCAAAAACCTCTGCTCAAGGATCAGAAGGAAATCCTTCCACCCTCAACGTCAATACAGGGGTGAAAGAAGGTGTCCAAGGAACAGGGACAAACTCTGGGGACGAATGTGTTCCCCCAGAGGTTACACTAGGTACATATGTCTCAAGGGATGAGTTCCAAACCCTTGTCACCTCTGTGACCACCTCGTTGAGAGAGTTGAAAAGCTCTCTTGACTCTTTTACAAATTCAACAAAGAGGGCCATTACTGATCTAAACACCAAAGTGGATAACCTATCCACAGAGGTAAAACAGGCCTGTGCTCAAATGAAAGAAACTGCAAAAACCTCTGCTGCCACTACTGCCTCTGACTTTGAAAAGCCACAACCTCTACCTTCCAATGCTCTGTAAAAGACCTACTTGAAAAGATGAAGACAGAGCAATCTCCAACCTCTATGGGCCTTACCCCTGAAGATTTAAAGAAGGCCCTAGAGCATGTCCAGGAACAAACTACAAGGGAAACTCTGGCCATGAAGCCCTCCGACTACATGACCAGAGCTCAGATCATAGAACTTGGACAAGGGGTACTCGACCAGGTCACAGAGTTCATTAAAGCATTCACTGCTGGCAATGCCAACTATGTTAAAGATTTCCGAGCAAGCGTGGGCAAAATGCGCTTCAACACAGAGGCTAAGGTCCAATATCTACTAGGCATCTGTGATGACCTGTGTGCTAAGATGATAGCCGCAGGTGCCTCATAACCCAAAAAGCCTAAAGCATCTTGTAGAGCAGAGGGTACGAAATATAAGGGTCAGGATGACTCTGATGATGATTCTGATGGACCATCAAGTCATCCTGAGGGGGAGAAAACAAGGGAAAAAGCTGCAAACAGAGGTCTACCAGCCCCACCAATATCAGCAGAACCTATATCCTAAGCACCCCTACTGAAGCCTAAGGAGAAACCCAACAGAAGACCACAGAGGCAATACCCACCTCTGTGGAAACAACCCATGTAACCATCGAAGACCTACCATCTCCAACCCCAAACAAACTGAACAAGTTCAAATCCTCACATCCTCTGAAGAAGACCAACAACACCAACAACACCTAAACCAACAGAAGACAAACTACCTTCTCTAACACCAAAAACACCAGAAGAACCCAAACTACCATCCCCTACACCAAAAGCTGCAAAGCCAAAATCTCCATCTTCTACACCCAAAACCACAAAACCCAGAAACACAGAACCCAAAACCAAAACCAAGACCCTAGCTCACAAAAGAAAATATCTGAGCAAATCTGCAGAAACCTCACCAATCAAACCTCAAACCAAGCCCTCAGAAGCACAAGTACCAAAACCAACAGAGGCAACCCCCACAAAACCAACAGAGGCAATCCCCACAAAACCAACAGAAGCTCCCACATCCAAGCCCTCAGAAACTTTGAAGTTAAAACCTACAGAGGCAACCAAATCTCAACAAGCAGAACAGCCTAAGGCCAAAGACAAAGGGAAGGGACTAATGACAGAGGAACCAAAGAAGAAGAAGCCAAAGCATCAACCTACAGAGAAATTGATGAAAAACGCCTTCGATGCCTTTGTAACCCCGAAGCCTCAAGAAGAAGACTGGGCTTTTGGTTTCGACACTCTGACAAACAAGCATATACTTGACCCACTGGCAAAACCCACAGAGGATTGAGTGGCCAAACTAAAAAGCGATTTGGATGCTCTGCGGAAACCAATGCCACCACCTCCTGTTCAGCAAATTAAAATTGGAAGAGGTGGTGCACAAGTACCTATATAGCAGAGCAGTCAACAATCCTCTGCCACCATCCAAACTGCACCCTCACCTTCAAAAAGAGCTACGAAATCAATTCTTTAGAAAGAAAACCAAACCAGTCAAAGAAGTCTTCTCGAACTTCAAAATCCACAAGGTCATCTACTGTAAATTGTCCCATACCCACGGAGGA
Organism: Saussurea involucrata; assembly: GCA_033807775.1. Taxonomy (NCBI): domain Eukaryota; kingdom Viridiplantae; phylum Streptophyta; class Magnoliopsida; order Asterales; family Asteraceae; genus Saussurea; species Saussurea involucrata. The sequence goes on from CM066314.1 coordinate 195,693,259, forward strand.
GAGGTTCACTATAATCTATACAGAGTCAAGAGGGTAGACAGATTAGAAACCACATTCTCGGATGCAGATCTAAGAAATCTAAACCTCTATGATCTACCTGATCTTCTGAGTTGGGCAAGACATAACTCCGGCCACAGACTCGAAGTACAAAGTGCTTACAGAGAAATCAGAGTGGCTATGCGAGAAAGACTTCTTATGTATAACATGACTGACTTCCAACTAGGACTCGACCTTGGAGTAAGAGGTTTGAGCATCCCCCCACCAGAAGATGATTTCCCACCTTCTGCCAAACCTGACTCCATCATTACTTTTCCAAGGATTGGGTATGTCTTTCAAGATCCAGCTGGAAAGTCAAAACTATTCCTAGAGGTTGATTGCCAATAATACGCGACAAGTACTCTGGTAGAGTTCAGAGCCAACCTCTTGGAGCACAGAGGAACGGAGTTTATGGATGCAGCAGTCGCCGACAGATTGATAGAGGTCATCGATTCTGTCATCAACTTCAGAAACCTCTGCATCAATATATACCGTGAGCTAAAAGATGGAGGACTCGGAGGACACAAAGTTGACGACTTCCCAAATGCCAGAATCTGACATCCATAACTCTCCTCTGCTTACTGTTCGTATCACGCACTGTAACTGAATGGAAATGCCTCTGGTATAACTTTATATGAAAGTAAATTTTCAACAGAGGTCAAATACCTCTTGTCGTGTACTTAGCCTAGAAAACCATGCATTTTAAAAAAAATTATTTTTCAATACTTAGGGGGAGATTGTTAGCTCCAATTCTATGAATAGAAGTATTGAAAAATAGGCTAAGTATAAATACATTGACATAGCCTCTGCCAAGACACCGATAGAAGATCCAAGCGAAGACTCGACTAAAGACATTCACAGAAGACAAGGCCACAGAGCCTCTGCCAAACTTGACATAGCCTCTGTGGTATGAAGACTGAAGACTTAGAAGAATACTTAAGATCAAGACAAAGACGATCGTGCTTCTCACGTTTTCTGCTGTACGAAGATCCTGAAGATTATTCGTACTAGGCGTGCCCTGCACATTCCACGTGTCAACCTCTGATGGGTTACAGCCTTTGCAGAAAACGACGCACTACATTAACGTTGTACCTGTAGCAGTCCCACGATCGTGTCTTGTACCCTTTAGTCCTCTTTGTCTAGAACTTGTCTCCTGGTGAATAGTATAAATAGAAGGCTCATGTTGAGATCTTCTAGTAAGCTTTGCACGACACACACACCCTTTAGAGCAGAATTCTATTTAACCTTCGGTGTTCTTGGTGTTCCTATTTTGATCAATACATAGTGAATCTTTGAGATAATCCAGTGTTTATTTAAACTTTGTTTACTTGATCTCGTGTGTTATTCTAACTAAAATTATCTTTTAGTTCGTTTAAAACGCTTCCGCACTACTATTTATTTGAACTAATAGATATATAAATCATTGTTGAGTAAAATAGGAACCAACATATTCCAACATTTATAGATTCAACTGTGACTTGGACGAGCTTTTTTTTAAAACTTATCTATGATATCAATGTTATCAACCTTAATAACAACATATTTTTAATATAAGTGACCAAACAATTGTTCATCCATTGATCTTCCATTTTTTTGTACAACCCATTTTTTCATCATGTTTTTTATAGCTAAAAACTCGGAGAAGATGAGAGTTTTTCTCTTTCCCCATACTTTTTTTTGTCTTCCCTTAATAGCCTTCATAAAAATATTTAGAGAACACAAATTTAAAGTGAATAGCTAACGGTTATTCGGCTATTCCTCACATCTTAACCTCCCTCAAGGCCTCAATCAACATCCTTAATTCCATGTGAATTGGAAAAACCAAAGCTAATTATAATAAATTGAGAAGAAAAAAACTAATTAAATTGAAAAAATAAATATTAATTAAATTTCCTCACTAGAATAAATGGGTTTTATAAGCATTTCTTTCCAATCTTCAAGGTTATTTTTATTTAGTATTTGAATTAAATGAAAATGGATGACACCATGATTTTTTATATAAAAAAATATAATTCCCACCAAATTTAGGGTGGTCTTGTACTGATGCTGGGTCAAGGGTGGCTCCGCCACTGTGTGCATACATGTAATTTGTAACAAGCACAGGTGCATATGCACAAATGCATAATGCACAAGTGCATAAAAACCACAAAAAGTGTGAGTTCCAGATCCGTGCAACGAACAATAAGAAATCAATAGATAATAACACACACCAGATCCGTGAAACGAACAAAAAGAAATCAATAGATAATAACACACGATATGATTTCAACTGGTCATCCACTTTACTTTCAATATTGAGAGAGAATTACATTAAGCTTTGGAAAGTTAAAATGAACAACTAGCCTATAATTCTAAGGCTAATGAACTTTATATATGACGGGCCCGTGGTTAACAAGCCCACGGCCCGTTCACTAACTAGGCTCAAATTAAAGAAATACAATTCAGCCCCTTGAACTTCTATTCAACATAAATTGACCCTAACAATCTCCCCTTTGAATAGAAGTTCGAGTTCGCGCCAGTTATCAACGTATCTTTTATGGAGCGCAAAGTGTACCTCGAACATTCTGATAGCACGGCGATAGTCGATGCGTTCTTCAACCATTTCTAAGGCTTTCCGAGCAGTAGTTTCATTCGGATTGGGAACATACGAGAGCCTTTGATTTTCAGATTCGAAAGAGATGATTTTTCGAAGAGCATCTTGAACTTTAAAGAGCGTGCCGTCGCAGAATCTGTCTACCTGACTGAAGCGAAGAAATCTCTTTTCATTCTGATCGTTGATGTAGACTATCCCAAATTCTGGTTCCAGAAGCAGTGCGTTCTCGGGATACATCTTCAGTTCGGGAGCTTTCAGATTCGGTTTTAACAGGTTTACCTTCTTAGCTCTGTTCTCGATTGCCATTTGGAAGTCCGAGAGATAGGACATCATGATGGTACGGACTAGGAATCGACGAACAACTTCGAGCGTTTTGGTTACTTGAAGTGATCGGATAGTTCTGGTACGAAGGTCTTTCAGTATAGCATAGAAGTCGAACGGTCGGAGGTGTTCGAAGTCGGCTTCAGAGAATCGCCATTCATTTCCGTCTTCTCGTCGGACGGTGAAGATGGGAAACATAACTTTCAGAATTCTGCCTGTTTGGGTATTCAGCACTTCGGTGATCCTATGCCTGGTTCGGACTTGGCTAACTGGTAGACACCGCTTCATTGCGTTTACGTATTGGCTTTGGTATTCCGGGTCGGGGATGTAAATACCAAGCCAAAAGGTAGGCTCGATGGTGCGTAGCTTGTGAACGAACAGGCTTTTCAGGGATTCCTCCAGGTGAGGAATGAATATTGTGATCTTCTCCCAACGGATTTGTTGCTGGAGAGGAGGAGGAAGATCAAAAGCTGTCGGTTGTTGTTGAGGAGATATCGGAATATCAGCAGTTGTAGATTAGGGTCTTGCAGAAGATTCGGCGGCTTGAGCTGAGTGAACGGGAGTACCATACAAATTTTGCAGCAGAAATTGGTCGTAGTCAACATTATCGTCTTCATCAGTTGGGAAGACCAGATTTACCTGGAGATTTACGGCACTGCCGGCTTTTTCATACCATGCATCTTCGGTCTCCGGGTCGGTCTGTGTGTTTGGATCAATGAGATAGAGTGTAGACCCATCTGATGTATCAAAGTTGACCAATTCCTGTGTTGTTCCCTCTGGCTTTTAAACCATCGGGTCTTCGTCATCGGAGATGTCCATATCCTGTACCATCTCGACTGAAGGCAACTCGACTTCAGGTTGTTCTTCAGTTGTAGTTGCCGCAGTTGACGGTTCCAGTTGAACCACAGTAGTTTCAGGGATGATTGGGGCGGACTCAGATAAACGTAGTCTCTTGTTCTCCCCCTCACGGTGATCAGGATCATCCTGGTCATCGTGCCTTCTCTTGAGTCCGCCAGCTTGACTCTTGCAAGTGTCTTCGACGGAGGCGACTCTCTCGGAAAGCGTTTTGAGCGCTTGTTGAATGTCCTTGAGAGTCCTGTCAAGCTGGTCCAATCTAGTAGTGATGGATGACGAGGGAGCAGGGACCTGTGATTTCAGAACAGAGATCAGGTATGCTTGAGTAGAGGCGTCGGTTTCAAATTGTTGGAGCAGCTGAGCTAGAAGCATGGTTTTTAGGGTATCCACCGAAAGAGTTGGTTGTACGAGAGCCGGTGAAGGTGTTGGTGCAGTTTCAGGTTCGACCTTCTTTTCTTTACCTTTGATCAGAGTCTTCAGTTTGTCAAGCTCAATGGTAAAGCGCTGGTCCATAGCCTCGCGGGCGGCCTTTAAGGCGCCGTCCAGATATCCCTTTGACACAGAGTCGGTGAAAATAACGCCGGGATCACTTAGATTACCCGTTGAGGCATCTACCATAGAGACAGAGCCACCTACGTTCATGGTTGGCACATGGGTAGCCGTGGTAGGATTTCCCTCCGATCCTCATGTTCTGATTAAATGCGGAGACACTACCGAAGTTGTTGGGAACTGAAGATTTGCTAAGTATGGATAGTGCTGCCAGAACAACATTACTACTTCCAGAACAATGTTACTACTGCAAGTAAAGGTTAGTACTGCCAGAACAAAGTTACCACTGCAAGACAAAGTTAATACTGCTGGAAGAATGTTAGTACTGCTGATGCATTAATGCTGTTGGAACAAGGTTAGTACTGTGTCACACCCCGCTAAAGCGGAAACACGAGGTATAACAGCGTAGGGTTTCATTCAAAAGGTAACAGATAACACCAACCACAACATTTAATATTGTAGTACAAAATATTACATTACAACGTCTTAACCAATTTGTTCCAAAAGGAAGACGACGGATACAAAAATTATTAATAGAAGTTTTAAGGTTCTTGATGTTGATGTCATCACACAATATGCACCCTACATGCCTTCACTTACTTATTAGTACCTGAAAAGCATGATGAAAAGAAAGGGTCAACTACAAAGAGTTGGTGAGTTCACAGGTTTTCCATATACACAACAGTTTTTCATCCAAAGGTTACTCTCATGAAACGTTTGTTCATGACAAGCTTTAAGTTTAAAAAAAATTTATGAGTACAATTTACAATGAATGACTTTTGCAAGATATATAAGTGTTGAGCCACTACTAAGCCTCCGACAACCTACGCCCCGCGAACTACCTCAGAGGTGGTATGTTGGCCACATGAGTAGAACATTATTAACAGATAAAGTGCACCCCTGCTCGTCAGTCAAAGGTGGGTTTGTCAAACCAAATAGCGCTATCCACAAATATCACCGGCTCGTTATGAGTTAATAAGTAGTGTACCTATTGGGGACTTAACATTTTCATTATAACTCAACATATCTTAATCACTTATGTAAATTCGTCCATTCATTAGTACTCATTTCTCAAATCATAAATATCCACAATTTAATATCATGAATCATTTAGCATTTTAAAATCATAACATGCTTTTCACCCCAAACAGTAAACAAGTAAAACGGGGCTGTGAATACTCACAGCGTTGAAATAATAGTAACATGCTTTTCACCCCAAAACGTACAAAATAGTGAAAAGGGGCTGTGAAAACTCACGATGTTCAGCAAGGATTTCCAAGGGTTGCCGCACGGTTGCACAGTTTCTCGATTCTAGGTCCTTCCTAAGGAAGTGAAACACATTATTTGTTTCGGTCTAACTCTTATGGCTAAAGCATTGCTTAGCTCATCATGTCTTATAAAATGCCTTAGTATTAGTTACTAGTTTTAAGTATTATTTCGCATTGTTGTTTATATGTTATTTATTGGTTTTAAAAAGGTTTGTAGGATTTTATTGTTACATAATTAAATTTATATGTTATATATAGTATTTAATCCTTTGTACCATGTTTTATAATTCCTTATTTACCTTGTGTTTTAATCCAAGTTCAAATTCTTATAAATTTCTTATTTATTAAGGCATCATTTATACATTAATATACATGTATATGTTGTTTTCATTTGGTGTTTTAACAAATTCTACAATTTATATGCTTTTTAATTTTTTTTATATTCCTAAAATCTCTTTTCTTGAATTAGAGCTTTTACTCTTCTGCTGGCAGAACTTTTAGGTCCACAAATGGTCATAATTAAGTATTTTCTGGAATAGTTTACTTAACTAAATTTTTATATATATTATTTTAATGTCTTAGGGAACTTTTGACATAGATATCACCATTTTTAGAGGTGGTTAGCTATTTTAATCATTATACCTAAGTTTAAGTGTCACAGTTACCAAAACAGCCTGCACAATCCCATTTGTCACGTCCATTTGGAGGGTCAAATCTCAACATTTTTCAGTGATTCAAATTGGGTTTTAAACTTAACTCATAGATGTATCTTCCAGAAAAATTTCATTGTCTTTGGTGACATATTTAGAGAGTTATGACCGTTTTAAGGTGGGTTTTATTTTAAGACAGATTCTCCTTTCTTGCACACTTATCTTGGTTTGAATGGTTGAGACCTATAATCTTAATATTTTTTTGTGAAACCACTTTTGTTTGAACCATAACTCATTAAAATAATTTCTAGAAGAAAAATCAAGAATTTTGGTTTAGTATCAAGTGAGTTATGAGTGATTTAAGTGGACATATTTTTCTGCTAGACTGTTTTTACACTTCTTCATTTGATGTGGGTAGATGAGGGGTCCAAACTTCGAGTTTTTACATGAAACCACTTGGGTTTGAAACATAACACAATAAACAAAGTTCCAAAAAAAGATTCATATCATTTAGTTAGGTATTTTTCAAGATATGGTCCGAAGAAGTTCATGCATGTAATCTGCCAGAAATTAAAAATGCTATTTCATGAAAAATGAGTGTTTTATATCCATATTTTCACTCATATGGTTGGTTCTTTGATTGAACACTCATTTACCACTACTTTAACAATGTTCTTAGATAAAAAAAAATCTATTTTTGACTTTTATAAACACATGCATGAACTCACACATTTCAGATTATGACAACAATACACATGCATGTAGTCAAAACATCATGTTCTTGAGTTCTAGATGTATGGCTTAAGGATTATCACCATTTGTTTGACATAACATGTCTTGGGTGATTAATCTACCATGAAAAAGGTCTATTAAGGCCCCTTTATCCAGAAACTCAAGGGTTACAAAATAAGATGAGAAAAAGATGGAGAAATGACAAGAAAAGGAAGAAAAATGAAGAAGAACACAAGAGGGATGAGTTTTACCCCTTCTAGTGTTGATGTTTACCTTCAAAACCTTCAAGAATGGATTGATTTGGTGGTGTTGTGGCTGATTTTCGGCCAAGGGAGAGGAAGAGAGAAAATGAAGAGTGTTTGAATGTAGAGAGAGAGAGAAGGGTAGGAAAATGAAAGGGTTTTCTTGAAAAAATGAGACTTTTAATTAGGAGGGTGTTGGGCTATGTGATTAGGGCCGAAATTTGGGCCAAATTTACTGATTTATTTTTTTATTTTTTTCTTTTTAAAATGCTAATTAATATTGTATCATTATATATTTTATGTAATTTTTATAAAAGATTGATTTAAAGTAGTTAAAACCTCATTTATCTACTTAATTTTTGGTTTATTTATTTAAAGTTTTTAAAATTTACTTTTCGGTATATATAAACTATATATTTACTCCTCTTATTATTAATATAGTTATAATTAAATGTTAACTGATCCAATCGGCATTTTATAAGACAGCTTAAGCAGTTCCGTGCGGTAACAGGATTTTCTCAGTGTACTGTTGGAATTCTTAGGAAACTAACCCTTAGCCATCAATATTAAGTCATTATGAGTTATTCCTACTTGTTAAAACAAGTATTATACTATTCAGTTGCTAACCTGAGTGTTTTGGTTTGACGGGTGTCACATACTGCTTGTCAAGATTAATACTGCTGAAGCAAGGTTAGTACTGCTGAGTCAAGTTAATGCTGTTGGAATGAGCTAATGCTGCTGGAATGAATTAATACTGTTGGAGAATATTAGTACTGCTCATGCTGAATGAAGTTAATACTGCTCGTGCATAAAGATGTTAATGCTGCTTGTGATCATAAGTTTGGTATGCGAAGATTTTGGAGATAAAGATGGAATGGATGAAGATATGCTTAAAGAAGATTCAGAAGATCAATTTATTTTTGATAGTTATCTTGTAACTATTTAGTATAAACAGATGTTGATAGATAGCTATTCATGACACACGATATACGAGATACGTGATATACAAGAGTTTCAGAATACGTTTTGTTTTAGAGAATTAACCTCAAGGTTTAGAACCCTATTTCTAGAGAAGTAGAAGTCGTCTTGATTGAGCATGTTCATCAAGATTGAGGTTTGGTTGTAAGCTTGTGAGTTGAATTAGTGAATACAAACATCTGTGTGTTTTCTGATATATTGTTCTTTGATTGTGTGAATTAAAGTTCTATTCCGCAGATTCTTTAATTCTGAATTCTAGGTATTAGTAGTCTTGTTAAGATTCGATCCTGACAAGTGGTATCAGAGCTTGTGTTTCTTAGAATTCTACAATCATTATGGACAATTCTATTGAATCAAACAGTACTCTTGTTTCTAAGGTTCCCATGCTCAGACCCAATGAGTTTGACATGTGGAAAATTAGAATCAAGCAGTATATTCTGCTTACTGATTATTCCATCTGGGATATCATAGAGAATGGTCTATGTGCTGAAGGAAGAATTGGACCAGAAGGCAAAAGACCTCCTCCAAAGACTGATGCAGAGAGAAAAGTCAGACAAATAGAGATGAAGGCCTTAAGCACTCTGCTTTTGGCTATCCCCAATGAATATCAGCATCAATTTCATCACTGCACTGATGCTCAGATTCTGTGGAATGCATTGGAAAAGAGATTCACCGGCACCAAAAGCACCAAGAGGAATCAGAAGGCAATTCTCAAGCAGCAGTATGAAAACTTTACTTCTACTAAGAATGAGTCTATGACTCAAACTTTTGATAGATTTAATAAGCTGATTGGAGAATTAGCCACAGTAGGAGTCAAGATGGAGGCTGATGATGTTAACAGAAAGTTCTTAAGATCATTAGGTGAAGAGTGGACAATGTATACTGTGTCCTTCAGACAGAATGACCAATTGGAAGATAAAGAGCTTGATGATCTTTACAATGATCTTAGAGTCTTTGAAGCAGAGGTTGAAGCCAAAAGGAAGCCATCTGGATATATACATAATGCTGCACTCCTTTCAGCATCACCTGATTCTACTGCTAACCCTGAATCAGTTAGTGCTGCTGGAGGAGTCAATCAGGAAAAGACCAATGATTCAGTACTAGAAGCCTTCTTTTCTAGTCATGTTAATTCCTCATTGATTAATGATGACTTAGAACAGATTAATGCTGATGATCTTGAAGAGATGGATATCAAGTGGCAGATGGCTATGTTGTCTATGAGGGTGAAGAGATTCATAAAGAGGACAAGGAGAAACAACTTTTCCCAAAGAAGAGAAGATGGTGCTGGATTTGACAAGTCCAAAGTTGAATGCTACAAGTGTCACAAGATGGGACACTTTGCCAGGGAATGCAGAGGTGGAACATCTCACAACAGCCATCAACAAACTCAGGCTGGAAGCTCCAATCAAAACAGAAACTCTATTCAAGCTCTTGTCTCTCAACAAGGAATGGGATTTGATTGGAGTGATTAAGCAGAAGAGGCCATCCAAAATCAAGCACTTATGGCTGAAGTTTCAGATCTTCCCACTGAGGTAAAATCTAATCTCTGTACTCAAGCTTGTATAGACACTGTTAAAAGGTATAGAGATCACAATCAGGGAATGTGTGATGACCTTAAGAGATTAGAAAAGGACAGAAAAGACTATGTAGTAATTGTTGAGAGGTTTGAAGAACAGATTAGGGCTTTTCAAGCCAATGAACTTCAACACTCCTATGATACAAACTACTGGAAATGGGAAAAGGATGGTCTAGAGTTCCAGCTTAGAGAATCCAGGGAAGAGTGTGAGAAACTAAAAGGAGAGCTTGAGAAAGTTAAACTTGATGTTGAAAAGTTTTCAAAAGCTTCTAAAGTCATGGACACCATAATAAATACTCAAATTCACAGTAAGATGAAAACAGGCCTAGGGTATAATGCCACACCCCCACCTTACAACAACAACTACATCCCTCCTAAGTCAGACCTATTAGAAACCAAGGATAGGAAGGACTTACCTGAAGGAGCCACTGAAGTAGATCCATTAGATAAAGTAGTTGATGAGGATAAGACTGAAAAAGAAGGATCTGGTGAGGAATGTGTAAGTCCATGTGTTAAGAACAATGAGATGAAAAGGACTGGAAAGGGAAAGGGAGTTCATTATACACAGACCACTGTTGTGAACTCTAATACTTGTGAACATTGTTCTTGCAAGAAATCTCAAGAGAATAAGCCCCAAAAACATGATAAAAAGAGGGGAAATCAAAGAAATTGGAATAACCAGTGGGCACAAAAGCAAGGAGTTGATCTGCAAAGGATTAACAGACCAAAACCTTGTTTTATTTGTGGCAAATTGAATCATCTTGCCAAACACTGTTATTTCAATCCTATTAACCAAAGGAAAAGTTTTCAAAGAAGTTTTCAAAAATCTTCTGGTTATAGGAAGCCTGCAAGGAATAATGTGGCTAAGAAACAAGCTGAATCCAAAAGCCACATGAGAAAACAGACTGAAAAGGAATGTGTCAATATGTGGATCCCCAAAAGCACTAATGTTAGTACTGCTACCTCAGATAGTACTGCTGACAAGGATAGTGCTGCTAGAAGCAATACTGCTGCCAATACTGCTGCTAGCAGTGTTAGTGCTGCTAACACTGTTAGTACTTCTTTTAAAGAGAATGCTGCTGCTAGCAGTGTTAGTGCTGCTAACTCTGTTAGTACCTCTTCTAAGAACAATACTGCTGCTAGCAGTGTTAGTGCTGCTAACTCTGTTAGTACCTCTTCTAAGAACAATACTGCTGCTAGCAGTGTTAGTGCTGCTAACACTGTTAGTACTTCTTCTAAGGTTAATACTGCTTCTAGTTTTTGTGCTGCTAGACCAATCATATTGACAAAGTACTCCAGTTCTGCAATACCTAAGTTTGAAAATCTCATCAAAACCCAGTGCAAGTACTTTGATGAGCAAGGGAGACCCAAGACCACTTTGGCTTGGGTTCCCAATAAAAGTAACTGATTTATCTGATGTGCAGGGCAACCAACAGCTCAAGGGGAAGAGCATCTGGCATGTTGATAGTGGTTGCTCCAGGCACATGACAGGTAACATGGCCTGCCTCAAGAATTTCAAAAGAATTGATGGAGGACATGTTGCTTTTGGAAATAATCCTGCAGGAGGTAAGATAAGTGGTAAAGGTGATGTGTCAAAAGGTAAGATGACATTTGAAGATGTTTACTATGTTGAGCAATTGAGATACAACCTGTTAAGTGTATCACAGGTCTGTGACAAGAAACATAGTATATTATTTACTGATTCTGAATGCATTATTCTTGCGCCTGGATTCAAAGTAGTTGATGAAAACATGATACTATTGAGAACTCCTAGAAAGGATAATGTGTATTGTTTAGATTTAGAAAGTGTTTCATCTGATTCATCTCTAAACTGTTTGGTTTCAAAAGCTTCAATAGATGAATCATCACTTTGGCACAGAAGGATGTGTCACATGAATTTTAAAACAATGAATAAACTTGTTAAAAATAATCTTGTTAGGGGTTTACCATCAAAAGTCTATTCATGTGATGATCATTGTGTTGCATGTCTCAAAGGCAAACAACACAAAACTTCTCATAAGTCCAAAGAGATAAACACTATCTCAAATCCTCTTCAGTTGTTGCATATGGATCTGTTTGGCCCTACAAATGTCATGAGCATTGGCAAGAAGTCATACTGTTTAGTTATTGTTGATGATTACTCTAGATTTACTTGGGTATATTTTCTGAGAACTAAAGATGAGACAAGTGGACTGATCAAATCTTTTATTCTTAGAATTGAAAACCAATCAAATCAAAAAGTGAAAGTCATTAGATCAGATGATGGGACTGAATTTAAAAACTTTGATCTAAACACCTTTTGTGAGGAAAAAGGAATTGAGAGACAATACAGTGCTCCTAGGACTCCACAACAGAATGGTGTTGCTGAGAGAAGGAATAGGACACTGATTGAGGCTGCTAGATCTCTGTTAGCTGATTCAAAATTACCCACTACTTTTTGGGCAGAAGCAGTTAATACTGCTTGTTATGTTCAGAACAGAGTTTTGGTAATAAAGCCTAAAAACAAGACACCTTATGAGCTTTTTCTGAAAAAGAAACCATTTATTGGATTTTTCAAACCATTTGGGTGTCCTTGTACAATTCTCAATACCAAATATCACTTAGGTAAGTTTGATAGCAAAGCAGATGATGGCTTTCTTGTTGGTTACTCATCTCAGAGTAAGGCTTACAGAGTGTTTAATACCTCTTCTAGAATAATTGAAGAAAGTGACAATGTCAAATGCAATGAGAACACACCAAATCCTATTGGTTCAGGTCCTGATTGGCTATTTGACATTGATTCACTCTCTAATTCTTTGGGTTTCAGTAGTGATGTAAATGCAGGACAAAGGGATGCACCACCATCAGATAATAGTATTCAGTCTGTGATATTTCCACTCCCTACTATTGATCCTGTTGACTTCTGTGAACCAGAAAAGGAAGCTGAACCCATTCAGAATGCAGAAGAGAGAAGAATAGAGGAAAATCAGACTTCAAGAGAGTCTGAAGTGACTGAAGAAGTTGTAGAAGATCCAGACTTAAATGAGTCAAATCTGGATGGAAACTTAGTTGAGGAACCTGGTCATCCATCAAGAACTCAGAAAAATCATCCTCCTGAGTTGGTTATAGGAGACATTGCTTCTCCCATGATGACTAGGAATCAAAGTAGACTTCAAGAGCTACAAGATCAACAGAATACATTTAATACTGTACTTACTTGCTTTCTATCCCAAATTGAGCCCAAAAAGGCTTATGATGCTATGAAAGATCCAAGTTGGATAGAAGCAATGCAAGAGGAGCTGCTATAGTTTAAATTACAGGATGTTTGGGACTTGGTGGACCTTTCAAAAGGTCATAGAGCAATTGGCACCAAGTGGATTTTCAGAAACAAGAAGGATGACAGAGGAATTGTGATCAGAAACAAAGCAAGGCTGGTTGCACAAGGGTATACTCAGGAAGAGGGCATAGACTATGAGGAAGTCTTTGCCCCAGTGGCACGGATTGAATCAATTAGGCTATTTCTAGCCTATGCCTCATACATGAAGTTCAAGGTCTACCAAATGGATGTAAAAAGTTCTTTTCTGTATGGAAGTATTGATGAAGAAGTACATGTCTGTCAACCCCCTGGATTTGAGAATCCATTGCACCCTGACAGAGTGTACAAGTTGAAGAAGGCACTTTATGGTTTACATCAAGCCCCAAGAGCATGGTATGACACCCTGTCTACCTATCTCTTGAAAAATGACTTTGAAAGAGGAGTCATTGACAAGACCTTGTTCATTAAGAGGAGAGAGAAAGACACACTACTTGTTCAGATCTATGTGGATGACATCATCTTTGGATCCACAAATGATCACATGTGTAAAGAGTTTGAAGAGTTAATGCACAAGAGCTTCAAGATGAGTTCCATGGGAGAACTTACTTTCTTCCTTGGGCTTCAGGTAAAACAGAGGAAAGATGGGATTTTCATAAGCCAATCCAAATATGTGAAAGACATCCTGGACAAGTATGGTTTAACATACTCAAAGCCAGCAAGCACACCAATGGAGACACACAAACAGATCACTGCAGATCTTGAGGGGGAGGATGTGGATGTCCATCATTACAGATCTATGATTGGATCACTCATGTATCTCACAGCCTCTAGACCAGACATTATGTTTCCAGTATATGTTTGTGCCAGATTTCAGGTTACACCTAAGCAATCACACCTTCTTGCAGTCAAAAGAATTTTTAGAAACCTAAGAGGGCAACCTAGATTAGGTCTTTGGTATCCTTATGAATCTTCATTTGACTTGCTTGCATACTCAGACAGTGACTTAGGTGGAGCAAACATGGATAGGAAGTCTACTTCAGGTGGATGTCAGTTTTTGGGTGCAAGACTTGTATCATGGCAGTGTAAGAAACAAACCACAGTGTCCTTATCTACAACAGAAGCTGAGTATATAGCTGCTGCAAGTTGCTGTTCTCAGGTGTTATGGATTCAGAATCAGATGTTGGACTATGGGGTAACCTTTCTTCACACTCCAATCTTCATTGACAACAACAGTGCCATTAGCATTGTTAACAATCCTGTCAAGCACTCAAAAACAAAGCACATAGAGATCAGGTATCACTTTATTAGAGGCTGTAATGAAAAGAAATTGATTCAAGTTGCTAAAGTTCATACCAATGACCAGTTTGCAGATCTATTCACAAAAGCTTTTGATGTGGGTAGATTCACTTTCTTGGTAACAAGTGTGGGCTTGATCAACCTTGAATAAGTTCATGATCTTTAATTTTTTATACCTGTATTTCTTTGTATATTTGGTGTTACTAACTAGTTTTCTCAGAACCTCAGTATGACTCAGATTGACAAGTGCTGCAAAGTGTAAGTATAGTTAATACTGTATGAGTAGTTAATACTGCTTTGTTGTTAATACTGCTTAGTAGTTAATACTGCTTTGTAGTTAATACTGCTCTGTAGTTAATACTGCTTAGTAGTTAATACTGCTTTGTAGTTAATACTGCTTAGTAGTTAATACTGTATGAGTAGTTAATACTGCTTTGTTGTTAATACTGCTTAGTAGTTAATACTGCTTTGTAGTTAATACTGCTTAGTAGTTAATACTGTATGAGTAGTTCATACTGCTTTGTAGTTAATACTGCTTAGTAGTTAATACTGTATGAGTAGTTAATACTGCTTTGTTGTTAATACTGCTTAGTAGTTAATACTGCTTTGTAGTTAATACTGCTTAGTAGTTAATACTGTATGAGTAGTTCATACTGCTTTGTTGTTACTACTGTTTAGTAGTTAATACTGCTGTGTCGTTAATACTGCCTTGCAGTTAATACTGCTCAGTCGTTAATACTGCTTTTAAAGAAAATCAGGGCTAGTACTGCTATAAATACTCTTTCAACCCGCCAAAGATCATAACGTCTCTTTGTATTCAATTTTTCTCTCTCTCGTTCTAACCTTTTCTCCCTAGCATCTCTGTGTTTTTTTTATCCAAATCCTCAGGAAGAATGACGACAATGGAGTTTGTCGATGAGCACAATGAGATTGCGATGCTTCAGAAGCCAAAGCAGGCCGCAGGATTTCATGATATTGTGGATTTTCTCAAGTCCACACACATCTCTCATGCCCTAACAGTGTGCCCAACCATATATATCGAGCATCAAAAGCAATTTTGGGAGAATGCCACTGTTATATTCGAAGATAGGCAGAAAATCATTCGAACAAGGGTTTGTGACAAACCCTTGAAGGTCACAGAGGAGGTTATTCGCATCACTCTTCACTTAGATGATGCCTCAGGTATAACCTATCTCTCTAATGATGAACTTTTTTCGACCTTACTAAGAATGGGGTATGAAGGTCCCATTGGAATTTTTAAATTCTACAAGTCAAAGTTTTTCACTCAATGGCGATTTTTTGTTCATACTCTTATGCACTGTATTTCAAAGAAAACAACTGGATGGAGTGAGTTTAGCAGTACCATTGCTTATGCCTTGGTCTGCTTAGCCACTGCCAGAAAGTTCAATTTTTCAGCCATGATTTTTAATGATCTTGTGGCAAACCTAGAATCCAAAAAGCGCTTTTACATGTATCCCAGGTTTGTCCAAGAAGTAATTAACCATGAATTGACGGATTTACCTCAGTCTGCTGAGGTATATGTGCCAAAACCCCCTAAAGGGAAGATTTTCTCAAATATGAGAAGAATTCCTAGGGACTCGGAAGGAGTTGACACACCATTGTTCTCTACAATGATGGTTGTGTCCCACACCACTGAAGGTATGGCATCAGGGTCAAGGCCCCCATTAGACACACCCACTGATGACCAATCCCAACCTTCCATCACCAAAGAAATCCCACAGTCCATTCTTTTAAGACCCACTCCCAAAATCACCAAAAAGTTTGAAAGAAGAAAGGTACACAAGGTTCCTTCCCTTGGTGTATCTCCTAATAACCCAAAGCCTACAAGCCCTCTATTGGAGCATTCTTCAATAGAGAATATCAAAAGGGTAACCACAGGGGTGTCTCCCAACCCCAAGAAGGTGCTCTCTAAGGAGAAGGATGAGCATGTGGGCTGCAAGGCTGCCACTACTTCTGCTAGCAAAGAGAAGGACAATGGTAACATCACTAAGACCTTCCCCACGGCAACTCAGAATGTGAAAACATTCAGAGGACCCAGGCGCCAAGAAACCATGGGAGTAGGATGTGCTTTTGCTAGGCAAGAGACACCTACTAAAATTTCCAGTGATCCTTTACAAGAAGTAAACACTCCTAAACAAGGTGAGGATAGATATACTTATGCGGAATTGATGGAAACCATTGCCAACATCAACATTGATGTCATGAATCAGCAGAAGGAGATTGATGAGCTTAAGAAGGTGGTTCTTTATCAACACACCAAGATAGAGAAGAATAAGAAGATGATCACCAAGATGCTGCAAAGAAGGAAGAAAGCTCAGTATGTTCTGAAAAGGAGAAGATCAACCACTGATGCTTCCAAAAAGGGGGAGTTAGAAACTGAACTAAACATGGAGGATGCAAAGGTTGAGGGGGAGAATGAGCATAAGGTTGAGGGGGAGGCTGAGCAGGTTGCAGAAGTTACAAAGGAAGCAGAAAGTGAGAAAGCAGCAGCAGTAGAAACCACAGAAAAAGCAGTAGAAACAGTTAATGCTGCAGTATCTGAGATTGAAGCAGCAGTAGCTGAAATTATGAAGAGTCTTGTTGATGCAGCAGTATCTGAAAGTGAGAAGGAAGCAGTATATGTATCTACAGTAACTAAATCTGAGATTGAAGCAGAGGTATTTGAGATTGTGAAGAATAGTGTTGAAGCAGCCGTATCAAAGATATTAAAAGAAGCAGTAACAGATAGAGCAGCAGAAATGGTTAATGCTGCTAGTCAAAAAGCAGCAGAAACCATTCAAGCAGCAGAAATGGTTAATGTTGCTGAAAAACATAAGGCAGCAGAAACCATCCCTGAAGCAGCAGAAACAAAGGAAACAGCTGAAACCATTCCTGAAGCTGTTAAATCACTCAAAAGAACCAAGATGGTGTCAAACAAAAGACCAAGAACAAAGTCTATAGCTTCAAAGAAGAAAGTTGTAAAGAAGCCTAGGGTGGAACCCAGTGTAGAAGAAGCTAAGGAGGAAGTTGTGAAAGAGAAAGTTGATCATAAAGTTGCTGAAGAAGAAGTGGCAACTCCATCAGGTCAACCAAGCAATGTACAATCACCAACAAATGCTCAATGTGATATGTATATTACTGTGGTTGATTCTAGTCCAATCAAAGTTAAACCATTAGCTTCTATGGCTCCTGAGATCATCTTCTGGGATACTTTGAAAGATCAGAGAAAGGAGTACATTAGAGTAAAAAGAGCAGATGGGAAGTTTGAGGTCAGTTCTACATGGGGAAGACTTATAAAGATGTGCTCTAGATCAGACTTGGAAGAGATGTTCAAGGTGGGAATGAAGCTTTATGGAAATATGCTGACTGAGAATGGAATGTCCATCACCAAAATGGTACTTGAATACTTGTGTCTAATGTTCAATACAGAAGCAGTTAAGTATTTAACAGAAAGGCAATTTCAAACTGTTACCAACTGGATGCTTATTGAAAACTGTGGTGTGTATGTCATAACACTTGACTATGCATATCATGAGTAATATTTGGTGGATAAAATATATGAGCACAGCATGACAAGGTTGAAAGGAATGCTAAAAACTAAGTTGGTGGGTAACAAAGATTCTAAGATGGCAAGATACCTGGTAAGAAGGATCTTAAATCAAAGTTTGGGATTGAATCCTGACTTGTGTGTTCAAGATTAAGTTTTGGAAGCATCATCATCTGAAGAACTTGACTTCTCTTTCTAAAAGTCAAGTTAGGGGGAGATTGTTGGGAACTGAAGATTTGCTAAGTATGGATAGTGCTGCCAGAACAACATTACTACTTCCAGAACAAAGTTACTACTGCAAGTAAAGGTTAGTACTGCCAGAACAAAGTTACCACTGCAAGACAAAGTTAATACTGCTGGAAGAATGTTAGTACTGCTGATGCATTAATGCTGCTGGAACAAGGTTAGTACTGCTTGTCAAGATTAATACTGCTGAAGCAAGGTTAGTACTGCTGAGTCAAGTTAATGCTGCTGGAATGAGTTAATGCTGCTGGAATGAATTAATACTGCTGGAGAATATTAGTACTGCTCATGCTGAATGAAGTTAATACTGCTCGTGCATAAAGATGTTAATGTTGCTTGTGATCATAAGTTTGGTATGCGAAGATTTTGGAGATAAAGATGGAATGGATGAAGATATGCTTAAAGAAGATTCAGAAGATCAATTTATTTTTGATAGTTATCTTGTAACTATTTAGTATAAATAGATGTTGATAGATAGCTATTCATGACACACGATATACGAGATACGCGATATACAAGAGTTTCAGAATACGTTTTGTTTTAGAGAATTAACCTCAAGGTTTAGAACCCTATTTCTAGAGAAGTAGAAGTCGTCTTGATTGAGCCTGTTCATCAAGATTGAGGTTTGGTTGTAAGCTTGTGAGTTGAATTAGTGAATACAAACATCTGTGTGTTTTCTGATATATTGTTCTTTGATTGTGTGAATTAAAGTTCTATTCCGCAGATTCTTTAATTCTGAATTCTAGGTATTAGTAGTCTTGTTAAGATTCGATCCTGACAGAAGTTCCGATCGGGTCACCAAGAGCACCGATGTTCGTTTCCTCATCTTGTGTCCTAGCCGAAGAAGTAATATTAGAAAGTGTCTCTAGACTCAAGAGTGCATCCAAAGAAGTCGAGACCGGGGGAGGCTGGTCTCTTGTTTCAATACCAGTACTCTCCAAGTGAGAGACCAGTAGAAGTTGTGCTTTATCCCCGTGAGAAGTTGAAACACCCGTCTTTTGAGAGACGGGTGAGTGGCTGAGGAGGTTGTGCAATTGCGCCGCTGGGTCCACGGTGGCTTCTTCAATACCCCGTCCCAACGGATGAGACGGGATAGCAGATGTGGCTACCCGGGTGACACTGGTGTAGGGTCGCTCAGAAGCCTCTTTATCTTTACGACTTAATCTTTCTTGGTTCGCTTCCGACCGTAATTCCCTCCTTCTCACATGTTCTAACTCTTCAACTAATTCTCCCTCAGGTCTCCTTGTATCTCCCGTAGTAGGTTGGGTAGTAGGGATGAGAAGTGGTGTCGGTGAGTCGAGAGGGATGCCTTCGGTAAAGTCTGGGTTTGGTCCGATACTTATAGGTATCAAGGATATCCATATGGCACGGGTCGTATCGGACTCAGTGGAGTCAGATTCCACGTCTTCAACTTGTCGTTGTGGGGAAGGAGGGTCAAATAGATAGGGCTCGGTGTCATGATGGAGCATCGGTCGAGAGGATGTACCGTCTTGATGGAATTGGCTAGAACTAGGACACGTATCCACTGCACCGCCGGCTCCGGTTCTTCTCGCATGAATTCTCAAAACACCCCGCGCGGGAGCCCCAGCTGCCCGGGCCCTTCCTCCTCTGGTCCTAGGACCCTCACGTCCCTTGGTTCTATGTCCCTAGGGACGTCCCTCCGGCGCTGGCTATAAGCAACTACACTCGGTGCAGCGGGATCCGCGTATGCTAGTAGGGCTTTAGGTAATGGCATGGCTATGGCGTTGGACGAGTTTCGAATCACCATATATTGTAAATGGAAAGTGAGGCATACCGGATGGTTAAGACGTCGACGTGGCGGTTGTAGCATACCGCATGGAATAGACGCAGGAAATCGCCTGTGCACTGGTCTATTCCCTTCCATTTGGGTGAAAGACACATGTTCAGAATTGTAAACAGAGTGTACCAGATGGGCGCCAGGTATTTGCGGTTGAATGCAGAAGTTCGATCGAGAGCGCGGTTGTAACCGAGTGCACGTACTTGAGCACATAGAGTCTGGTCATTGAGTGCGGGGTCGTAGCGTTGATGTCCGCCGATATTTGCTTCTGGAATTGAAGGTAGGCGACGGAATGTGTCAGGTGTGAGCGAGAAAGGATGGTTGTCGATCCGCGCCGTGATGGTCTGTGAATTGGCCGCCGTAATAACTTTGGCAGAGAGCCACACTTGGTACACATAAAGCAGTGGGACGTCGGTTGTGGCAGTGAGGGCCTCACGGATAGGGTGAAGAAGTAATATGTCCACGATTACCCGATGTTGTTCTAGTGGTCTGAACTCAACTGCGTCCAGTTGGTGATTGTTGGCTACCAATTCAATGCCATGGTCAGGGTCGACCAACGTATTATCAGCTTCTGCATCGATAAATTCCTCTTGGGGAGGAATTTGTTCTTCAGGATGTTGCTGTTAGTCTTGATCCGCCATGGAAAATCTGATTTATGGAACGAAAGAGGAGTGATGATCGAGGATTGTACGAGAGGCCGAACGAGAGAGATACACAGGGGTTTTTGGAGGGTTTTTGCAAAGTATTCTGGATAATTGAACGAAATAGAATCCGGATGCTATTTATACTAAGCCAAGAGTCCGGGTAGGTCATCCGGATTCCTATCCGTTCCGGATAGGGACCCGGTCCGGAAACCTATCCGTACAGATAGGGTTTCCGGATACCTGTCCGGACACTATGGTAGTTTCACAGATACTTCCCTGTTCTTGCAGATTTTACAAAAATTAGTGCTAACAGGAATGTGAAAGAACTTTCTCTCGCTCCCCCTCAAACTGAGCATGGGGATATCTTTGCTCCCCCTCGGATAGTGCAATGTGTGTAATGGAGAGGCCGACACCAAAAAAAACTTTTACACATTTAAAGAAAAATTGTGTCGATCCCCCTCAAATGATGAACATCCAGTTAGATGCTCCCCTTCAGAACGTGCGCGTAGTGTGAAATGCACACGGGAGTATCCACACAAAAAAAAACTATTCATCAGTTTAAAAAAAATTATGTGTGACGCTCCCCCTCAACAGTAGAGTAAACTTATCTGATACCTGTTTGTGCTCCCCCTGAACACATGAACACTCGTGAAAGCACAGATATAAGCAACTAAATTAGACGACAGTATGAAAGAAAGGAACACACGTGGAAAGAAAGGAAACAGACGAAATCTACCTAATAAATACAAGGACTCAATCTAACTGTGTAACTGATACAAGTAGAATACAAGTGCGAGAAAGTGTATGCTTAATCATCAGGAGTGTAAACAACGGATGATGATTAGACACTTTCTCGTAGATGTATGGAACTTGTAACGGGCACACAGGCAGATCAAGTCTTTAGATTTAGCCTACCTAACTTGGACACCAGAGTGTTAAAACTTTTTTCATCCAAGGGTTTTGTAAATAGGTCTGCTAACTGATGCTCAGTACTTACAAAATAGAGTTCGACTGTACCTCTTTCAATGTGATCCTTAATGAAATGGTACCGAACGTCTAAGTGCATTGTCATCGTTCCTGAATCTCACGTCTCCGCCATATTGTTCTTTGTGGTTCGTGAGAATCTCCCTCCTTCCGGTCATGTGTGTGGAGCATCCAGAGTCTAAGTACCACACATGACCGTCCTGCAAAACAAGTTTAGCGGACCTTGGGTACCCGTATTTGCCTGGGTCCCGGAGGGTTAGGTTTGACACCCTTCGTAGGAACTAGCTTTGACGCATGTTGCCTCTTAGGTGTAGGTTTGATCTCATTAGGAGTAACCCATTTTGAACTGGGTTTCCTATCTCGCTGTGGTTTAATCTCTAATTGGGAACCCCATTGTGAACAGTGTTTCTTTTTGTTTTTACGCGGTTTGCTTTTGGGTGTATGATTATATATGTGATATGACCCAAACCAATCATTATTAATTATATCATCAAAGTCATTCTAACCACAACTAGAACAACACAAACAATCGTGCGATAATTGAATCAATTGCTGAATGGAGTAAATTTTCATCGGAAAATTAACATCTCTTTTAACAAAATCATTCCTATGATTCCAAGCACAATCGTTTTTGTTCATTCTAAGGTAAAAAACAGTATTGAAAGACTTTGATGCAACATCCTTGATAGATTCCTTGGCTAGCCACTTTTGGTTATCCTTTTTAGCGCGATCGTTTTTATCTGAACCAGCATGGACATCATGGTCAGTAGCTTTTGAGGAAGCAGTATTTTTGGTAGGCAATCGCTCGGTCTTTTGCCTCGGCTGTGATTGTGTTTGAGAAACAGGTTTAGATTTAGAAATCTTAATCACAGCCGGGGTCTTTGTTTTAGAACAAACACCCTTTAGAAAATTGACCGGTCGATTGACTATTGGAGACAAAAAATCAGTATGACTCGTAAGAGGTTTGTCGAAGGGGAACGACTCAAACTCTTCATTAGAATTGCCTTCGGAGTTCATAAATTCTGAAAAATTTACATCCAGAATTACAGGACTTGGATCGGTCGAGGAAGACGAGGAACACTTAGTGTCTGTGTGCTTTGGGAAATTTGGTGCGGAAGCTAGGTAAAAATCAGAGTTCAAATTCCTTAAAACAGTCTCGTCTTGAGAATCTTTACCGTCTTGTGTAGAAGAAATTTTGCCTATGAAAGCTTTACACGAAGACGTATCAGAGGAGTTTGAGGAAAGTTCGGGTGAAATCTGTTTTTCAGATTGGAGTTGGTCAATCTACTCTTGGAGTTAACCATTTCTCGTATACTCCTTCATCGCATATGTTGCCAAGGCAACCAGTTTTGATGTGAGTATATTGATTTCACACCGAAGGATTTCCTGTCCTTCATCAGTCACAGTTTCGGTTTTGACCGATTTAAGATTTTCAAGTTCCTTGATTAGCTCTTGCTTTTCCTTTTGTAAATTCGACATTTCTTTCTCGAGTGACTCCTCCAACTCGACTATCTCTGCTTCCAAGATGAGAGAGGGAACATAGAGTTTGAACTCATCCGTCTCAGTCTTTGTTTCGGTTGCTTGGACCTCATCCTTTTTGGAGGAATCCTTGGGCGTTGCAACCTTATAGCAATCGAAGTAGTCATTCGAGAGGTACTTCTTATTTTTCTGATAGGAATAATTTAAAGATCCATAACAAAATGGAAGTTGCATTTTGGATGTGCGTGTGCACTTGTATTCCTCAGTTTCTTCTTCCTTTTAAGGTTCAAGAGGACCAGTCCATTTAATTGCATATTCCGGATACTCTTTGGCTATTCCAAGACAACCAAAATCATACAATATAGGTCTTTTGGCTATACCCTTTTTCAGGTAGTGCGGGTTATCGTATCCGATTCCCCAGTCCTTGTTGAAATACGTGAACTCCTTTGGTTTATTCATATGGATAGTCTGATCAGTTTGACCTCTTTTATGAAGTTTGGTTTCAAGGTCAAGAATTTTAGAAACAAATTCCTTGTGCTGAATTTGAAGAGCAGAACATTGATAAACAATTTCTGCTTTCTCATTCATACACTGATCAAACTGAGACTGAAGTTCAGATAATTTGGCCCTTAAGTCCTTAGGTGCTATTGAAAGATTTTTGCATTTATCTTTTAAATTAGCAATTTCAGACTTATATTTCTCAGTTATTCTTTTTTGAACATCTAGCTTTTCAGATAGTGATCTAATCTCAAGTTGTTGTTCTTTAGAGGTGGCCTTAAAGGAATCTGCCCGTTCAGCAAGTGATTGCATTTGATTCAAGAAATCTTGTTGGTTAGATTCACATACCTGACTTGACTTTTCTTCATCGGCTGGAGAGTGATATCCCATGAAAGCATTAGCACCATCAGAATCGCTTTCTTCATCAGAACGACCCAACCAGTAGTCGTCTTCCACAAACAGAGATGCTCCAGCTTCCTTCTGCTCAGCCAATGCGAGCTTCGCCTTGTAGTAGTGAGCATTCTTTACCACTGGATTCCGACAATCTTTTGCAAAGTGACCAAGCTTTCCGCAGTTGTAACAGGTCACGGGTTCATCTTTCTTCTTACTGTCATCTTTCTCAGTCTTCTCCTTCTTCTTAGACTTATCTTGCTCATCAACTTTCTTCTTTCCTTCATACTTGTCCTTATAATCATGGCGCTTGTTGGAGGAGGTGGAGTAGCGCTGATTATTGGATGATGGCTTCTTGTAGAACTTCTGTTGTTGAAAAGATTTAGAGAGCATGGCCATAGCTTTCTTGAATTCAGATTGTTCATTATCAGACTCACTATCTTCCTTTTCTTCAGGTTCTGACTCAAATGAGCTTTGCCTTTGAGCACGTTTGGAGTGACGGCTAGAAGATTTTCCTTGTTTGGAGGACATAAGTGCTAGAGGATCAACAGCTGGCTTGGATGCAGTCTTATTCTCATTCAGAATTTCCATCACCTCATCTTCATCTTGAAGAAGCGTCTCATAGAGCTCATGGATGTCGACTTTCTCCATTAAGTGGTTATGCTTGACATGTGAAGCAAACACTTTCCACTTAGGCAGAAGGTTGTTGAGGAACTTTAGTGCATTTTCAGTGTTGGAACGAGTAATCTTGTTCTTGTGGAGCTCGTTGAGAAGAAGACAGAACCGTTCATACGTTTGGATAAGGGATTCACCGGTGCGCTGTTTAAAGCTATCAAACTTGGTTATTGAGCTATTAATCTTCACCTGATTCCCGACTTCGCTCCCACGTATCATCTTTTCCACCTGATCCCACATGCCCTTAGCTGTATCTTTGTAACTGTCGATGGCAGTATAGATCGTGTTGGGGAGAGCTTGAACAAGGTATCGCTTAGCATGCTTTTCTCCCTCAAGCATGCCTTTTTCATTGTCGGTCAAATCGGTGAGAGTCTTTTTCACAGTGAGTGTGTCACCACCTTCTTGGGCTGGTGGAATGGTCTTCATTGGTGTAGGAATTGGCCCATTTTCTAATGCTCGCCAAATGTACTCGAAGTTGTCCTTCGACTCAATGAGACGAATCTGTCCCTCCATTGGTTGTACTCGCCTTGGTAGAGACTAGGTGGTTTGGAGTCGGTACCGATTGCTAGAGCGTCGCGTAAATACATCTTTAGTTGCACTGGAATGATCGTCAGACGATGTGTTCGATTCAAAGTGATAACCTAACGCAAGGCACTACGAGTGGTATCCCAACGCAGGTTCTACGACTGATTTGAACTAGAAACAAGTAAGAATTCAACAGAAATGAACTTACCGGATAGGAATCCGGATATGATGTCTGATCTGGAAGTGTTCGGATCAGATTGAGTGAAAACAGATCAAAAATACAGAAGTGTCCGGATAACAGAAAGAGTCCGGACAAACTAAGTTTCCGGATAACAAAAGGTGTCCGGAAGACAATAGTTTCCGAGTAAAATAGTAAAAAAAACAAGAACTTACCGGATGAAATGTTTCCGGATAATATGCTTTTCGGATGCGTTACTTACCGGATGACTGGAGTCCGGAAAGTATCAACTTGACCGGAACTTCGAGTTGTCCGGATAAAATAAGTTACCGGAAACGTTGAGTTGTCCGGATAAAGTATTTTACCGGAAACTTTGGGTTTCCGGAACAAAGTACCCGGAAAGATTGGAATATAGATAACTTACCCAGAAAGCTGAGGTATCCGGAGAGATTGAAAGCGATCGTCTGGAAAGTATGGCTGGTATCCGGAAAGTGCGGCTGTTATCCGGAAACAGTGGCTGGACTTTTCAATTCGATTGGGAATCGACTAGGGTTGCTCAAAATCGTTCTTGAAAGATTAGGAACTCGACCAAACACAGAAATAACACTACCCAAATCGATTTTGAAGCAAAAACAACAAGTTTTGATGGTGAAAAATTCGATTTTTCTCAAGAACACAACCAAAACTTTTGAACTTTGATTTGCTTAAAACTCACTCAAACGATCGAATTAGAATACGAAAACTTGCAGAATCACCAATAAGAATGATACTAACAATATCCAATAAACGAAAACGATCAATTTCAACAGAATCAAAGTATGGATTGTCACCTAAGAACACAGCCGTGTGAAAGAAAAATTTACCAGAATTTGAATATAGCACTTTGAATCGATTTGTCCGTCTGCTCTGATACCAATTGTGAGTTCCAGATCCGTGCAACGAACAATAAGAAATCAATAGATAATAACACACGATATGATTTCAACTGGTCATCCACTTTACTTTCAATATTGAGAGAGAATTACAATAAGCTTTGGAAAG
Source organism: Saussurea involucrata (assembly GCA_033807775.1). Classification (NCBI taxonomy): domain Eukaryota; kingdom Viridiplantae; phylum Streptophyta; class Magnoliopsida; order Asterales; family Asteraceae; genus Saussurea; species Saussurea involucrata. Next base: position 195,719,652 of record CM066314.1, read on the forward strand.
TTAAAATGAACAACTAGCCTATAATTCTAAGGCTAATGAACTTTATATATGACGGGCCCGAGGTTAACAAGCCCACGGACCGTTCCCTAACTAGGCTCAAATTAAAGAAATACAATTCAGCCCCTTGAACTTCTATTCAACATAAATTGATCCTAACAAAAAACAACTTAATTTATTTGAAAGACTACCATGGTGTTCCTTAGTTTTCCGGTTTCTTTTAGGTTCTCTCTTAAACCTCCATATATATATATATATATATATATATATATATATATATATATCATTTGAGAAATGCTAAATATATGTGAAATAGAGAAGTCATCTTTAATTGGTCAAAAGTTGCGGCTTTGACCGGTCAAAAGTTACGGCTGTTCCAAAAATAGAAGGGCAGTTTCGTAACTTTTACAAAAACACGGGACTAGTTCATATATGAAGTTGTGTGATTCACATATGACTATCTGTTCATATATGAACCCATGTAATTCATATATGAACTCTTTTTAACTAATTCATATATGAACCTTTGTGATTCATATATGAACTAATTAACTGTAGGTTTATATATGAATCAGTTGAACCAATTAAGTGATTCATATATGAACTCTTTTTTAACAAATTCTCATGTGAACTAATTAACTGATTCATATATGAATTAGTTAAAAAGAGTTCATATTAGAATTACAAATGTTCATATATGTACGTATAGTTCATATGTGAATCTAGACCTGACAAACGTGTCGTGTTGTGTGAGGTTCGTGTCGGGTTCAAAGTTAAACGAGTTTAATAAATGGGTCAGAAAATATCAACCCTAACCTGACCCGCCTAACCCGCCACAACCCGCCAAACCCGTTTAACATTTATAAAACTAAAAATTAAATATCGAAAATTCACAAAACAAATTATAAATCCAAAATTGAAATGAACGCATTAGAAATCTAAATTTTATAGTTCTAACCAAATCCAAAACATTAAAAAGAAAACTTTATGTATATATATATATATATATATACATATATAAACGGGTTATTCGGGTCATTTTCGAGTTGAAATTTTTGACCCTGACCTTACATGTTTAATTTTCGTGTCGTGTCGTGTCGTGTTAACCGGTTTACTTAAACGGTTTGAAATATATTACCCAAACCCGTTTATTTCGTGTCGAGTTCGTGTCGGGTTAGCGTGTCGTGTTAGTTTTTTCTATCTCTATGTGAATCACACAGATACATATATGAACTCGTCCCGCGTATTTTATGAAACTACCCATCTATCTTGTGTAGACCACGCAGACCACGCGCAGACCACGCGAGGATTTATTTGCTGCTTCTCGGTCAAAGCCGCAAATGTTGATCGGATGAATGACCAAGATTATTTCTCTATTTCTCATATATTTAGCACTTCTCAAATGAATCTCTCCCTATGTATATATATATATATATATATATATATATGTATAGGACGATAATCAAATTAGAACTACAAATATGTTACAAACCCGTAAGAACCAATATAAAAATATTTGTTTACATGATTTTTTTTTCATCAAAACATATGATTTAAGATATTGTTACACATATGTTCGTGTTCACCTTGTGAAAAGATTACATGTGAAAAACGAATTTTGATTCACCCAGTGAAATGAAAAATATACGTAAAAAATATTCACATGATGAAAGAAATCCATGTGAAACAATCATATTATGAAACAAATATATGTGAAGCTAAATATAATAAGTCCCAGCATTTGATGAAAAAATATCATGTAAAAAATATTTTTTATACCGGTTTTCATGGTTTATAACATATTTATGATTCTCTTTTGATTTAAACCATATATATATATATATATATATATATATATATATATATATATATATATATATATATAGAGAGAGAGAGAGAGAGAGAGAGAGAGACTTGAGATTACGTGAGACTATACTATTTCCATGAGACCCGTGAGACCACAAAAATAACACTATACCTTCACATCAAAAGATTGTGAATGTACTATGAAGGTAAACCTTCACGGTGTTTTGCTGTGAAAGTTCGTTATTTTCCGTACCTTTACATGAATCACTGTGAAGTTTCCTGTTATTTTCTGGTCTCATGAAAACAGGTTGGTCTCACATGGACCTAACCATATATATATATATATATATATATATATATATATATATATATATATATATATATATATATATATATATATATATATATATATATATATAGGGTCAGGTTCAAGGGAAAACCTCAAAAAACGGAAAACTGAAGAACACCCTAGGAGCCCTTCATCTGGGCAGTATGCACTTGTACATACAGATTATTTGTAACATGCATTTGTGCATTTATGCACAAATTCATAATGCACTTGTGCATAAAACCAAAAAGTCAACTAGTGCATACCGCCCAGATGAAGGGCTCCTAGGGTGTTCTTCAGTTTTCCGTTTTTTTGAGGTTTTCCCTTGAACCTCTCTCTCTCTCTCTCTCTCTCTATATATATATATATATATATATATATATATATAGCCATACGTTCAAATGAGAAATGTTATGTGTGTGAGAAATAGAGAAGTGATCCTAGCCATTCCATACGGTGAAGATCGGATTTGATTGGTCATGGTCAAAAGTTGCGGCTATTCTAAAAATAGAAGGAGAGTTTCATAACTTGTACAAATACGTGTGACGAGTTCATATGTGAATCTTTGTGATTCATAGATGAACTTTATTTTCATATGTGAACTCGTGTAATTCACATATGAACCTTTTTGATTCATATATGAACTAATTAACTGATGTAGATCCCAAATTAGTTCAATAATAAACAAATAAACAATCAATAAGCAAGAACAATGAATGATTTCAAGTTATCATCCATCTATTTCATTCAAAGAGTTAATCATCGTTCAGAGAATTTTACAATATAAGAATATGAACGATTAACCTTAAACAAGGTTTAACACAAACTATTTATACCTTTTAAGGTATTTACACTTTTCACCCTTGAACTTCTATTCAACATAATTTTCACCCTAACAATCTCCCCCTTTGAATTGAAGTTCAATTTCGCGCCAGTTCGGAACGTATCTCTTTCGGATGGCAAAAAGAATCTCAAAGATTCGGATAGATCTGTGGAACTCAAGTCGGTCTTCAAATATCTCCATAGCTTCTCGGGCATTCAACTCTTTAAGACTTACTAAGAACGTCCTCGGGATCAGTTCTTCCTTGGCGATAATTTCTCTAAGCGATTGTCTGACCTTCATTAACGTTCCATTGCAAAAACGATTCACTTGACTGAATCTGAGAAACTTTCTTTCATCTTGAGCGTTGAGGTAGATTATTCCAAACTCTAGTTCGAACAACATCGTGTTAAAAAGGATACATATTCAATTTTGGAGCTTTCTGATCGGGTTTGAGCAAGTTAATCTTCTTTGACATGTTCTCGATGCCCATTTGAAAATTTGTAGTATAAGACAGAGAGATAGTGGATTTCAGGAAACGTCGTACGACTTCGAGGGATTTAATGACATGTAGCGGTCTGATGGTTCTGGTTCGGAGATCTTTCAGGATGTAGGTTCTTGAAGTCAGCTTCGGAGAAGGTCCAATCTTTCCCGTCTTCCCCTGTAACAGTGAAAACTGTGTACCAGACTTTCAGAATTCGGCTTGACTGAATGTTAGTGATCTTGGTGATCTTATGCTTCGTTCTAACGTCCTTGACTGACTGACATATTTTCATGACCTCCAGGTATTGCATTATGTAGGTTTCATCAAACGATGATATTCCATGGCACATTACCGGGTCGAGAAGTCATAACCGGGTCGAGAGGTCGTAGCCGGTGAACGAAGAGATTTTTCAGGGAGTCTTCTAGATAAGGAATCAAGATTATGATTTTCTCCCATTTCACTGGATGTCTTGGTTGATCAAAAGCAGATTCGGGCTGTGGAGATGTCCGGTGAACTGATTCTGAAGTCTCGGGGTGATCGTGAATAGTAGCTGGCGTACTATAAACGGATTGAAGAAGATAATGATCGTAGTTGATTTCTTCATCAGCTTCGGTTGAAAATATTAGATTAACCTCAGAGTTGATTGTGTTGGAGGCTTTTTCGTGCCACAAGTTTTCTGTTTCCGGGTCAATCTCTGATTCTGGATCTTATGAATTCAAGTGATGGCCGTTCCATAGCTGTGAATTCGATCAATGTTTCTTTTTCTCCCTCGGGCTTTTCAACCGTTGGGTCTTCTTCGTCTGAAATGTCTATATCAACTACCATGTCAATTAGACTTAGCTGATTTTGTAGCTGGTCTTCGGTTGGTGCCACGGTAGACGGTTCCGATTGAACCTTTGAAACGTTGTCGACATTTATCGGCTAGGACTCAGATAAGCGTTGGCGCTTGTTCTCCCCCTCACGGTGATCAGGATCATCCTGGTCATCGTGTGTGCACTTAAGTCCCCCAACTTGACTTTTACACGAGTTTTCAGGAGAGGCGACCCTTTCGGATAAAGTTTCAAGAGCAGTTTGGACGTTCCGAAAGGTCGAGTCAAGTTGGTCGAGTCGGGTAGTGATTTGAGCTGGTTGAGAGGATACCTGTGTGCGGATCAAGGAAAGCAAATCGGCTTCTGATGATGAATCAGTGTTGGACTGTTGCAGTAGTTGGCAAATAGCATGGTTTTGAGCTTGTCCACCGAGAATGATGCTTGGGCATGCGTAGACTGAGATGGTGGAACGGTTGTAGCAGTTTCAGCCTCCACCACTTTTTCCTTTCCTTTCAACAGACTTCGGATGTTGGCCATTTCTTTTTTGAACTCCTTAGACAGATCGTCTCGGACAGCCTTTAACGTGTCGTCCATGTACTTCCTCGAAACAAATTCGGGTAACATAACACCGGGATCACATTGATTACCCGTTGAGGTAACTACTGTTTAATCAACAGTAGTACCACCTACGTTCACAGTTGGTATTGGGATAGTTGTGGTAGGATTTCTGTCTGATCCTCGTAATCCGCTTAAAGGCAGACTTACTACAGACGTTCCGATCGGGTCACTTGTATTACCGATGGTAGCAGAAGAGATGACCTGTGTCCTAGCCAAAGAAGATAAAATTGTATCAAGAGGCTCTAGACTCGATGGTGCACTTAAAGACGTCGAGAACTGGGGCAGTTGTTCTCTTGTTTCAATACCGAAGCTCTCCGAGTAAGAGAACGGTATATTTTGTGTTATATCCCCGTGAGAACTTGAAACAAGCAACTGTTGAGAGTCACTTGAGTGGCTTAGGGGGCGTGTAATTGCGTCTCTAGGTCCACGACAGCTTCTTCAATATCTCGTCCCAACACATCAGACAAGATAGCAGATGTGGCTACCTGGCTGACACGGGCTAGGGCTAGCTCTTTCGCTTGTCTGTTTAATCAGCTAGTTCTCTCATGATTCTTTCCGATCTCCATTCTCTCCTTCTCACTTGTTCTAAATTTTCAACTAATTCTCCCTCCGCTCTCCTTATAACTCCCGTATTAGCCTCAGGGGTAGAGGTGTTGGAGGGTGTTGGTGAGGTAGAAGGAGATTCCTCGATTACACATGGAAGACGTCCGATACGGGCGGGTATTTTGGTTAGGCGTATGGCTTGATCCGTATCGGAGTCAGTGCTTTGAGAATCGGATGAGGATTGTTGGATGATCGGAGATTGAGGTATATTTGTGTCGGTATCCGGGTCGCGTACAAGTAGTGGGTCATTTATGACTGGGACCTCGTGTAGGATAGGCGGAATATGTTGTATGGGTGGTGGAGGTAGTTTGTGAAGGCTTGGGTTGTCGGCTTGTCAAGGGTCGGGATGGTTGGCTTGTGGATGGTCGGGATGATTGGCTTGTACTGGCACGCAAATCCCCGCACTGCCCGCTCCAGTTCCCCTCCCAAGATTGTCTCTCATCGCACCCCGCCCGGGAGCCCCAGCTACCCGAACTCTCCCTCCTAGCGTTCTTGGACCCTCACGTCTCTTGGGTCTAGGTCTGTGGGGAGGTCCCTCCGACTCTGGCTGGACCAACGGATCACCTAATCCTAATGCTTGTCTATACACTATCACACTCGGTGCTGTCGGATTTGCATAGGCCAGTAAGGCTTCAGAAAGACGCATGGGTTGTGCATTTGTTGGGTTGCGGATAACTAGATAATGAAGGCTAAAAAGGGACATACCAGGTGGTGTGGTCGACGAGGAATGGCGGGGTTGGCGTCCATGTGCTGTCGGATCGCCAGTTGAAGGAAGCGGATGTATGGAATGAACTTGCGTTCCTCCGTTGTCGCGAATGTTTTGGACGAGATCGTGCCAGAGCAAAGTGATGTCGTTGACATGGCAATCGTAAGCAACGGCATAAAAAACGCGAAGGAAGTTCCCGCTGCGTTGGTCGATACCCTTCCATTTGGATGAAAGGCATCAATTGATGATCATAAACATGGTGTACCACAGAGGCGCTAGGTACTTGCGGTTGAAAGCTGATGGTCAGTTTAACGCGTGATTGTATCCCAGAGCTCGGATGTCGGCGCATAGTGAGTCATCATCGACGAAAGGATCATAGCCGGATCGGCCGTTGGCATTGGCTGCCGGTAGCTGGAGTAGCTGTCGGAAGGATTATGGTGTTAGCTCAAACGGATAGTGGTCCAGAGTAGCCTCGATTCTCTGGGTGTTGTCGCCGGTAACCACACGGATGGTGTTCCAAACTTGCTGCAGGTAAAGGACCGAAACATCCGTTGTGGCCGTTGGAGCGTAGTGGAGTGGGTGGCCTAGTAGGATGTCCACGACCACGCGATGTTGAGGTCGGAATTCGCTGACATCGAGGTGGTGATTGTTTCCCTCAATATCGAGGATCTCATCGGAGTAGATGAGGGCGTTGTCGGCTGCCTCATTAATGAATTACTCGGGGTGTTCATCATCATGTATTTGTTGCTGGTCAGCCATTGGAGTACCTAATGAGGAAAGTGTTAGACAACAACGATGAACAACATATTGGTACGTACCTTGGCATTAATCGGCTCAATCGCGGAAAATTTGGAAACATTTGGTAGTGAGATCAAAGACCCGGACAGAATGGGGTTTCTGGATACATTTAGATTACCGGATAAAGCATCACTTACCGGATAACATAAGCTCACTGGATAGCAATGGTGTCCGGGTACCCTAGGTTTTCGGATAGAGGATTTACCGGATACTTAAGATATCCGGATACAAGGAAGTGACCGGAACTCAAACTTACCGGGTACGAGAGACGGTCCGGAAGAGTAGGCTTTTCGGATGGTTATCCGGACACATAGGACATATTGGATACGAGGAAATGTCCGGACACTAGGAACTATCCGGATAGATCAGAACTATCCGGACGAGATCCGGTTCGAACGAATCAACCATCTGACTTTGTTAAGTAAACAAACGCGATTTAACGTGCATAGGAGAAACAATCGACCAAAAACGTGCATACATGAAATGGAAATCAGTCGGAATATGAACCGACATGTTTTCGGTCGAAAGATCCAGGAATCGGTCGAGAAATCGATCGATTGGCATCGTGATTGTGTGCGAGTGTGATTGATATGCAATGAGGGTAGAGATTCGAGTAACATACCTTGATTTGGAGTCGAAAAAAATGAGTGAATCGTGTGTGAGAGAGTGCGCCGAGGATTTTAGAGAGAGAGAGAGAGAGAGATAGGGTTTAAGGTTGAGTTTTCCGGAAAAAATAAAAACAAAGAAGTGCCCGAGAATATATAGTGGAGGCGGTGTTCGGATGGGTTGTCCGGATACCTCATCCGAAAACTCACCGGGTTTGGATTGTGGTGTGTCCGGGTTGAGTGTCCGGGAACCTTATCCGGGAACTTTTAAAAGGTGTCCAATTTTACCCTTGTCTTATGAAGTTGACATTTTCCATCCAAAACTATTTATTTGACTTTTTAAAGAAAAAAATTTCTCCCCCTCGAGATGTGCTCATTTAAAAGAATGCACCCCCTCGAATTGTGCAGGATAAGATGTTAAACAGATTAGATTTTTGCACATAGTCGTTTTGTGACACACAAAAAACTTTGAAAAGAAAAATATATGTGTGACACTCCCCCTCAAAACGTGAACGGTCTTACTTACGCGCATTCTTTTGATTGTGCTTGATAGTCTCAGATCCGTGCAACAAACAATGAAATCAATAGATAAGAACAATGATTATGATTTCAACTGGTCATCCATATAATGCTTTCAAAGAGGGAATTTACAATACAGAGTAGGAAAGCAAATGAACAACTTCACCTAAAAAACAAAGGCAAGCAAACTATATATATAACGGGCCCGTGGTTAACAAGCCCACGGCCCGTTCACTAACAAAGCTCAAGTTAAACAATTACAAAGTAAACCATTGAACTTTAATACAACCAAATAGTGACCCTAACCATCTCCCCCTTTGTATTGAAGTTCGAGTTCGCGCCAGTTATGAACATATCTTTTACGGAGCGCAAAGTGTACCTCGAACCATCTGATAGCACGGCGATAGTCGATGCGTTCTTCAACCATTTCCAAGGCATTCCGAGCAGTTGTTTCATTCGGATTGGGAACATACGAAAGCCTTAGATTTTCTGATTCGTGAGCAATGATATTTCGAAGAGCATCTTGAACTTTGAAGAGTGTGCCGTCGCAGAATCTGTCTACCTGACTGAAGCGCAGGAATTTTTTCTCTTTCTGTTCATTGATGTAGACTATCCCAAATTCAGGTTCTAGAAGCAGAGCGTTCTCGGGATACATCTTCAACTCAGGAGGTTTCAGATTCGGCTTTATCAGATTTACCTTCTTTGCCCTGTTCTCGATTGCCATTTGGAAGTCTGTGAGATAAGACATCATGATGGTACGGACCAGGAATCGACGAACAGCTTCGAGCGCCTTTGTTACGGGAAGCGGTCGGATAGTTCTTGTACGAAGTTCTTTCATAATAGGGTAGAAGTCGAACGGTCAGAGGTGCTGGAAGTCGGCTTCAGAAAATATCCATTCATTACCATCTTCATGTCGGACAGTGAAAACTGGATAAACGACTTTCATAATACGACCTGACTGGATTTTGAGCACTTCGGTGATCTTATGCTTGGTTTGGACTTGGCTAACTGGTAGACACCGCTTCATTGCGCTTATGTACCGGCGTTGGTATTCGGGGTTGGAGCTGTAAATACCAAGGCAGAAGGTCGGCTCGATTGGGCGAAGCTTGTGGACGAACAACTTCTTCAGAGATTCCTCCAGGTGAGGAATAAATATCGGAATCTTCTCCCAACGGATGTGTTGCGGTTGAGGAGGAAGAAGATCAGAAGCTGTCGGTTGCTGAGGAGATGTCGGAATGTCGGCAGTTGTAGTCTCGGGTGTTGTTGAATTTTCAGCGGGTTGAGCAGAGTGAACGGGAGTAGTATACAAATTTTGGAGTAGAAACTGGTCGTAGTCTACGTTGTCATCTTCATCAGTAGGGAAGACCAAATTAACCTGGAAATTTGCGGCACTGGCGGCTTTTTCATACCATGCATCTTCGGTTTTCGGGTTGGTCTCGCAGTCTGGATCAATCATATCCAGTATCGGTCTATCTGATGTGTCAAAAGTAACCAGTTCCTGTGCTGAACCCTCAGGCTTTTCAACCGTCGGGACTTCATCATCGGAAATATCCATGTCTATTACCATCTCGACTAAAGGAAACTCGGCTTCAGGTGCTTCTTCCGTTGTAGGTGCCACAGTTGAGGGTTCCTGATGAACCACGGTTGTTGTTTTAGTGCGGATCAGGGCGGTCTCGGTTAATCTCTGTCTTTTCTCCCCCTCACGGTGATCAGGATCATCCTGGTCATCGTGCTTGCGCTTTAGACCGTCTGCTTGACTCTTGCAGGTATCCTCGAGTGAACGGACTCTCTCGGACAGCGTTGTGAGCGCTTGTTAGAAGTCCTTAAGAGTTGATTCAATGGTATCCAATCGAGTGGTAATGGATGATGAAGGAGCAGTGACTTGTGATTTCAGAACGGATAGCAGGTCTGCTTCGGTAGAGGCGGCGGTTTCGGATTGTTGGAGCAGTTGGGCTAGAAGCATCGTCTTTAGGGTGTCCACCGAATATGTAGGCTGAACAGGAGCCGGTGGAGGTGTAGGTGCGGTTTCAGCGTCGACGATCTTCTCTTTACCTTTGATTAAGCTCTTAATTTTGACGAGCTCAGCGGCGATGTGCTGCTCCATTGCCTCGCGGACAGCCTTGAGGGTGCTGTTCAGGGACCCTTGTTACACAAAGTTGGGTAATGTAACTCCGGGATCACTTAGATTACCCGTTGAGGCATCTACCGCAGAGGCAGAGCCACCAACGTTCACGGTTGGCGCAGGGATAGCCGTGGTAGGATTTCCGTCCGATCCTCGTGTTCCGCCTGACGGAGACACTACAGACGTTCCGATCGAGTCACGGAGAATCTCGATTTGGTGTTCCTCATCATGTGTCCTAGCCGAAGAATGTTCAATTTCAAATGGCTCTAGACTCGATGGTGCGCGAAATGAAGGCGAGACCGGGGGCTGCTGGTCTCTTATTTCAACACCAGAACTCTCCGAGTGAGAGACCGGTGGAAGTTGTGTTTGATCCCCGTGAGAAACTGAAACATCCGACGTTTGAGAGACGGATGAGTGGATACGGAGGTTGTGCAATTGCTCTGCTGGGTCCACATAGGCTTCTTCAATATCCTGTCCCAACAAATGAGACGGGATAGCAGATGTGGCTACCCGGATTACACTCGGTCGGGGTCGCTCAGGAGCCTCTTTATCTTTAAAGCTCAATCTTTCCTGGTTCGCTTTCGAACGCAGTTCCCTCCTTCTCACATGTTCTAATTCATCACCTAATACTCCCTCGGGTCTCCTAGTATCTCCCATAGCAGGTTGAGGAGAAGTGGTAGGTGAGTCATGTGGGATTCCTTCGGTAAAATCCGGGTTTGGTCCGATACCGTGAGGTATTAGGGATACACGCATGGCACGGTCCGTATCGGAATCTGTGGAGTCAGATTCCACGTCTTCAACTTGGTGGCTAGAACTGGGACGCGGATCCAATACACTGCTCGCTCCGGTTCCCCTCCCATGAATTCTCATCACACCCCGCCCGGGAGCTCCTGCTTCCCGGGCCCTTCCTCCTCTCGTCCTAGGACGCTCACGTCGCTCGGGTCTAGGTCCCTGTGGAGGTCCCTCCGGCGCTGGCTGGACCATGGGATTCCCTAACTATTGCCTATAAGCTACCACACCCGGTGCAGTTGGATCCGCGTGAGCCAGAAGGGCTTTAGGTGTGGGCATGGCTATGGCGTTGGACGGGTTACGGATTACCATATATTGCAAGTGGTGATGAGGATATACCAGATGGTTTAGGCGTCGCGGTATGGTTGGATTGGCGTCCATATGTTGTCGCACAGCCAGTGAAAGGAAACGAGGGTAGGGGAGGAATTTCTTTTGCTTAGTTCCTCCAATTTGACGGATAGCGGCAACTAACTCCCGCCAGATGATTATTGCAGCGTCGACGTGGCGGTTGTAGCACACGGCATGAAATAATCTCAGGAAGTCGCCGGTGCACTGGTCGATGCCCTTCCATCTGGATGAAAGACACCTGTTCAGAATCGTGACCAGTGTGTACCAGATGGGGGCCAAGTATTTTCTGTTGAACGCGGAAGGACGGTTGAGGTCGTGGTTGTACCCGAGAGCGTGAACTTGAGCGCAAAGAGTAGTGTCATTGACCGCGGGGTCATAGCCTTGGTGACCGCCGGCATTGGCTTCAGGAAGTGAAAGTAGTCAACGGAAGGTGTCAGGTGTGAGCGTGAACTGTTGGTTATCAATCTAAGTCATGATTGATTGTGAGTTGTCCGCCGTGTTGACTCGTGCAGTGAGCCATGCTTGAAGAACGTACAGTAGTGGGACGTCGGCTGTAGCAGTGAGGGCCTCATTGAGAGGGTGACGCATTAGAATATCCACAAGCACACGGTGTTATGGTTGTGGTCGGAACTGAGCCGTGTCCAGGTGATGGTTGTTTGTGTTAGATCTGAAGTTTTGTCAATAAACCAAGTGTTGAAGATCTGATAAGAAGGTTCAGAAGTTCTGAGAAGAAGAGTCAGAAGTTCTGAGAAGAAGAGTCAGAGATCTGAGAAAGAGAAGTCAGAAGTTCTTAGAAGCGTGATCAGAAAAATGTTCAGAAGTTCTGAACTACCTGTTCAGAACTTATGACGAGTTTCGTTATTTAGTAATGTGTAAACTAATTAGGACACGTGTTATGTTCTTATTAGTCTTTCTTATTTGTACTGTAGCTTTAAGATGTTTGTTGCAGTATAAATAGAGTGGTTAGCACTACGTTGCTAACTGATTGATTTTCCATATTACTTGTATTCTTTCCTTGTAATCTTTGAGGTGATCTCTCTCTTAGATCTGTAATTCTGTGCATCATTGAATACAATTGGGCTTGATCATACAATTTCTCAATTACTTCTTTCTATATTGATTGTAAGAATAGATCCTGCACTTTCAGTTTGGCTCTATCTCGGTGCCATGGTCAGGTTCGACCAAGGCATTATCAGCGGCCTCATCTATAAATTCTTCTTGAGGAATTTGTTCTTCGGGGTTTTGAGGATGTTGTTCCTGATCCGCCATTTAGTATCTGTAAAATAAATGCAGTTAGTAACCGAGGCGGAAGAACGAGTGTCGATGCGTACCTTTGCAATAAACGGCTCAATCTGAGACAGATTGAGGATTGGCAGGGACAAAATAGGTACTGAAATTATAAACACATAGTGTCCGGATAACTGAGATGAACTAACCCAGATATTATATATACCGACCCAAGAACCCTCATACTCATCCGGTCCAGAAAGTCATCCGGACTGATGAGTGTCCGGACACTTTTACACTTAAAAAAAGTTCCATTTTTTCAAAAATTATGAGACCCTTAGGATTTTGAAAAGATGGATCTCTCGCTCCCCCTCAAACTGAGAATGGGGAAAAACTTGCTCCCCCTCGGATAGTGCAATGGAGAGTCCGACACACTAAAAAAAACTTTTGGACATGTAAGGAAAGACTTTGTGTCGCTCCCCCTCAAATGATGACCATAAGTGAAATGCACACGGAAGTGACCACACACACAAAAACTTTTTAACACATTTTAAGAAAAATTGTGTGTGACGCTCCCCCTCAACAATTGAGTAAACTTACATGATACTGGTGAGTGCTCCCCTTTAACACATGAACACTTCGTGAAAGCACAGATATAAGCAGATAAAAGTAGACGATAGATTGAACGAAAAAGAGATACACGTAGAAAGAAAGAAACAAACGAAATCTACCTAATAAATACAGAGACTTAATCTAACTGTGTAACTGAAACAAGTAGAATACAAGTGTGAGAAAGTGTATGCTCAATCATCAGGAGTGGAAACACCGGATGATGAGTAGACAGTTGCTCGTAGCTGTATGGAACTTGTAACGGGCACACAATCGGATTAAGTCTTCAGATTTAGCATACCTAACTTGGACACAAGAGTATTAAAACGTTTTTCGTCCAAGGGTTTTGTAAATAGGTCTGCTAACTGATGCTCAGTACTTACAAAGTAGAGTTCGACTGTACCTCTTCCAACGTGATACTTAATGAAGTGATACCGAACGTCGATGTGCTTGGTCTTAGTGTGTTGGACCGGGTTGCTGGATATGGCAATTGCGCTCTTCGAGTCGCAGTAAATGGGCACCTTGACATAGGTGAAGCCGTAGTCTTTGAGTTGCGTCCGCATCCAGATTACTTGAGAACAGCTGTAACACCCCAAAATTCAGGGTAAATTTAAACCTGAAATAAAAGGGTTTACTCATCTCCAATCCATAACATAAACGTTCTTAAAGAATGAAAACAATAACAAGAGTTAATTACATCAACTTGTTGTTACCATAAACTCTTCACTCATCCCATTACTTCCCTGAGCTCATACCTGGTAAGAAAATATGATTTGAAACGATTAGGCTAACGCCTAGTGAGAACATTCCGTTTTAAAATAATACTTTTAAATCAATGTAACAAGGTTTATCAAACTTGACTTACATTCGTTCTTACCATACTCATACTTATCTCATAATAACTAAATCATACTCAATCCCATGAATATGACTATCAGTCATAAAGTCACATCACCGTATTCAATGATCTACTACGAATCATCACGGATTCTAGTTTATCAATCAATCCTGCAAACTTACATTCAAACCTCATACCTTCTTCTTGAAATGGATGCAAAATAACACTTATATATTGCCTATTTTTAATCCACCAAATACACCAGAAACAACACTTACACTTCTTCTAATTCATACTTCCACATCTCATATACAAATAGCAACTCTACTTTGCATATTAACTCATTCAACCTAAATAGCAATTATACTATGCCTATTCAAACATTCAACTTGAATAGCAGTTATACTATGCCTATTCAAACATTCAACCTTAATAGCAATTATACTATGCCTATTCAATCAATTCTTTATGAATAGTAAATCTATATTACCTATTCACTATTTCCATATGAATAGTAATTATACTTTACCTATTCCCCCGTTTCTATATGAATAGCAATTCTACTTTGCCTATCCAATCATTTTTATGAATAACAATTCTACTTTGTCTATTCAATCCTACACATGAATAACAATTCTACTTTGTCTATTCAATCATACGCATGAATAACAATTCTACTTTGTCTATTCAATCCTACACATGAATAACAATTCTACTTTGTCTATTCAATCATACGCATGAATAACAATTCTACTTTGTCTATTCAATCCTACACATGAATAACAATTCTACTTTGTCTATTCAATCATACGCATGAATAACAATTCTACTTTGTCTATTCAATCCTACACATGAATAACAATTCTACTTTGTCTATTCAATCATTTACACGAATAGCAATTCTACTTTGCCTATTCAAACATTTCAAGGATACACGGGAATAACATTTACACTTTGTCTATTCCTCCTTTTCAATTATAAATAGCAATTCTACTTTGCCTATTTATCAATATGAATAGCAAATTCTACTTTGCATATTCATTACTTTCCAATATGAACAGGAATAGCAATTATACTTTGCCTATCCTACGTTGACCTATAAAACTAGGGTCTATGAATCCACTCCACTTATTCATACTCGTACAGGATATTACTTAAATTGCATTTCTCATATTATTTAATACGAGCCAATCACACTTATACCACATAGGTTCCTCATATCATTCAGTATAATTGCATCTCCTTTATAGACCTCTTATATCCTTTAATATAAGCCAATCATATTTTTAATACATCAATTCCTCATACTAAACGTCTAACCATCAATATTAACACTTGCGAGTCTTGATATAATTTTACTTCATACAATTATTCTTCCAAAATTCATCCAATCAGTTCATTATAAAATACACCTTACCATAATTTAAAACCGTTATAAAAGGGTAAGGTAAGAATGAACTCACTTGATAGTTGTCGCGTCACTCTTACTTTACTTTCTTATAAACGTATGAATTTCCTTCACCAACTTCACAGAGATCTGAAATATCCATATACATATTGATGACATCCACATAATTATATGTATACAAGACTCACTATGACAATTGACAACCTTAACAACCCATCGGACACCCCCGAATCGCAACCGAGCTAGAAACCGAACAACCGACATTAAAACAATACTTGGAGTTGTTATATGTCCAAACTAACATGTTCAAAGTGTTCAAATGCTATCTTACACTCAAAACGAGTACCCATACGCCTATATTACGCTTTACAAAAACACCGTTACGCAAGAAACAAAAATCGGAAAAATCTGGAACAGTGCTGTGCGCGCCTTCTGGAGCGCCTCAAGACGCGCCCAGACACGCGCCGACGTCTGTTTGGCACCAAACAGCCCATGTTCAGCCCCTTTAACATCCCAACTCAATCCCCACTTAAATAGGTTCATTCTATGGATGTTTTAGCATCAAAATGAGGTTTTTAACATAGAATACCATGAAGGAATCCATGTAGCAACTCTATACACATATGCACTCAATCCAATTTAAGATTTGTAACACCCAAATAGGATGAACTCACCTTAAGTTGTAAAACCCACTTTGCTCCACAAATCCAATCCCAATCTGCTGTAAACGATTTTGAAAACCTATTCACAACATAGATTCGTTTACAACTCTATAGCTACAACAATATTCATCAAAACACATGATAAATTCCTTACCAATTTGAAGACAAATCTAGCTTTCTTCTTCTTCTCTTCTTTCTCACTTTTCTCTCTTTCTCTGGCTTTTTTCTAAACCGACCCAAACAAAAGAATGAGATAATTGTCTATCTCATCTCTTTTATCTATACACACTTTCATTTAATTACCAACCACACCTCCAAGTTTCATTAATTCTACAAATGACACCAAACCTTAAACCCTTGTATTTTAACCTTATTGAATTATAAAATTTCAACATAATTCAAGGTTTAAACCAAAATACAACAAGATCCCAATTCTCATTTAAATAACGTTATAGAAAAATTCGGGATGTTACAATACTCCCCAACTTGAAAATGATTTCGTCCTCGAAATCAAGGCTAGGTAAACAAGTGAGGGTATCTAATCTTCATATCCTCTTCCGACTCTAAAATCACATTAGTACCTCGATGATATTTTCATTGTACCTTTAACATAATCACATTCTTAGATCGTAACTCCTTAACCGATCTCTCTAGAATCGCTTCATGTTCCTCCACACAACGACTCTTCTCATCCATACTTACTTCAGTAAATGGAATCACATCATACCAACATAAAATATGTCATATATCCCCTTCAATTTCTAGTCTTATATACTTAATCACAGTTAAAAGTCCAGGAAGAACAATGATTCAACTTTCTACCTTTTTTGGACCTTACCTCCTTCAACATTACCCGCTCCCCAACTTAAAATTTTGCGGATCTCCTTGGGGTAACTACACAATCATTAAATCTTTTATCCAACTATAACCTGATCTTACTTTACCCTTTTCAATCATTAAAGCATCTTTCAACAATAACAACTAATACAGCTAACTTTTGATATTGACAAAATACAAAAGGTAAGTTAGCATTACTTACATAATATACATACACCTATGCATAGAATAAACAAGGACAATATCAAAAACATCTCCATCTATTCCTTAACGTCTTTCATCACGTGAAAAGTTTCAATCCTTTGATGTTGAAATGTTGGGTTTCTTCCCTTTATTCCCGCTATCTTTCAGCATCGGGCAATCCCTTCGATAATGACCAGACTTCTTACATTCATAGCAAGTTGGTCCTTGAATGGGACAATTCTCTATTTGGTGACCAGTCTTTCCACATTTAAAGCAACTTCTCAATAATACTAAACACGGCCCAAAATGTTTACTCTTACATATCTGACACCAATTAGACTCTAGTCGAGTCTCAAGTTGAGTGTCCTTAATAAGGGACTTCGGTCCTTGTGACGATTCCGATCGACCTTCAAATTTTCTCTTCTCCCCCATTTGAGCCTTCTCCGCTTTATCCTTTACATAAACTTCTTCCACAATCTTTGCTTCTTCAATCGTCTCTCTCAACGTTGTAGCTTTTGAACTCCGCACCCTCGACATCATGTCTGCCGGTAAACCCTTCAAATAAGCTTTAATTTTATCCTTCTCATTTGGAGCTACATGCCCCACTAAATTAAGCTTCTCCCTGAAAGATTCTGTATACTTCCTTATAGTCGAAGTACCTTTCTTAAGAGTCCTAAACTCTTCTTCAATTCGATCCATTTCAGTTTCGTTACACTATTCCTCCAGAATCTTTGACTTCAATGATTCCCAAGTCATGGCATTTAAAACTGCTTCCGATACTGAAGCTGACCACACGTTCCACAAAGATAGCGCGTTACCACGTAACATTTGTGACCCAAACCTAACTTTCGACTTTTCATCACACTCACAAGCTCGAAAAGCTTGCTCTATTTCTCGTAGCCAATTCATACAGGCTACTGGACTATCTTCTCCTTTGAATTCAGGCGGTTTACAGCTCAAGAAGGTCTTGTAGGAGTAATTTCTATCAACCCTTCTTCCCGTCTCTGGACCTGGGTTACCAGTTGGATTTATCACACTAGTATCAATTCCCGTTCGCCTTGGTTCCGCACTTCGATCATTAAACATTTTCATAAACATTTCCGCTTGTCTTCCCATAGTGGTGTTCATCATTTCAGCTTGTCTTTCCATTGATGCATTCATCAATCTGGTTACATTGTCCATTATACGACCTTCCATACTCGATTCCGGTGGTGTTTGATCGGCAGTACTGGTACCCCCTCTATGTACCGGATTACGTACTCCTCCTAAAGAAAGAAAATCTGGTGGCGTCTCATGAATTCCGCCTACTCCAGTTTGCCTTTCTTCCGTATCGTCTAACCAAGTCCTATCCATAGAAGAATTTGGAGACCTCGGAGGTGTATTTACCATTGATCTGACTGAGCACCAAAAGAATACCCATCAGTAATGGTTTATACACAACTAAACATACAAAACGTACTTTACTGCTCATTAGTCACTGTAACAATTTAGAAATAAGTATGCTTGTGTAGTAACATATTCATAATATGTAACGCCCCATAATTTCAAGAAAATTTAAAAAAATTTTAAACGCGCATATTTAATAATAAGTCTCCATTTATTAAACCCAAAATAATAATTGCAATCACGAGCGTTATTAAAACATAAGTCAACAGCGGAAATTAAATTGTTTATTCAATAACGGGAAAATGTTTAATAAGCAAATCCTTCGACTCATCCATCTTGCGCGTCAGTGTGTGCCAGTCATGCCTTCGTACCACTTGTACCTGCAGCCACTGTAAATTGGGAGGGGTAAGCACGAAGCTTAGTGAATTCAAACACAACAATTAACAATGGTTATCTCATATTACCCCTAAGGCAAAAAGGATCACACCACCACATACAAGTCTACGAACAAATCATAAACAAGTATAATAACCACCACATAAAAAAATCCCCGGGCGGATGTCGGGTCTACGGCCCCCGCCGCACGTTTCCGCCTACTGCGGGAAACACCCGTTTTACGCCTACTGCGTGTGACATCCTTTTTACGCCTACTGCGTAAACGCCCCTTTTACGCCTACTGCGTAAAACACCTCCGTCCCCGTCGGGACTCGGCCCCGCCGAAAAATGTAGCACATAATGTTAACTAGACGTCCCACTATCTAGCCCCCAACAATCCCGCATACAATTTTCACACACGTGCTACAGTAATAATAAACAACTATTAATTAATTGTAGTGAGAGAACTCACCTCGGGTGCGCGCCTAGCTAAAAATAGTAAGTAGCTCCACACAACGACGATCACTTTCCGGCACCTAAACGTACGATAAAATACGTCAATACGAGACCCGGACCCCACGACGCGACACATCCCAAAACTGTCACTAAAACTAACTTTCGGTCACACCGAACAGGTCTGTTCGGGACCTGATTTGACCACTAAAACTCCAGAAAAACTCAGATTTATTACACGGTTGAAAAGTGCCCTGAAATACCTTTCCGAGGATATATTACACGCCTCCTAACGATTTTTCTATAATTAACTATGAATTAAATACGAACGGTTACCCGAAACTGCCAGTTTCGGTCCAGCTGCAAAAACGGTCCAAAACAGCCTAGCTACGGTTTAAATCAGACTTTCGGCAAAACATGAAAAACCTTCCCGACTCGAATAGGGAACTATGGCCACCAAAATCACCTCAAAACGAGTTACGAGTAAAAAGTTACGGTCCACGCAAAACAGTGGCAGATTCCAGGAACATCACATAAAATGACGAACCGCAGAACTTGCGACCACTTTTTCTCCCAACTCGAGGCCGAATCAGTTCTCCGCCAAAACACAGAAAACGTACTCGGTCCCGAGCTCGAAGCGTGGGCGCCAGTTTCGGCTCAATCGGAGTTACGACGGAGGAGTTATTACCGTCACAAAACAGTGACAGAATAGGGTTTCACATAAAATGACGATTTTGAAACGGTTAAAGTTTTCGCGATTGGGGTTACGGTTTAGGCTACTACGGCTGAACAACACAACCACCACCCACTGCCACCTCCGGCAGTGGTGGTTGGCGGCGGCGGCCACCACCCACGGTGGTGGTGGTTCGGCAAACGAAAACCAATAAAAGGAAAAGGAAAGAAGAGGGTATTACCTCTCGGCGACGAATCAACGGCACCCCAACTCTCTTTCCGGCAGATTCCCGGCGGCGATGGCGGCGGCCGGCGGTCTCTCTTCTCCTTTGCTGCACTCTCTACACCGACGACTTTCTCTCCCTCTCGGTTACTCTCTCTCTCTCGGCCACTCTCTCTCTCTCGGCGATGGCAGCCGCAAGGAAGGAAGGGGGGGGGAGAAAATAGGGTTTTGGGGGTTGTGGTGTGTTTCGCAAGAAAGAAAACGAGAAGAAGGGAGGGGGGGGGTCGGTCCTTAAGCCGATCCCCATGCACTCTTCCACTTAAATGACACTTTTGGTCCCTTGACTTTCCACTACCTTGCCAATTTGATTAAAATTTTCCCATCGATATCCTAATTAGTCTTTCTCGTTAAACCCCCTAACAAAGCTCGTTTTAAACAAAAAAAATAATAAATAAATAAATACGCAAAAATAAATCATACCGGGACACGGGCTTTACAACTCTCCCCCGCTTGGACTAGACTTCGTCCCCGAAGTCCACGCCTGCAAACAGCTCCGGGTAATTCTCCCGCATCTCGGCTTCTGGTTCCCACGTCCATTCCGAACCTTTCCGGTGCTGCCACTGGACCTTCACCAATCCAATGACTTTGTTGCGTAGAGTCTTCGTCTTCCTCTCGACGATGGCTACCGGCTTCTCTACATAGTTGAGTCGCTCGTCAATCTGAATATCCTCAAGGGGAACTACTGCAGACTCATCCAACACACACTTTCGCAACTGGGAGACATGGAACGTGTTGTGGATCAGGCTCAACTCCTCAGGTAGCTCTAATCGGTAAGCTACTTTCCCCACACGCGCGATGACCTTGTATGGTCCGATATATCGGGGACCCAACTTTCCCCGCTTGCGAAAACGGATTACCCCCTTCCAGGGTGACACTTTCAAAAGAACGTAATCTCCGACTTGGAATTCCAAGTCCGATCGTCTCTTATCGGCGTAACTCTTTTGTCGGCTCTGAGCAGTGACTAACCGATCCCGCACCATCTGAATCATTTTCGTCGTCTTTAGCACAATATCGGTGCTCCCCAGCACTCTGTGACCAACCTCGCCCCAGCAAATGGGCGTCCGACACTTCCTGCCATACAACACTTCGTACGGCGCTCTACCGATGCTAGCGTGGTAGCTGTTATTGTAGGAGAACTCAGCTAGTGGAAGATTCTGATCCCAACTACCACCAAAGTCAATCACACATGCTCGCAGCATGTCCTCAAGTGTCTGAATAGTACGCTCACTCTGTCCGTCCGTCTGAGGATGAAATGCTGTACTGAAATGCAACCGCGTACCCATCTCATTCTGAAACTTCTCCCAAAACCGGGAGGTGAAACGAGTATCCCGATCCGAGACAATTGAGACTGGCACCCCGTGCCGAGTTACAATTTCTCGAATGAAAACCTCCGCAAGCTTATCCGCCGAAAAGCTCTCTTTAATCGCCAAGAAATGAGCGCTCTTCGTCAGACGATCCACGATCACCCAGATAGTATCATTCCCTCGCTGAGTCTTGGGAAGCTTAGTGATGAAATCCATCGCGATTTGCTCCCACTTCCACACCGGAATCTCCAACGGCTGCAATTTCCCATGCGATCGTTGGTGTTCCGCTTTGACCTTCCGACAGGTCAAACATACTTCCACACATTTGGCTACATCCCGCTTCATGCCGGGCCACCAATAGTCTTCACGCAGGTCCCTGTACATCTTGGTAGCTCCGGGATGAATCGAAAACTTGGACTTATGCGCCTCGTCCAATAGTGTCTGGCGATTCCCACCAGTGTATGGAACCCAAACTCTACCATAACGGGTTAACAGTCCCCGACTATCCCGTACTAACTTCGGAATTTCTCCCGAAACTCTCTCTCGTTTAGCATTTTCCTCCAACACGGCCACCTCTTGAGCGATACCGATTGACTCCAAGAGTGGTGCAACTACCGTTAATCGCTGACAAAAACCCGTCAAAGATCCCCCGACCGGATGTCGGCTAAGTGCATCCGCGACTACATTCGCCTTACCGGGGTGGTAAAGTATCTCGCAGTCGTAATCCTTGACCACATCAAGCCACCTCCGCTGACGCATATTAAGATTTTGCTGGTCCATCAGGTATCTAAGGCTCTTGTGATCGGTATAGATCGTGCACTTGACACCATAAAGATAGTGTCTCCATATTTTTAAAGCAAACACCACCGCTCCCAGCTCCAAATCATGAGTCGGGTAGTTCGCCTCATGAGGCTTCAACTGCCTCGACGCGTAAGCGATGACCTTGCCGCGTTGCATAAGCACGGCACCCAACCCTTGGTACGAAGCATCACAGTAAACCACCAAATCTTCCATGCCCTCAGGCAAGGTTAACACCGGAGCCTCGCACAACCGCCTGCGTAGCTCCTCGAAAGCCTTCTGTTGCTCCTCACCCCAACTGAAAGCTGCAGATTTCTTTGTTAGTTTAGTCATAGGCAAGGCGATTTTGGAGAAATCTTGGATAAATCTCCGATAATACCCTGCTAAACCGAGAAAACTTCGCACCTCGGTAGGAGTTTTCGGCACCTCCCACCGCATAACTGCCGAAATCTTGGCCGGATCGACCATGATACCATTCTGATTCACGACATGTCCCAAGAATTGGACCTCTCGTAACCAGAATTCACACTTGGAGAACTTAGCATAAAGCTTCTCCCGTCTCAAAACTTCTAGCACTTCCCGCAAATGCACCTCGTGCTCTTCCTTCGTCTTGGAATATACAAGAATGTCGTCGATGAACACGATCACCGAACGATCCAACATCGGGCTACACACCCTGTTCATGAGGTCCATGAACGCTGCGGGTGCATTGGTGAGCCCGAAAGGCATCACCACGAACTCGTAATGGCCGTACCGCGTCCGGAAGGCCGTCTTCTCCGTATCTTCGCTACGCACCCGCATCTGATGGTACCCGGATCTCAAGTCAATCTTAGAGAACCACGAGGCTCCCTGCAACTGATCAAACAAATCATCAATCCTTGGCAAAGGATAACGATTCTTCACCGTAAGCTTATTCAGCTCCCGGTAGTCAATGCACATCCGCTGAGATCCATCTTTCTTTTTCACGAACAAAATCGGAGCTCCCCACGGTGAACAACTCGGTTTGATGAACTCCTTCTCCAGAAGCTCCTGCAGCTGCTCATAAAGTTCCTTCATTTCCGGTGGAGCCAAGTGATAGGGTGCCTTGGCCACCGGAGCAGCACCCGGAACCAGATCGATTCGAAATTCCACCTGTCGTTCGGGAGGTATCCCCGGTAACTCGTCGGGAAATACATCGGCAAACTCCCTCACGACTGGCACATCCACGGCAGTCTTCTTCGTCTCATCAAGGCGCGTATCTATCATATACGCCAAATACCCCTGACCACTATGCTGAAGGTGTCTCCGAGCCCTCGCCGCTGAACATATTGCCGTAGACCGTCTGGGCGAGTCTCCCTGAATCAACAGCTCTCCCCCGCTTGGGGTTCGAACCCGCACTTGTTTGTGGCGACAAACAATTTCCGCATCAAACGCGTCCATCCAATCCATGCCCACAATCACACAAAGCTCTCGCATAGTTATCGGAATCAAATCTATGGGAAACCTCACACCCGAGATTTCCAACGTGCATCCCCGATACACATCCGTAACCGTCAAGGTCCTATCATCGGCAACCTCGACTACCATAGGACATCCTAACCGTCCCACCACTCGGCCCAAACTCTCGCTAAAAGTGCGAGACACAAATGAATGAGTAGCCCCGCTATCAAACATTACAACCGCAGGCACCGAGTTAACTAGAAACGTACCTAACATACAGATAACAACATATATAAACAACAACAAAGAGAACAAGGCATGAAAAGGAAGGACGAAAAGAAAGAGGGTGATAAAGCATACCTGTCACCACCTTAGGCGTCGCCTGCGCCTCTTCCACCTTCAGCTGGTGGACTCTACCTCGGGCTGCCTCTGTCCCTGGCTGACCCGTACGGCCGTCGGTGATGCGCAGCGGGGCATTCGCAGGAGCCCTCTGTGCTACACCCCCATCAGTTGCCCTAGCATTCGGGCAGTTGGCCTTCACATGGCCAGCCTGTTTACAGCCGAAACATAACATCAGTGGCGACCTGCAATCTCTACTGAGATGGCCAGGCTGCCCACACTTGTAACATGCATCAGATCTTCTACCACTCGCATCCCGGGCCTTAGAACCGCTACTCTTCGTGTGCCCACGAGAATCAACAAACTTCGATTTCTTTGGCACTGCAGAGATAGGCGTCACCGCCTGTGCCGCCTTCCTCTTCTTCGCTTGGGTCTCCAACTCTAACTCTCTTCTCCGCGCTGCATCCATCATAGCCGACAGCGAAGGATGTTGCACTGCGCTCACAATTTCCCGGATCTCGGTCCGAAGCATGTCCTTGTACCTCGCCATCTTCATTTCTTCTGAGGCCGCATATTGGGGACAGAATAGCGCCATTTCGGTAAACTTCTTGTTCATCTCCTTTATGGTCTCCGTAGTCTGGTTCAGCTCCAAGAACTCCCTCGCTATTCTTTCCATCTCTATCGGCGGCACGTACTCAGCACGGAAACGAACAACGAACTCGTCCCAAGTAAGAGTGGTACGCTCGGCCAGAGTCAATGCCGTGGCGCACCAGTCTTTCGCTCCCTCGCGAAGTAGATTCACTGCAAATCGAACCTTCAAGTTATCCGGACAGCCGCTTGTCAGAAAAGCGCACTCCATGTCGGATATCCAGCGCATGCTAACGATAGGGTTAGAGTCACCCTTGAATTCTGGTGGAGAGCAGGCAGAAAGGTCCCGATACTGGAAGTCTCGGGCACGGGGCTGTCCCCCAACAGGCGGCGGCATCGCTGCAAACCGCTCCTCCACTAGAGTCACCAGTTGATTCTGAATCGCGGTGATAATCTCGGGAATTGCATCCCCAACAGCTCGTGCAACCTCATTTGCAATCATCTCTTGGATCCGCTCCTCAGTGATCCCGGCTTCAGCCCTCGGCTCAGCCTCACCGCGTCTCCTAGTGTTGACCATTCTATAAGAAGGAGAAATTCAAAGAGTTATTATCAGCTAATAACTCACACTATCAACACATACGCTCAACTCCTTGAATTCCTCGTGACTTTCCCGACCCAAGCACTGATCCTGTGCTTCCGGTAGTAGGAGCTCTACTACTACCTTCCGCACCTATCATTACCCGTTTCGTGTCCCATCCCGAGGGTCCAAGTAGTTCTCGCCGCAACTCAACACATATGCCCGCACCGGCATATGCACTCACCCTTCCTAGCTCCCTAGGAATTATATTCCACCCACTACCCTCGCTACTATAAAAACCCTGTTAATCATAATGAGTGGCCGCGCAAATACCCAATCATATGCAGTGCAAGACAAATAGCCATTCGAATACTAGATTCTATCCTAGAACGGTTGGACTCAAACAAGAGCTGCGCAATAGAACTATATCGAATATTCTAAGGCTATTAGCCTCTTACCGCATACGATTTAAAGGGCACCAACTTAGAAGCCTACTATAATTAGTAAGAAAATCATAATAGCAAGTAATCCAACGTATCGCATAGTGTCAACCACAGGCAATCTAGCATGCATACCCTATGATCTAGAAAGCGATAAGATGAGAAAACACTAAGCATTGTACCTTTCCCTTGGCTCCGGCTGACTGTACACACTGCGCCCTCGACCACCGTTCCTCGAACGGGTTTTTACTTTTCCTTTTATTTCTAAAAAGATTTAATAAAGTATTTGAAAATTTCCCAGCCGCAACTTGAGACCCAACACACCGAGGTGCGTTTGATTCACTCAAGCTGTGCTCTGATACCAAGTTGTAACGCCCCATAATTTCAAGAAAATTTAAAAAAAATTTAAACGCGCATATTTAATAATAAGTCTCCATTTATTAAACCCAAAATAATAATTGCAATCACGAGCGTTATTAAAACATAAGTCAACAGCGGAAATTAAATTGTTTATTCAATAACGGGAAAATGTTTAATAAGCAAATCCTTCGACTCATCCATCTTGCGCGTCAGTGTGTGCCAGTCATGCCTTCGTACCACTTGTACCTGCAGCCACTGTAAATTGGGAGGGGTAAGCACGAAGCTTAGTGAATTCAAACACAACAATTAACAATGGTTATCTCATATTACCCCTAAGGCAAAAAGGATCACACCACCACATACAAGTCTACGAACAAATCATAAACAAGTATAATAACCACCACATAAAAAAAATCCCCGGGCGGATGTTGGGTCTACGGCCCCCGCCGCACGTTTCCGCCTACTGCGGGAAACACCCGTTTTACGCCTACTGCGTGTGACATCCTTTTTACGCCTACTGCGTAAACGCCCCTTTTACGCCTACTGCGTAAAACACCTCCGTCCCCGTCGGGACTCGGCCCCGCCGAAAAATGTAGCACATAATGTTAACTAGACGTCCCACTATCTAGCCCCCAACAATCCCGCATACAATTTTCACACACGTGCTACAGTAATAATAAACAACTATTAATTAATTGTAGTGAGAGAACTCACCTCGGGTGCGCGCCTAGCTAAAAATAGTAAGTAGCTCCACACAACGACGATCACTTTCCGGCACCTAAACGTACGATAAAATACGTCAATACGAGACCCGGACCCCACGACGCGACACATCCCAAAACTGTCACTAAAACTAACTTTCGGTCACACCGAACAGGTCTGTTCGGGACCTGATTTGACCACTAAAACTCCAGAAAAACTCAGATTTATTACACGGTTGAAAAGTGCCCTGAAATACCTTTCCGAGGATATATTACACGCCTCCTAACGATTTTTCTATAATTAACTATGAATTAAATACGAACGGTTACCCGAAACTGCCAGTTTCGGTCCAGCTGCAAAAACGGTCCAAAAAAGCCTAGCTACGGTTTAAATCAGACTTTCGGCAAAACACGAAAAACCGTCCCGACTCGAATAGGGAACTATGGCCACCAAAATCACCTCAAAAGGAGTTACGAGTAAAAAGTTACGGTCCACGCAAAACAGTGGCAGATTCCAGGAACATCACATAAAATGACGAACCGCAGAACTTGCGACCACTTTTTCTCCCAACTCGAGGCCGAATCAGTTCTCCGCCAAAACACAGAAAACGTACTCGGTCCCGAGCTCGAAGCGTGGGCGCCAGTTTCGGCTCAATCGGAGTTACGACGGAGGAGTTATTACCGTCACAAAACAGTGACAGAATAGGGTTTCACATAAAATGACGATTTTGAAACGGTTAAAGTTTTCGCGATTGGGGTTACGGTTTAGGCTACTACGGCTGAACAACACAACCACCACCCACTGCCACCTCCGGCAGTGGTGGTTGGCGGCGGCGGCCACCACCCACGGTGGTGGTGGTTCGGCAAACGAAAACCAATAAAAGGAAAAGGAAAGAAGAGGGTATTACCTCTCGGCGACGAATCAACGGCACCCCAACTCTCTTTCCGGCAGATTCCCGGCGGCGATGGCGGCGGCCGGCGGTCTCTCTTCTCCTTTGCTGCACTCTCTACACCGACGACTTTCTCTCCCTCTCGGTTACTCTCTCTCTCTCGGCCACTCTCTCTCTCTCGGCGATGGCAGCCGCAAGGAAGGAAGGGGGGGGAGAAAATAGGGTTTTGGGGGTTGTGGTGTGTTTCGCAAGAAAGAAAACGAGAAGAAGGGAGGGGGGGGGGGGTCGGTCCTTAAGCCGATCCCCATGCACTCTTCCACTTAAATGACACTTTTGGTCCCTTGACTTTCCACTACCTTGTCAATTTGATTAAAATTTTCCCATCGATATCCTAATTAGTCTTTCTCGTTAAACCCCCTAACAAAGCTCGTTTTAAACAAAAAAATAATAAATAAATAAATACGCAAAAATAAATCATACCGGGACACGGGCTTTACATAATAACAGTGGCTAATTGAAATTGTGAATATATTATACATGAGAATTCTCGTTTTCATCGCTACAGTACTAATTTCATGTATTACCGTCGACTCTAAGACTATCCCGTCTTAGTACTTCTACCCATATCTCACATATCACATCTTAATTCATCTCAGCTTAAGTCTAGGTATCTCACTTAGCATACCTAGTTCACTTAAACTAATGCTCTGATACCATATTGTAACACCCCAAAATTCAGGGTAAATTTAAACCTGAAATAAAAGGGTTTACTCATCTCCAATCCATAACATAAACGTTCTTAAAGAATGAAAACAATAACAAGAGTTAATTACATCAACTTCTTGTTACCATAAACTCTTCACTCATCCCATTACTTCCCTGAGCTCATACCTGGTAAGAAAATATGATTTGAAACGATTAGGCTAACGCCTAGTGAGAACATTCCGTTTTAAAATAATACTTTTAAATCAATGTAACAAGGTTTATCAAACTTGACTTACATTCGTTCTTACCATACTCATACTTATCTCATAATAACTAAATCATACTCAATCCCATGAATATGACTATCAGTCATAAAGTCACATCACCGTATTCAATGATCTACTACGAATCATCACGGATTCTAGTTTATCAATCAATCCTGCAAACTTACATTCAAACCTCATACCTTCTTCTTGAAATGGATGCAAAATAACACTTATATATTGCCTATTTTTAATCCACCAAATACACCAGAAACAACACTTACACTTCTTCTAATTCATACTTCCACATCTCATATACAAATAGCAACTCTACTTTGCCTATTAACTCATTCAACCTAAATAGCAATTATACTATGCCTATTCAAACATTCAACTTGAATAGCAGTTATACTATGCCTATTCAAACATTCAACCTTAATAGCAATTATACTATGCCTATTCAATCAATTCTTTATGAATGGTAAATCTATATTACCTATTCACTATTTCCATATGAATAGTAATTATACTTTACCTATTCCCCCATTTCTATATGAATAGCAATTCTACTTTGCCTATCCAATCATTTTTATGAATAACAATTCTACTTTGTCTATTCAATCCTACACATGAATAACAATTCTACTTTGTCTATTCAATCATACGCATGAATAACAATTCTACTTTGTCTATTCAATCCTACACATGAATAACAATTCTACTTTGTCTATTCAATCATACGCATGAATAACAATTCTACTTTGTCTATTCAATCCTACACATGAATAACAATTCTACTTTGTCTATTCAATCATACGCATGAATAACAATTCTACTTTGTCTATTCAATCCTACACATGAATAACAATTCTACTTTGTCTATTCAATCATTTACACGAATAGCAATTCTACTTTGCCTATTCAAACATTTCAAGGATACACGGGAATAACATTTACACTTTGTCTATTCCTCCTTTTCAATTATAAATAGCAATTCTACTTTGCCTATTTATCAATATGAATAGCAATTCTACTTTGCCTATTCATTACTTTCCAATATGAACAGGAATAGCAATTATACTTTGCCTATCCTACGTTGACCTATAAAACTAGGGTCTATGAATCCACTCCACTTATTCATACTCGTACAGGATATTACTTAAATTGCATTTCTCATATTATTTAATACGAGCCAATCACACTTATACCACATAGGTTCCTCATATCATTCAGTATAATTGCATCTCCTTTATAGACCTCTTATATCCTTTAATATAAGCCAATCATATTTTTAATACATCAATTCCTCATACTAAACGTCTAACCATCAATATTAACACTTGCGAGTCTTGATATAATTTTACTTCATACAATTATTCTTCCAAAATTCATCCAATCAGTTCATTATAAAATACACCTTACCATAATTTAAAACCGTTATAAAAGGGTAAGATAAGAATGAACTCACTTGATAGTAGTCGCGTCACTCTTACTTTACTTTCTTATAAACGTATGAATTTCCTTCACCAACTTCACAGATATCTGAAATATCCATATACATATTGATGACATCCACATAATTATATGTATACAAGACTCACTATGACAATTGACAACCTTAACAACCCATCGGACACCCCCGAATCGCAACCGAGCTAGAAACCGAACAACCGACATTAAAACAATACTTGGAGTTGTTATATGTCTAAACTAACATGTTCAAAGTGTTCAAATGCTATCTTACACTCAAACCGAGTACCCATACGCCTATATTACGCTTTAAAACAACACCGTTACGCAAGAAACAAAAATCGGAAAAAGCTGGAACAGTGCTGTGCGCGCCTTCTGGAGCGCCTCAAGACGCGCCCAGACACGCGCCGACGTCTGTTTGGCACCAAACAGCCCC
Organism: Saussurea involucrata; assembly: GCA_033807775.1. Taxonomy (NCBI): domain Eukaryota; kingdom Viridiplantae; phylum Streptophyta; class Magnoliopsida; order Asterales; family Asteraceae; genus Saussurea; species Saussurea involucrata. Next base: position 195,750,227 of record CM066314.1, read on the forward strand.
TGTTCAGCCCCTTTAACATCCCAACTCAATCCCCACTTAGTTAGGTTCATTCTATGGAAGTTTTAGCATCAAAATGAGGTTTTTAACATAGAATACCATGAAGGAATCCATGTAGCAACTCTATACACATATGCACTCAATCCAATTTAAGATTTGTAACACCAAAATAGGATGAACTCACCTTAAGTTGTAAAACCCACTTTGCTGCACAAATCCAATCCCAATCTGCTGTAAACGATTTTGAAAACCTATTCACAACATAGATTCGTTTACAACTTTATAGCTACAACAATATTCATCAAAACACATGATAAATTCCTTACCAATTTGAAGACAAATCTAGCTTTCTTCTTCTTCTCTTCTTTCTCACTTTTCTCTCTTTCTCTGGCTTTTTTCTAAACCGACCCAAACAAAAGAATGAGATAATTGTCTATCTCATCTCTTTTATCTATACACACTTTCATTTAATTACCAACCACACCTCCAAGTTTCATTAATTCTACAAATGACACCAAACCTTAAACCCTTGTATTTTAACCTTATTGAATTATAAAATTTCAACATAATTCAAGGTTTAAACCAAAATACAACAAGATCCCAATTCTCATTAAAATAAAGTTATAGAAAAATTCGGGATGTTACAACAGCAGCTTGCGGCGGCCACGTACTCCGCCTCGGCAGTTGACGTAGAAACGCATTGCTGCTTCTTGGACGCCCAACTCACCAGACTATCTCCCAAAAACTGCATATGCCCCGACGTGCTTTTCCGGTCCATCATGTTGCCCGCGTGGTCCGCATCAGAATAAGCGGATAGCTCAAAACCTGTCTCTTTCGGGTACCACAAGCCAAGATCAGTAGTACCACGTAAATAACGAAAAATACGTTTTACAGCAGTTAAGTGAGACTCTTTTGGTTTTGATTGAAATCGGGCGCATAGAAAAGTTGAAAACATGATATCCGGTCTACTTACGGTTAGATACATCAAAGAACCGATCATTGCTCGATACAGTTTAGTGTTCACATTCCTCGATGTAGTTTAGTTGTTAAGTAAAGTAAGAAAGCTAAGTCATTAGAAGAAAGCTTATTTGTAATATCTAGAGAAAGTTTCTAGTGAGAGAATCTAGAGAGAGAAAGTGTTCATTCTTATGTAATTCTCTAGATTTATCAAGATCAATGGATGACTTCATGATTACCTAATAGATCTGGTGTTAACAATTGGTATCAGAGCTTTGGGAGATTAAAGTGTGCACAAATTCGTCCAATTTGATGAAGATTACATGAAGAATTGAAGATTTTTGAAGAAAATCTCCATTTTTGAAGATTTCAAGAACACAAATGGGTTATGGATCTTTTATGTGTTTTTGTGCTTGATTTTGATTTCAAAGTGTTTCTCCATCATTCAAAACAAGTTTTGCATCATCAATTTTACAAAAACACATCAAGAATTGATCAATTATGTTAGAGTTATAATCGTATATATGTAAAGTACAAGGGCTGTTCTGTAATTACCTGTAACTTAGCTTGTATAAATAGGTTGCTTATCTTTCAGTATTAGGTTAATCTCTTTTGTACTCATTCCATCATATATGAAAAGATGTTGCCGATTCCAGCCTCTCGACTCTTTCATCTACTTATCAATTGATCAACTCACCAATTCTAACATGGTATCAGAGCTTTAGGTACGTGTTATCTAATCTCCTGACTGTTCTTCAATTTCTGGGTTCTTTACTGTTCTTGATTTTGTTGTTCGATTTTTTAATATTTGCGTTGTTCGACGAATCGCTTTCATTCCGGTTCTCAAACACTTCCGGAAATCGCACACTTCCGGAACTACCCCACTGCCGGTATCTAAACACCAGAACTCTCATTCATGTACTGCTTCCCTTCACTTCCGGAACCTATAATTCTGGTACTGCTTTTAATTCTTTCACTTCCGGAACACTCATTCCGGTACAGCTTTTAATTTTTCACTTCCGGAACCCTCATTCCGGTACTGTTGTCTTACACTCCGGAACCTTAAAATTCCGGATCTTCCACCTTTCACATAATTCCGGAACTCTCTTCCGGAACAGTCTATTCCGGAACTCACATCCCGTTTTCTTCAATTCCGGAACTTTCTTGATTCCGGAACTCACATTTCGGTACCTTCAAAAATTTCGAAATCAGTCACTTTTCGTTTGATCCGCGAAAACAGGGTTTGAGAACATTTTCGGAACTCACTTTTCGTTTTCCTTAAATTCCGGAACTCCCTTTCGGTCTTCCGTTCCAATTCTCTGATCAGTTCTCTAATCGGTCAGATGGCTCTCAGTTCCAGTCACTCCAATCCTATCTCAGTTGTTCTCAATGGGAATAACTACATCCTGTGGCATCATCACATGTCTATTCTTCTCAAGTCTCATGGACTATATACCTATGTCACTGGTACTTCTACAATTCCTGTTCAAGACGAAAAGGAAAGTGCAGTTGACTTTGCAAAACGCATGAATGATTGGGATATCGTGAATGCTCGCATCCTCGGATTCATAAACGCTTCTACAACTACAGAGATCAATCAGCAATTCCTCGGCTATACAACAGCAAAAGGACTGTGGGATTTTCCTGCACAAAGGTACACTTCTACAGGATTATCACAACAATATTAGTTGTGGACTGCTTTTCAGAACAAAAGACAGCTGCATGATCAGTCTATCAACTCGTACATCTCTGAGATGCAAGCTCTTAGAGATCATTTGAACTTGGGTGCACCTCAAATCTTTGATGACACAGCTCGAAAGTTTACTGCTTATTTTAGCCAACTGCATTTGGTTACTATTCTAATGGGTCTCACTGATCGTTTTGGGAACGTTCGAGTCTCGCTTCTACACAGGCATCCATTACCTACTCTTGAAGAGGCTATCACTGAGCTGCTGAGTGAAGAAACTCGCCTTCAACAGCGTTTTCCACTGCCATCAGATACTGTGCTCTACACTTCCAGCTCAGGAAGATCAAAAGGTAAATGGGGCACCAATGACCAGTGTAAATCTGCGGGCAAGGGGAACAATAGTGAATGCACATTTTGTCACTCTATTTCTCATCTTCTCCTCAACTGCCCAGTTCGAAAATGTCGCTGGTGTGGGATCACACAACCACGTCACTATGGGTCTGATTGTCCAAAACATCCAAGGAACTCATGTAACCAAAGGCAGCAGTCCCGAACTCAATCAGTTGCTGGCTCAATCACTCAAGATTCCCATACGCCAGCATTTCCGGCACAGCATAGCGACAACTCATCGCCTGATCTTATGGAAACTCATGCGTCGAAACCAAGAGCTTATGGAGCAACTCATGACAGGTTCTATGGGTATGAATTCTCAGTGCAATACCTCTGCATCAGGTAACCCTTGGCTATTTGACTCTGGATGTTGTAATCACATGACACCTAAGGCTGACGGGTTTGTCTCTAAGCAAACTTCCATAATGTTCTCATCAGTCCGTACTGCTGATGATACTCGTTTACTTGTATCCTTCAATGGAACTGTATCTACCCACAATATTCAATTACCTGATGTGCTGCATATTCCTAACTTATCTCTAAGCTTGATTTCAATCACTCAGCTTATGGAAGCCGGTCTAATCGTTCTGTTTCATCCTTCTGGTTGTGTTGTGCAGGATCCAAAGACCAAGCAGATCCTTGGAGTAGGCCATAAAGTTGGTCGGATGATTGAAGTGGTCTACCTCCGTCTTCCCTTACCTTCATCAAATTTTGTTGCTTCAGTTTCCAGTACTCCTTCTTTTGAACTATGGCATGCGCTCCTAGGACATTTATCATTAGCTAGAATAAAAGTGTTAGCTAGTTCAGGATTGTTAGTGTAACACCCCAAAATAGGGGCTAACAAAAACTTCCATAAAACGGAAGAGTGGTACACATAGCTAAAACTAAGTATACATAAGTAACCTTACATAAACCTATAATGCTTGTAATTAAAGGGATTACAACAATAAAAGGACAACTAACTAATCCAATCCCTTATATAGAAATTTGGATTACAAAAGGTGACAAAAGATCTATCTTTAAGTCTTCCCACTCTATCCCATGCTTTCTCCCCACTATCCTTGCTTGTGGTCGGAACCACTCAAATCTGTAACACATAAAACACATAACAAGTGTTAGGCTTTTAAAGCCTAAGTGAGGTTTACAATTAACATATAAAGCATGGTTATAACATGTAGGAAATAACAATTCGATACATTCACACAATTAGATTCCATGGAGAAGACCCATATCACAACCCTAGATACATTAAAGGAGAAAATACCTTTACATATAAGCCCCACGGCTATTTCATATGCCCCACGGCAAGTACATATGCCCCACGGCATTTCATATGCCCCACGGCAATTACATATGCCCCACGACACGAACTAACAACTCTACCCCATGGTAGGAAAGAGTATATCCTCCAAAATGTGTACTAGGTGCTCCTCCAATTGTGTGAATACCAAATACATTAATCCAAATAATACTTAAATACATTAAGCACATACAATGGTCCAACCATTAAGATAATTTATAACACCTTCAAGGTAATCAAAGTACACCCACGTATAACTATTCATATTACCATCTAAATATGATCAAAATACACCCATGTGTAACACTTCATGTCAATATAGTCTCAATTAGCAAACTTCTATGTTTACTCATCATTTACATGTCCAATTTGATCATTAAGCGGTTTAATAAGCCATCTTTGATACTTGTATTTACAACCTTGTAAACTACATATATTTTCATATGACTTCATATAAGTATGTACCAATAATGATAATAAATCTATCAAACATAGCATAGTATGTCCTATTTGGCCATTAAGCCATGATTCTGCCATTAAGCCATCTGTTAAGACACTTTCAACAAAATACTCAATTTGATACATAATCAAACTCAAACCTTTAATATGAACATTTATCATATCATTTCAAGTAATAGGACATATTAAATCAACAATGACTTACTTGAACTCTTCTTGTTTCCCTCTTAACCATTAAGAACTTATTAACCAAGATTCCTCATTAACAATAACAAAATCAAGGTAAGAATGATAACAAGATATGATACAAGTAATTAGATTCAAGTTACTCACCTTATAGTTCTTAAGAATGGAAACCCTAACAGTTGAGTTCTTCACTTGATCACTTCTATTTAGAGCACCAAGAGATGATTTTACCTAATAATCAATAACTAATAACCATGAATCTTCCATAGATTTAACATAATTGAGGAGGGATGGAGGAGACTTGAAGTTACCTTAGTATTGAGTGAAAATCGCCCTAAAATAGCAGAGAAGAAGGCTGGGTTCGATTTGGATGAAATGAGAAAGAGTTAGGGATTAAAACCCATAAAATGAGGCGGTCAGATGTTCGGCGCCAGTCACTCGGCGCCTGTCCATCGGCGCCAATCCATCGGCGCCGAGCTCTGTTCGATTTCCTCAATTACACACCGTTTTGGCCGTAACTTCTTCGTTATAACTCCGTTTTCGCTCCGGAAAGGACCGTTGGACTCGTAATCGAATTACCCATCTATCAAAACCATAAAATCTAGGATTTAACCCAACATTCTATTTTTCCATATTTTCTTAAAGATCGGCTCCACACCGATTTGACATTTTACTTATCCGAAAATTACGGGTGTTACAATTCTCCCAACCTTATAAGGATTTCGTCCCCGAAATCTACCTCCTTCACACTCCAAAAACATAGAGCTTAATGTTGATCATAAATTATCAATTCCTAACAGGAATCTAAATTTCCCTCGCAGTCATAACGGCAATTCCTCAAACCAATTTCTTACTAATAACACCCTTATCCACATACATTGTACTTATGTTCGGGAGAATACTCTAACCAATGGAATGACTCCTAGTTAGACATCTTCGGTTGTCTCCCAACCTTAGATTTTCCATACCTCCCGATCATAACACATTCATGGATTTCTAATTTTCGCTCCAAATCCAACCAACGTTCAGTCCCTACCAATATCAATCAAAACTCGAGTATTCCCGACTAATCTCACTAATGAAGTATTAATCACTCTCAGCGGATTCTACCAATTTCAACACCAACGGCCGTCACTGTCCCATCACTTACACACTCCCCAGGATGCGTCGAATTATCAACCCACAAGTTGACAGTTCTTTTACAAAGCAAGGAAAGTCATTTCCCTAGATTCTCTTATCGCAAGGAGCATTTTAAGATTACTACCACCGTTACCAGCATTCTTTTAAAATCGGACCATAATTCCCCGATTACCGTAAAAGTACTTGGTCTCAAGACCCAAAAATTGACACCTAGTCACGCCACTAAGTTGAATCACCACATACTCTACACTTGTATATCACATTGTAACTCGTCACGTTGGCTCCACGGCGATGCCTCCATCGCACTTTAACCATTTTACTTAGTCTAACAAACATGCGAAAACGAAGGTAAGGAATAGACTATAATTGCGTATAAACACCTTCATTATTAACACCTTATTGATAATATACCATTGCGTATATAACCACATTCCTCTATTACAATTTCTCAAAGGATTTCTCTAAAATTGTTCCCCATTCCTTCACACAACAACTTTTCTCAGCCATTATTACCTCAAATAAATAGAATTACATCATACCAACATAAAATATGTCATATACTTCTTTGAATTTCTAGTCATATACTCAATCACAAATAAAATCTAGAAAGAACAAAGATTCATCTTTCATATTTCCTGAACCTTACTTCTTTCATCATTACTCGCTCCCGAACTTGGATTTGTAAACCTTCTTAGAATAACCGTTTATCATTTTAATCTTTATTCAAATATTACTCAGTCTACTAAACCGTTATCGCTTTTCTTATGCTTACACGGAACATTTACTACACACGGCTACAATCAAAAGAACATTTTCTCTACAATCATCAGCAAAGACCCCATAACAACCTAAAAATTGTCACAAGCTTCTATCTTTTCAACATGATCGACCCATTCATCTCATTTCTTTCTAAAAGTAACAACTCACACTCCTTAAAGATTTTTGCATCTACTACATCACATTTTGACTACCGCACCCATCATCTTTGTTAAACTTCCAATGATTCAAAAACATAAATTTACTTAGCGACTCACGCAACCAAAATTACTTTGAATAAACATCCACCATCGCTCCGACGTCCTATTCCGATATCAGCCATATAACCACGTCATCCTATAATCCACATGTTCCAACAACTTTACTGACAATAATACACTTCATTAGAAATCCCCGGAAGACTTCATCAAACGCTTCCTCTTTCTAACCTCACATTACATACTAGTTGATACATCTAATTTGGTAAATGATACCACTACTCATTTATACATTCTCTACCCATATCATCTCACAACAGACCAGGTCTTTCATGGTCATTCGTACATAATTCAAACGTACTTTCGTGATCTCCCGTAGAATTTATCGAGTCTATTTTACTAATATATTCCTCACAGATCGACACAATCTATACATTCACTTCAGTTGCGCTGAATACTACATCCTTTATAAACCATCTACATCGTCAGTAGAACGCTCATCCAAAACATTAGTCTTTCACTATCTAACACCTCTACAAGGTGGTCCTTCAACTTTTAAATCTTCCGATCCCATACTTACTATTCATATGTGACCAAAATGACCAAAGCATTCACATTACGTAAACTTTAATTATAATATAAATCATGTAATTCAATCCCCAAGCCTACGTAGGTTATTACACCGGGTAAATACCCTTAAGACTCAACCAAGTCCAAAATCGAACCATCTATTCTAAGGATCCAATGATCATTTTATCAATATCAAGATGCAATTTAAATACATCTAACTTTCATTACGCAACACCCGTTTCAAGGCATGATAATTTCACTACCCCTTTCATTGCTACTTTCCCAAGAGAGTCAAATCATATATATATATATATATATATATATATATATATATTTATTACCAAAATTCATTAGTACTAAAGGTATTAAGAATACAGGATAATCAAACGAGCCTTACTCAAAAGACCAATACTTAAAACGACATTTGATTAAATAAATGCAATTAAGCACAACACACATCACCATTATTTCACACTACAATAAACACTAAAAACGTAACTTAACCACATAGTTTTCATTGATGCAGTAAATTAACCAAAATTTCTTTCACCCGTGATTTATTCGTTAATCACCCAAAATCCCCAAATGTGGTTGAATATATATATATATATATCACCCTAGCTTTCCGTACATGATACTGTTCTGCCTTGCGCATACCCTCTGCATAACAGCATGCCGGTACCGCTCACGGTTTGGTTCTACATCTTAAGCAACTATTGACTTCAACATCAAAAGTCGTCTGTCAATACTTTCTTGACCAATTCTTTAACAAGGGTCCTTAACTGAACCTAATCCTTACAACGTATCATAATCCAATTCATTTCCCATAATTTTCTTCTCAACATTAATCAAGTAATGTTAATATCACAAGATCACCATAAATTCTTATTTAACCTCGAGAATACCTTCCTTTCCTTTCTTCCTCACCACACTACTCATAGCGAGTTGCTAAATACATTGCCTTAATGACAACTAATCCTTCCTCTGAATGCAACCGTCCCTTGGCAACTGTATTTCTAGTTATTACATAAGGGTATAGACTTTCTTACTTCTGACACTAAAGTCTACTTTCGATCCTTCCACTATTCACCTCTCCCTTTTTGAACATAGTTACCAAAACTATAAACATTCTCCCATGATTCATCCTATACTTCTCCACTCTTGAAGTTCTTTATTAGCTTATAGTGTAATACCCTACGACCTAATGAGTTCGTAACTTTCATGTATGTCAACGTAATAATTAAATCAATTCGCACATTTTCTCATCTTAACAAACAGTGCTTAAAACAACTTGGGTACACATGACTCTAACATTCTCATAACTTTAATGTACTGCACGACGATCTCGAGAATCATTTGCATACAACTTTCGTAAAACTTAATCTTTCTCAACCAAAATGATGTCGTTATGACAATAAAATAATTTAAAAGAAAATTATTTTCATATCATAAAAAGTTTAAAAGGATTTTTCCAACCCAAATCAAGCTAGTCGGTTCTCACTTGATATCACCAAGTTAAGACTATTGTTGGTTACAAAGGTTTTGTTGTCCAACGCTTCTTGGCTTAAAAACAACTTTTCATGTAACTATGAAATACCCTACAAGTTGCTAAATCCAAATTTTCATTGTACATCTAAAATGAAATTGTCTCTTTCTTAAAATACACATTTGCACAAGCAACTTATCCTTGAATAAAATTGTTATTTATGCATTTATTTCAAAGTCATGCAAACTCATGTAACACACTCTAGGACACCACGCATAAAAACTTTACTTGCAAATGAAGGCTACTTACTCTAACAAAGTCAATCATTTCACTCAATTACTTATCATTAACACCCTACTTTTGATCAGTGGTTGCCCTCTCAGCTCTGTACCACTTATTAAACAAGCATTTTACGACTCACTTACTTAACCATTCCAAACTATTTCCTATCTTGATCAATTATCTGATGTTCTGTTTCCACACATTTCAATCCTCCTATTAAAGGTTGCCTCGACGGACTTTCATGAGCCCCGCCAGTTCTAGGTTGTCCTTCTAACCTCCAATCATTTACTGCTCTGTCCTCTAAAGGACCTTGGTGGTGTATTCACCATCACTTTACTATGACTTAAAGGGATAACTACGAGAAATAGTTATGCACTTACATACATACAAAACGTAATTTACCGATCGTTAGTCACTATAACAATTTAGAGATAAGTTTACTCACGTAACAATATATTCATAATAACAGTAGCTAACTGAAATTGTGAACATATCATACAGGAGAATCCTCGTTACTATTGTCACAGTACTAACTTCACGTATTTCCGTCGACTCTAATACTATCTCGTCCTAGTACTTCTACCCAATACTCACAAGTCATAGCTTAATCCATCACAGCTTAAGTCTAAGTACCTCCTCAGCATACTTAGTTCACTTAAACTAGAGCTCTGATACCAACTTGTAACACCCCAAAATAGGGGCTAACAAAAACTTCCATAAAACGGAAGAGTGGTACACATAGCTAAAACTAAGTATACATAAGTAACCTTACATAAACCTACAATGCTTGTAATTAAAGGGATTACAACAATAAAAGGACAACTAACTAATCCAATCCCTTATATAGAAATTTGGATTACAAAAGGTGACAAAAGATCTATCTTTAAGTCTTCCCACTCTATCCCATGCTTTCTCCCCACTATCCTTGCTTGTGGTCGGAACCACTCAAATCTGTAACACATAAAACACATAACAAGTGTTAGGCTTTTAAAGCCTAAGTGAGGTTTACAATTAACATATAAAGCATGGTTATAACATGTAGGAAATAACAATTCGATACATTCACACAATTAGATTCCATGGAGAAGACCCATATCACAACCCTAGATACATTAAAGGAGAAAATACCTTTACATATAAGCCCCACAGCTATTTCATATGCCCCACGGCAAGTACATATGCCCCACGGCATTTCATATGCCCCACGGCAATTACATATGCCCCACGACACGAACTAACAACTCTACCCCATGGTAGGAAAGAGTATATCCTCCAAAATGTATACTAGGTGCTCCTCCAATTGTGTGAATACCAAATACATTAATCCAAATAATACTTAAATACATTAAGCACATACAATGGTCCAACCATTAAGATAATTTATAACACCTTCAAGGTAATCAAAGTACACCCATGTATAACTATTCATATTACCATCTAAATATGATCAAAATACACCCATGTATAACACTTCATGTCAATATAGTCTCAATTAGCAAACTTCTATGTTTACTCATCATTTACATGTCCAATTTGATCATTAAGCGGTTTAATAAGCCATCTTTGATACTTGTATTTACAACCTTGTAAACTACATATATTTTCATATGACTTCATATAAGTATGTACCAATAATGATAATAAATCTATCAAACATAGCATAGTATGTCCTATTTGGCCATTAAGCCATGATTCTGCCATTAAGCCATCTGTTAAGACACTTTCAACAAAATACTCAATTTGATACATAATCAAACTCAAATCTTTAATATGAACATTTATCATATCATTTCAAGTAATAGGACATATTAAATCAACAATGACTTACTTGAACTCTTCTTGTTTCCCTCTTAACCATTAAGAACTTATTAACCAAGATTCCTCATTAACAATAACAAAATCAAGGTAAGAATGATAACAAGATATGATACAAGTAATTAGATTCAAGTTACTCACCTTATAGTTCTTAAGAATGGAAACCCTAACAGTTGAGTTCTTCACTTGATCACTTCTATTTAGAGCACCAAGAGATGATTTTACCTAATAATCAATAACTAATAACCATGAATCTTCCATAGATTTAACATAATTGAGGAGGGATGGAGGAGACTTGAAGTTACCTTAGTATTGAGTGAAAATCGCCCTAAAATAGCAGAGAAGAAGGCTGGGTTCGATTTGGATGAAATGAGAAAGAGTTAGGGATTAAAACCCATAAAATGAGGCGGTCAGATGTTCGGCGCCAGTCACTCGGCGCCTGTCCATCGGCGCCAATCCATCGGCGCCGAGCTCTGTTCGATTTCCTCAATTACACACCGTTTTGGCCGTAACTTCTTCGTTATAACTCCGTTTTCGCTCCGGAAAGGACCGTTGGACTCGTAATCGAATTACCCATCTATCAAAACCATAAAATCTAGGATTTAACCCAACATTCTATTTTTCCATATTTTCTTAAAGATCGGCTCCACACCGATTTGACATTTTACTTATCCGAAAATTACGGGTGTTACAGTTAGGAAGCACTTCTTCTGAAAATGTTTCTTGTTTATCTTGTCAACTTGGCAAACATCATGCTTTACCTTTTCAAATTAATGAATTTAAATCTGCTTCTCCTTTTGATCTTATTCATTATGATGTATGGGGACCAGCACTGCACCCATCTATGGGAGGTGCTCGATATTTTGTCATTTTTATCGATGATCACACACGTTTTACATGCATATACCTCATGAAACACCGCTCAGAGCTACCTCAAATATATATTAACTTTGCCCGTATGATTCTAACCCAGTTTTCCAAGCCCATAAAGATTCTTCGAGCAGATAATGCTATGGAATACAAGGAATCTTCTCTTCTCTCTTTTCTTCAATCTCAGGGTACTCTTTCTCATTACTCCTGTCTTGGCACCTCTCCACAAAATGGTCGTGCAGAACGTAAACATCGTCACATCCTTGATACCGTTCGTACTCTATTAATCTCAGCCAAGTGTCCAGAACGTTTTTGGGGTGAAGCTGCCTTCATGGCTGTCTACACCATCAATCGACACCCGACTCCCATCCTCAATCAAAAGTCCCCTTATGAGGTACTCTATGGAGTCTCCCCTGCATATGAACTCCTCAAAGTGTGGGGTTGTGCTTGCTTTGTTCAGTTGCAATCTCATGAACACACCAAACTCGAACCTCGTTCTCGATTATGCTGCTTTCTTGGCTATGGCATTGAACACAAAGGTTATCATTGTTGGGATCCAGTATCTAAGAGACTTCGTATATCCCGTCATGTAACATTCTGGGAACATTTGCCCTTCTCAACGGTGTCCAAAATTCAGGACACACCTACTCCCTCTACTTCTTTCTTCACAAATACATCTATCTCATTGGACTCACTCCAATTAGATCCCCTACTTACCTCCCCATATGTTCCACCTCCTTCCGTCTCGTCTTAACCTGAGCCTTCATCTGTGCCATCTATGCCATCTGATCATGATCAATCATCTGCACCACCTCTAAGGACTACTTCTTAGCCATCTGCTGAGTCTATGGATCCTATCTCCTCTCAACCACAAGATGGAGTACGACGCTCAGACCGGGTAAGACAAGTTCCTTCTCACCTTCGTGATTATCACTGTTATGCTACTCTGCTGTCCAATCATGAACCCACTTCCTACAAGGAAGCTTCTTCTAACCCTGTTTGGCAGCAAGCTATGACTGAGGAACTTCAGGCCCTTGACAAAGCAAATACACGGGAGTTTGTACCTCTCCCACCGGGCAAGTCACCTATTGGTTGCAAATAGGTCTTCAAAATAAAAACAAAGTCTGATGGGTCTATTGATCGATATAAAGCACGTCTTGTGGCAAAAGGCTTCAATCAAGAATATGGCATGGATTACGAGGAAACGTTTGCTCCTGTGGCTCGGGTCACCTCGGTTCGTAGTCTTCTCGCCATAGCTGCCACCATAAGATGGCCACTCTACCAGATGGATGTCAAGAATGTCTTTCTAAATGGTGATCTCTCAGAGGAAGTCTACATGAGACTCCCTCCAGGTGTGACCTCTCGACAGGGTCATGTATGCCGACTTCGAAAAGCCCTCTATGGTCTCAAACAAGCTCCTCGTGCTTGGTTTGAAAAATTTAGCGCTACTGTCATTTCATTGGGGTTTTCTCCGAGTAATTATGATTCTGGCCTGTTTACTCGGACCACTGACGTAGGTACTATCTTACTTCTATTGTATGTTGATGATATGATCATTACAGGCAGTGACTCTACAGGTATCACCCATCTCAAACAATCTCTCAGCTCATATTTTGAGATGAAGGATTGCTACATTACTTTCTTGGTCTTGAAGTGCTGTCAGACTCTTCCGGCATCTATCTCTGTCAAGCCAAGTACATTTCAGATCTGTTGTCCAAAGCTGGGATTACAGACAACAAAGTTGCATCTACACCTATTGAGCAAAATCTTCATCTTGCTCCCAATTCCGGAACCCCTCTGCGGGACCCTACACGGTACCGTCAACTAGTTGGATCTCTAGTCTACCTGACTGTTACTCGACCGGATCTTGCATATGCAGTTCATATAGTCAGCCAGTTCATGTCCTCTCCGTGCTCCGATCACTATGTCGCGGTTCTTCGTATCCTTCGGTACCTCAAAGGGACAATGTTTCATGGGCTTCACTTCTCATCCACGTCGTCTTTAAAGCTTCGTGCATTCTCAGATGCTGACTGGGATGGAGACATCATAGACCGTCGTTCGAACACCGGATATTGTTCCTTCCTTAGGGACTCTCTTATTTCCTGGCGCAGCAAGAAACAGTCTCTGACAGCTCGGTCTAGTACTGAAGCTGAGTATCGAGCCTTAGGTGACACTACACAAGAACTTGTATGGCTACGATGGTTACTATTTGATATGGGTGCTCATCAGTTTTCTCCAACACCATCGTGGTGTGATAACAATAGTGCTATTCAGATTGCTCACAATGATGTCTTTCATGAGCGTACAAAGCACATCGAGATAGACTGTCATTTCACTCGTCAACATGTTCTTCGCAAGATGGTTCAACTTCTTCCAATCTCAACCATTGATCAGACCGCAGACATCTTCACCAAAGCTCGTCTTCCAGGACGTTTTCGGGATCTCGTTTCCAAACTCAATTTGGCTCATTCTTCCACTACTTGAGTTTGAGAGGGGGGGGGTGTTAGAGTTATAATCGTATATATGTAAAGTACAAGGGTTGTTCTGTAATTACCTGTAACTTAGCTTGTATAAATAGGTTGCTTATCTTTCATTATTAGGTTAATCTCTTTTGTACTCATTCTCTCATTTATGAAAAGTTGTTGCCGATTCCAGCCTCTCGACTCTTTCATCTACTTATCAATTGATCAACTCACCAATTCTAACAAATTCGAAGATTTTAAAATTTTTGTGTCCTTGACAAAAAAGTGTACTGTGAAAATTTTTGATGTTTGATTTTGCAATTTGATGTTAATTTGATCAATTTTTGTGCAAAATCCTTCCTAAAAAGTGTTTTTGGACATGAATCAATCATAAAATTCGAGTTTTGATATCCAAATCTCATTTTAGAAAATACGAATTTTTTGGTGTTCTTCATGTTCTTGAACAAAAGTGTTCAAATCTGAGATTTTGATCTAAAATTGTGTTAAGATTCTGTTAAAAAGTTGTTTGTTAGTTGGTTTGATTTTAAAAATTAAAGAATTAACAATTGTTTTGTGAGTTTATGCAGGAAATTAAAAGCAAAGAAAAGGGATAAAGTCAACAATTTTTTTTTCAAATATCTCAATCTGCTTGTGATAAAAAAAAGTTCTCGGATCACAGTATTTCAACTTTTCGGATCACACATGCTGTCACTTCTCGGATCACATTCTTAGAAACTTTTCGGATCATGTTGAGTTGTGTGTGTGTGTGTGTGTTTACGTGGTGTGTTTTTGTGAATTAAACGTGTTTGAGTAGTGTGTGTGTTGCGTGTGTGAGAGTGTGATGAGTGTGTGTTGCATGTGTGAGTATGAATTGTGTGTGTGTTTGCTGAGTATCATCAAAAGTTTTCGGATCCTTCAACTAAACTTTTCGGATTAAACTTTCATAAGTTTTCGGATCAACCATAAACTTCTCGGATCCTTCTTAAGAGTTTTCGGATCATTCATACAAACTTTTCGGATCCTACTCCATCCGAAAAGTTTTGACACCTGAAAATCTTTTCGCCGGAAAAACGGGTTGGCCAGAATCTCGCCGGAGTTTGCATTTTTTTAACTTTTCGGATCCTTCATCATCCGAAAAGTTAACTTTTCGGTTCCTCTTGCATCCGAAAAGTAAGGTTCTCGGATCCTCTTCATCCGAAAAGTTTAGACATTATCTGAAAACTCGCCGGAAAAAGTGGGTCTTCAGAAAACGTCGCATGATCGAGAATTTTTCGTTGGAATCGATTGGTATTCGATTAAGGATCGCAACGCAATAAAAACCAGCGATTTTCATCGAGAAAAGAATAAGTCATTGCCGTGTGAGATCTGCATATCGACTTGATAAAGATGATGAACAGTAAACTAACGACAGTCCGTTAGTGTCGTTAGTTTTCTAACATATTTGGTCCTAATTTCGTTAGTTTTGTTAGGATTTGTTAGTTCTGGTCAGTTAACTTCGTTAGTTTTGTTAAATTTTTAGTCCTTTTTCTGTTAGCTTGTTAAGAGAATAAGAGTCAGTTAGTGTCATTTTGTTAACGGTTCTGTTAGTTTTGTCGTTAGTTTTATTACATTTTTAGTCCTTTTCGTTAGCTGTCCGTTAGGTCAGTAAAGTAGATTTAAGACCTGTCACTTTTAGTCCCTGTAGTTTTAACTTTTAGAATTTTACATTTTAGTCCCTGTTGTTTAGAGTTCTAAATTTTTACATTTTCAGTCCCTTGACTTGTTAGTTTTTAGAATTTTACATTTTTAGTCCTTTGAGTATTAATTTTTCAGATTTTGTCATTTTTAGTCCTTGTTTTTGTCGAGTCTTAGTATTCTTCACTTTTAGTCCTTATTTTTTCGTATTAGTTTTATTTTTGTCAGTTTTAGTCCCTATATTTTGTATTTTTGTCATTTTTAGTCATTTTTGTGTCTTTTTAGTCATTTGTTTGTCGATTTTATCAATTTTCCCTGCATTTAATTCGTAACTGATATATTTTTCTCTTGTTTTGCAGGTTTGCCGATTAAAGTCCAACATTTCCGCGTAAAATTTTCAATTTAATTTTTGGAAGACAAATTTATAATTTGTTTTTCAGACTTGGAATATGAAAGCATTGGAAGATGAAAATGCTGCTCTGAAAAAACAGATTTCAGAAATTTCATGCTCAAATGAAAAGTTTATTTTAGAAGAACATAATATTAAACTTTCTAAAAGAATTATTGATCTTGAAGTTTATATTGCAGATCTTGAAGCAAAGAGAGACAACTCAAGTCTGCACGATCAAATCAAGAAACTTCAAGAGAAAGTAACAACTTTTCAAAGAGAAAATGTTGATCTGAAAAGCATAGAAGACAAGAGAGAGAAGGGGAATTCATATCTTCGAGATCAATTGAAAAGGCTTCAAGAGAAAGGAAAAATTGTGGACAGTGAAAACGCTGAGCTGAAAAGAAAACTTTCTCTTCTTGAAACTAATTTTTCAAAAGAAAAAGAACAATTTGAAAAAGTTTTCACACAGAAGTTGTCCAATTTTTCAAAGAAGTCTCAAGAAGAAAAGAAAGAAATTGAGATAAAATGTATAAAACTTTCGAAATAAGTTTCCAACTTTGAAAAGGTTTTATTCTTTGTAAAAGAAAAGCTCGAAAAAAAGAGTTGAATTTGACACTGGAAGAAAATCTTTTGAAGTTAAAAATAATGAGCTTTCATTGAAAATATTTGAGTTGGAAAAAGAACTTGATATGGAAAGAAAAGAGTTTGAAAAGATGAAAGTTGAAAGCTTTCAAGCAAAGAGTGTGAAAGATATCTTTTCAGATGAAAGAAAGACTTTCCAAGATGAAATAAAGAAACTAACAACGAAATTATCTGGTTTATCAACAGATATTATGAAGGAACAAAAGATAAAATCTGATTTTCAAAGGAAATATGATCTAATTTTTAAAGAGAAAAATGTTTTGAACAACAAAATAAAAGAACTTGAAGACATCATTTTTAAAGTTGATGTTTCAAAACAAGCAAGTCCTGAATCAATTATTCAGACTATGCTTGTAGATTTAAATGATTCTGAATGTTCTTTTAAAACTGCTTCAAGTTCAAGTTTTAAAAACATTTCTTCGAAACAATTTAATAGATCAAATGATTTCTCAGAAGATCAAATTCGTTCTTCAAATCTCTTCTATAATCCTCTGTTTGATAAATCAGATAATAATCCAAATGTGCCGAATGTTAAATCTCCTTCCAATCCCAAAGAAACTTCAGTCTTCAAGAAGGTGAAGATGGAAAGGAGAGTCAAAGGCACAACAACTCCGAAGAAAGAAGTTCCAAAATCATTTGCTTCCACATCAAAAGCAAAGAGGAACAATGCTCCGAAAGGTAAATCTTCTGTTCCACCTAATCATGTTTATTCTGTAAATTATCTGATTAGGTTGGCACATAAGAAAATTTATTGTTCCTACTGTGGATCAAATGATTTTGTTCATAAAGATTATGCTTCTTATTGGTACGGTACTTACCGAGTTTCTTCAAAGAAAACTGCACCTAACAAACCAGGACCCAAGTTCCGTTGGGTACCAAAATCTACTTAATCTGTTTTGCAGGCTTATCATGTGTAGTGCTACATGTTATAAATATACCACACACATGACTGAAAAAATAGAAGAGAAGTTGTGCAGATTTTGAAGAAAAGTACATGTGTTATCAAGGGGGAGCACGAGAGATAATGGATTCTGAATAATTCAGTTCAGGTCCCGTACTTCAACGACTATGACTTCTGAATTTACTTCAATCCTGGTAATTCATAACTCGTTTTCATGATTAAGGATATTTTGATCCAAGTCTTGTTATTGTGCAGATTTTGTCAAGATAAAGATCTTTTACACATGTTAAGGGTGAGCTTATACGATTTTAAAACATTGTTGAATGTAAGTATCTTCTGATCTTAATCTCTGATTGTTTGAAAGAAGAACGACTTTCAAGCATGAAAAACGTTTTGTTAAATGTTCAAACCACTTCTCTATTCTCAAACAGATTTTATGAATTTAGAAGTGTGCTTTTAAATGTTTTTCATGGAGCTCTCAGATTACTGTAACATCATGTCTGACCGTGTGTTTCCAAAGATTAATACTTGTGTATTATCTTTTCTATACTTTCAAGTATTCATACACACCGGTTCAGCTTCATATTGACTTTGTTATTACCATGTCTCAAACCGAAACAATTTTTTGATGGTAATACCCTCGTTTGTATTCCAATTCTGTTGAGTATCATATTTTTGTTTAAGCGTGAGAACTTAAACGTTTCATTCAAAGATTGTTTATATTTATTCATATAAACAAAATTCAATTCTTTGATATCCTATCCTTTTATGATTATCATTCATGATATTTGATCTGATTGATACATTGTCAGATTCTCAAACAAGTCTTTCAAATTCATTTCATTCTTTCTATATTCTTGTTGTGAGAATTCATCAAAGTTCAAATGCTCAAGTATTTCATGATACTACTAAGGAGCATCCATTCTGATGACAATGTCAAAATGCTGAAATTCATAATTGTTCAAGTTAAACTGTTGAACAACAAAACTTTTTAGGACAAAATTTCATGGGATCAGTGTGTGAGCATAAAGAACTTCTATGGATTCACGTTAACCAGTGTTTCCTACCCAAGAAGTTATCCTTGAGTGATTGAGGGGTGAGGGGTCTACATCATAGAGTGGGGGAGATAACTCATCCTATTGAGAATCTCATTGTGTTGAGGTAAAATGTAAATGAGAGTTTGGGTAGAAGTGAGCGGATTAAAAACAGAAAGAGGGTGTGAGAACATAGTTAAAAGAATAAGAGAACTCTACACCAACCATTTTCTGAGTCGGGAAGCCACATTACTGATTGGTTCACATTCTTTGGTGACCATCATTGAAACAAGCAGTTAGCCCATGCCAACTCTTGCATTTAACCCCACCAGCTACTCATTTCTTTCTCAACAAAGAAATGTTTCAATTTTAATTGGGGACGCAACATATAATCTATCTGATCTTCACTCGAAAGATTTGGATATTGAAAAAGAAGGAAGTTTGCCCCACCTTCGCTCTTCATTCATGCACATTGATTCCGTGGAAAATTGTTGCTGTATCAACACTTTACACGCTTTGGGCCTTTCAAGCATATGTTGCTTAAATTCTTTCTACACAAGCACGTACACACAAGGAATATGTTTTCTTGTCATAACGTTCATAGAAATTCTTTTGTGGTTTTTCGATGATTGAATGGAAGCCCTGGGGGAGTGAACATCAAAAAGCTCATTTACAAAGTACATCCTTTGTACTAAGTGGCTCCGTGCTACTTACAGACATTTTAACTGATTCATCCGTTGTTTCAGGGTTACCACATTCTTTTGTCTGAATTTGAAAATATTCGGATAAATTCTTTTGGAATTGACGGTTTATCAGATCAAAAAGGAGGAGAATGTTACTTGTGGTGAACAAAGTGCGTGCTGGAATTGATAAAGGTTTTGATGATCATGATGCTCACAATCATCAAAAAGGGGAAGAAATAGTATACTGAAGAACATGGGGAGAAATAATACCCTGAAGAAAAGGGAGATTTGTCATTGAAAGATTAAGGGGGAGAAATGATTTGTCAGAGTCGACAAGATGTTCCTAGATAATTCAAGAGAGTTTATTGTTCAAAGATAGTTACCGTTCAAAGTTCAAAGGTCAAAGAGATGAAGATACAAAGTTCAAGGAATCATTCAAAGTTTGAATTCAAAGCTTCAAAGACTAAAGCTTCAAAGATTTTAAAGATGCAAAGATCTGAATTCGTGTTCAAGACTTGAAGAAAATTTGTTGAAGATTATTTTCATGAAGATTGACTTTTCAAGAAGAAGACGAAGACTTTTCAAGTTTGACTGAAGACTTTTCAAAGTTGAAAGTTTGAAGATTGTAAAGTCGTTTGAAGATTATTAAAGCTTCAATGTTTAAAGCAGTCAGAGTTAAAGTTTTGAAGATCAAGGGCTGAAGACTGCTGCTATTTTTTAAAATCTTGAATCCAAAGGGGGAGAATGTTAGAGCATTATATTGTATTCAAGATTTATTGTAAAAGTCTTGTAATAGTCAAACATTGTAAAGTCAAAGTAGTCAAAGTCAAAGTAGTTTAGTTATAAAGTCAATGTAATTAGGAAGTATAAATAGCTTTAGCTTAGTTGTTAAGCAAAGTTAGAAAGCTAAGTCATTAGAAGAAAACTTATTTGTAATATCTAAAGAGAGTTTCTAGTGAGAGAATCTAGAGAGAGAAAGTGTTCATACTTATGTAATTCTCTAAATTTTCAAGATCAATGGATGACTTCATGATTACCTAATATATCTGGTGTTAACAGTAGTGGTTGGTTACAGTTGAATTGTGGGGCCGTTTTGGCTAGTATTTTTATGATTAAATGTTCAAGCTTTATTTTTAGATCTGGGTTGTTACATCCCGTGTATTTTACGAAGCTGTGAGAAATTATCCGGAGCTTATATATATATATATATATATATATATATATATAGCCTTAGGTTCAATAGAGAAGTGCAAATATTTAGAGAAATAGAGAAGTAAAAAAAAACACGGGACCGTTCATATATGAACGTTCATATATAAACAGTGTTTTTTACTTCTCTATTTCTCTAAATATTTGCACTTCTCTATTGAACCTTTCCCTAAATAGATATATATATATATATATATATATATATAGGAAAATTAATAAAAATACCCTAAAATGGAAGTTGAGTTACCAAAATACCCAAAAAAATTCAAAGTTTACCTAAATGCCCTAAATTTCCGCGTTGAGTGCCCGTGATCGCGGTCAGGGACTGAAAGTGATAATTTTTTCAAAATTATTTACACTTTTAGTCCCCATCGCGGGCCACCGCGGGCCATCACGGGACGCGATCGCGGGCCATCGCGGGCCGCGGCGGACAATCGCGGGCCATCGCGGAAATCATCGCGGAAATTTAGGGTATTTAGGTAAACTTTGAATTTTTTTGGGTATTTTGGTAACTCAACTTTCATTTTAGGGTATTTTAATTAATTTCCCATATATATATATATATATATATATATATATATATATATATATATATATATATATATATATATATATATATGGGTTGGTAACCGGTATTTCCATCGTCGATATTGTGTCGTTTATTAAACCAGTTGGTCTTTGAGGTAGTAATTAATAGCGAGGACAAAAATAAAGAATAAAAGTATGGTTTTTATATGGAAATAAATAAAATAATTACTTTTTCCATTGGACTATTCCAGCTAAGCTAGCTCTCTATAAAGGGAACATTTTATAACAATTAAGAGATAAAAGACATATATCTTGGATTAGGTTACTGACAAATATACTTATTATATATCGTTATTATATTCATCATTAAAAAAATAAAGCATATGCACCAATTGTCTCTCACCAACTCCTCTAGTTGCTTATATGTTAATAATGAACTCAATTAATTATTTTTGTAACCACTGTGATTTATGTATATTTTATATAAAAAAATGTTCTAATGCAAAACATGAATATTAGAAAGCTTTGTAGTATTTTATAGTTCAAGGAAACCCATTATTTTTAGGGAAAATATATTGTTCGTATGGATTTTCTATAGAGGGAATTTCCGAAAAAACAAAAAAAAAGTTCAAAATCCAAAATGAATAAAAAGTAGATTATTTGATAAAACCAAAATTGTAAGAGCCTCACAAATCTAAACAAGCCCAATAGATCCAATCTCAGAAGTAAGGTTTGAAAGGAGTATACATATAGGGGTTAAATTATGAAGAATTATAAAAAATTTGAGAATCGTGAGAACTGATATAAACAATACCATTGTTTTGATCTTATGGTTTTAATTAAATACTGTTTCATCGCATGAAAATGGCATAATAGTTATTTTGGTAACAAGATTCACCAGATGAAACATACAGATTCATTCAGATGAAACACACAAGTTTGCTATATGAAACACACAATTTCACCATATGAAACACACAGATTCACCACATGAAGTCAAACACAATTTTATCTCTAATCTATTCACCTCATGAAATCAAATGTAATTCCTGTCTATATGTTATTTCACCTCGTGAATTCAAACACTAATATTATTTTACCCATGAAATCAAACAAAATATTTGGAAACAAAAATGCCCAAATCAATTGCAACCAAAGAAGATGTTTTCATAATTTGTTCTTCGCCATCACACACATTCTTTGAGTGGCCCAATTCCTACCATCGTTGATCTTCCGGTTCCTTAATGATCTGGATCTGGAAACAAAAAACCCCAAACCAATCACAATTGAGATTATAAACATTGAATGAAGGTAATCGCAAGCCATGGGTTTCTAGTTTCGTTATCAAAACCTAAAAGCATATCAAAAGGTCCACATATTTCTGTTGAGAAAAAAATAAAATGTATGATTTATATGGATAGCAGAAGCATATCACAGAATAAAAAATAAACCGTATGGGTCTTACCAGAATCAAACCCATGTTCTTGGTGGTTTTTAGATGGGAATGAGGAGAAGGGGAGACATTTGGTTTTGATTTCAGACAAGAAGAAGAAAAGGATTTAGATTTCAATAGTTCAGAATGCGATTTTTTATGGTTTCGATCTCAGAGGGTTCTAATTTCAGAGGGTTACGTTTTCAAATGTTCGATTTCTCCCCCAGTGTGTTCATCGTGATTCGATTTCATAGGTTCAATGGCCGACAATCAGATCTGCTTCTCCATTGTCGGTGCTACCCTTCATCGTCGGTTTTGCACATATCTGGAAGAAGAACAAAACGATGCCTTCGTCCTTGTGGTTCTTCCATGTGATTTGTGATAAAAATGGAAGAAAGGCACCAAAACTGTGTATATGGTTTGTGACACAAATCTGGAAGAAGAACATCGACTTGTTGAATTTGGAGGCCAAACGAAAGTTTAGGTGTTGTAGATCGAGACACTGGTCTGGACAAGAGAAACGTGATATAGAAAATGGATGTGAATACCCCTTTCAACTTTCCATTTATTAAATAAAGGGTTTCATATTTCAAAAATTCACAAAAATATCATTGCATGTAATGTCCATAGATTAAAATCAATAAACGGTTTAGATCCGTTTTCATGATTCAGACCCTTTTTTGTTCTCAGTTGATTACCGTCCTATACATATATATATATATATATATGTGAGACCAACAAGTTTTCGTGAGACCGGTGAGATCAAGTTTTTACACTTGAAACTTCACAGCAAAATACTGTAAAGGTAACCTTCACAATGTTTTTGCTGTGAAGGTTCGTATCTTTATTTACCTTCACAGTGTTTTACTGTGAAGTTTCAAGTGTAAAAACTTGGTCTCACCGGTCTCACGAAAACATGTTGGTCTCACGTGAACCCAACCCTATATATATATATATATATATATATATATATATATATATATATATATATATATATATATATAGAGAGAGAGAGAGAGAGAGAGAGAGAGAGAGAGAGAGGGAGGGAAGGAGGGAAACTTCAAAAAACGGAAAACTAAGGAACGCCCTGGTGACCATTCATCTGGACGGTATGCACTTGTGCATAGAGGTAAAAGTAAGTTGTTTTATGGTTTTTATGCACTTGTGCATTATGCAGTTCTGCATATGTACGTGTGCATGTTACAAATTGCTTGTATGTACAGGTGCATACTGTCCAGATGAAGGCTAACATGGTGTTTCTCAATTTTCAATTTATCACAAGTGCATGTTACAAATTGCTTGTTTTATATATATATATATATATATATATATATATATATATATATATATATATATATATATATATATATATATATATGTCATGGTTATTTTGCAACCCAGTAAAATGTTACAACCCCGTGCAACCCTCATTTAGTCCATTCATTTGGATTCTCATTGAGATCTAAATGAATTTACGTGATTTCATCGAATTTCTGCAGTAGATGTCGATACACATAAAGGTTCATGAGATGTATCGAATGATGGTGGTACTTTCATTAAACAATATGCATTAATGAGATACTATGTAGTGTAGGTAAGATTATTGCATCAATCTGGTAATCAATCCAATGTCTACATATTGAATGAGCTAAATCCCTGTAAATTGAGAAAAAAAAATGATGAAGCATGCAATAAAAAATGCATGGAAAAAAACATTAGAGAAGATTTGAAGGAGAAGAACTTGAAAGCAAGAAGGAAATATTGCTAAAATTTAAATAACATATTAGAAATAAGTAACAAAATCTAATAGGTAAATACCTAACATACAAACAAAAACATGTACAAGGAAATATAACTATGCTATGGAGGACTACCGACTTCTCATCGATATGAATCTGAATCCAAAAAATGATCTTGAGAAAAATGTTGATTTTGTTCCTAAAACTGTAATGCCATATGTGAATCTAAGATTAACTCGTGAATCAATTAAATAATTCGTATGTGAATGACTTAAAATGGTTTTTATATGAATCACACGGGTTCATATGTGAATCACTTAAAAAGTTCGTATGTGAATCACACATATAGCTCATATGTAAATCAATTTAAATAGTTCATATGTTAATCACCTAAGTTCACATATGCACATATAGTTCATAGGTGAATCACACAGGTTCACATATGCATATATATTTCATATGTGAATCACACAGGTTCATATACGCACATATACCGCCTATTTCTAAAACTTACAAAGCTACCGCTTTATCTTCCGCATAATTGTTACCGTGTGACTGAATTTTCTAGTGTTGCACAATTAGCCCCTCACATCTTTAGCATTAATTTTTTTAGCGAAAGGGTTAGGATCACTTCTCTATTTCTCATGCATTAGCACTTCTCAAATGAACTATGACTATATATATGTATGTATGTATCTATGTATGTATGTATGCAATGGCGGATCTAGGATTTTTTCCTCATGGGGCACCTTAAAAATAACTTAAATGCCCGTAAAGTTTTCCGATGTATTTTAGCCTAAATCTAACGTTTTGAGGGCTTTTTAAAGTATTTTTAGTTGATTTTAATGGA
This sequence comes from Saussurea involucrata, assembly GCA_033807775.1. Classification (NCBI taxonomy): domain Eukaryota; kingdom Viridiplantae; phylum Streptophyta; class Magnoliopsida; order Asterales; family Asteraceae; genus Saussurea; species Saussurea involucrata. The sequence continues at coordinate 195,775,885 of CM066314.1, forward strand.
TTTTTAATTTTTTTTTATTTCGAGGGACTTTTGTGGGTTTTTAGTCGATTTCGAAAGTTAATTTTGGTTTTTCAGTTGATTTTGAAAGTTAATTTTGGGTTTTCAGTTGATTTCGAGACACTTTTTTTGGTTTATGGGGTCCCGGACGAAAAATTACTGGGGGAACATCAAGGTATAAAACTAAAAAATCCGATTTTTTACCTTAAAAATTTCAATTTTTTTTCTTTCTCATGGGGGTCCTTCCCCACTACCAACCACTTAGATCCGCCCTGTATGTATGTATAAAAATCCAAAACCATAGGAAACAATTTTTTTGGAAAAGGATAGAAAAAACCTTAGGAAACTTGCATAAAAGCCTTGAGGCACTAGTTTTTTTTTTTTTTTCAATTTACCTTTTCACAGGCTTAAGCCAATAAGCTAGGTTCATAAAAAATATAGTGTGGTTGACCATTTTGAAGTCAAAGTTGTCAAAGCATTACTACTTGTTCAATGCATACTTTACTAGTTAGTAATTAAGCTCACAAAATAGCGTACAAGAATCTGTAAACGTAAAGCATATCTAATTATTCATTCCAAGATACATTGTATCAGATTTTTTTTTATATCTTTTCATTAGAAACCACTAATTTACTATTACTATTATTTAATTCATTGTAACAACCCAAATTTTAGTAAGTTGAAGGTTTAGTACTTAGAGCAAAAAGAGTGAAAGTTAGCAATGGGACCATATTCCTAAGTATTGTTTTCTCTTGTGGCATTTTAGAATAAATGGGAATTTGGTGGCCAAAGTGTTAAATTGGAAACTTATGTGCTCTAGAGTATGAAATTAGATTTATAAATCAGATGAAGAACCCTCATTCTTCATTTTTGGTGGCGGCTAAGAATTTAAGAAGAAGAATTTTGGAGAAGACCAACTCTTGGGAAATTGGAGTGGGAGGGATTCATCAAAGGCTTTGGAAGATCATCTTCTAGGTATGATTCTCTCCATTTATCTTCTTCTTCTTGTGTGTAATGGGTTTTGGTCAAGAGTGTGTGTTGGAGTTGGAAATCCATGGGTTCAATGTTTTTGGGATTGAATCCCTATGAGTTGTGATCATTTCAGTAAGGAACTCCATCTTGTTGCTTAGTAACCTCCATTTTCTATGGATTGAGCTTTTTGGGTTTTGAGGTTTAAATCCATGAATCAATAGGTGGATTTGATGGGTTTTATGTTGTGTAAAATGTTGGTAATTGATTCTTAAGGTTTATTATATCTAATGTATCGATTTGAGAGGTTTAGAACCGATTTGGGAAAGTTTGGGATTGAGAAACACTTGAGTTTTGGGGAAGAACTTCGTGCTGGTCGAAACAGTGGTCTGCGCCGATCACGGCGCCGATGGGTCGGCGCCACCATCGGCGCCAGGCTCTGTCCCCTTTTCCCTTTTGTCCGTTTTCGTTGTTCGTTCGGGTCTAGGATCGAGGCAGCGATTGGGGGATTGTCTTGGGGTCTTGTTAAGGATGTTTGGGAGTATGGTTAAGTGGTTTAATACCAACCTTGTGGTGTCCAATTCAGGTGTTCGGTTTGGACAAATGTGGGTTTCGGAGCGTGTGTCGATGTGCTAACGCTAAGGTGAGTTCCCTTATGCATTATTTCTATCTTTTAAAATGAATTGCGAAGAATTGATATGACTGAAAATGAGTTTACTCGATCATCATGAATCTTATGTTTTCTCATGCATGAAAAGTGTTATTTTACAAGTGGAAGGAGGATATTCCTCGAGTAAGTTTTAAAGCATGTTTTAAATGTTTATGTTTGTGGTAGAGTCGGGTTACACAGTGGAGGACCCCCGAGTTGCCGTCCCTGGCTTTGTAAGGTGATGAGTTGCCGTCCCTGGCTTTGTAAGGTGATGAGTTGCCGTCCCTGGCTTTGTAAGGTGATGAGTTGCCGTCCCTGGCTTTGTAAGGTGATGAGTTGCCGTGCCTGGCTTTGTAAGGTGTTATTGGTCCGTACCACTGTGTATACCCTTGTTTGAGCTCAAACTTGTTAAGTGTTATTTGCAAGGAAACGTGTCAAGTATTGTTTGCAAGGAAACGTGTTTTGTAAAATGTTTTGTGGTTACGTTTTTAGGAGGGAATTCACTAGACCTTATGGTCTAACCCTCGCTTTCAAAACTTAAAAACCATTTTCAGGTATTAGTCGTGTATGAAGCTTCATATTATGAGGATGGAAGGTCGGGTCGTGGTAAAAGAGCGAGAGGTAGTGAAGACTTGCCGAGTATCGTCGGGCTTCTTGTAGTATCTCAGTTGTGAAGGTGGTTTCCGCTGCGAGCTTTGAGTAAATTTGATGTATTGTAGACTTTGGGACCATTTTCGGTTGAAATGTTAAATCTTATATTTTATTAAATTTCTGGGTCGTTCCAAATGGTATCAGAGCCATAGTTTAAGGGATTTAGGTGACCGGATGGGCCTAAACTTAAACTGTGGAGTTGAGTGGGACACAACTGAGATATAGGAAGCCATTAGGAATGACCGTGATCGTAGGATATCTTGACAATAGTAGTGAGAACCCTCATGTAAGGTAAATTCAAGTAGCATCTGGCCAATGCTATTATGGGTTTACAGGTGCATGGGTGTAATCAATCGCTATTGTCGGGATGGGTGGTGAGAGTGGCAGTATGTAGAAGGTTCTAACCTTGTGCTTGATAGCAAAGAGTTTATGTGTCTTGGGAGATCCCTTGTGATGTGGTGTTTGTAACTTCTAGAAGGAGTGTTGTCTAGAATGTTGATGAACTGTCTAGAGGTAAACTCTCTGGGATAGGAAGTGAGAAGTAGGTTGGCATCTTGAAAACCTTCAATTCAAGATCGAGTGAGGGAATCTAGTCTTGGATTCCTTAGTCAAACGGTTTAGTGGCAAGGTTAATGATTGTAAGATATCAGTGTTGATTTGAGGTATGTATGAGAATAGAAGGTGAGCTAAGTGGTCGATTGTTAAACCATGTAAGAGTGATCAGTCAGGAGGGTTATGAAGCACTTGTGCAACAAGTTGTAGCATAAGTAAGAAAGCGGTTGTTAGTCATAGTATGGTGTCAGTGAAGAGTTGAAGTGAGCGCAACAGTTGACTTAGTTAGAGTGAATAGCCTTCCTTTTGCATATTGAATTCAATGCATTTTGTTGTTAAACGTATTATACGAGACTCTTTCATGTTAAAAAGCATGTACGTACATGATATGTTTTCTTGACTTGGGAAATGAGTTGACGCGTGCGAGCGTGTTTTCTTTAAAGTAATAGACAAACTCGTTTTCATTATACGATAAAGCTTTGAACTTAGTGATTTGCGAATTATTTCACGTTTTTCTTGTGGATAGAATCTTCATTACGAAAATATTGAAAAATATTTTATCGCGAGGGTTGTTTTACAAACAAAATGAGTACTGACTCGTTATTTTCATGTAAGCGAGTGTTGGAGTTAACTGACCCACTTTGAGTAAGTGATTTCGTTCTGAATTCTCTAGCCGTATTGGAAAAGGTTTCATTGGAGATGACCGTTGTGTCGGCATCGAGTTGGATGGACAAGGGTACGAAGTATCGTAAGAGTGCCTGTGAGCGATCCTTGCGATCGTTGTGTTTTACTAATCGTCTTGGGTGGTGTTGGCTCATACATACTCAAGCTTGTTTTATGATTTTGTGTCTACTGTATTTCTAAAGGTGTACAAAATGTTTTCAATCGTTGTGTCATTATGCATGAAGGCTAAGAACTCGCTAGGTCGGGAAGGGTATTACGATTGAGGTTGAGGAAAGGCTTTGGGAGTGGAATTTTCAGTTGAATAAGATGCGGTCGAGTTATGACCTTAGTGTTCCCGTTAGGGGAAGTGGGTGAATACCGGGAGTCCCGGGCAGTGAATTTGGAATGTCGGTATGATAGTAGTTTGAGCTATTGCTTAGTTATGCGAGAATGGTTTTATTGCGGTAAGATTCGAAATGACCAAAGCGTGTCTGTTGGTGTGGTGGTAATAAGTAGCGTTACGTTACTTGATGTAATGTTATCGGCTTTGAGTCGGAGTACTAAGATGTTTGGTAATTAAAGTTCTACGCTAAGAAAGATCTTGTGTTTCCTCAAGTGAGAGCGGTGGGGTATAAGTTGGTTATGATGAGTTGGACGAAGTGGATTCTGTTAGGAATCCTAGGTGGTCTAGAAGGAGTGGAATCTTCACATGTAGTCCATTGATATGGAGGTTTGCGACTGTTTATCATGTCCTAAGTTAGAGGCGTTGTCAGGAAACTGAATCGTGAGAATGAACCCGTTGCGGGCAAGCGAAGGAGGTCGTCCAAGAATGTGTAAACGATATGGTGTAGGAACACCTAGTTAGGACATTAGGAGAACGGAAGATCACCAATGTAGATGTGATGTCCATTGAGGTTTTGATGATTCGCTTGCGCGTAAAGTGTCTAGCACAGCGGAAATAAATCGCGATGAGTTGGCGAGGAACGAGAAATTGTTCGAGGAGTTAGGAGAAATAGATCCCTTCGGGAATCCCTGTCTGTCGTGATGCGACTGGACATTTGCATGTCGATTGCCGTTGTTGAATCAGTGACCGTTCTGTTGGATAGTTGTCAGGAGGTTGGTATTGGAGAAGTAACTATAGTGTGGTTATCTTGTGAGTGTTCGTGCTAGGATGTGAGAAGTTGTTCGGAGAAGGTTGTGTATCCGGCATGACGCTGGACCACCCTGTGTGAGTGTTTCAAAGGTGATAGATCGTGGTTGCATAAGTAATTTCTTTTGGGGTTCGATGAGCCATATAAGAACGAAATGATTAGTGTAATCGAAGCGGGTGTGCTTTGGGGAGTTGACCTGGACATGTGGTTCGTCTAGACCCATGATAGGTAAGGTCGGGAAACGTTTATACTTCAAATGAAAAGGGGTTGTGCGCAGCATGAAGGGAGTAGTATCTTTTGGGTGTGTAATGGCATCGTGAAGGCTTGTTTGCATTGAGTGGGTCGACTGTGTTGGAAAGTTAGGAGCTCGTGGTAGTTCTCGGTGCTAAGTACTTTATGAGGACTTGGCTAAAGGTCTTGATTGATGATTTTGGAGAAACCGTTCTTTTGGGCTGTAGCGGAGTGTGATGGGCGTTCTGTGTAGGCACGAGAGGAACTGAGGACGGTATGGTAGATCAAGTGTAGACAGGCTTGCGGTGAGAAGATGTCAGGGGACACTGGAAAGGTGGACTATAATTAAGGAACTGTTATTTGTAAGGCATAAGAAAAAGAGATCATTGTGTATGTCATGGTTAAAGGGTTGAGGAAGCTAAGTTCGTGCGACAGGTCTAAAAGTGGACTCATTTTAGCGAGACATTCTTTTGAGGCATCTTTAGCGTATTAAGTTAGAATGGAAACAAGTGGTCGGATGGAGTGCCCTGGTTGAGAGACCTTTGGATTAGATCCGGTATTGTTGGGGAGAATGCTCCTCATGAGCGTGTCGATAAGGTAGTGAGAATGTTTGAGTTAGGTAGGAACTCGGGAGTTATAGTTCGACAAGTTGGGAAGGGACTAAGTAGCGAGATAGACTCGATTGTGTATACGGGAGGATGTGAAGGCAAGTTCGAATTGTGTGAATGATCATGAGAGATTTGGTCTGCAGTGTGATGTTATGGGCCAAGAGTGCTCGGATGTGTAGTGACCGTAGTTGTCGTGCTAAGTGTGCCAGCTAGTGTTGTAGCAATGTGATGTTGGAGAGAGAGGAAACATCGAATATAAGCCTTTTGGGGGTTTCAGATGAGGTGTTCGGTTTGTTAACCAGATTGTTGGAGCACGTGGGAGTAAGTTGACGTCGTGGTATGATTATGTTAGGAATAGAATGACGGAGTGGTGGTGGGTGGTTACCCGAAATAGAAACCAAGTGTTTCTAGTTGTAAGAGTCGCTAAGTAAGCATGTTTCTGGGATCATTGGGAGTCGGAAAACGATGATGAGATGTTAGTCAAAATAGGGTGTAGCAGATGCGAAATCCTTAAGGAATGCGAGTTGTTTCTCATGTGTGAAAGGATTATTCGAGGAAGTAAAGGTTGGAGATCAAGAATGTGTAGTGACGTCGAACACTGGTGTCGTTTCAAGACGACTTGGTTGAATGCCCTATGTTAGGATCTTGGTGCAACTGTTTGGTTAGGCGAGTAATAAGAAAGTGGTATCAGCATGTGGAAAGGTCTAGAGAGAGAAGGGCAAGTAATGTTGGGTGGGCTGTGCTCCACACCAACGTGGGGAGGTGAAGTTAGTATGTCGGATTAAGTGAGTAAATTTGGAAGTAATAAACTTGACAGCAATGCCAAAAGGTGCAGCGTTGTGTAGATTGTCTTTCATAAGTGTGCGAACCTTTGGGAAGAGTATTGCAATGAAGGAATTTTGGGTAGTGAGTCGTCGGGACGTACAGGTTTGGTCTTGTGACAAGCTGTCTAAGGTGTGTTTGTCTCCGATAGATGAATCTCGTGTTGTGGCGGAGGATTTAACCGAGTCCCTCCTTAAAAGAAGTATAGATGCATGATAAGTCTTAGTTAATCTTATGTTGTCAAGGCCGATCGGGTAGGAGCGGTAGCCTACGAGTTAGGGTACTGTAAGAACTGAAGGGAATGCACCCATGGTTCCGGGTTTCGAATTTAGTGAGGTGGTTGACTGAGTCAGAATGTGGTTGTACTCTGGAGAAGTGTCAGTTTTGATGTGGGCAGGGCACCCGCATCTTTTCCAATGAGGAATTCCGGGGACGGAATTCTTTAAGGGGGGAGTGTTGTAACAACCCAAATTTTAGTAAGTTGAAGGTTTAGTACTTAGAGCAAAAAGAGTGAAAGTTAGCAATGGGACCATATTCCTAAGTATTGTTTTCTCTTGTGGCATTTTAGAATAAATGGGAATTTGGTGGCCAAAGTGTTAAATTGGAAACTTATGTGCTCTAGAGTATGAAATTAGATTTATAAATCAGATGAAGAACCCTCATTCTTCATTTTTGGTGGCGGCTAAGAATTTAAGAAGAAGAATTTTGGAGAAGACCAACTCTTGGGAAATTGGAGTGGGAGGGATTCATCAAAGGCTTTGGAAGATCATCTTCTAGGTATGATTCTCTCCATTTATCTTCTTCTTCTTGTGTGTAATGGGTTTTGGTCAAGAGTGTGTGTTGGAGTTGGAAATCCATGGGTTCAATGTTTTTGGGATTGAATCCCTATGAGTTGTGATCATTTCAGTAAGGAACTCCATCTTGTTGCTTAGTAACCTCCATTTTCTATGGATTGAGCTTTTTGGGTTTTGAGGTTTAAATCCATGAATCAATAGGTGGATTTGATGGGTTTTATGTTGTGTAAAATGTTGGTAATTGATTCTTAAGGTTTATTATATCTAATGTATCGATTTGAGAGGTTTAGAACCGATTTGGGAAAGTTTGGGATTGAGAAACACTTGAGTTTTGGGGAAGAACTTCGTGCTGGTCGAAACAGTGGTCCGCGCCGATCACGGCGCCGATGGGTCGGCGCCACCATCGGCGCCAGGCTCTGTCCCCTTTTCCCTTTTGTCCGTTTTCGTTGTTCGTTCGGGTCTAGGATCGAGGCAGCGATTGGGGGATTGTCTTAGGGTCTTGTTAAGGATGTTTGGGAGTATGGTTAAGTGGTTTAATACCAACCTTGTGGTGTCCAATTCAGGTGTTCGGTTTGGACAAATGTGGGTTTCGGAGCGTGTGTCGATGTGCTAACGCTAAGGTGAGTTCCCTTATGCATTATTTCTATCTTTTAAAATGAATTGCGAAGAATTGATATGACTGAAAATGAGTTTACTTGATCATCATGAATCTTATGTTTTCTCATGCATGAAAAGTGTTATTTTACAAGTGGAAGGAGGATATTCCTCGAGTAAGTTTTAAAGCATGTTTTAAATGTTTATGTTTGTGGTAGAGTCGGGTTACATAGTGGAGGACCCCCGAGTTGCCGTCCCTGGCTTTGTAAGGTGATGAGTTGCCGTCCCTGGCTTTGTAAGGTGATGAGTTGCCGTCCCTGGCTTTGTAAGGTGATGAGTTGCCGTCCCTGGCTTTGTAAGGTGATGAGTTGTCGTGCCTGGCTTTGTAAGGTGTTATTGGTCCGTACCACTGTGTATACCCTTGTTTGAGCTCAAACTTGTTAAGTGTTATTTGCAAGGAAACGTGTCAAGTATTGTTTGCAAGGAAACGTGTTTTGTAAAATGTTTTGTGGTTACGTTTTTAGGAGGGAATTCACTAGACCTTATGGTCTAACCCTTGCTTTCAAAACTTAAAAACCATTTTCAGGTATTAGTCGTGTATGAAGCTTCATATTATGAGGATGGAAGGTCGGGTCGTGGTAAAAGAGCGAGAGGTAGTGAAGACTTGCCGAGTATCGTCGGGCTTCTTGTAGTATCTCAGTTGTGAAGGTGGTTTCCGCTGCGAGCTTAGAGTAAATTTGATGTATTGTAGACTTTGGGACCATTTTCGGTTGAAATGTTAAATCTTATATTTTATTAAATTTCTGGGTCGTTCCATTCATTGACTTTTAAGAATTTGAACTTGTGTTAGGTCAACCCCTTATATATATATATATATATATATATAGTTTTTTCAGTTTAATTATCTGAATGTCTGAACAGGTTTGTAAGTTGACTTGTTCATAATTTTCAAATATTTATTTCATTTATATACGTAATCAAATGGAAGGGGTGGGGTGGATCTAGTTCAAAAGGCATACTCATAACATGATTAGCTAATGGTTCTCTGTCAAGTTGTTAAATTATTAGCATAGTGGCTTCTTGATAGGAACTAAAGCATCGATCTCTTGTTTCGTTATCTACAACTTCGGCATATTAACACATCCATAATATTGTTTAATGAACAACAAAACTTTAGAATATTGTGAACAAGTTCTAATCATTTAAGCATATACACTGGGTTTGGTATATATGTACTTTATACAAGAGACGAGTTTGTTTTCTTTTGCTATTCAAGCTTTTAATACTTTCAATATGATTTGAGTCATCGAGAGATCTTCATAGACAGACCAATTGGTCGACGGATACGAACTTCAAAGTGCATGCAACAAAGAACCAAAAGTTGCTAACAATTTAATATAAGGAAATTTATTGGTGGAAAGAGCGTTAGAACAAATATTGGTAAAATGATAAACCACGATCGATGATGCCAAATAGATATGTCATCTCCTCGAACACAAGACTTTTTTCAGAACGTTTTCGCTGCTAAATGAACAGGCAAAATCGGCTGAAATTTCTGATGGATTTCCGCCAAAAAATCACCGGCGAATTTTAAGAAAATCAAACGGTGTTAACTTCCGCAGGAAATCCGCCGAAAAACGACGGAAAATATTTTTATTTTATTTTTAAATCTTACGTTTTTCCGGCATATTACCGGCGGATTTCCAACGATTTTTTTACATTTTATTAATTAATTATTTTTTAATCATTAAACTTATTTTAATTAACTTTTCTGACGGATTTCCGACGGATGATAATTAATTACAATAATTAATTACCATCTGGCAGAAAAGTTAATTACTTATAATTAACTTTTAGTATAACAAAAATTTGTGAATATATAAAGAAGTTTCCGGCAGATTTTCGGGGGATTAAAATATATTTTTTATTTTAATTAAAGTAAAAACATCTGCCGGAAATCTGCCTGAAAAATTGAATTTCGAGATTTATTTTCTGTGGATTTCCGGCGGATTTTTATAAATAAACTAAAAATAAAAATAAAATTCCGTCAAAAATACACCGGAAACTATATCTAGAAATTCATTTTTAATTGATCTTATCGGCAAATTCCCGACAAACTTGTTTTTTAAAATAAAAGTTAAAAATATATTTTTATCTGCTGAAAATCCGCCAAAAGATATCTTTAAAATATTTTTTTCTTGTGGATTTTTTTAAATAAATTATAACTTTAAAATAATTTCCAACATTTAATGATAAATCAAGTTTATATAATTAATTAAAAACATCGTCGGATTTAATATTGAAATTAAAACTGTTAGTTATTACATTCGGTTAAGATAACATACATATATATGCTTGTGTTCATATACCGGCACACATGTATGAGTTCACATGTGTATATACATGCAGTTCACATGACTAGACATACGTTTACGTTCATATGTATATAGCGAGTAACATTTATCATTTCACATACCTATAACGGTTCACATACATACATGTTTGTGTTCATATATATAGAGAGTCATATGTATTCTTTCACATACATACCAAATATAACGGTTTACATACAACTTTTTTCTACACTAGATAGCAGATCATATACACATACTTCATATATATATATATATATATATATATATATATATATACACACACACACATCGGTTCACATACATATATATATATATGTTTGTGTTCATATATATAGCGAGTCACATTTATCATTTCAAATGCATATAGTCGTTCACATACATATATGTATATGTTCATACTATCAGTGTGCCTGTGCAATGCACCGGGTGAGGAGACATGATTTTTTGTGAGCGTGGACATGTTCTCTGGTTGTTTAATTGACAATATCTTTAAATAGAGTAAGGTTGCAACGCCGACTAATAGATGGTCGTATATACGTGAATTATGATGGGGAAAGAAAATTAACAAATGACCAACATGACCTCAACTTAACGGAGTTTAGGTTAACAGAAATAGGTCAAGGGACCAAATTCGTGTGAAAATTGAAACCATAATTTATTTTCTTTAGAGGATCTAATCCAAAATTTATTATAACCACATGGACGAAATCTGTAATTTACTCTGAAAATAAAGAGCAATTCGTTGCAACAAATCCAATAGCAACATGCATTAATGAAACAACAAATTGTCAAGAACATCATAAAAATTGCAACAACAAAATGTTTAAAACTGTAGTTGAGTTTGCTTGATTATTAAAACCAATAAGTAGCAGCCCTTCTTTGATCATATGACAACAGCAACATCAAGAAGCATAACGCAACAACTTTCGTGGACAATCATCAGCACAACAACATTTTGTTTCAATCATTAGCAGTCGTAAGTTGCTGCAATTACCAGCCTACTTCGTCACCGATCAAGAACCACAAATACATCACGATCCAACATCTAGTTATGAAATAGGTGCATATGTATAACACAATGGGGACGTGACCATGGAAACGAAAATACGTCTGATTCGATATAATGAGAATAATAAAGCATTCATCAACAAACAAACAAACTGACGCCAATGAAATTGAAACCCATTCCACCATTTCCATTTTCGTTCCTAATTAAACTCAATCTCTTCCACAAAACAAAAACATACCCAAATTCCAACTGCATTTCCATCTACGATTTGATCCACAAAAAAGAGATGAGAAACTTACGATTCAACTGTGTCCTCTACTCGAGATATGACTTCTGTTGATTCTGAATCCCTAGTAAAAACTCCATCTATTCTACCATCATCTTGCCCCCTTTCTAAAGTTTCACTGTCATTTCGGGATTCCCGCGATTGGATCGATGGTCCCTGCCACCACCGGATGGCCGCCAATGTACCTCTCAATTCCTCCACCTACATTTATGAAGACAGTGAGAGGGTTTTGGAAAAACTAATAAAGCAAGAAGAAGAGACGGTGGTTGAGGTAAAACACAAGGCAAAAAATACTTCATGACAAGGAGTTTAAACTTCCACCACAACCGAGATCTATGACCTGTTCGGTTGGTTTAACCGCCTGCTTCGATTGCTACAAAGAAAACACCAACGACCCACTAAAATGCGTGAATAATATGATCTTATTTAGACTTGGTAAGAAGATGCCTACAAATACCTTCCAGGTTTCATCTTCAACGGAGGAACAAGACAAACCAAAAGTTCACCCAAACCTTCCCGCTGCAACTGTCTGCCGTTAACAACAAGCTGCTCGGGGCGAAACTGATTTGCAGAGCATTTTTTTCAGCCATCATTATCTGTCAAAAATTCACGACATCCGAAACTTCATCTTCTCAGGTGTGGTAAGGCATTAGTTTACAAAAACCCATCTCGAACAGGATGTCGCCAGGTAGCAAAATCAAAATCAAAATTGACGGTTTCGTACCCCGAGCTGAGCAAAATTGAAATCGAACTGAGAAAAACTGATTGAGTGAAAGGTTTTTAAAGAGAGAAGATGAAATATTTGTTACATGTGAGAATCAATTTCATGGCATGTTTGAGGCGTTTTGTTTTGCAGGTGAGAGCTTAAATTGGCATCCATGAGTTTGAAAGTGGAAAAGAATGGGATGAACATTCTAAATTAGAGGGAAAAAGCTGGAAATGGTGTTGATAAAAAGGTGGAACTAAGAACGTAAGTCTGAACTTTTCAAGTTGGCTGGTTTAGGTTGTAGTGCATCAAGAAGGTGTACATCATGATTAATGACTTGTAATTAAGAGTTTTTTGAAATTCTTGCATAGAATAGTGGTACATTGTGCATAATGACTTGTAATTAAGACTTTTGACCTAAATGTATATTAAGGTAGTATAGATATGTAGGAGTGTACACATACTACATATACACATAATACATATACATTCGGTTCACATGTAACGGTTCACATACATACTTACTATACTATAATGGATCCAATTGGGCTTTGATGGATCCAATTAGGCTTTAATGGATCCAATAGGTGTTTAAGGGATCCAATTAGGATTTCATGATACAATTGGTGTTTAATAGATTCAATTGGCCGTTAATGGATCTAATTGGGGCTTTCATTGACCCAATAGGTGTTTAATGGATTCCATTGGACTTTAATGGGTTATGCTCGGGTTTACTGGACCTTTTTGGGCTTTAATGCATCATTTTGGGCTTTAATGGACCATTTTGGGATTTAATGGACCGTTTTGGGCTTTAATGGACTGTTTTGTGCTTTAATAGATCGTTTGGGATTTCATTGGTCTAATTAGGGTTTAGTGGGTTATGTTCGAGTTTAATGGACTTTTCTCGGGTTTAATGGATCATCTTCGACTTTAACGGATCGTTTTGGGCTTTAATGGTCCGTTTTGATCTTTAACAGACCGTTTTGACCTTTAATGGATCGCTATGCGCTTTAATGAACCGTTTTGGGCGTTAATGGATAGTTTGGGCTTTCATTGATCCAATTGGGCTGTAATGGGTTATGTTCGGCTTTAATGGACCTTTATGGGCATTAATGAACCATTTTGGGCTTTAATGGACCGTTATGGGCATTAATGAACCATTTTGGGCTTTAATGGACCATTTTGAGCTTTAATGGATCGTTTCGGGCTTTCATTGATCTGATTGGGCTGTAATGGGTTATGTTCGACTTTAATGGACCGTTTTGGGCTTTAATGGACCGCATTGGTCTTTAATGGATCTTTTTGGGCTTTAATGGACCATTTTGGGATTTAATGGATTATTATGTGTTAGGACACAAAATGTCCTAGTTATAAGATAGTTTTGTAAAGGGGTATTAATTGTAATATGGGCTTGAGTTATGTTATAAGGGCTTGGGCTTAACTATGTAACAAGGGGGTATATATTGATAAGTGTGTGTAATTAGGGTTTGTAAAAGAGTCATTGCAATGTAGCCTCCTTATGGTGTAGTGTGTGTAAACTAGAGAGCGATCCATTCTCTCTCTAGGTGTTCTTCATCAATAATACACCATTTATCCTTATCTCTCATCTTGTTAATATCTCCATCAATATATGAATCGTTGCCTTGTTTAAAATGGGACTAACATTATGGTTTTTAATCAACCGTTTTGGACTTTAATGGATCGTTTTAGGCTTCATTGATCTAATTGGTATGTAATAGGTTATGTTTGGCTTTAGCGGATCGTTTTGGGCTTTAATGGATTGTTATTGGCTTTAATGAACCGTTTCGGTATTTAATGGATTGTTTTGGGCTTTCAATGATCCAATTGAGCTTTAATAGGTTATGATCGTTTTTGGACTTTAATTGATTTAATTGACTTTAACGGTATAATAATAATAATATAATAATATAATAATGGATGGGGGAGGTAACAGCAGTAAAAGAACTTGAAGACGTCATTTTTAAATTTGATGTCTCAAAGCAGGCTAGTCATAATTCTATCTTTCAGACTCCATTTGTTGATTCAAATGATTCTGAATGTTCTTTTAAAACTGCTTCAAGTTCAAGTTTTAAAAACATTTCTTCTAAACAATTTAATAGATCAACAGATTTCTCAAAAGGTCGGATTCGTTCAACAAATCTCTTCTATAATCCTCTGTTTGATAAATCAGATAACAAAACAAAAGTGCCTAAAGTTAATACTTCCAAACCCGAAGAACTTCCAGTCTTCAAGAGGGTGAAGATGGAATGGAGAGTAAAAGGCACAACAGTTCCAAAGAAAGAAGTGCCAAAATCATCTGTATCCACATCAAATGCAAAGAAGAACAATACGCCAAAAGGTAAATCTTATGCTAAACCTAATCCTATTCATTATGTAAATCATCTGATTAGGTTGGCCCATAAGAAAATCTGTTGTTCTTACTGTGGATCAAATGATTTTGTGCATAAAGATTATACTTCTTATTGGTATGGTTCTTACAGTATTCCTTGTAAGAAATCTACACCTAACCCACTAGGACCCAAATGCCACTGGGTACCAAAATCTGCTTAATCTGTTTTGCAGGTTCTTCATGTGTTGTACTGAATTGTAGATACATACCACACACATGACTGAAAACAGAAGAGAAGCGGCGTATTTTTTGAAAAATATTTGTACCATTAAGGGGGAGACAAATATTAATGGCTTCTAAACATCTCAGTTTAGAACCCGTGCTTCAACGACAATGGTTTCTAAACATATCGGTTTAGGACCCGCACTTAAAAGAGACTTTGGTTTCTGAATACATCAATTCAGGACCCGTGCTTCAATGTTTTGGCTTCTAAACAAATCAGTTTAGAACCCGTACTTCAAAGACTAAGATTTCTAAACAAATCAGTTTAGAACTCATACTTCTCAGGTGATATCCTTAACTGCTATATATTTTTGTTTCAAGGAACAAGTGGTAAAAGGTAACATTGGATTATATTTTGCTTCTATCACTTTGAAAACTTGAATCTTTACAAATTTAATTCAATGAGATAAAATTTTCAATTTTCATTCAATGAATTAAATGTGTGCTAAAAGATGATTTTACAAGTGTTTTTGTTTTATCTGAGTTATATTTGTTTCATCTTTCACCTCTGAAATAAATCGAAAGGTCAGCAAAACATGAATGAAATTATGCTGAATGCTCAAAGATATGTGAATCTGGACTTATATAGAATATAATGCTAAAAAGCCTATTTATCAGAATGATGAATGGAAACGAAAATATGGGGGAAGCACTATGATTAAGAACCAAGTGATTGAGATATCATTCATATTTTGTGATGGAAATTCGAACTTATATAGAATATCATTTAGTTTGAAAGTTTGTGCCTGTGGCCTTTCTGGTTTGGGAGAGTAAGTCCTAAGGGGTGCTCGACACCTAGTCCCTAAGATCAACTGGTCTGGGATCGGCTGACCCAAATCCTGCAATAGAACCAGATAGAAAGCCATGTTTTACTGGTACAAATGGGTTTAAGATATATCGATGTGGCCTTTCTGGTTTGGGAAATTAAGTTCTAAGGGGTGCTTGACACCTAGCACCTAAGGCCAACTGGTCTGGGATCTGCTAACCCAAATCCTTCTATAGAACCAGATAGAAAGTCATGTTTAACGGTGTATCTTATTCTTACTAAACTTTTTGATCAAAAGATGCCAATGAGCACAAAATCAAAAGATGCCAATGTGCACAAATCAAAAGATGCCAATGAGCACAAAAGAAAAGATGCCAATGAGCACACATCTCTTGAAACTTGGGAAAATACAAAGTCGCGATAAACCCGTAAATTTGTGAAAATTCTGATTTTGGACAAATAGTGTGAGTAGAGCAAAATATTCTTATATGTTTTAGAATTGCATATGCTTGAAGCTAATCATATTTCCCATGCTAGCACACCAAATAGATTTAATAAAGGGGTTGAAACTGAACATTTTTTAACTTGATATACAATGATGACTTGTATTTGATTCCAAACACATGCATTTGATTTCATTTGATTGAAATATCTGTTAAATTTAATTAAGTTGAATTTCTTTTGTAAAGTTTTCAAATGATCAAATGTTTGTAGTTATAAAATAAAATTCAATGAATGTTATTTTCCTTGTGTAAATTTGTTTTAAAATTTGTGCTACAATTTCAAATACTATACGTTATTGAAATATATGCATACTTTCAGGGGGAGAAAACAAATTGCTCCAGAATTCTTATTTTGAGGGGGAGCAAGGTTATTCTATAAGGAGGAGATTGTTAGCAATACTCAAAGACACGACTGAAATTGAAAATGGTTTTCGTTGATTATGATGCTCACCATCATCGAAAAAGGGGGAGAAAAGTTTAATTTCAATTTCATGTCAAAGAATTTTCAAATCAAAGATATTTCAAGTCAAAGATTCGTGAACAAAGACTGAAGATTGGGGAGAAGGATCATGTGAAGTCCAAATGTTGCTGAATTTGGTTATCTTAGTTCTGAGTGGTTATCGGAATGCGCTTACACCTAAAAGTTCAACAATGTGGATGGTTTCACATCTTTCTGATCCAAACTCTAATCGTTTCTGATTTATCTTGTTCCGAATTGATGGTTCTATATAAAGATATGAAATCCATGTTCAAGACTTGAAGACAATCTGTTGAAGATTGTATTGAAGAAGGTTGATTTTTCAAAGAAAAAGACAATGACTTTTCATGTTTGTCTGAAGATTCTTCAAAGCTGAGTTCTTAAAGAGTGTCAAAGCATATAGTTCGCCGTGAACTAGTGGAGATAAAGCTATTTGAAGATGGTTTGATAGAGTATCTGTTTGAGAAGATTGACTTTACAAAGAGCTGAAGACTGCTGTCAATTTTTTTAAATCTTGAATCCAAAGGGGGAGATTGTTAGAGCATTGTTGTATTCAAGATTTACTGTAAAGTCAATGTACTGTATGAGTCTATACAGTATTGTGATTGCCTTTATACCTTGTATGTTATGGGTATAAATAGGCTTGTCTAGACCATTTGTTAGTAACACTTTAGAAAGCTTTTGTAATCTTTTAGAAACCTTTTGTAATCCTTTGAGCTCAATACATGGATGACATATTTGCTCTCTAGATTCTCTCTCACTACATTCATATCTTATTGCTAGAGATCTGGGATTTCACACATCTCCACCTTTTCCCGGTCACCATGAGAAAAGTGAGATAGAGGCACAGTGGGAGCGTTCAGTCGATCCAGAATATGTTGCAGCAGATCATTGGAGGAGCCAACCTTATGATCGAGAGCGTCCATTGCAGTCTTCAAGGAACCCATCTCTCCCTGAAGGTTTGTAACCACTGTCTTCAGCTTTGTGACTTCGCTGGACAGGGTGTTGAAATTATTGGATAGACCGGTGTTGGTGTTGTTGAGAGCTCTGAATGTGGAGGAGTTAGTTGATAGAGCCTCAGCAACAGTCGACAAGCTGCCTTCTACGTTTGTCATTGCAGCATTGGAGGCTCTATCAACAACAGCCTCAACCAACTTCTTTAAGGTCCCCCAGCGTTTGTAACCGCTATGGAGTTCGAGGAGATGGTGGTGGTGAGAGTTTCCACCTTATTAGCAATCTCTGTGAGGGAGTGGATGACGGTGCCCAAATTAGGACCTGTAACAGAGAGAAACTTGTGAACAAAGGAAAGCTCAGAAGTCGGGGGTTCAGAGAAAGAGGTATTGTGTATACCTGGGGGCGGGTTGGATAAGGTGTGGAAATCCCGGTGACCAGTAAAATTCTCCATATCGTCTTCCATGTTTGGTTGACGCTGAGAGCCCTCAGTTCCTTTATTTTGATCCATCATATGTTGAAGATCAGCAGCCGATGTGTCACTCAGGTGAGTGACGCCTGAGGTTGAGAGTGAGGGAATTAAGAAGTTTGGAGTGACCAAGGAAGATGAGGGAGGAACAAAGGTTGAGAAGAAGGCGTGGGTAGCAGATTCAACGTTGGATCTGCTGAGGAAAATATCTTCAGTACGTAGATGTACTGAGAGTGGGGGGTCCTGATCCATGGTAACTTCAGTGTCTTGAGGCACTGAAGTGGGAATGGAAGGAGTAGCTTCAGCGGATGTGGCGGAGTGTACCACTGAACTTTCCATCGTCATCTTCAGAGGGACAGACGTGGAGTCTTCAGCCTGGGAAGGCTTGGGGGGTTGCTCCTTAGAGATCTTCTTGGTCTTATGGATGCCAAGTGGGGATTCAGATGGTTTTTCTTTCGAGATGGAGTGGTGGTTGCGGCCTTGGTACCAACGGTTGGGACGACCGCTGCCGAGGAGGTAGCCGCAGAAGTATAAGAAGTAGAGGGGCGAAGAAGAGGTAAAAGAGTCGAGAGACGTACCTCATTTGCGATCGGTTTGTAGTCGAGTACCTTAGGGCTAACCTGAGAAAGTCTCAGGTCTCCCCTGGTTGGATACTTTTCTTTCAGCCCATGCAAGAATAGGGCGCTGAGAAATCACGGGTATGGAACGTTTGCTGGCCGAGTAGGGGCTTCGACGCGTTCCATCAGGTCTTCAAAGATTGGACGAGCCCAGTCCACGTGCAGGCCTTTTATCAATGCACAACCCATAGCGGATTGGGTCTTCGAGGCCTGATCAATGGACCCGATTTAGCTGTCATACAACTGATGAGATAAGCAAAGATGAAGTTCATCTCGCTGGGCATATTTCTTTTCAGCACGGTGGTTATCTTCTTCTCAGGGAGGTCATCTCTCCCTATGTTCCATTTGTAGTTCATAGCGTCCAAGAATGCGATAATTTCAGCCTTTCCTTCGTTGGAGTTTGGGTCAGGGAAAGGAATGAACTTGTTGTCGTTTGAACTTGAAGGGAGGTTCAGGGCATGTCGGATAACGCCAGGGGTGATTTTTGCTTCGCCAAAATCAGTCTCGAAGGCGATGGCATCAATCTTCTTCTTGGGATCTTTGGTAGAGGGGATTTGGGTATGATGAGCCATGTACCAGAATTGAGCCAAGAGGTTTTTATGAGCAGGGGCTTGATAGTCAGTGCTGTCGCCAAAGGATAGGTTTTGATAAAGTTCACTGCTTCATTCAGATGAATGACCATTTTCTTCGGAGGGAATTCGAGCAATGCATAGGGGTTGTTACCATGGAACGTAATCTGGTCCATTGAGAGTTTCATCATTGGAGCCTTGGTAAGTTCAGCCTTGTCAGAAGTTGTAGGAGATGCAGTGTTGGTAGTGTCAGTAGTTGTCATTTCTGTTCATAATACACAAAGATGAAGAAGATGAAAAAAATTCTTAACATGGAAAAGCTTCCAAAATAAGGGTTTTTAGGGTTTTCCAGTTTTGAAAAAGAAGTACAAAACCAGTGAAAGTTCTTGTTTTCCCGTTTCCTTTTATGGAAATGTAACATCCCAGGCCAACCGTACCAGATATTGTCCGCTTTGTCCGCACACCTGGACTCACGGTTTTAAAACGCGTATGATAGAGGAGGTATCAAGTCCCTTATAAAGCAACCTTTGTTCCCCTCCCCAACCAATGTGGGATCTTACAATCCACCCCCTTTGGGAGCCCAGCGTCCTCGCTGGAACACTAGTCCGGTTCCCGGCTCTAATACCATCTGTAACATCCCAGGCCAATCGTACCAGATATTGTCCGCTTTGTCCGCACACCTAGACTCACGACTTTGTTCTTGGCGACCTGGCGAGGACTTCCCAGGGGGTCACCCATCCTGGTACTACTCCCACCCAAGCACGCTTAACCACAGAGTTCCCAAGGAACCCGCATGCTTGTGCCCCAAAACGCGTTGTGTCTGGTAAGACCAAGGTTTACTAATATACCCAACATCTCTCCTGTCCACGGCCGATGTGGGATATGCCTAAGGTGTTACACACACCCCCCCTTAGGGACTCATCGTCTTCGATGAGGTTTTCCCAACCATCCCGAACGGCACAGGAGTGGCTCTGATACCATTTGTAACACCCCCCTTACCACGACACAATATTGTCCGCTTTGCCCCACTGGCTCACGGCTTTGTTCTTGGCGACCTGGAAAGGACTTCGCAAGGACTTCCCAGAAGGTCACCCATCCTGGTACTACTCCCACCCAAGCACGCTTAACCACAGAGTTCCCAAGGAACCCGCATGCTTGTGGCCCCAAAACGCGTCTGATAGAGGAGGTATCAAGTCCCTTATAAAACAACCTTTGTTCCCCTCCCCAACCAATGTGGGATCTTACAGGAAAGGATTCTGAAAAAACATATGAAAGTGTCAAGTTTAAGATATTTGTTAAAAACTTGAAGAACAACCTATAAACAGACTGTGTCTTTTAAAACCATGAAGAAGATGATTTTAAACTGTAGAAATGTACATTGTTTGATCTTGTAAAAACAAGAATAAGATCAAAAATGTTGTTTAAGATGGATTAAAGAAGAGAAATGTAACCTGTTTTGTGAATGGAGAGGATGATTAACACAAGTTCTTGAAAAATCTGAATGCAAAGAAAATATGTGAATTCTTTTTGCCTTAAGAGAGTTGGTACGCGTAAAAGGTAAAAATATAAACTCAAAGGGTTTATATAGTGAGAGTAGAGAGAGACAAACTAAGAGCGGGAAAAGTTTTTCATGATGGCACGTGACACGTCCCTTGAATCTTATTGGACAAGGAAACGAAATGGGCGAACGTGTCAGACAAAAAGGCGTGCCATGGTTTATCCAAAGGATGACGTCACAAACGTCCTTTCATATTTTAAGATGTCTCTGAGGGTTTATAGAAAAGGCCCAGGGACATTTTGAAAATAAAGAAGCACTGAATATAAATATCAGTGAGATATTTAGAGTTTCAAAAGAATCACTGAAAGGAAGAGATATTCAGCGATGCAATTTATTTTGAAATCTTCCATGCGGAGGCGAACGTCAGCGATTAAGAAAGAGAACATACCTTGATATCATCGAATCATTTTTGTTCAGAGATTAGATGACTAATGAGGATATACAAGTTCATATTATCACTGATCAAATGTTAACCACTGAAGATTTTACTCTTCTAGGTTCAACATTCCAAGCTCGCTGATGAGAAAGTTGAATCTTGTCTCATCAAGAGGTTTGGTGAAAAGATCAGCTAACTGAAAGTCAGTGGGAATAAAATGAAGTTCTATATCACCATTTATCACATGATCTCTGATAAAATGATACCTGATCTCGATGTGTTTGGTCTTTAAGTGTAGTACTAGATTGTTTGCTATGGCGATGGCACTAGTGCTGTCGCAATATGTTAGGGCAGGTTTTATAGTTAATTTAAAGTTCAAGGGTTGAATTGTAATTGCTTAAATTAGAGCTTATTAGTGAACGGGCCGTGGGCTTGTTAACCACGGGCCCATTGTATTTAATGTGTGATTAGCTTGGAAAAACAAGCTAATCATCTCTTTAACTTTCTATTCGTATTGTATACATTCTCTCTGAAAGTTAATGAAAGGGATGGCAGTTGGAAATCATTGTTCTTATTGATTTATCCTTAACAATTGGTATCAGAGCAGACGGACGGATTCGATTCACAGATTCATTCACTGATTTCTGGTTAGTTTGACTTTTTCACGTCTGACAATTCTTGAATTTTCAAATCTTTGATTCTGGCTAAATTGTTCAATTCTGTTTATTGGGTTGTGTTAGCATTATACTTGTTAGTATTTCTGCAAATTTTCGCATTCCAATTCGATCGTTTGAGTGGTTAATTTAGCAATTTAAGTTCAAAAGTTTTGGTAGTGTTCTTGACAAAAATCCGATTTTTAACCATCAAAACTTGTTGCTTTTGCATTGAAATCGATTGGATTAGTGTTACTTTTGTGTTTGGCATTGTTACTAATCTTCCAGGATCGATTTTGGGACCCTCGTGCTAAGTCGCAGGAGGGGGACATTTAAGTATCCTTGATACTATTCCACTTTGAATCGAACAATCGTCTAACGATCACTCCAGTGCAACTGAAGATGTCTCCTGCTGAAGAAGACATGACAAAGCCGTGTCAGGTATGTGAACCTATCTTTTCAGAACTTTATGACCGAATGAAACCTTTTGCTGAACGGGTAGATTCCTTTAAGGCCACCTCTAATGAACAACTGCTTGAGATTAGATCACTATCTGAAAAGCTAGATGTTCAAA
Organism: Saussurea involucrata; assembly: GCA_033807775.1. Taxonomy (NCBI): domain Eukaryota; kingdom Viridiplantae; phylum Streptophyta; class Magnoliopsida; order Asterales; family Asteraceae; genus Saussurea; species Saussurea involucrata. The sequence continues at coordinate 195,798,088 of CM066314.1, forward strand.
GGAGAATAACTGAAAAATATAAGTCTGAAAATGCTAATCTAAAAGACAAATGCAAAAATCTTTCATTAGCACCTAAGGACTTAAGGGCCAAGTTATCTGATCTTCAGTCTCAGTTTGATAAGTGCTTGAATGAGAAAGAAGAAATTTTTTATCAATGTTCTTCTCTTCAAATTCAACACAAGGAGTTTGTGACTAAAATCCTTGATCTTGAAAACAAACTCCACAAAAGGGGTCAAACTGATCAAACCATCTTTCTGAATAAACCTAAAGAGTTCACATACTTTAACAAAGAGTGGGGAATCGGATATGATAACCCACACTATTTGAAAAAGGGAAGATGGCATGTACCCACTCTGTATGATTTTGCTTGTTTTGGATTAGATAAAAAGTATCCAGAATATGCAATTCAATGGACTGGTCCTCCTGAACCCGAAAAAGAGGAGGACACCGAGGAACATAAGCGCACACACGAACGAGGAATTCAACTCCCATTTTGTTATGAACCTTTAAACTACTCGTATCAAAAGGACAAAAAGTACCTTTCCAATGACTACTTCGATCCCTACAAGGTAGCTACACCCAAGGATTCCTCCAAAAAGGATGAGGACCTAGCACCTGCAACCAAGACTGAGACGGATGAGTTTAAACTCTATGTTCCCCCTCTCATCTTGGAAGCAAAGATAGTCGAGTTGGAGGAGTCAATTGAGAAAGAAAGGTCAAGATTTCAAATGGAAAAGCAAGTCTTAATTACAAAGCTTGAGAATCTACAACCGGTCAAAACCGAAGTTGTGTCTGGTGAAGGACAGGAAATCCTTCGGTGTGAAATCAATCGACTCACATCACAACTGTCTGCCTTGGCAACAGAAAAGATGGAAGAGTACACGAGAAATGGTCAGCTACAAGAGCAAATTGACCAACTGCTATCTGAAAAGCAGATTTCACCCGAACTTTCCTCAAATTCATCCGACACGTCTTCGTGCAAAGCTTTCTTAGGCAAGATTTCTAGTTTACAAGACGGTCAAGATTCTCAAGACGAGAGTGTTTTAAGGAATTTGAACTCTGATTTTTTCTTAGCTTCCGCACCAAATTCCCCAAAGCACACAAGCACAAAGAGCTCCTCGCCTTCCTCGACCGATCCAAGTCCAGTAATTCCGGATGTCCATTTTTCAGAATATGTGAACTCCGAAGGCAATTCTGATGGAGAGTTTGAGTCGTTCCCCTTCGACAAACCTCTTCCGAGTCATTCTGACTTTTTGTCACCAGTGGTGAATCGACCGGTCAACTTTGAAAAGGGTGCTTGTTCAAACACAAAGACCCCAACTGTGATTAAAATTTCCAAATCTAAACCCGTTTCTCAAAACCAATCACAGCCGAGGCAAAAGACCGAGCGATTGCCCACCAAAAATCATGCTCCTTCAAATGTCACTGACCATGCTGTCAATGTGGGATCAGATAAAACCGGCCAACCTAAATAAGATAAACCAAAGAGGCTAGGTAGGGAATCTATTGAGAAAGAGGCATCGAAGTCATTTAACACTGTTTTCTATCACAAGATGCATAAGCATGATTGCGAATGGAATCATAGGAATAATTTTGTTAAACGAGATGTTAATTTTCCAATTAAGCTCTACTCCATTCAGCAATTGATTCAATTATCGCATGATTGCTTATGCTGTTCTAGTTGTGGTTGGAATGACTTTGATGATATCAATAACAATGATTGGTTTGGGTCATATCACATGTATAATTCGACACCCAAACGCAAACCCCGTAATAACAAAAGAAAATACTATAAACAACGGGGTTTCCAATCAGAGGTTAAACCACAGCGGGAGACCAAACCCATTCCAAAACGGGCTTCTTCTACTGAGGTTAGACCGGCACCCAGGTGGAAAGCTGCTACAAAATCTGTTCCTCCTAAAGGTGTAAATTCTACACCGAAGAGGAAACAAGTGCCAAAACCAATTCCCTCCACCAGTGTAAATCCTACACCTAAAGGGAAAGCTGGGACAAAGCAAGTTTCCCCAAACGGTGCCAAACCTAACCCTCCCGGACCCAGGCAAATCTGGGTACCGAAGGTCCGCTAAACTTGTTTTGCAGGACGGTCATGTGTGGTTCTTAGACACTGGATGCTCCACACACATGACCGTAAGGAGGGAGCTGCTCATGATCTACAAGGAACAATATTAAGAAGACGTGAGGTTTGTCTATACCTGTACTTTAACAAGCTGCTCATGTGTTTAGGGGGAGCATAATCAGCTATCAGGTATGTTACTCTACTGTTGAGGGGGAGCGTCACACACATTTTTTCTTAAATATGTTAAAAAGTTTTTTGTGTGTGTGGATACTCCCGTGTGCACTTCACTCTACGCGCACATTTTAAGGGGGAGCATGCCATCTAATGCTCATCATTTGAGGGGGAGCGACACAAATTTTTCTTTAAATGTCTAAAGTTTTTGTGTGTCAGACTCTCCATTGTACATCCCTATACACTATCCGAGGGGGAGCAAGTTTTTTCCCATTCTCAGTTTGAGGGGGAGCGAGATATCCATTTTTTCAAAATTCTACTGGTTTCATCTTTTTGAAAAATGGAATTATTCTTTAAAGTGTAAAAGTGTCCGGACACCCATCTGTCCGGATGAATTTCCGGACCGGATGGGTATCCGGGTAGGACTATCCGGAATCCCTACTCTGTCCGGAAACACCCTTTGTCCAGATACTTTGTTTAGACCAGAAAGGTTTGTCATTTCGTCCTCTTTCATCCGGATACCATGTTTGTCCGGAAACTCTATTTGTCCGGGAAGTATGGCCTGTCCGGGATGTTCTACATATCTTCATTATGTCCGGACTCCTCTGTATTTGTCAATTCAGCACCTGCCATCACAATGCCAGTCCTCAATCTGTCTCAGATTGAGCCATTAAATGCAAAGGTACGCGCCGGAACTTGTTTATTCGTCTTGTTTACTAACTTTGGGTCTCTTACAGATATTCCATGGCGGATCAACAACCTCTCACTTCGAGGGGGAGCAAGTCAATCCCCATGTATGTTTTGAGGGGGAGCAGGATAATACCCCAGCTATGCACATACCTAAAGCCCTACCTGTGATAGCATATAGACGAGGGTTAGGGAATCCCATGGTCCAGCCAGCGCCGGAGGGACCTTCCCCGGGGCATAGATCATGTGAGAAGGAGGGAGTTAAGGTCGACAGAGAACCAAGAAAGATTGAGCCGTAAAGATAACGAGGCTCCCGAGCGAACCCAGCCACGTGATATCCGGGTTGCCACATCTGCTATCCCGTCTCATTTGTTAGGATGGGGTATTGAAGAAGACTTCGTGGACCCATCGGGGCAATTGCACGACCTCTCATCCACTCATCCGTCTCTCAAAAGACGGATGTTTCAGTCTCACATGGGGATACAGCACAACTTCCACCGATCTCTCCCTCGGAGGGTACTGGTGTTGAAACAAGAGACCAGCAACCCCCGATCTCGACTTTTTTCAGTGCACCATCGAGTCTAGATCCACTTGTTATTGAAGATTCTTTGACTAGGACACTTGATGCGGAACAACACCAAGTCACGGCTCTAAGTGACCCGACCGGAACGTCTGTAGTGTCTCCATCTGCCGGAACACGAGGATCGGACGGAAATCCTGCCACAGCTATCATCACGCCAACTGTGAACGTAGGTAGCTCTACCCCCGTGGTAGATGCCTCAACGGGTAACCTAAGTGGTCCCGGCGTTAGTAACCCAGACTTTGTGTCACCAGGGTCCCTGGACAGCACCCTTAAGGCTGTCCGTCAGGATATGGAGCAACAGATGCAGCAACATGTAGCCGCGGAACTTGCCAAAGCTATGCGTGCTATCAAAGGTAAAGGCCACCTCGTCGAAACTGAAACTGTTGGAACCCAGATTCACTTAATCAAGATTAACAGTCTATTAGTTGAGTTTAGAGTTTGATGCGGAAGCGTATTAAACTAACAGATATGTTTGATAGATATTAGAACGCACACATATAAAGAAAACAGTAAAGAATGAAAAGGATTTCTTGAACAATTACTGTTATTCAATATATAATAACAACTCGAAGAACAGATTAAGAACTGTTGGTGTGTGGGAGAATATAACACTCAGATATTTGACAATAAGGCTTGAGAGTATTAGTGATTCCTTGTGTATTCGTTCTTAGGAAGATCTCAACATGAGACTTCCTTTTATACTACTCTTAGAAGACTATGAAGTAGGTCACGGTTCCTTTTACGGCATGAATAGTGAACTGGATGGTGTGAACAGTTGTTTGAGCCATGCGCATTTAATGGAGCAGATGTACTATTGGTAAATGCATTAAATGGCGCAGACGTCTATTTTGTACCATGCCCTATTGAGTCCACTCAGAGCTTGACACGTGTTTTGACAGTACTTTTCCATGCAAGTTGATGAACGTATCCAGTAATATCTTCCAAGTCTTCATTGAGGACCACAGAGGCTCTGTAATGAATTACAGAGGTTCTGCGGTCTGGTCCTCTGTGGAGCAGTCTTCGCCGGATTCCGAGTCTTTTGGTCTTCTTTGTGCGTATGACAGAGCTTCTGTAGGAAGCCTCTGCTGCTTCTGTAGCTTCTTGACCTTGATTTCTCGGTAATGTCGGCAGAGCCTCTGTAAGAGGCTTTCTTCACTTAGCCTATTTTTCACTACTTCTAAATACTTCTATGATTAGGAAGATTGAAGCTAACAATCTCCCCCTAAGTAGTGAAAAATAAAAATTTGAACTTGAGTTAAGTTTGGCTAAGTTAGATAAGACAGAGGTTAAACAATACCTCGAAATTTCTTTCATTTAGAAATATGCCAGAGGCATTTTACATTTGAGTACAATGAAAGATAAAACTTTGTTTGCAGAGATTGGAGGTCTGAGAATCAGATTTTGGCATCTTTGAAATCGTTGTAGCTTCTGTTGTCTCTGCCGACTTTTCTGATCTCTTTGTAGAATCTGATGCAGAGTTCTCTTAGGCGGATTGTTGAGTCTATTTCTCTGATGAAAGTATATGCATCATCTCTATCCATTTTCTCTGTACCTCTGTATTTTACAAGGCTTGCTCTGAATTTGCTCAAAGTACTGGTTGCGTACTTCTGACAATCCATGAGTACAAAAAGTTTAACCTGGTGTTGTGGGTTTTGAAATACTAACCCAAATCTTGGTTCTCTGATGATTGAGTTGGGCACAGCGTCTGGTGGGCAACGATCTTCTGGTGGTCGTAGATCTAGATGTTTGAGACCAAGATCTTTTCCCAGCTGAAAATCTATCATGCTGTATAGCAGAAGCTTTTCCCTCATCGCTTTTCTCAATACTTGATAGGCTCTGGTGTTTGCCTCTGTGTTGTAGGTGTCCTTTGTCCATTGCAGAAGGTCAGGTAGATCGTATGGATTGATGTTTCTTAAGTCAGCATCAGCGAAGGTAGATTCTGAATTGTTCTCTCTTCTGACTCTGTAAAGATTGTACCTGACCCTTGGATAGGTTCTTGTGAAGGAGAATCTGCAGAAGATCACTTTTTTGATTTTGTGAATTGAGAAGACATCTGCTTTGGCTCTTGGCTTTGTTCTTGTGAAGATGTTCTCAAATTCTTCTCTGATCCTTGGATCTGTCACATGATCTACTGGATGATTTGTCTGATAGGATTGTTTGTAGAGGTATTTGTATACCACTTCTTCCATCTCTTCATGTGTTGGACCAGGTCGTGGAATTTGTCTTCTGAGACTCTCCATCTGTTGAACAACTTCTGCAGCTCTACCAGCTAGAGGAATTTCTGACAGAGGCTTCAATCCATGTGCCCAGTCAACTTCTTCGGGTTTTGGGGTTTGAAAGGCGTCAAACGCACTCTTCATCAGTTTCTCTGTTGGCTTTGACAATGTTTTCTTCTTCTTAGGCTCTTCTGTCAGTATCCCTTTGCCTTTATCTTTTGTTGTCGTGGCAGAACCTGTTGCTTCTGTGGGATTTGAGGTTTGCACTTCTGTAGGTTTGATGGAGGTTGCCTCTGTGGATTTTGACGATTGTGACTTAGAGGACTTTTGTGGCGATGGTTCTGTTGGCTTGACTTGCTCTGTAACCTCTGTTGGAGGTTGTTTGGTGACTTCTTCTGTGAGCTCAGTTTCTATTGATGAAGTGTTGTCATTGAATCTTCTTGCCATTCTGAAAGCTAAAGTGAACCTGTGCCTTTCTTCTTCTCTCTTCACCATACGATCACTCATTGTTGTGTGCATCCTTTTCAGAATGTCAGAAGCAGAGGTCGTTGCTCTTTTTGGTTTGGTGGCAATCGACTTTCCTCTGGGTATGGTTTGGGGTGTTTCCACAGAGGTGGGTGTTTTCTCTGTGGCTGGTTCATCTGTTTCTTCCAAAATGATTACCTCAGGGGCGGTTGTTGCCTCTGAGGTTTGCTTATCTGCTTCTGTAGTGTTGGTTTGGTCAGGAGATGATTCCACAGATATGGGTGTTGTCTCTGTGGTCTTTTGGGTTTGTTGTTGTCGGGTCTGTTCTGGAGGTGCTTGACTCAGAGGTTCTGCGGCTATTGGTGGACCTGTAAGTCCTCTGCTTGCAGTTTTCTCTGTAGTTTTCTCCTCCTCAGGATGATCTGATGGACCAGGATGGTCATCATCATCAGAGTCATCCTGACCCTTGTCTGATGTACCCTCTGCTCTGCAGGAAGCATCGGGTTTCTTTGGCATTGTGGCTCCAGCAGCGATCAGTTTCGCGCAGACATCATCACAGAGGCCAAGAAGAGTTGCTAGCTCGCCTCTGTTTTGAATCTCATCCTTCCTACACTTTCTCTGAAATCTTTGACGAAGTTAGCATTGGCAGTGGTGAAGGAAAGGATGACTTCTGTCACTTGATTAATCACGTTCTGCCCAAGCTCTGTCAGCTGTGCTCTTGTCATGTAGTCTTTGGGTTGCATCAGCATGGTATTTCGCATGGCTTCTTCTTGAACTTTTTGTAGGGCCTTCTGTAGATCTGCAGGAGTGATGCCCGTTGACACTGAAGTCTGTTTGTTCAATTGATCAAGGAATTTGTTGATTGAGTTCTCAATCGAAGGAGTAGTTGTTGCGGCAGAAGTGGTGGATGCAGTAGCAGCAGACTTCATCTGTGAGATGGCAGTTTTCACCTCTGTGGACAGGTTGTCCATTTTGGTGTTTAGGTTTAGCAGTGCCAGTGATGTTGTCTCTGCAAAAGATTTGAAAGAGCTTTGCAACTCTTTCATTGTTTGGTTCACAGAGGTGACAAGGGTTTGGAACTTATCCCTTGATACTTGTGTTCCTTGTGTAACCTCTGGAGGAACACATTCGTCTCCAGAGTGAGTCCCTGTTCCTGGGACACCTTCGTTCACCCTTGTTTGTACGATGGGGGTGGAAGGATTTCCTTCCGATCCTCGAGAGGAAACCTGAGTTTCGTTCTCTACAGAAGTTCTGTGAAGAACAGAGTCCAAATCCACTCCAGAGGTGGGTATTGGAATGTCCTTCTGTTGACTAGGAGACTTGTCTAGAGTCTCTTCGTCTCTGTGCTTACTACTTCTCTCTGAAAGAAGGTTTGGCCTTAATGTGTGCGTGACAGAGGAAACGAATTCCTCTGTAGGGTGTTCTTGTGTGATCTGGGGCGATTGATCACGAACATTAGGTGAGTCTCTTTGAGGAGACTCCCTAGGAATGGATTCCCCGGTTTCTGTGGGCACAGAGGTTGAAAGAGTAACCTCTGGCTGGATGGGTTGGGTTAGGATCGAGTTGTGCTGCTCTTTTTCAATAACTCCTTCTGCAGCTAGACCTGCGGAGTTAGAAATGTGGGTTGCACTGGGAGTTGGGTTTTGTTGTTTGCCTTCTTCAACTTCGGCATCTTTTCTTGTTTCTTCTTCTGGTTCTGTGGAAGTTCCTTTCTCTGTGCGCAAGGAGTCATACATGTGATGAGATCCGTATAATCTCATGACATGAGGATGATAGAGACCTTTTCGTATCCAGATAGCCTCTTCTTCATCTGAATCTACCTCTGAGATTTCTATCCCTGTTTCTGTGGTTTCTTCTATAACCGTTGCCTCTGTAACTTCAGTTGTATTCCACTCAGCTTCGGTTTGTTCTGTATCTTCTGAAGCTTGGTTTGGACTTCTTCTGTGGACGTCCAATCCTTGAATGAAAGGGTTTTGTAAAATCACAGGGGTTTCGGCTGGTTGATTTCTGGGTGTTGTGTCATCTTCTTGTAGATGTGTGTCAATGCCAGAAATGAAGAAATCTTGTTCTTCTGGAGAGTGGTGGTCGAGAGGTTGTGCCGTCCACCCTGCTGTATTAAGGGTGTTTGCAATTTCGGGGTTCTGTAGGAAATCATTCAGGTCTCCCTGGTGAGCAAATCTATCTGGAGATTGATAGGGTGATTGATATCCTTCTTCTGTCATTCCTATTTCTGCATCTTCTTCTTCTGCAGTTTCACCCTCTATGATTGCCTCTTCTGCAATGGTAACCAATTTTTTAAATGATTTACCATGCTTCTTTTTGGTTTTCCTCCTTTTTGGTTTTGGTGCCCCTTCCTCTGTTGATTTGGATCTTTTCTTTTTCTGTTTTGTGAAAAGGGGAGGAGCAGAGGAGCCAATCTCTGTGGCATGGGGAGGTGAAGGTCTATCTTCTGCAGTGCTAGTTGATGTGCCTTCTGCAGTTTTTCTCTTCTTAGCTTTTGGAGTAGAAGCAGAGATCTTTGCTGAAGATTTCTTTCCCATTATTTCTGCGCGTTTGGCTATGAAGCTGAGTTGAATAGCCATGTGTTTTGCTAACTTTTGATCCTTTTCTGCTTGAGTGGAAAGAGGTTTTGCTTTCATTGTTCCTAGGGGGACACCTAAACGCGGGGGTGTCATAGGACTCGGTTTTGGAGTTCTATGATCGCGTATATACTCTTTCTTAAGGGATATGTTCGATGCGTAGCGCAGAAGTTTCTTTGACAGAGGTCTGCAGTGTGAGTAGCCATCAGCATGATCAGTGGGGGTATTTTTGTTCATCGGGAACTGTTTGGGAGTTGGCCCTTCCATTGGCCAATTTTGGATTAGCAGCAGAGGTTCGAACAGTACTCCCAATATTCTTTGGAATTGCAGAGGTGGTAGAAAGTTGGGATCGTTCTCTTTGACCCTTTTCGAGTTGTTCTTTCTGTCGATGGTGTTTATGATCTCTTGCATCATTATGGTCGCATAATCTAGTGGAAGATCATAGTAAACCCCATACATGATGCTCAAGATTTGATGTGAGCTCTGGTCAATACTCCCTATCTTTCCTGTCAGGCATCTGTTAAGAATAGAGAACAAAGTGTTCCACAGAGGTGGTAATCGGCCTCTGCGGAAGTCATTTCTCTTCCGTAGTTGGGTGTTGTACCCAAGCATTTCCACGAATCGACAGAGCTCTTCGTCTGTTGGTTGCTCTGCATAACTTTTCAATCCCAGAAGACCCCTTGTTGGTAGGTTGAATTCAAGTGAGAACATTGTTCTGTTGAACTTGATTTCAAGATGCTCAGATTTATCAGGTCTTGAAATGTACCCTTTGATAAGAGAATCGTCTTTATCAAATCGGCAGCTTTGCCAAAATTGGTTCAAATAACGGACTGGAATTCTGTTAGGGGTTCTTGATAGTAGAGGGAAGAGGATATGGTTTTCCATGATGTTCAGAAGTATGGCATGGGCTTCGCCGAAAGTAGTGGGTGAGGGGACCAAATAGCAGTTGTTGGATTTGATAGGAAGAGTGGCTTCGAAATGATCCTTAGCTATGAAGTTTTGCAAGTGTGTCGTCGGAGCAAAGTCTGCGGAGTCCCCGAAATCTTGTTGTTCAATATCTCTTGCAAGGCTGGGGTTTTCAGAATGTTCTGAATGAGCAGGGGAGTTTTCCGTTGAGTTTGCCGGAGAGAGTTCAGAGGATGTAGCTCGAGAAGATGAAGCCATTTGCAAGTGTTTTGCAGGGTATCGCCGGAGAAGAAGATGAGAGTTTGTAAAAGGTTTTATGAGAGGGTAAGGTTTGTTTTTATAGGATGGTAAAACGGTAGACTTCGAAAGGGTAAAATATATGGCAATGGATTAAAGTTTGGAATCCGCACTCGAGTTTGAGCGGCGGGTTCAACTTACAAAAAAAACGTTCCATGTTTGCCCAATGAAAATGGGACACGTAGGCCATGTCAGAAGATGACAGGACGTCGTGCGCGACCCATTAATGCTAGGCGCGTGGAGTTGTTCTTAGCCATATGAGTTTCACTCGCAGTAAAAGTAACCGTTATTACTACAGAGATGCCCAAGTAATCAGATTGACAGAGCTTCTATAGTTTACAGAGGCTCTGTGATCTTGAAAATCTTTGATGTTTATCCCTTTTTCATATATCTCATTGTTATCATGACTTCTGTGGGGTTCTTCTTTAACCAAAACATTTGTAAAGGCATTGGAGAGGATAAAATCGGATTTTTGTGAAGAAATTTGCTTCGCAGAGGTTTTGTGGCTCTGTTGGAACTTGCAGAAGTTCTGTGAGGGCCAACAGAAGCTCTATGAGAGAAAAAATCTCATAACAAAAATTTTATTAGTATTTTTGATCATCCAATTTTTGATTTGGTTTAAGAGATGTTTTTCGGACATATTTGAAAGTTTGTGTCCGAGAAAACTGTTAAAAAAAACGGTTTGTTCGAGAAGGTCATGGTCTGCGTTTTCGGTTTCCGAGATAACATTCCAAAAGATCGACAGAAGGTTAATTTGTGATCACAGAGCATATTTCCTGCAGAAGCTCTGTTGAGCTCAGCAGAAGCTCTATGACCTTAAATTTCTCCTAATTCGAATTTTGTGAAACTTTTTGAGCTTTTGATTTTTGAGATGTTATTCACGGTATATTTAGGACATATTTGACAATTCTTGTCCTAGAAAATTGTTTTCCAAAAACCTTTTGTGCGAGACATACCTTTTGGTTCTTCTTTTCTCGGCAGTGATATCTGACTTCTGTCGATATGGAGTCATCGACATTTTTCTTTGGCTTTCCCTTGAATGTTTTATCTCTTTAGATCATTTCAGGGTTCCCTTCTGCTCCCCCTTGATCTAATCACCTCTGTAGATCAAGTAATTTCCTTTTGCTCCCCCTTGACCTAATCACCTCTATAGATCAAGTAATTTCCTTTTGCTCCCCCTTGACCTATGCTTGGATCAAAGAATGATAAGTTTTGCATAGAACATAGGTCATGGTCTTTCAGAGGTTCTGTAGGGGTCGTCAGAGGTTCTGAGTTGACTTACAGAAGCTCTGTAGTTTCAAGAACTATTGAAGGTGTTAAGAATTTACATTATCGAAGTAGAATCTTTCAAAACAATAATTTAAGCAATGTATTTACTTATTATTTACAGAAGATAAAACTATACTTACTGAGGATTTTCACACCATGTTAATCATTCCTATCTTACCCACCAAGAAGTTGAATCTTTTCTCGTCTAGTGCTTTGGTGAATAAGTCAGCGAGTTGATATTCTGTGGGCACAAAATGCATTTCGATTGTACCGTATTCAACATGATGTTTCAAGAAGTGATACCTTATATCGATATGCTTGGTTTTTGAGTGTTGCACAGGGTTGGCAGAGATAGCAATAGCACTTTTGGAATCGCAGAAGATGGGTATTTTGAACAGAATGTGGCCGTAGTCTTTTAGCTGAGTCTTCATCCATAGAACCTGAGAACAACAGCTAGCGGCAGCAACGTATTCAGCTTCTGCTGTGGATGTGGAAACACAATTCTGCTTCTTGGAGGTCCAACTGACTAGTTTACCACCTAGGAATTGACAACTCCCAGAGGCACTCTTTCTGTCGAGCATGCATCCTCCATAGTCTGAATCTGTATAAGCTTTAAGACCAAAACCAGAGTTCTGTGGATACCAGAGACCAAGATTTTTGGTCCCTTTTAGGTATCTAAAGATTCTCTTTACGGCATCATAATGTGATTTCTTTGGATTAGCTTGATAGCGTGCACAGAGACATGTGGCATGCATAATGTCAGGTCTGCTTGCTGTTAAGTATAACAGAGATCCAATCATGCCTCTGTAGAGAGTGCATTCTACAGAGATGCCATCTGAATCTAAGAATAACTTGTTTCCAGTGGCCATTGGAGTTTTCATTGCAGAGGCATCAGAGAAGCTATACTTGGAAAGAATGTCAGAGACATATTTAGCTTGATTTATAAAAATTCCCTCTGATGATTGTTTGACTTGGAGTCCGAGGAAGAAAGTTAATTCTCCCATCATACTCATTTCAAACTCACTCTGCATGAGTTTTTCAAATCTTTTACACTCTTCTGAATTAGTAGACCCAAAAATTATGTCATCTACGTATATTTGTACAAGCATTATCTCACTACTTTTGCGTTTATAGAATAAGGTAGTATCTGTTGTACCTCTATTGTAACCATTGACTAGAAGAAAGGTAGAAAGTCGTTCATACCATGCTCGTGGAGCCTGTTTCAGTCCATATAGAGCTTTTTCAAGGTAGTATACATGCCTTGGAAACTTTGAGCTTTCAAATCCTGGTGGCTGATTAACGTAGACCTCTTCTTGGATTTCACCGTTGAGAAAAGCTGATTTTACGTCCATCTAATAGACTTTAAAACCTCTGTGGGCTGCGAAGGCTAAGAATATTCTTATTGCTTCGAGCCGTGCGACAGGGGCAAAAGTTTCATCGTAGTCTATGCCTTCTTCTTGTCTATATCCCTTTGCTACTAATCTTGCTTTGTTTCTGATGACCACTCCATCTTCATCCTTCTTGTTTCTGTAGACCCATTTAGTCCCAATGGCCTGTTTTACTCTTGGCAGAGGTACTAGAGTCCATACTCTGTTACGCTCAAATTGCAAAAGTTCTTCTTGCATGGCGTCTACCCAGTTTGGGTCATCTAGGGCTTCAGAAATCTTCTTTGGTTCTATCACACTAATAAAATTTGTAAAGAAACAAAAGTTAGCAGTGGCAGACCTTGTTTTTACTGCGTTAGAAGGTTCTCCGATTATTTGGCTTGGAGGATGGCTTTTTGTCCATTGAGTTGTGCGTGGAAGATGATCATCAATGTCATTCAGACTTTCTTTAGAGACTTCTTGTGTTTCTTCTTGTGCAGCCTCTGTTGTTCTTCGTGCCTTGGTAGTTGATTCTACCGTTTGTGGAATGATTGGTATGAGTGGTGGTGGAGTTTGTTCCTCTGAGGACGTATAGTCTTGGTCCTCGATCTCCTCTGTAATTGGTTCTTCTGTTGTTTGTGCAGCTTCTGTGGTCGTTTTCCTTGATGTTTCATCTTCTGCACTTTCTTCTGCTTCGGCAATTGCATCTGTAGTATTTACAGAAGAAGATGAAGCATTATTAGGACCAGTTAGTGACAAACCTGTAGGATTTTGTCCGACAGATGATGGTTCTTCAGAAACCCTGATTGTTCCAACAGAAGGAACAATGTTTTCGTGGAGCATCTCTAAAAATAGAAGATCCAAGTCTTCTTTTGCTTGTGAGATGACAGAGGATTTCCCTTTAATTCCGAGTTCTGAACTGATTTGTTCAGAAGTCATTTGGAATGAATCATCAAAAGAAACATTGATGCTTTCTACAATCTTGTGAGACTTTGTAAGGAATGTTCTGTAGGCTTTGGAAGTGGCAGAGTATCCAATGAATTTGCCTTCATCTGCTTTTACATCAAACTTTCCTCTTGAATCTCTGTCGTTTAAGACGAAGCATTTGCATCCGAATACATGGAAAAATTTGATGTTTGGCCGCCGTTTGTTAAGCAATTCGTAAGGCGTCTTGAGGTGTCTTTTCACAATGGTTGATCGATTTTGAGTATAACACGCAGTAGAAATTGCTTCTGCCCAAAAGTTCATTGATAATCCGCATGCTGACATCATAGTTCTTGCGGCTTCCACAAGTGTTCGATTTTTTCTTTCGACAACACCGTTCTGTTGTGGAGTGCGAGCTGCAGAGAAGTTCTGTGATATTCCTTCTGTTGAAAGATAGGCTTCAATGACAAAGTTTTTAAATTCTGTGCCATTGTCACTTCTTAACTTCTGTATTCTGCAATTATAAAGAACTTGGATTCTTTTCATTAGATTTATCAATATATTTGGAACATCTGATTTCTTTCTAACGAATTCAACCCATGTGAAACGCGAATACTCATCAATTAGGACAAGTATGTATTTCTTGCCACCTAGGCTCTGTATGGCAATGGGACCGCAGAGGTCGACATGAAGCATGTACAGAGGTCTAGTGCAAGATACATCTGTTTTGCCTTTGTGGGAAGCTCTTTTGAGTTTTCCCATCTCACAGGCAGAACATAAATGATCCTTATTGAATTTAACATTTGGTAAACCTTTAACTAGATCAAGTTTGACCAGTTTTTCCAATGTGTGAAAATTCAAGTGACAGAACCTGTTGTGCCATAACCAGGCTTCTTCACTTTTGCAGGCAACAAGGCAAACTTTGTCTTTGTTCTTTGAGTTGAAGTTCATTAGATATAGATCACCTATTCTTTCAGCTCGCAGAAGTTCCATACTTGTTTCTTCACTTTGTAGAGAGCAGAAAGTTCTTTTGAACAACACATTGAATCCTGTATCACAAAGTTGACTTACACTGAGTAGGTTGTGCTTAAGGCCATCCACATATGCAACTTTGTATACAGAAACGTCTTCTTTCCTTATGACTCCATAGCCTTTTATGTGTCCTTTCTTGTTGTCTCCAAAAGTCACAGATCCACCATCTTGTGTTTCTTTGTACGTGGATAGTGCACTTCTGTCACCAGTCATGTGCCTTGAGCATCCAAAGTCTAGATACCAGATTGGCACATACTTCTTCTACAGGACAATCACAGAGATTTAGGTACCCATATCCATATGGGTCCAATATTGTTAGAGTTTTTCAAGTTTGCCTTGGCATTCTTGAAATACATTTTGTTCTCTGCAGAAGAGTCAGATTGTTTCTTTGTGGGATTTGACTTTTGAATTGTCGTAGAGAGTAAACAGACTTGACTTGAAAAATGATTATTAAGTTTAGACATAAGATCAAAGCAATGACAGTATTGAATATGAGATGTAATTTGCTTGAACTTTTCATTGAACTTTTTAAACTCAGCCACAGAGGCATTACATTCTTTCTTTACATTAGATTTCCTATTACTAGAAGATCTATGAATACTCGAATGTTGTTTGCAAAAGCTCTGTTTAGGACCTGCCTTATGTGGGTTGCTTCTGTGGTGAACTTCTTTCATCACTGTCACAGAAGAAAAAGATTTATTAACCTTGGGTTTTGAAAATCTAGAACTTATAGGATCAATAGAGGTCTTCTGTAACATTTTAAGCTCAGCAGAGGTTTTGATATGTAGATTCAATTTTAGAAAATCTTGGCAGATTGGAATCTCTGTGAGTTTCTCTTTTGGAGAAATAGTTCTGTGAGGAACTTCAGAGGAGAATTTGACATCCTCTGTGTCACAGTGAATTATCCCTGATTTGAAATCAGTCTCTGAGTTGTCAGAGGATGAATCGTCCTCGTATACAGAGGTTGAGTCAATTCTTTCAATAGAGGCTGGATTTTCTGAGCATGTATCGTACGAGCGTTCTTCCTCTGTAGAATAGTTTTCATAGATTGCAGAGGTTTCTAATAAGATTTCTTCAGTGAGAGTTTTATCTATAGAAGATGTACAGAAATTTTCTAAAACGCTTGATTTCCATATTTCCAAAATTTCTTTTTCAATTAAATTTTTAAAGTTTTCTTCTGAAAAAATGGGTTTAAACTCAGGAGCTTCTGCTGATAATTTTTTTTCAACGTTTATCAAACAGACAAAAGCAACCTGTGTTTGGGTCTCTGGTTTACCAAACTTGAAGATACCAATCTGATCTTGTGTTTTCAGATATTTCTTTGGTTTGATACCTCTATTGACAGAGGTTGAAGATGATGAGTCTGTGTTTTCAAACCACACGTTAATCGTCTTCTTATGTTTCTTAAAGTAAGGATCCACAGAGATTTTCGCCCTTTTGCTTACAGAGATTAGATTTGGAAAATCTGGTTTGTTCGTTTTTCCAATCACAAATAAAGAGGACAGAGGTTTGTTTCTTTTGCCTTCAACACCTAGGGTGATATCATCATACCCTATACCTCGTCTTCCTATTTGTGAGTTTACTTTTTCATAAACTTTCTGTGCATCTTTATAGTTTTTAATCAAAACTTCTCTTCTGAGTAAATCTTGCCATAATACCTCTCTTTCTCTTTGAAAGTATTCTTTAAGAGCTCTTATGTCAGTAGTTTCGCTCCTTGAAACTGAAAGTTCTTTTGTTTTATCTTTTAAAGTATTGGTTAATTCAGAAATTTGTTTTTTTAAAGGATCTAGAGTTTTGTTCCAATTCTTTTCTATTCTCTCTTTTTCCTCAAAAATCTTTGTTTTTTCTTGAGTGAGAAGCCGTACTTCTCTCTCATTGAAGGTGAGTCTTTTCTGAATAATTTGATTTATCTCTTTCAGTTCAATTAATTCAATGTTAATTCTAAGTGTATTATCATCTACAGAGGTAATACAAGAGTTGGAATTTGAAGTAGATACCTCAGGGTCAGTGCAGGAGTCGACTTCTGCCATGCCACAGAAGAGGGCATTGGCGGTATGTTCATCGTCAGAAGTAGAGTCTGACTGGAAGTCTTCTGTGTCCTCCTCAGAATGTCCTTTTGCCATTAAGGATTTTTGAGCATAATACTCGGCTTTCTTTTTGTAGAAAGCAGAGTCCCTCTGTGGGCGATTTGATCTGCTTCTGCATTCATTCGCAAAATGGCCTGGTTTGCCGCAGTTAAAACATCCTTGAGGAGTGTTTCCTGTTCGATCATTGGACTTCTGTAGGTCTCCGCCTTTCTCTGATCTACATTCATTTGCATAGTGACCAGGTTTGCCGCATTTGTAGCATTCTTGCTGCGTGTGGCTTACCGAGTCATCTGACCTCTGTCGGTCATTTCCTCTGTAATGTCTTTCGCTTGACCTCTGTCGGCCACTCGATTCTTCTTCTCTTCTGTCATCTCTTCTGTTTTCTCTATCATATCTTTCATTTCCGGAACCTCTTCTGTTTCCTCTGAACTCTTTTGTCAATAGAGCTAAAGATTTAGCTAGTGACGCAAGAGTTATTTCTTTTTCTGCTTGCTCTTCTTCTTCACTGTCTATTATCACCATCTTCTTCTTCTCCTTCTTCTTCTCCTCTGTGGCTTTTTCATTTCTTGGTCTCTGTGCATCTTCTTTAGTTTTACTAACCAATGCATATGGTACAATGGTTAGTGTTTTAGCCTGTGCTATCTGAGGTTCTTTTGCGGCTAATGTTCCGTAAAGATCAGAGAGAGTCCAGGTGTCTAGATCCTGATTTGTCTGTAGGGACATAGACAGTTGGAGCCATTCTTCATTTAGACTTTTTAAAAACATGACATTGTTTTCTTCAGAAGTTCTGTCAATGCCTGATTTTCTGCACTTGTTGAATAGAGAGTTGAATCTGTCGTATGTTGTTTGCAGAGATTCTGTTGAAAAGGCTCTGAATGCATGATATTCATTGATGTACTGTGCTCTTCGGTTTTTTTGTGTTTTAGCACCTCCTTCCAACTGTCTTTCCAGTTCTTTCCACAGATCATGCGCTGTTTCACATGAATCCAAGGATTGAAAGAGTTCGTTGGGTATTGCCATAATCAATGTCCTCTTGGTTTTCTGAGCAACTTCATCTTCTGCTTTATCTTCGGTTGACCACTCCCCTTTTGGCTTTGGTTTTTGATGTTCGGGGATTTCGGCAGATTCAGCAGTAGCAGGTATACGAGGTACTACTGTCATGGGAATAGGAGGAGGATTGTACAGATATTGTACTTGATTTTTTTCAGTGCCCTCGAAAAAATGGACCATTCTTATTTTCCACTGAGGATACTCATCTCGAAGGAGACTAGGAGGTTTAGTGAGAGAACCAGTAGTAAAGAAATTATTTGTATTTGTCATTTTTGAAGATTTTAAAAAGAAGGTATGACTAAAGAGTTACTTCTATGAACTTGAAGATTTTCTTAGTTTAAGCAGTTTTCAGACACAATAATATCTATCACGAATCTTGATAAGTGGATCACTTGATATTGAAAATCAAGAGAGGCTCTGATACCAATTGTTGGAACCCAGATGCGGAAGCGTATTAAACTAACAGATATGTTTGATAGATATTAGAACGCACACATATAAAGAAAACAGTAAAGAATGAAAAGGATTTCTTGAACAGTTACTGTTATTCAATATATAATAACAACTCGAAGAACAGATTAAGAACTGTTGGTGTGTGGGAGAATATAACACTCAGATATTTGACAATAAGGCTTGAGAGTATTAGTGATTCCTTGTGTATTTGTTCTTAGGAAGATCTCAACATGAGACTTCCTTTTATACTACTCTTAGAAGACTATGAAGTAGGTCACTGTTCCTTTTACGACATGAATAGTGAACTGGATGGTGTGAACAGTTGTTTGAGCCATGCGCATTTAATGGAGCAGATGTACTATTGGTAAATGCATTAAATGGCGCAGACGTCTATTTTGTACCATGCCCTATTGAGTCCACTCAGAGCTTGACACGTGTTTTGACAGTACTTTTCCATGCAAGTTGATGAACGTATCCAGTAATATCTTCCAAGTCTTCATTGAGGACCACAGAGGCTCTGTAATGAATTACAGAGGTTCTGCGGTCTGATCCTCTGTGGAGCAGTCTTCGCCGGATTCCGAGTCTTTGGTCTTCTTTGTGCGTATGACAGAGCTTCTGTAGGAAGCCTCTGCTGCTTCTGTAGCTTCTTGACCTTGATTTCTCGGTAATGTCGGCAGAGCCTCTGTAAGAGGCTTTCTTCACTTAGCCTATTTTTCACTACTTCTAAATACTTCTATGATTAGGAAGATTGAAGCTAACAGAAACCGCCCCTGTACCTCCATCGATTCATCCGTAACCTATCTATTCGGTGGACACCCTGAAGACGATGCTATTGGCCCAACTGCTCCAGGAATCAGATACAACCGCCTCTACTGAAGCAAACCTGATCTCAGTTCTCGGATCACAGGTCACTGCTCCATCTTCATCTATTACCACTCACTTAGACGCCATTGACTCCACTCTCAAGGACTACAACCAAGCGCTCACAACGCTGTCCGAGAGAGTCCGCTCACTCGAAGATACCTGCAAGAGTAAAGCAGGCAGCCTGAAGCGGAAACACGATGACCAGGATGATCCTGATCACCGTGAGGGGGAGAAAAGACAACGTCTGACCGAGACCGCCTCCCTGATCCAGACTGAAGCTACAACTGTGGTTCATCAGGAACCCCCAACTGCGGCAGCTACAACAGAAGCACCTGAAGCCGAGTTGCCTTTAGCAGACATGGTTATAGACATGGAGATCTCAGATGAAGAAGACCCGACGGTTGAAAAGCCCGAGGGTTCAACACAGGAACTGATTGATTTTGACTCATCAGACATACCGATTCTGGACATTATAGATCCAGATTGTGAAACCAACCCGGAGACCGAAGATGCATGGTACGAAAAAGCCGCCAGTGCCGTAAATCTCCAGGTAAATTTGGTCTTCCCCACTGATGAGGACGACAACATTGATTATGATCAGTTCCTGCTCCAAAATTTGTATGGAACATCCCCCATTCACTATGCTCAACCCGCCGGAACATCATCAACAAGACCCGAGTCTACTACTTCCGATCTTCCGACAACTGCTCCTCCCACGACAGCTTCTGATCTTCCTCCCCCTCCTAAACAACAACAAATCCGTTGGGAGAAGATCATGGTACTTATCCCTCACTTGGAGGAATCTTTGAAGAAGCTGTTCGTACACAAGCTTCGCCCGATCGAGCCGACCTTCTGTCTGGGTATTTACAACTTTAGCCCAGAATTTCAACGCCGGTATATACTAGCAGTGCAGCGGTGTCTTCCAGTCAACCGAGTCAGGACCAAATTTCGGATCACAGAGGTAATCAGTATATATTCAAGACGCATTATGAGGACCGTCTACCCAGTTTTCATTGTTCGACGTGAAGATGGGAACGAATGGAAATTTTCAGAAGCTGATTTCAAGAACCTCCGACCGCTCGACTTTCTGGTTATTCTGAAAGACTTACGTACAAGAACCATCCGACCGCTAGAAGTTACAAAGGCGCTCGAAGCTGTTCATCGATACCTGGTCCGCACCATCATGATGTCTTATCTAATGGACTTCCAAATGGCTATCGAGAACAAGGCGAAAAAGGTAAATATGATCAAGCCGAATCTGGATGCCCCTGAGCTGAAGATGTATCCCGAGAACTCATTGCTTCTACAACCTGAATTTGGGATAGTCTACATCAACGAACAGAACGAAAAGAAGTTTATGCATTTCAGTCAGGTAGACAAATTTTGTGACGACACGCTTCTAAAGGTCAGAGATGCTCTTCGAAAGATTATTCAGCACGAGTATGAGAATCCAAGGTATTCTTATGTTCCGAATCAGAATGAAACTATTGCTCGGAATGCCTTGGAAATGATTGAAGATCGCATCGACTATCGCCGTGCCATCAGATTCTTTGAGGTTCACTTCGCGTTGCGCAAACGATACGTGTTCAACTGGCGAGATCTAGAGCGCGAACTCGAACTTCAAATCAAAGGGGGAGATTGTTAGGGCAGGTTTTATAGTTGATTTAAAGTTCAAGGGTTGAATTGTAATTGTTTAAATTAGAGCTTATTAGTGAACGGGCCGTGGGCTTGTTAACCACAGGCCCATTGTATTTAATGTGTGATTAGCTTGGAAAAACAAGCTAATCATCTCTTTAGCTTTCTACTCGTATTGTAAACATTCTCTCTGAAAGTTAATGAAAGGGATGGCAGTTGGAAATCATTGTTCTTAATGATTTATCCTTACGATTTCTATATTGTTGCACGGATCTGGATTTAACACAATAGATTGGAATTTTGGAGAGCTGAAGCTCATAGTCCAATAGTTGATTTCTCATCCATAACACCTGAGAACAACAGCTTCCAGCGGCTACGTATTCAGCTTCAGCGGTTAAGGTGGACACTGATGTTAGGACACTAAAGTTGTCCTTAATATTAGAAAGTTTTGTAAAGCAAAGGCTTTGTAAATGAGCTTGTGCTTAAGTATTGTAACAAGGGAGGTAGACTATAAATAGGACATGTAATGTAGTTTCTAATTAACACTTTCATAATTCAACATGTAGTTTTCAAACAATCTTGTGTTCTCTCTAGTTTAGATTTACTTCCTAATAGAGTTTTAGTCTTTTTCTACCTCTTCTTGTTACTAAATCATGGATTGTTGAAGATCATGGACCAACATGTGGTATCAGAGCCAAATCGATGAATTTTTTCTCAATACGATCACCGGATCTCGACAATTCCAGTGAATTTTAGCCCACTTCTGCACAGATTTTGAAATTTCTGACTGTTTGTTCGAAAAAGGTCGAACTCACTGTTTTGGATCAAAACTCGATGAAATCGATCGAATTAGAACTTGCTATCAACTAGAAATCTGTGCACAATCATCTTGCGAATCTGTCTGTGGAAGAATCACTGAAATTGATCAAGAATTGAAAGAGTTATGATGATTTTAGTGATTTTCGGAGGTTATTGATGGTTTAGGATCATTCGTGATGGTTTCAGATCATTCATGATGGTTTCGGATCATTCATAACTGGATTCGGATCATTCAAAGCTAAAGGATTCGGATTATACAAGCTTGGGTTTTGTTAGCTTCAATCTTCCTAATCATAGAAGTATTTAGAAGTAGTGAAAAATAGGCTAAGTGAAGAAAGCCTCTTACAGAGGCTCTGCCGAACTTACCGAGAGATCAAGGTCAAGAAGCTACAGAAGCTAAAGAGGCGTCCTACAGAAGCTCTGTCATACGCGCAAAGAAGAAGACCAAAGACTCGGAATCCGGTGAAGACTGCTCTACAAAGGACCAAACCGCAGAACCTCTGTGACACTTCACAGAGCCTCTGCGGTCTTCAACAAAGACTTCAAAGATATTTATAATATCTTGCTACTGTTTCTGAACCTGTTCATCAACTTGCATGGTAGCATGCCCTGTCCAACTTCAACGTGTCAAACTCTGATTGGATTCAATAGGGCTTAGTACATAATAGACGTCTGCTGCATTAAATGAAATACAACACGTCCAACTGTTCATGCCATCCGTTCCACTATTCATACCGTCCTTTCTGAATAGTAGCTTATGATTTATGGTCCCCTTAGAGTAGTATATAAGGAAGACTCATGTTGAGTTCTTCCTAACAATCGAGAATCAAGAGATTAAGAAAACAAGAGAGAAAAACATCACAAGAACACACAACTTAAACACTTTAAGAGTCATATCTGTTTTAAAGCTTTGCTTACTCACTGTTCTTAAATCTGTTCTTGATATATATATATTCAGTAAACTTTGAGATATTATTTCCTGTTCACTGTTTATTCATATTGTGTTCTAAATCTATCAAACATATCTGTTAGTTCTTCAAATACGCTTCCGCATCAAACATAAACTCGAACTAATAGATCTGACAATCTTGTATAAGCAAAACGGGAACCAACAATTGGTATCAGAGCCGATTGAAGAAACTTTTCTTCAAAATCGATCATCTATGCAACAATGGAAGTTTTAGATGGTTTAGTTTATGATATACTTCATGTGTGTGTTTTGATTCTTTCTCATTCATTGGTTTTATTTGATAAGCACTAAGTAGATGGTTGATCTATGATCTCATCCTTGTGTGTGCTTAAGTCCATAGCAATTCTTTTTGCATCTTGGTAGTAAGGTTGTTAATCTTTGTTTGATCTGACCTTTATTTTCAAGATTGGACTATCTTTGATCCAGATTTTGTTTGTCTTCCGCTGCTCATAAACATTTATATATGGATAACAAAATCATTTGGGTCTTGAGAAAGTTGTTTGAGAAAGATTTGATGTTTTGTTACATGTTCAAAGTCTGATCTGAAACGTTTTTTTTAAAAAAAAAACTTTTAGTTCTTCTAATTAGTTTTCTGACTTGATCAATTAGAGATCGAATTATTTGCACTCACGGTTTTAAAAATTATATGAAGATCGTCTTATCTTTTACATCAAATCAGATTTAATGACAGATTTGCGCTGCTGTATTAAACTAATCATATCTCACTCATAAAAACACCGATTGATGCGATTCAAAAGGCCCTGGATTCAAAACACATTGATGAACAGCTTTCGTGTTTTGAGAATTCAGAGATTCGAAATTTATAAGGGTCATATGCATCGTTGAAGTAGACAACAGTGTGCTGATGGAAAGCAGATGGACAGATCTGCGCGACTGTGGTAAATCAACCATATCTTTGTCGTACGAGCTCGAAAAGAGGTGATTCGAGATGATCTGAACAGATAACAAACCAATGAAAGTTGTTTGTGTTTTGAGTTTTTGCGAACTCTAGAGGTAAAATGGTCTAAATCAGTGTCAAAGTAAGTGTAACACTTCTGTTAAGCTTCTGCCGAGCGGCGACCAAACCTCTGCCGCAAGCGACCAACCTCTGTGTTACTGTTCACCACAGAACCTCTGTGAAACCCGGCAGAGCCTCTGTGGACTGAACCTCTGCAACCGAACTTCAGAGCCCATAGCGCAACGTCTTAGTTCTTGCTGTCAGATTTGCGCACCTGTCGTATTTTCAACATAACTCCCTCCTCGTAGCTCCAAATTTGATGAATCCAGATGCGTTAGATTCCTAAGACACAGATGAACAATTCTCGTGTTTTGAGATTGGTCTGAATCGGTGTTCTTCTTGGTCAAAACCTCTGCTAAAGTCAGTACACCTCTGCTGGACAAAAAGTTGTGTTTCACAAAAATTATCATCAGAGCTCTGTCGGCACTACGAGCAACCTCTACCGCACAACCTCTGCCGACCAACCTCTGTGGTACTGTTCACCACAGAACCTCTGTGAAATCCGACAGAGCCTCTAAGGACTGAACCTCTGCGACTCAACCTCAGAGCCCGATTTTTGTTTACTTGCTGTCAGCTTTGCACTGTTTCAGAAAAACCCGCATAACTTCCTACTCGGTGCTCCGATTCGCATGAGTCCAGTTGCGTTGAATTCATAAGACACAGGTGAAACTTTTTCATGTTTTGATTTTGGTCTGAATCAGTGTTCTTAATGGTCAGAATCTGTGTCAAAGTCAATGGACTCTTGCTGCACCGAAAGCATCGCATTTCACTCATGCTCTTTCCGCTTTCAAGAACGGTGTTCTCTCAACGGTTCTTCATGGTGTCAAGCTACATTTGTCACATTTTAAATGTCACTCCATCCTCTGTTATTCACGTTTAAATCTCGGTGGATGAGCCTACATTTGAGGGGGAGCACATGATGCTTTGAAGACTTGAAGAACGGAACATCAAAGGTTCTAAAGAAAGCAAAGGGGAGACTATAAGATGATGCTTTCTTTATAAAACATTAGATATTTTCTTATAGATATTTACTTAGATATTTTATATAGATATTTTAGATATTGTCTAGATTTTAGATATCTTAAATATCTAATGTGTAAATGGCCCTATATAAGAGGTGTCCATAGTCTTATTTCAAAATGTGAGAAATATGGAAAGCATACAAAAACACACATAGACTAGTTTCTTATGAGAGTCGTTTCATGTTTAGTGTGGTGTTCTTCAACATTTCTCCTCTCCATATTTAATCATCAATGAATATGAGATAAGTTTCCTTATGATTGTTCTTCATGTATATCTTATCTCTATATTTAAATATGGACTTTATATTTCTTCTATTGTTGCTCTAAAATGGGATCAACAATTGGTATCAGAGCATAGCTTGATTTTCAATATCAAGTGATCCTCTTTATTACAAGATTGGTGATAGACATCATTCCTCTTTTAACCTATTCCTCATTTCTAGGTTAAAACTCCATTAAAGTGTACTCTGGGAACTGTTCAAACCCAGAAAACTTTCAGACTCAATACTCTTTAATCTTACTATCTTTTCAGAACCTTAAAAATGACAAATACAAACAACTTCTTTACTGCTGGTTCACTCACCAAGCCTCCTACTCTCCTACGAGATGAGTTCATTTCTTTGAGGGTACTGAAAAAAATAAGAATGGTTCATTTCTTTGAGGGTACTGAAAAAAATCTAGTACAATATCTTTACAACCTTCCTCCTGTTCCCATGATAATAGTACCACGTGTACCAGCTACTGCTGAATCTCCTGAAATCCCTGAACATAAAAAACCGAAGCCAAAAGAAGAATGGTCAAATGATGATAAGGCAGAAGATGAAGTTGCACAGGAAACAAAAAGAATCTTGATAATGGCTATCCCCAACGAACTTTTTCAATCCTTAGATGCATGCGAAACTGCGCACGATCTTTGGAAAGAATTAGAAAGACAATTAGAAGGGGGTGCTAAAACACGGAAGAACCGAAGGGCACAGTACATAAATGAATATCATGCATTCAGAGCCTCTGCAACAGAATCTCTGCAAACGACGTACGACAGGTTCAACTCTCTCATAAACAAATGCAGAAAGTCTGGCATTCACAGAACCTCGGAAGAAAAGAACGTTATGTTTCTAAAGAGCCTGAATGATGAGTGGCTTCAATTATCTATGTCTTTACAAACAAACCAAGATCTAGACTTATGGACACTCTCTGATCTCTATGGAACACTAGCTGCACAAGAGCCTCAAATAGCACAGGCTAAAACACTAACCATTGCACCATACACATTGGTTAGTAAATCGACAGAGGCTAAAGAAAGACCAAGAAATGAGAGAGCAACAGAGGAGAAGAAGAAGGAGAAGAAGAAGATAGTGATGGTTGATAGCGAAGAAGACGAGCTGATAGAGGAAGAAATAACTCTTGCGTCATTAGCTAAATCATTGGCTCTATTGACAAGAGAGTTCAGAGGTAACCAAAGAAATTTTGGAAATAACAGATATAGCAGAGACAACCAGAGAGATAGAAGAGATAATGAAAGAAGAGAAGAATCAAGTGACCGACAGAGGTCAGACTACAGAAGTGACCGACAGAGGTCGAACGACAGAAACTACAGAGAAAATGACCGACAGAGGTCAGATGACAAGGTAGGCCACACACAAGAATGCTACAAATGTGGTAAGCCTGGTCATTACGCAAACGAATGCCGAACAGATAAAGGTGGAGACCAACAGAAGTCCGACGATCGATCTGGAAACACTTCTCAAGATTGTTTCAACTGCGGAAAGCCAGGCCATTTCTCAAAAGAATGCAGAAGTAGACAAAATCGCCCACAGAAGGACTCAACTTTTTACAAAAAGAAGGTTGAATATTAGGCGCAAAAATCCTTAATGGCGAACAAAGGGCATTCTGAATCAAATAAAGAGGACTTCGAGTCAGACTCTACCTCTGATGATGAATTCACCACCAATGCCCTGTTCTGTGGCATGGCAGAAGTCGACTCCGGCACTGACAATGAGTTATCCATTTCAAACTCTACCTCTTGTATTAAATATGTAGAAAATGATTCAATTAGACTTAACATTGAACTGATTGAACTAAAAGAGATAAATGAAAGCATTCAGAAAAAACTCACTTTTAATGAGAGAGAAGTAAGGCTTCTCACTCAAGAAAAAGCCAAAATTTTTGAAGAAAAGGAAAGAGTAGAAAAATATTGGAAAAATAATATAGATCCTTTAAAAAGGCAAATTTCTGAATTAACCTCTGCTTTAAAAGTCAAAACTAAAGAGCTTTCAGTTTCTAGGAGTGAAACAACTGACATAAGAGCTCTCAAAGAATACTTTCAAAAAGAGGGAGAGGTACTTTGGCAAGATCTACTCAGAAGAGATGTTTTACTTAAAAACTATAAAGATGCACAGAAGGTATATGAGAAAGTAAACTCACAAATAGGAAGACGAGGTATAGGGTACGATGATATTACTCTAGGTGTTGAAGGCAAAAAACTTAAACCTCTGTCTTCTTTGTTTGTAATAGGAAATACAAATAAACCATCTTTTCCAAACTTACTCTCTGTAAGTAAAAGGGTTAAAATCTCTGCAGAACCTCACTTAAGGAAACATACGAAGATGATAAATGTGTGGTTTGAAAACACAGATTCATCATCTTCAACCTCTGTCAATAGAGGAATCAAACCAAAGAAATATCTGAAAACACAAGATCAGATTGGTATCTTCAAGTTTGGTAAACCAGAGACTCAAACACAGGTCGCTTTTGTCTGTATGATTGATGTCAAAAAGAAATTATCTGCAAAAGCTCCTGAGTTTAAACCCATATTTTCAGAAGAAAATCTTAAAAGATCAATTGAAAAAGAAATTTTGGAAGTTTTGAAATCAAATGTTTTAGAAAATCTCTGTACATCTTCTATAGATCAAATTCTCGCTGAAGAGATCTCATCTGAAACCTCTGCCATCTATGAAAGTTTTTCTACAGAGGAAGAAAACTCGTACGATACATGCTCAGAAAATCCAGCCTCTGTCGAAAGAAATGACTCAACCTCTGTATATGAGGACGATTCATCCTCTGACGACTTAGAGACTGATTCTAAATCAGGGATAATTCACCGTGACACAGAGGATGTTAAATTCTCCTCTGAAGTTCTTAACAGAACTATTTCTCCAAAAGAGAAAATCACAGAGATACCTATCTGTCCAGATTTTCTCAAAATGTGTATACAAGTCAAAACCTCTACAGAGCTTGATAATTTGAAAAAGGCCTCTGAAAATCCTAAAAGCTCAAAATTTTCAAAACCTTTAAGGCCTGAAGCTAACAAATATCTTTCCTCTGTGACAGTGAAGACAGGCGTTCACCATACAAGAGACTCACAGAAGGCAGGACCTAAACAAGATTTTTGCAAAAAACATTCTAGTATTCATAGATCTTCTTGTAATAGGAAATCTAATGTTAAGAACGAATGTAATGCCTCTGTGACTCAGTTCAATGAATTCAATGAAAAGTTTAAACAAATCATATCTCATATTAAATACTGTCATTGTTTTGATCTTATGTTCAAATTGAAAAATCACTTCTCAAGTCCAGATTACTTACTCTCCACTAAAATTCAAACTCCAAAGTTAAAACCCAGAGAGAAACAATCTGATTTTTCTACAAAAGATAACATGTATTTCAAGAATGCTAAGGCAAACTTGAAAAATTCTAAAAATATTGGACCCATATGGATATGGGTACCTATGTCTTTGTGATTGTCTTACATAAGCAGTTTGTGCCAATTTGGTATCTTGACTCCGGATGCTCAAGGCACATGACTGGCGACAGAAGTTTACTATCCACGTACAAAGAAACACACGATGGTGGATCTGTAACTTTTGGAGACAACAAGAAGGGACACATCAAAGGCTATGGAGTCATACAGAAGGAGAACGTCTCTGTATACAAAGTTGCATATGTGAATGGCCTTAAACACAACCTACTCAGTGTAAGTCAACTCTGTGATACAGGATTTGATGTCTTGTTCAAAAGAACTTTCTGCTCTCTGCAAAGTGAAGACACATGAATGGAACTTCTACGAGCCGAAAGAAAAGGTGATCTGTATCTGATGAATTTTTGTTCAACAACCAAGGAAAAAGTTTGCCTTGTAGCTTGCGAAAGTAAAGAAGCCTGGTTATGGCCTAACAGGTTCTGTCACTTGAACTTTCACACCTTGGATAAACTGGTTAAACTTGATCTAGTTAAAGGTTTGCCTAATGTTAAATTTAATAAAGATCACTTATGTTCTGCCTGTGAAATGGGAAAACTCAGAAGAGCCTCCCACAGAAGCAAAACAGATGTGTCTTGCACTAGGCCTCTGTACATGCTTCATGTCGACCTCTGCAGTCCTATTGCCATACAGAGCCTAGGTGGCAAGAAATACATACTTGTCTTAATTGATGAGTACTCGCGTTTCACATGGGTTGAATTTATTCGAAAGAAATCGGATGTTCCAATCATCTTGATTAATCTAATGAAAAGAATCCAAGTTCTTTATGAATGCAGAATACAGAAGTTAAGAAGTGACAATGGCACATAATTTAAAAACTCTGTCATTGAAGCCTATCTCTCTACAGAAGGAATATCACAAAACTTCTCTGCCGCACGCACTCCACAGCAGAATGGCGTAGTCGAAAGGAAGAATCGAACGCTCGTGGAGGCCGCAAGAACTATGCTATCAGCATACGGATTACCGATGAACTTTTGGGCAGAAGCAATTTCTACCGCTTGTTACACACAGAATCGGTCAACCATTGTGAAAAGACACATCAAGACTCCTTACGAACTGATCAACAAAAGGCGGCCAAACATCAAGTTTTTCCATGTGTTTGGATGTAAATGCTTTGTTTTAAACGACAGAGATTCAAGAGGAAAGTGTGAGGTAAAAGCTGACGAAGGCAAATTCATTGGATACTCTGCCACTTCCAAAGCCTACAGAGTATACCTAACAAGGTCTCGCAAAATCGTAGAAAGCATAAATGTTTCTTTTGATGATTCATTCCAAATGACTTCTGAGCAAATCAGTTCAGAACTCGAACTTAAAAGAGAAACCTCTGGCATCTCGCAAACGAAAGAAGACTTGAATCTTCTATTTTTAGAGATGTTCCACGATGACATTAATCCTTCTGTTAGAACAATCAGAGTTTCTGAAGAACCATCATCTGTTGGACAAAATCCTACAGGTATGACTCTAACTGGTCCAAATAATGCTTCATCTTCTTCTATAAATACTACAGATGCAAATGCCGAAGAAGAAAACGCAGAAGATGAAACATCAAGGAAAACGACCACATAAGCTGCTGAAAAACAAACTCCACAATCCACAGAAGAACCAATTACAGAGGAAATTGAGGACCAAGACTATACGTCCTCAGAGGAACAAACTCCACCACCACTCATACCAATCATTCCACAAATGGTAGAATCTTCTACCAAGGTCAGAAGAACGACAAAGGCTATACAAGAAGAAGATCCACAAGAAGCTTCTGAAGAAAGGTTCGATGACATTGATGACCATCTTCCACGCACCACTCAGTGGACAAAAAGCCATCCTCCAAGCCAAATAATTGGAGAACCTTCTGACTCAGTAAAAACCAGGTCTGCCACTGCTAATTTTTATTTCTTTACAAATTTTATTAGTGTGATAGAACCAAAGAAGATTTCTGAAGCCCTGCCATGCAAGAAGAACTTCTGCAGTTTGAGCGTAACAGAGTATGGACTTTAGTACCTCTGCCACGAGGGAAACATGCCATTGGGACTAAGTGGGTCTACAGAAATAAGAAGGATGAAGATGGAGTGGTCATCAGAAACAAAGTACGATTGGTGGCCAAGGGTTATAGACAAGAAGAAGGCATAGATTACGATGAGACTTTTGCTCCTGTCGCACGGCTCGAAGCAATAAGAATATTCTTAGCCTTCGCAGCCCACAGAGGTTTTAAAGTCTATCAGATGGACGTAAAATCATCTTTTCTCAACGGTGAAATCAGAGGTTTACGTAAATCAGCCACCAGGGTTTGAAAGCTCAAAGTTCCCAAGGCATGTATACTACCTTGAAAAGGCTCTGTACGGACTGAAACAGGCTCCAAGAGCATGGTACGAACGACTTTCTACCTTTCTTCTAGTCAATGGCTACGACAGAGGTACAACAGATACTACCTTATTCTATAAACGTAAAAACAGTGAAATAATGCTTGTACAAATCTATGTGGACGACATAATTTTTGGGTCTTCTAACACAGAAGAGTGCAAAAGTTTTGAAAAACTCATGCAGAGTGAGTTTGAAATGAGTATGATGGGAGAACTAACATTCTTCCTCGGACTCCAAGTCAAACAAACATCAGAGGGAATTTTTATAAATCAGGCCAAATATGTCTCTGACATTCTTTTCAAGTATAGCCTCTCTGATACCTCTGCAATGAAAACTCCAATGGCCACTGGAAATAAGTTATCCTTAGATCCAGATGGCATCTCTATAGAATGCACTCTCTACAGAGGCATGATTGGATCTCTGTTATACTTAACTGCAAGCAGACCTGACATTATGCATGCCACATGTCTTTGTGCACGTTATCAAGCTAATCCAAAGAAATCACACTATGATGTTGTAAAAAGAATCTTTAGATATCTAAAGGGGACCAAAAATCTTGGTCTCTGGTATCCACAGAACTCTGGTTTTAGTCTTAAAGCTTATACAGATTCAGACTATGGAGGATGCATGCTCGACAGAAAAAGTACCTCTGGGAGTTGTCAATTCCTAGGTGGTAAACTAGTCAGTTGGACCTCCAAGAAGCAAAATTGTGTCTCAACATCCACTGCAGAAGCTGAATACGTTGCTGCTGCAAGCTGTTGTTCTCAGGTTCTATGGATGAAGACTCAGCTAAAAGACTACGGCCACATCCTATTCAACATACCCATCTTCTGTGATTCCAAAAGTGCCATTGCTATCTCTGCCAATCCTGTGCAACACTCAAAAACCAAGCATATCGATATAAGATACCATTTCCTAAAACATCATGTTGAATACGGTATAATCGAGATGCATTTCGTGCCCACAGAATACCAACTCGCGGACTTATTCACCAAAGCTTTAGACGAGAAAAGATTCAATTTCTTGGTAGGTAAGTTAGGAATGATCAATATGACGTGAAAATCCTCTGTAAGTATAGCTTATCTTCTGTAAATATGTATATATATATATATTGCTTTACTTATTGCTTTGATTGATTTATTTCTGTATGTAAATTCTCAATCTTAAATAGTTCTTGAAATCTCAGAGCTTCTGTGGGTCTACTCAGAACCTCTGACGACCCCTACAGAACCTCTGGAAATCATGACTTATGTTCAATGCAAAACTTATCATTCTTTGATCCAAGCATAGGTCAAGGGGGAGCAAAAGGAAATTACTTGATCTACAGAGGTGATTAGATCAAAGGGGAGCAAAAAAAAAGGGACCCTGAAATAATCTAAAGAGATAAAACTTTCAAGGGAAAGCCAAAGAAGAATGTCGATGAATCTATATCGACAGAAGTCAGACATCACTACCGAGAAAAGAAGAACCAAAAGGTATGTCTCTCGCACAAAAGGTTTTTGAAAACAGTTTTCTAGGACACAAATGGTCAAATATGTCCTAAATATACTGAGAATAACATTTCAAAAATCAAAAGCTCAAAAAGTTTCATAAAATTCGAATTAGGAGAAATTTAGGATCATAGAGCTTCTACTGAGCTCAACAGAGGTTCTGCCAGAAATATGCTCTGTGATCACAAATTAACCCTCTATCGATCTTTTGGAATGTTATCTCGGAAACCGAATACATAAACCATGACCTTCACGGACAAAACTTTTTCCATACCAGTTTTCTCGGACACCAACTTTCAAATATGTCTGAAAAACATCTCTTAAAACAGATCAAAAATTGGATGATCAGAAAATTTAATAAAATTTTTGTTATGAGATTTTTTCCCTCATAGAGCTTCTGCTGGCCCTCACAGAGCTTCTGCAAGTTCCAACAGAGCCACAAAACCTCTGCGAGTAAAAATTCTTAACTAAAAATCCTATTGATCCTCTCCAATGCCTTTACAAACGTTTTGGTTAAAGAAGAACCCCACAGAAGTCATGATAACAATGAGATATACGAGAAAGGGATAGACATCAAAGATTTTCAAGATCACAGAGCTTCTGTAAATCACAGAAGTTCTGTCAATCTGTAACTTGGGCATTTCTGTAGTAATAACAGTTACTTTTACTGAGAGTGAATCTCATGTGGCTAAGAACAACCCCACGCGCCTAGCATTAATGGGCCGCGCCCGACGTCCTGTCATCCTCTGACATGGCCTACGTGTCCCATTTTTATTGGGTGTACATGGAACGTTTTCTGTGGAAAGTTGAACCCGCCGTTCTAACTTGAGTACGGATTCCAAATTTTAATCCATTGCCATATATTTTACTCTTTCGAATTCTACTGTTTTACCCTTCTATAAAAACCAAGTTTACCCTCTCATAAACGTTTTTACAAACCCTCATTCTTCTCCGGCGAAACCCTGCAAAAACCTGCAAGTATCTTATTCTCATTACCAATGGCTTCATCTTCTCAAGCTATCTCCCCGGCACACTCTCCGGCGAACTCACCAGAACATTCACCTGCTCATTCTGAACATTCAGAAAACCCCCACCTCGCCAAAAATTTCGAACAAGATGATTCCGGTGACTCAGCAGACTTTGCTCCGACCACACATCTTCAAAACTTCATAGCAAAGGATCATTTCGAAAAGGTACTACCAATCAAATCCAACAATTGCTATTTGGTCCCCTCACCCACTGCTTTCGGCGAAGCCCATGCCATTCTTCTAAACATAATGGAAAATCATATCCTCTTCCCTTTACTCTCAAGAACCCCAAAGAAAATTCCAGTTAGATATTTGAACCAGTTTTGGCAAAGTTGCCGATTTGATAAAAATGATTCTCTTATCAAAGGATACATTTCAAGACCCGACAAATCTGAGCATCTGGAAATCAAGTTCAATAGAACAATGTTCTCACTTGAATTCAACCTACCAACAAGGGGTCTTCTTGGAATGAAGAAGTATGCTGAGCAACCAACAGACGACGAGATCTGTCGTTTCCTAGAAATGCTTGGGTACAACACACCACTGAGGAAGAGAAATGACTTCCGCAGAGGCAGATTACCACCTCTGTGGAACACCTTGTTCTCAATTCTTAACAGATGCCTGACAGGGAAGATAGGCAGTATTGACCAGAGCTCACATCAGATATTAACCATCATGTATGGGGTTTACTATGATCTCCCACTGGATTACGCGACCATAATGATGCAAGAGATCATTAACACCATCGACAGAAAGAACAACACAAGAAGGGTCAAAGAGAACGATCCTAAGTTTCTACCACCTCTACAATTCCAAAGAATACTGGAAGTTTTGTTCGAACCTCTGTTGCTAATACAGAAATGGCCAATGGAAGGGCAAATTCCCAAACAGTTCCCAATGAACAAAAATATTCCCACTGATCATGTAGATGGCTACACACACTGCAGACCTTTGTCAAAGAAACTTCTGAAGTATGCCTCGGATAAAACCCTTAAGAAAGAGTATATACGCGATCATAGAACTCCTAAACTGAGTCCTATGACACCCCCGCGTTTAGGTGTCCCTCTAGGAACAATGATTGCAGAACCTCTTTCCACTCAAAAAGAAAAAGATCACAAATTAGCAAAACACATGGCTATTCAACTTAGCTTCATAGCCAAACGTGCAGAGCTCATAGGAAAGAAGTCCTCTTCAAAATCTTCTGCCTCTACTCCAAAATCAAAAAGGAGGAAAACTGCAGAAGGCACCTCTACAAGCGCTGCAGAAGATCAACCTTCACCTCCTCATGCCACAGAAATTGGCTACTCTGCTCCTCCCTCCTCTCCAAAACTAAAGAAAAAAAGAAAATCGAAAACTACAGAGGAAGGGGCACCAAAACCTAAGAGGAGGAAAACCAAAAAGAAGCATGGTAAATCACTTGAGAAATTGGTTACCATAGAAGAGGAAGCAATCGTAGAAGAAAGAACTGCAAAAGAAGAAGATGCAGAAGTAGAAATGACAGAAGAGGGATATCAATCGCCCAATCAATCCCCAGATCGATTTGCTCACCAAGGAACCTTAAACGATTTCCTACAGAACCCTGACATTGCCAACACTTTAAATACAACAGGGTGGACGGCACAACCTCTCGACCACCACTCCCCAGAAGAACAATACTTCTCTATTTCTGGCATTGACACACATCTGCAAGAAGATGATCAAACACCCAGAGATCAATCAGCTGAGACACCTATTATTCTACAGAACCCCTTCATTCAGCAAGGATTGGACGCTCACAGAAGGAGTCCAAACCCAGCTTCAGAAGAAATAGGACAAACAGAAGCTTAGTGGAATAGAGATGAAGGAACAAAGACAAGAATGGAGGTCTCAAAGGTAGATTAAGATGAAGAAGAAGCTGTCTGGATACGAAAAGGTCTCTATCATCCACATGTCATGAGATTATACGGCTCTCATCCAATGTACGACTTCTTAGGCACAGAGCAAGGAACTTCAACAGAAGCTAGGGAAGAAGCACCAAGCCATCGGATAACTACAGAAGCTAAAATGATAGAAAATGATGTAGTGCTTGGATGCTTAACAGAGGAAGACACAAGAAAAGATGCCTGGATTAATAGAGGCATGATAACGCCACCTTTTGGCGTTAATTCCGGTTCTCAAACCAATGAGATTGGCTTGTATTCAAGCAAAAAGGCGTGTATTTTACGGTTTATCTAACGATTTACACAGGTTATCTAAAAGGCGGCATTCCTCGAGAAAAGAAGCTAAAAAGAGCCCAAAACGATTCCAAACGAAGCCTAACGGGAGCCCAAAAGCCAAGTCCAAGACCCACGACCGAACCAGGACCTGAACCGCGAACCAGAAAACGACCCACAGAGCTAATTGGACACGCGCGACTTACCACGCGACTTGCAAGTCCGATTTTAGGTCATTCGTTCGGTATCCAACTTTCGACAGACGACCAGGGGCGATTTTGGGGCGATTTCCGGCGACTTTTCGGAGCTTTCGGAGTCACGTTCGAGGGCCGATCACGGAGACAATCATCACGGAACGTAGATACAAGCACGAGTGAAGGGAGTTCATCACGTTATTTTTCATGTTTTTAATCTTTCGCGTTACCATGTTTACATACGTAGTTTCATCTTTCTCCCTTGTGTTTGAATCCACCACCGACATGAACTAACCGGTTCGTGTTGGGGGTTGGAATGAATTCGGTTTATAAAGCATGTAACCAGATGATTTGAACTTTTATTGGTTTTTCCTTGATTAATGAAGCATGTGATTTTGTGTTTAATGCCTTTGAAAGTCTAGCTAGCTTTTAATTGATTTATTAATTCCAGTTGGGTTCGAGAGAATTAACTGTTAAATAGAACTAGGAATTGCATGCCTAAGACGATAAATCAGTGATAGAGATACACTGAATAAGTCTTAGTCCCAATTAAACCGTTAGGTTGATATCGAGAGATAAAATCTAGACAATTTAACATAAATCGAGTACTTAATGTGTTTTGGAATCCATAGGTGAGACCGAGAGATTAAACTTATCCTTTTCAAAATAAAACCCGTTGTGGCTTGAAAGAGAACAACGGTGACTTTAAAAGATTTGGGAATCATTAAAGGGATAAACTGGTAATTGTTTGAGTTGTTTGTGTGCATGTGTAGAACCGGAGGATTTCCAACCCTCAACCTTTATCTCTATCGAAGTTCCTAATTTGTTCTTTGCTTTGTTTGCGTTTAAGTTGTGATTTGCTAGAATTTAGTTTAAAACCCATCTTCTAAATTCGACAGTTCAATTAATAGAGCCTATAGTAATTGTGATACTTAGTTCCTAGTTCCCCATGATTCGATACTCGTACTTTCCAAGTACTATTACTTGACTTCGACCCGTACACTTGCGGTAAGATTCACGGGGTGTGAAAACCCCGTGTCAAGTTTTTGGCGCCGTTGCCGGGGAACTAGTTGTAGCTAATAGCACTACCATATATACGCGCTATTAGATTGGGCATTTTCTTTTCTTGTTATTTTTCCATCACTTTCAGTTTTTGGATTATTGACTTTGCTTCCTTCTTTTCAGGTACCATTTAGTTTATGCCAAGGACGACCCGAGGAAAAGAGATCGAACAATTTGATCCGGAGATCGAAAGAACCGCTCGTCGGCTGCATAAGGAAGCGAAAGCCAAAAGGAATCTGAAATTCGAGATGTCCGACGACGAGAGACCACCTCGCCGCAACAACCCACCACCACCTCCGGAAAGAGTCCCGATGCGGTCATTTACCGATCCTAATGTGGAGGCCGCACGGATAGGCATTCAACCACCTACCACTGCGGCCAACTATTTCGAGATAAAGCCGAGCACCATCGTAATGGTGCAGGAAAATCAATATGGAGGAGCAACGACCGAAGATCCTCACGCTCATCTCCGAGCTTTCGAGCGCATTTGTAGCACCTTCAAGATCAACAGGATGGAGGAGAACGCAATCAAACTGAGGCTGTTCAGTTTTTCATTAAAAGGTCGAGCTGAAATATGGATAGAAGGCTTACCGTCAGATCAGATCACTACTTGGGCACAGTTGAAAGCAGCCTTCCTCCAAAAGTTTTTCCCACCGAGCAGAACCGCCCAACTAATGGCGGAGATCACCCATTTTTCTCAATGGGACCAAGAAACGCTATATGAGGCGTGGGAACGTTACAAGGACATGATCAAGAAGTGTCCTCATCATGGGCTACAAGGCTGGGTCATCATCCAGACCTTCTTTAGTGGGCTCCACCCACAATTCAAAAATGATATCACTGCTGCCGCGGGTGGAGCATTAATGGACAAGTCGTATGAGGAAGCGTGTGAACTGATTGAGAACTTGGCTGAACATAGTTTCTCCACTCCGAGATCAGCGGTAAGACGAGTTGCAAATGTCCAAGAGAGTAACGAGCTGAACGAACTGAAAGCTCAACTGGCCGTCATCACGAATCGGCTGAATGGAGGAAACCCTCAAGAACCTGATCAGGTTCAATTTGTGTCAAACCGGAACCAGCCGAGAAACGATCCTTTCTCGAATACGTACAATGAGGGGTGGAGAAAACACCCCAATCTTTCATGGAGTCAACCCGACCAGCAACAACCAGGTAACTTTTCTAACTTTTCTAACTATTCTCACTTCTCTAATACTAATAATGTTTACCGCCCTCCAGGTTTCCACCAAAGGAATGAAGGACCATCCGGGGAGAAGAAGCCGGGACTTGAGGACATGATGATGAAGTTCATGTCAAAAATGGACAGCACAGTCGAGGGATTAGCGAGCACAATTAATACTGTCAAGGCGGCTACCGAGCAAAACACCGCCGCCATCAAGATCCTTGAGAGGAAAGTGGGGCAGATCTCCGAGACCCTACAAAACCGAGCCCCCGGGAAACTTCCGAGTCAACCCGAAAGACAAAACCGGGAGCATTGCAATGCTATTTATCTGAGAAGTGGCAAGGAGTTGACTAGAGACCCGGTAAGCGAGACTTCATCAAAGGAGACCGGTCCGGAAGAGGAAGAGTTCGAGATGATAGACATGGGCGAGTTAAAGGCTGACAAAGAGTTTGAGGTGAAGAACAAGAAGAAGGAGGAAGATGTGATTGATCAAGAGAAGCCGAAGGAAAAAATGGCACCTCTGGCCAAGCCGGAAGTTCCAAAAGTGCCTTACCCGAGCAGATTGAAAGCGCAAAAGGATGATGTCAACTTTTCAAAATTTCTTGATGTTTTCAAAAAGCTAACTATCAAAATCCCTTTTGCAGATGCGCTTACACAAATGCCCTCGTATGCTAAGTTCATGAAGGAGATTATATCGAAGAAGAGGACACTTGATCACCAGGCCACCGTTGCACTCACTGAAGAGTGCAGCGCGATAATCCAAAGCAAGCTTCCCCTTAAGCTTAAAGATCCAGGGAGTTTTTCAATCCCTATTCAAATTGGGAAGTTTAATTTTGATAAAGTACTGTGTGATCTAGGAGCGAGTATTAATTTGATGCCCCTTTCTGTTTTCAGGAAACTCGGATTGGGAGAGGTGAGCCCAACTTATATGACGCTGAAACTTGCGGATCGATCGATCGTATACCCATACGGAGTGGTGGAGGATGTGCTGATCAAGGTCGGAAAGTTCTACTTCCCGGTAGAATTTGTGGTTCTGGACATCGATGAAGACATAGAAGTCCCGCTGATTTTGGGGAGATCGTTCTTAGCCACGAGCCGAGCCTTGATTGACATGGAAGAAGGCGAGATCACTTTCCGAGTTGGCGGCCAAAGCGAAATTTTCAAGATGGTTGAGAAGGTAAGAGCCCCAAGCGAAAGAGGGTCCGGATCTGGTCATGGAGGGCCAAAAGTGGAAGAATCCGCGAAGAACCGTGTGTGTGGACGGTTTAGTTCCGCGGATACCGAGCCGAGTTGAGAGCCACACAGTCGTGCCACGACTTTAAATACGGCGCTGGGTGGGAGGCAACCCACCAAGGTTAGTTTCCGTCGTTATTTTAGTTTTTATTTTATTTTTGAGTGTGTTTAAAAAATGAAAAAGCCATAAAAATCAAAAAATCAAAAAATCGAAAAAGTCAAAAATAACTGAAACAGGGACATACGCGACTTGTCACGCGGTTTGCATACCGCGCAGCAAGTCGCGGGGCCCTCTGTTGGTTTTCTGAAACAGAGGGTTACGCGGTTTGCCACGCGACTTGCAAGTCGCGGGCTAAACCGCGGGAGTCCCATTTGCCTCGTTTTTCGTTTTTCGTGCAGTTTTTATTCCTTTCTTGCTTTGTGTGTTTCTGTTTTCCTGTTTTTCTTTCGTCGTTTGTTTGGTTCTTTTGTGTGTGCGTGCCCTCCCCCTCCTTCTCCAAATGCTCAATCTGTCAAGAATCTCTTCTGGCTGGGCAAAACAGGTATATTCTACTCATTTCTCTGCTAAAAGAGTGGTGTTTGATGTGTTGTTCTATTTTAATTGCACGAGATGCAACAAACCTAAGTTTCACTTAGGTTTGGGGTGCCTCATTTTTGAACCATCTACACACTCACATTAGACCCTGTGCAAACCTCGGTTTTACCGAGGTTTGGGGTTGGCTTTTATTTGGCAAACCTAGGCCACGGCCTAGGTTTGGGGTGCCTATATTTGGAAACTTTGGATCGTCTTTTTATGTTATGCCATATGATGCCTTGCCTGCTGTCACACCCCGCTAAAGCGGAAACACGAGATGTAACAGATAGAGTTTCATAGCATTAGGAAATAAACAACACCAACCATACAATTACACAAAGTATACATTACAAAGTCCCAAAAATTTAAAGTTAAGGGTTTACAATCCCAAAGTTTACATGTAACCCAAAATAATGTTTTTATCAAGATAAGACAAAAGACGAGTCTCGGTTGATGTCGACATGCATGCTAAATTAAACCTTGTCAGTTACCTTCTTAGCCCCTGAAAAGCGTGTTTAAAACAAAAGGTCAACTACAAAGAGTTGGTGAGTTCACAGGTTTTTCCATACACAACAATTTTTCTTCCAATGGTTACTCTCATGAAACGTTCGTTCATGACAAGCTCCAAAGTTAAAAGGTTTATGAGTACAATTTACAATGAGTGATTTTTTTAAGATATAATAGGGTTGAGCCACTACTAAGCCTCCGACAATCTACGCCCCGCGAACTACCTCAGAGGTGGTATACTAACCCACGTGAGAAGAACATTATTACCAGATAAAGTGCACCCCTACTCGTCAGTTAAGGTGGGTTTGTCAAACCAAATAGCGCTATCCACAAGTATCACCGGCTCGTTACGAGTTAATAAGTAGTGTATTTACTGGGGACTTACCATTTTCATTATCACTCAACATATATTTATCACTTATGTACAATTGTCCATTCATTAGTACTCATTCTTCAAAGCATAAATATCCACAATTTAATATCATGAATCATTTAGCATTTTAAAAACATAACATGCTTTTCACCCCAAACATTTAAACAAGTAAAAACGGGGCTGTGATTACTCACCTTAACGTGTAGACGCGAAGTTGCGCAAGCTTGATCGCTTAATGCCTTACGGGTCTCCTATAAAGTCAAATAAGCTCTATAAGTCCTTCATAGCTACTCAAGGTTGAACTTAGCTAATTTAGTCCACCTCTTGTGAAATGCCATTGTTTTAGTTTTTAATTTGACATGATGAATTTAATATTTTCCCAATGTTTTAATCATGTATAGGTACCTATAAGGTTAAAATAGTAAAATCCCACACTTTTTCCAAAATACATAATCTGGCAGAAACTTTGTTCCTCAAAAATGGTTATTGAAATACACTTTCTGGAATGACAAATTTTCCCATCTTTTTATATGTGGTACTACACTGAGTTAAGAAGGTTGTGACCAAATTTCATAAATTTTGAAGGTGTTTAAGGGGTTCAAATAATGTTTACAAAATAATGCAACACAGAACCTAAAACAGTTTACACCCTTCTGCCATAACCGGCTTTTGG
The DNA here is from genome assembly GCA_033807775.1 of Saussurea involucrata. Taxonomy (NCBI): domain Eukaryota; kingdom Viridiplantae; phylum Streptophyta; class Magnoliopsida; order Asterales; family Asteraceae; genus Saussurea; species Saussurea involucrata. The sequence goes on from CM066314.1 coordinate 195,839,194, forward strand.
AGGGTCAAAACATAGTATTTTTCAGAGATTTTGCATGGTTTGGAAACCTAACACATAAAGGTGTCTTATGGAAAAAGATTCACAAATTTTTGATGAGTTTTGAGTGAGTTATGGTCAAAAGAAGTTGCATGTACCAATCTGCCATTTCTGGACAGCTTGACATACTTGGTTTGCACAAAATCTTTAAATGACCAAAACATCGTATATTGTTATGAAATTTTAGCATGTGAAACCTAACTCATAAAAGTAGCTTCCAGAAGAAAAATGAGAAAGTTTTATGCATTTTTCAAAGAGTTATATACAAAATAAACTGACACAAAAATCTGACAGACCATCTGCTGCACATCAAATTTGTTCTAAGGAGTTGAAAGCTCAAAACTCAATATTTTTGTATGAGACCAGTGGCGTTTGAACCCCAACTCATTAAACTTTACTCCAGAAGAAAAATCAAAGAATTTGGACATGAATTGACCAAGATATGGTCGTCCAAAGTACATGCAACCCAACTGCCAGATTCTGGAACTTAAAGACTCTCACTAAAACTCATTTTTGAGCACTTTAACATCCATGGATGTGGACCCTTTTGTTAAAGATTCAATCCCCACATCTTATGACATGTTTTTAAAAAGAAAATACTTTAAACTTATAGGGAAAATGTGCATGCAAAGTCAAAATTTCCAGATTCTTATAAATGAACAAAACCCACATTTGGATGATTTTTCTCATTTTTCTTATGTTCATGATGGAAGTTCATAGATTTTCACCATTTTATGGACATTTCTCATGTCCTTGGTGTTTTATCTCACTTCTAGAACAAGAAAAGAGTTCATCCATTTGGATGAAATGAAAGTATAGAAAGGTGACAAATTTTTTATCAAAAGATGCTTAAAAAAATGAAGAAGATGTTTAGATTAAAGCTCTTACCTTTGAGAGATGATGCAAATACCTCAAGCTCTTCAAATTTTTGGTTTGGATACTTGAGTTAGACTGAAATTTCTGGAGTTTGAGGGTTTAAAGTGATGAAGAAGGATGGGAAGAACAAGTAACTCAAAGAGAGAGAGAGAAAGGAAGATGGATGGTCTTTTCTTGGTGAAGTTTGAAATGAAGTAAAAATAAAACAAATGAGAGGTAATAGAGGGAGGGGGGAGGCCGGCCAAACATGGGCCCCCAAACCCCTTTGCAACATTTTTTTTTTATTATTAAATTTAGCCCATGATCAAATCTTGTAAAACCCTTTTTTTTTTTTTACTAGACTTTTAATTTGCAAAAACAAGCTTCTAAAATACCTTCTTGTGTTTATTAAATCTTATAAAAAGGGAAATTTGTATATAAAGTAAAACCCTCTATTTTATATAGGTTATATGTTATTTATGGTATTTTGGCATTTCACAAGGTGTTCCGGTTAGTCTTGGGTCGAAACCGGGTCTTATAAGCAACTACCGGGAATTTTAGCGATTTTTCGCTTTAATATTTTCTGGATGAGTCCTATTAGGGTGTATTCTCTTTATTAACATTAGTGAGGGCTTAACAGATGCTAACCTGGAAGTTTCAATTTTTGCCGAATGTTACAGTTTCCCCCCGATAGAGAAATTTCGTCCCGAAATTTAATGACTGGCATTCCCAGTTAGTTCCTTGACGAACAGCTGAGGATATTTACTTTTCATAAAATCCTCCCGCTCCCAAGTGTATTCTGGTCCATGCCTTGCACTCCATCGAACTTTTACAATCGGGATTTTGCTACGTCTTAACCGCTTAACATCTCGGTCAAGTATCTCCACGGGTTCTTCTATAATGCGTAACTGCTCGCTCACTTGAATATCTTCCAATGGTAGCACCAATGATTCATCCGATAGACATTTCTTCAGATTCGACACATGGAATGTGTCGTGAATAGCGCTTAACTCTTGTGGTAGTTTGAGTCTGTAAGCAACTGGTCCAATCTTTTCCAGTATCTCAAACGGACCGATATATCTTGGGCTCAACTTGCCCTTCTTCCCAAATCGTACCAATCCTTTCCATGGTGATACCTTTAATAGTACCTTATCGCCCACCTGAAATTCCAATGGCTTCCTGCGATTATCTGCATAACTCTTCTGACGAGTTCTGGCAACTTTCAGTCTTTCCTGAATGGTTACGATCTTGTCCGTGGTCTCCTGTATTATGTCGGGTCTTATCAGCTGCCTGTCACCAACCTCCAACCAGCTGAGTGGGGATCTACATTTGCGTCCATATAAGGCTTCGTATGGTGCGCACTTTAAGCTGGTATGGTAGCTATTGTTGTAAGAGAATTCAACCAGCGGTAAGTGAGTATCCCAATTTCCCCCAAAATCTAATACACAGGCTCGCAGCATGTCTTCCAGTGTTTGTATAGTCCTTTCCGTCTGACCGTCCGTCTGCGGGTGGTAGGCAGTGCTCAAGTCCAAACGTGTGCCCAACGCTTTCTGGACTGACCGCCAAAGGCGTGACGTAAAACGGCTATCTCTGTCTGAGATTATAGCAGTGGGTACTCCATGACGCATAACGATTTCGTTGACGTAAATTCGAGCGAGTTTTTCTACCTTGAAATCTTCCCGAATAGGCAGAAAATGTGCAGATTTCGTCAGTCGGTCCACTATAACCCAGATTGAATCATGTCCTTTCCCAGTTCTGGGTAACTTGGTTATGAAATCCATGCTTATCTGTTCCCATTTCCATTCGGGAATCTCCGGTTGCTGAAGAAGACCTGATGGTTTCTGATGTTCAGCCTTAACCAGGGCACAAGTTTGGCACTTGCTTACATACATAGCCACATCTTTCTTTATTCCTGGCCACCAATAGTATTCCTTCAGATCCTTGTACATTTTATCGGCCCCGGGGTGAATTGAATATCTTGATTTATGAGCTTCATCCAGGATTATTGATCGCAGATTGACAACCTTAGGTACCCAAACTCTATTTCGGAAGTAACGCACCCCGTCTGGTTGTGTATCAAATTCCTTTTCCAGATGATGTAGAGCTTCGCCCTTCAAATTCTCCCCTTTTAATGCTTCTTCTTGTGCTTCGAGGATTTGATCCTTAAGGCTCGTCCGGACCATCGTTCCCATGGCTCTTGCCCTTGATGGTTTCACCCTTTCCTTTCGGCTTAACGCGTCAGCCACAACATTAGCTTTGCCCGGATGGTACTTTATCTCGCAATCGTAGTCGCTAAACAGTTCAACCCATCTCCGTTGTCGCATATTCAGCATTTTCTGATCAAAAATGTGTTGTAAGCTCTTGTGATCGGTAAAGACGGTACATTTAGTGCCGTAGAGATAGTGTCTCCAAATCTTGAGTGCGAACACTACGACTCCTAGCTCCAAATCATGGGTGGTATAATTCTTTTCATGAACCTTAAGTTGCCTTGATGCGTAGGCAATAACCTTGTCTTTTTGCATTAGCACACACCCCAACCCTCGGTGTGAGGCATCGCAGTAAACAACAAAATTGTCTGCACCCTCTGGTAGAGCTAAGATCGGTGCATTGCAAAGCTTATGTTTAAGCGTCCGAAAGGCTTCTTCCTGCTTCTCTCCCCAATCGAACTTCTTGTCTTTCTGGGTTAATGCCGTTAATGGTTGTGCAATTTTGGAGAAATTTGCAATGAAGCGCCGATAGTAACCAGCTAAACCGAGAAACGAACGGATTTCAGTCGGAGTCTTCGGGGCTTCCCACTTCTTTATGGCTTCTATCTTGGCCGGATCAACATGAATTCCATCTTCATTAACTACATGACCAAGAAATTGTACTTCACGAATCCAAAATTCGCATTTGGAAAGTTTAGCATACAGCTTCTGATCTTTGAGCAGTTCTAGTATTTGCTTTAAATGTTGCTCATGTTCCTTCTTGCTTTGCGAATAAATTAATATATCATCTATGAACACAATTACAAATTTGTCCAAGTACGGTCGACATACTCTGTTCATTAGGTCCATAAAGACTGCTGGAGCGTTTGTCAGTCCGAAAGGCATGACTAGGAACTCATAATGTCCATATCGAGTCCTAAACGCTGTCTTGGGAATGTCCTCCTCCCGAACCCTCATTTGATGGTATCCAGACCGAAGGTCAATCTTTGAAAAGTACGTAGCGCCTTGAAGTTGGTCGAACAGGTCATCGATTCGAGGAAGAGGATATCGGTTCTTGATGGTCAGCTTATTAAGTTCCCTGTAGTCGATACACATTCGAAAAGAACCATCTTTCTTTTTAACGAACAAAACTGGAGCTCCCCAGGGTGAAGAGCTGGGTCGTATGAATCCTTTATCGAGCAGCTCTTTGAGTTGGCCTGACAACTCCTGCATTTCTGAAGGTGCTAACCGGTACGGTGACTTTGCTACGGGTGCCGCTCCTGGAATTAAGTCGATATGAAATTCGACTTGTCTTGGTGGTGGTAATCCAGGTAATTCATCTGGGAATACCTCAGGAAAATCTCGTACTATTGGAAAGTCTTGAATATTCTTCTCTTTGATCTCCTTATCCACCACGTGTGTCAGAAACGCAACACAATCTTTTCGCAAATATTTTCGCATCTTCATACCCGACACTATTTTGAATTTCCTCCCAGAGCTGTCTCCCTGTATTTCCAGTACTCTTCCTTCGGTTTGGGGTATTCGGACGATCTTTTCGGAGCAAACGATCTCAGCGCGATTCTTTGATAACCAATCCATACCTACGACTATATCGAAGCTTCCTAATCTGATTGGAATTAAATCTATGCTAAAATCTTTTTCCGCCAATTTTAAGGTACAGTTCATAATTACATCTTTGGCCCTAACTTCTTGTCCATTAGCAAATTCTATAATATAGGCTTCTTTCAACTTTTGAGGTTCCAAGTCAATTTTCGGCCTAAATTCTAGTGATACAAAGCTCCTATCTGCTCCCGAATCAAATAGTACTGTTGCATAATGATTATTCAAGAGAAACGTACCTGTGACTACATCTGGGTTTCGTCTTGCCTCATCTGCTCCAATTTCAAACACTCGGCCTCGTGCCTGACCTCCTTGATTCCCTTGATTAAATGGTCGCGCTTGATTTGTATTAGGCCTTCGGTTCAGTCTCGGACATGCGTTCCGATAGTGATCAGGGCTCCCACACTCGTGACATGTTCGCCTTCCTCCGCTCTTGCAATCTTTAGCGACATGGCCTCCTTTGCTACACTTGGAGCAAATGATGCATCTTCCGAGGTGTCGATTATTGCACTTGGTGCATCTTGGGCATAGCCCTCTTTCCTTCTCTTCGACCTGTGCTTGAACCCCAAAATTTCCTGTCACCCTATGACCCTTGTCTGTTCTTCCCCCAAACTGCCTTCCTGCAGGCTCTTCTATCTTTCTTTTCCCAGCGGCCTTGTCATTCCCTGATGTTCTTGAACGATTCGCGTTGTTGGTGAGTCTTGTTGCTAAATTTACTGCTTCTTGGAGAGTCTTTGGGTCAGCTGAAGTGACATTTCCTCTGATTCCTTCAGATAAACCCCACACATACCTATCCACTCTGTTTTCCTCGGGCGTCACCAAATGTGGCACCAGCTTTGCCAACTCATGGAAACGGGCAGTGTAAGAGTCTATATCGTTTCCCTTCATTTCATGATTCCACAGTTCTGCCTCCAGCTTCTGGATTTCACTTCTTGGGCAATACTCTCCCTTGAGTAGCTTCTTGAACTCTTCCCACGTAAGGTTGTAAGCCGCTTCCCGTCCACGGGTTTGTACTTGTGTGTTCCACCATGTTAGTGCTCGGCCTTGCAACAAACAAGCAGCAAATTCTACTTTGTTTCCTTCTGTGCACTTGCTGATATGAAGAACGGATTCCATACCCTCAATCCATGTCAGTAATCCCACAGCTCCTTCAGTTCCATGGAATTCTTTAGGGTTGCAGCCCCTAAAGGTCTTATATGTGCATTCCCGATTTCCAGTCGCTCCCGCATTGCTTGAATTAGCATTCAGCCCAGCTGCTACTTGGCTGACAATGTTCGGAAGTGCAGCCATAATTTGCTCCGCCACGAGCCGTGCGACTTCAGGATTCTCTCTTCTTGGAGGCATAGTCCTACAGTTATGGTTTTAATTAAAGGTTTAGTCGCATGGTTACTAATACTATTATTTGGTTACACTTCCTACTTGTTATGTTAATCTAAGTTATGGTACTACTTCATGCATACTATCTTTGTTATCTACACGTATTGTCATAACAACATACCATAATTTCACAATCATGCATCTAAAAGTACTTGAGATACGTAAACATTAACCAAGCATTTCATTCATAAACCATAAATATTCAAATTCCAACAGAAACAATTAACAAAAAATTTCAATGTTTGGAATTTAATGGCTACATGCCCCAAAAATATAAGTTCAAGTTTTAAATAAATCCCCAAAAGCTTCTAATAGTGGTCTTCTAATGCATCAGTGCCCACAACAGCAGTCCCAACACTAAAACCAAGGCTCCTATCACCCAAGCCAGGTACCTACGTAGGGCCCTCACCTCCCTCCTTGTGATGTCAATGACCTCCATAGTTCGGTCTGAGGCTTCACTATGTGATTTCAGTACTTCCATCACTCCATTCAGTGTTTGGTGCTGCTGGTCCAACCTCTCACCATGGAGTTGTATGTCGTGAGACATCATTAGAACCCAATGGCTTTCCTGGGCAGTCATGCCAGGAGGGTGAGCCACAGGTACTCCTGTTACCACCTGGGGGTTTCCTCGCTGCACTCCCGATCGGGAGGACTCTCCTTCGCCTCTTGGTGGTTGGGTAAGACTCACACGTCTAGGTAATGGGACACTCTTCCTTGCCGTGGCCCTAACTCTTGGTCCTCGTAGGATACGTGGAGGGAACCTAGTGAGTGGTGCACTGGATTCTTCTTGGTCGTCTTCATAAGGGTCTCTCTCAACTACAACCGCTGCAATGCCCCTCGGTCGGCCAGTAACGTAGCCGGAAAGGTCTGCCGAGTACGATTGCTCGGAATGGGTATGCTCCGAAGGAGTGTGCTCGGACGGGTCATATTCAGACGACATAGTGAGCTGCGATAATAGTAGACTTTGTTATTATGTGTACTATTGTAAGTGCTAAAAATGTGCAAGGTTTATGCAACACACACAAAGTCATGCTTACCATGTTTTGGTAGAAGATTTATTTATAAGCATACTTCCATTATGACCAACCCGAGTCTCTCATTATATTTACCCGAATTAAACATAGGTGATCAAGCTTTGTTTAATTGAGGTATAATAATGTGACATTCGACTTGGTTATATTAGCAATATACTTCAGATTTTTTTTTTTTTTTTTTTTTTTTTTTTGACACTCCTTTCGAAAGCCTTTTTGAAAATAGTTTGTGTTATGGTTGGGTTATAGATGTGGTTTCCATAAGAAAACCGGCATTCTCTATAACCTATGGCTCTGATACCAATTTCTGTCACACCCCGCTAAAGCGGAAACACGAGATGTAACAGATAGAGTTTCATAGCATTAGGAAATAAACAACACCAACCATACAATTACACAAAGTATACATTACAAAGTCCCAAAAATTTAAAGTTAAGGGTTTACAATCCCAAAGTTTACATGTAACCCAAAATAATGTTTTTATCAAGATAAGACAAAAGACGAGTCTCGGTTGATGTCGACATGCATGCTAAATTAAACCTTGTCAGTTACCTTCTTAGCCCCTGAAAAGCGTGTTTAAAACAAAAGGTCAACTACAAAGAGTTGGTGAGTTCACAGGTTTTTCCATACACAACAATTTTTCTTCCAATGGTTACTCTCATGAAACGTTCGTTCATGACAAGCTCCAAAGTTAAAAGGTTTATGAGTACAATTTACAATGAGTGATTTTTTTAAGATATAATAGGGTTGCGCCACTACTAAGCCTCCGACAATCTACGCCCCGCGAACTACCTCAGAGGTGGTATACTAACCCACGTGAGAAGAACATTATTACCAGATAAAGTGCACCCCTACTCGTCAGTTAAGGTGGGTTTGTCAAACCAAATAGCGCTATCCACAAGTATCACCGGCTCGTTACGAGTTAATAAGTAGTGTATTTACTGGGGACTTACCATTTTCATTATCACTCAACATATCTTTATCACTTATGTACAATTGTCCATTCATTAGTACTCATTCTTCAAAGCATAAATATCCACAATTTAATATCATGAATCATTTAGCATTTTAAAAACATAACATGCTTTTCACCCCAAACATTTAAACAAGTAAAAACGGGGCTGTGATTACTCACCTTAACGTGTAGACGCGAAGTTGCGCAAGCTTGATCGCTTAATGCCTTACGGGTCTCCTATAAAGTCAAATAAGCTCTATAAGTCCTTCATAGCTACTCAAGGTTGAACTTAGCTAATTTAGTCCACCTCTTGTGAAATGCCTTTGTTTTAGTTTTTAATTTGACATGATGAATTTAATATTTTCCCAATGTTTTAATCATGTATAGGTACCTATAAGGTTAAAATAGTAAAATCCCACACTTTTTCCAAAATACATAATCTGGCAGAAACTTTGTTCCTCAAAAATGGTTATTGAAATACACTTTCTGGAATGACAAATTTGCCCATCTTTTTATATGTGGTACTACACTGAGTTAAGAAGGTTTTGACCAAATTTCATAAATTTTGAAGGTGTTTAAGGGGTTCAAATAATTTTTACAAAATAATGCAACACAGAACCTAAAACAGTTTACACCCTTCTGCCATAACCGGCTTTTGGAGGGTCAAAACATAGTATTTTTCATAGATTTTGCATGGTTTGGAAACCTAACACATAAAGGTGTCTTATGGAAAACGATTCACAAATTTTTGATGAGTTTTGAGTGAGTTATGGTCAAAAGAAGTTGCATGTACCAATCTGCCATTTCTGGACAGCTTGACATACTTGGTTTGCACAAAATCTTTAAATGACCAAAACATCGTATATTGTTATGAAATTTTAGCATGTGAAACCTAACTCATAAAAGTAGCTTCCAGAAGAAAAATGAGAAAGTTTTATGCATTTTTCAAAGAGTTATATACAAAATAAACTGACACAAAAATCTGACAGACCATCTGCTGCACATCAAATTTGTTCTAAGGAGTTGAAAGCTCAAAACTCAATATTTTTGTATGAGACCAGTGGCGTTTGAACCCCAACTCATTAAACTTTACTCCAGAAGAAAAATCAAAGAATTTGGACATGAATTGACCAAGATATGGTCGTCCAAAGTACATGCAACCCAACTGCCAGATTCTGGAACTTAAAGACTCTCACTAAAACTCATTTTTGAGCACTTTAACATCCATGGATGTGGATCCTTTTGTTAAAGATTCAATCCCCACATCTTATGACATGTTTTTAAAAAGAAAATACTTTAAACTTATAGGGAAAATGTGCATGCAAAGTCAAAATTTCCAGATTCTTATAAATGAACAAAACCCACATTTGGATGATTTTTCTCATTTTTCTTATGTTCATGATGGAAGTTCATAGATTTTCACCATTTTATGGACATTTCTCATGTCCTTGGTGTTTTATCTCACTTCTAGAACAAGAAAAGAGTTCATCCATTTGGATGAAATGAAAGTATAGAAAGGTGACAAATTTTTTATCAAAAGATGCTTAAAAAAATGAAGAAGATGTTTAGATTAAAGCTCTTACCTTTGAGAGATGATGCAAATACCTCAAGCTCTTCAAATTTTTGGTTTGGATACTTGAGTTAGACTGAAATTTCTGGAGTTTGAGGGTTTAAAGTGATGAAGAAGGATGGGAAGAACAAGTAACTCAAAGAGAGAGAGAGAAAGGAAGATGGATGGTCTTTTCTTGGTGAAGTTTGAAATGAAGTATAAATAAAACAAATGAGAGGTAATAGAGGGAGGGGGGAGGCCGGCCAAACATGGGCCCCCAAACCCCTTTGCAACATTTTTTTTTATTATTAAATTTAGCCCATGATCAAATCTTGTAAAACCCTTTTTTTTTTTTTACTAGACTTTTAATTTGCAAAAACAAGCTTCTAAAATACCTTCTTGTGTTTATTAAATCTTATAAAAAGGGAAATTTGTATATAAAGTAAAACCCTCTATTTTATATAGGTTATATGTTATTTATGGTATTTTGGCATTTCACAAGGTGTTCCGGTTAGTCTTGGGTCGAAACCGGGTCTTATAAGCAACTACCGGGAATTTTAGCGATTTTTCGCTTTAATATTTTCTGGATGAGTCCTATTAGGGTGTATTCTCTTTATTAACATTAGTGAGGGCTTAACAGATGCTAACCTGGAAGTTTCAATTTTTGCCGAATGTTACACCTGCTCTTCTTAATGACTGCACAATGACTGCGTCGCATCGCCTGCGATTTTACTTGCACATTGGGGACAATGTGTGGGTAAGGTTTGGGGTTGCCCAATCGGGCCCAAGTTATGCACGTAGAATTCCTACACTTCTGAGTGTCTAGATCAAAGTAGCTAAAATTTTTGTTTTGAATGATTGAGACCGACCATTGGGGGAAGAATCTTGTGATAGTGACGTGACCGTTAAGGAAAGACCAGGAAAGGACATGACTAGGGACATTAGTGGAGACCACCCAATAGTGAGTTTTGAGCCTTGAAAAGACGTTTTTCATTTCGAGGGATTCATCCACTAAATTCATATACACTTTTTCGAATTCCTTGTCGTGAATGTAGAATGATCTCGCTACATTATTGCATTGAGTAGCAAAGACGAACATCGGGATATTAGGTAAGGGTATAGTAGACCATATCGTGTGGATCTTAAGATATGATTCCAGGCATTGTGTGTTATTTAACCTGTTTTTAGCTATCGTACCTTTTACCCTTCTGCGTGTACCCTTAGCCCCTTTGCAGCCAAACACTCACCTTTTCGTTTCTAAACCCATCATTAAACCCTTAGCCATAAGCCTTAGCCAACCCAATCCGAAAGTGTGTCAATCGGAAGAAGTAATGAACTTAGAGAGATAGAGCGAAAGAGAAAGAAATCAGGCCAGTCAAGAAATAGAAAAGAGGGCCAATGATGCCCCAATCCAATAAAGAGGACCAATGAAGTCCCAGCAAAAATAAATAATAATAAAATAAAAAAATAAATAAAAAAATAAAAAAATAATACCGTTAGTTAGATAGTCTCTAGTCGAGCTGCATAATAAGTGAGTCAAAGCGACTCCAATAGTGACGAGAAAGGACCAAGTGAGCAATTGTGAGGGAACGAGAGTTCAGAATTGCAAATGATTGACACGCCGAGGATTTTTGATCCTTTATACCCTTCGTTTCTTAACCTTAACCTTAGCCCCGTTACAACCCGTGTAAAGACCTGGATGATCTTCTGGAAAACGTGATTAGAGTCTATGACCACCTTTACCGATATTCCCTGTCTTGTTATTTGATTCCTTCTGAGATCAAACTTTTGGACAATTGTGCGTCTTTCAATATAGTTGTCATGTAATATCTCGAGTTTTATTGTACATAACTTCCATAACATGACAACACGAGCGATAACCTAGGTTCGAGAGCGAAACGAGAGTATCCCGTGAGGTAGGGTCGAGGCGAAATGTCTTCCCTAGTATGTTCAGACTTAGTCTAACCATGATGTGATCGGAACAGTCACGAGTTCAACTCCCAATGGAAGGTCATAGGTCAAACGAAATGAGAATGAGGCGAGAGTGAGATAGATATCCACAGGTATGGGAAATCACCGATGCATCACTTGGTACCGATTGGGAATTGTGCAGTCATTATATTTTCACTGATATGTGCTTTAATTCTGTTTTATCGCTAATTTACTTGGGGACAAGCAACGCTCGGTTTGGGGTTGTTGATAACGCCACTTTTTGGCGTTATTTCCGGTTCTCAAACCAATGAGATTGGCTTGTATTCAAGCAAAAAGGCGTGTATTTTACGGTTTATCTAACGATTTACACAGGTTATCTAAAAGGCGGCATTCCTCGAGAAAAGAAGCTATAAAGAGCCCAAAACGATTCCAAACGAAGCCTAACGGGAGCCCAAAAGCCAAGCCCAAGACCTACGACCGAACCAGGACCCGAACCGCGAACCAGAAAACGACCCACGCAGCTAATTGGACACGCGCGACTTACCACGCGACTTGCAAGTCGCGTGGCAAGTGGCGTAACCCACTGTTTCACGTTTTTCAGCTAAAAAATCCGATTTTAGGTCATTCGTTCGGTATCCAACTTTCGGCAGACGACCAGGGGCGATTTTGGGGCGATTTCCGGCGACTTTTCGGAGCTTTCGGAGTCACGTTCGAGGGCCGATCACGGAGACAATCATCACGGAACGTAGATACAAGCACGAGTGAAGGGAGTTCATCACATTGTTTTTCATGTTTTTAATCTTTCGCGTTACCATGTTTACATACGTAGTTTCATCTTTCTCCCTTGTGTTTGAATCCACCACTGACATGAACTAACCGGTTCGTGTTGGGGGTTGGAATGAATTCGGTTTATAAAGCATGTAACCAGATGATTTGAACTTTTATTGGTTTTTCCTTGATTAATGAAGCATGTGATTTTGTGTTTAATGCCTTTGAAAGTCTAGCTAGCTTTTAATTGATTTATTAATTCCAGTTGGGTTCGAGAGAATTAACTGTTAAATAGAACTAGGAATTGCATGCCTAAGACGATAAATCAGTGATAGAGATACACTGAATAAGTCTTAGTCCCAATTAAACCGTTAGGTTGATATCGAGAGATAAAATCTAGCCAATTTAACATAAATCGAGTACTTAATGTATTTTGGAATCCATAGGTGAGACCGAGAGATTAAACTTATCCTTTTCAAAATAAAACCCGTTGTGGCTTGAAAGAGAACAACGGTGACTTTAAAAGATTTGGGAATCATTAAGGGGATAAACTGGTAATTGTTTGAGTTGTTTGTGTGCATGTGTAGAACCGGAGGATTTCCAACTCTCAACTTTTCTCTCTATCGAAGTTCCTAATTTGTTTTTTGCTTTGTTTGCGTTTAAGTTGTGATTTGCTAGAATTTAGTTTAAAACCCATCTTCTAAATTCGACAGTTCAATTAATAGAGCCTATAGTAATTGTGATACTTAGTTCCTAGTTCCCCGTGATTCGATACTCGTACTTTCCAAGTACTATTACTTGACTTCGACCCGTACACTTGCGGTAAGATTCGCGGGGTGTGAAAACCCCGTGTCAAGGCACACAACCAAAACCAACTCCCAGTGCAACCCACACATCTAACTCCACAGGTCTAGCTGCAGAAGGAGTTATTGAAAAAGAGCAGCACAACTCGATCCAAACCCAACCCTTCCAGCCAGAAGTCACTCTTTCGACTTCTGCGCCCACAGAAACCGGGGAATCCATTCCTAGGGAGTCTCCTCAAAGAAACTCACCTATAGTTCGTGATCAATCGCCCCAGATCACACTAGAACACCCTACAGAGGAATTTGTTTCCTCTGCCACGCACGAAATAGGGCCAACCCTTCTTTCAGAGAGAAGTAGTGAGCACAACGACGAAGAGACTCTAGACAAGTCTCCGAGTCAACAGAAGGACAATCTAGTACCCACCTCTGAAGTGGATCTAGACAATGTCATTCACAGAACTTCTGTAGAGTCTGAAGCACTAGATGCTTCTGCTCGAAGATCAGATGGAAATCCTTCCACCCCCAACGTACAAACAAGGGTGAACGAAGGTGTCCCAGTAGCAGGGACTCACTCTGGAGACGAATGTGTTCCTCCAGAGGTTACACCAGGGACACAAGTATCAAGGGATGAGTTCCAAACCCTTGTCACCTCTGTGAACCTAACCATGAAAGAGTTGCAAAGCTCTTTCACATCTTTTGCAGAGAAAACATCAACGGCCATGCTGAATCTGAACACCAAAATGGACAATCTGTCCACAGAGGTGAAAATAGCCATCACAGAGATGAAATCTTCTGCTCAAACAACTGCCACAACTACAACCACTTCTGCTGCTAAAGATTTTGGAATAGCTGCAACTTCTGCATTCAAGGAATCAGTAAAACATTTCCTTGAACAAATGAACAAGCAATCCAACAAATCACAGAGCATCACACCTGCAGAACTACAGAAGGCTCTGCAAAATGTTCAAGAAGAGGCAATGCGCAACACTACAATAATGCAGCCAAAAGACTACATGACCAGAGCACAGCTAACAGAGCTCGGGCAAAATGTCATAAACCAGGTCACAGAAGTCATTGTCTCCTTCACTACTGCAAATGCCAACTACGTCAAAGAGTTCAGAAAAAGTGTCGGCAGAATGCGCTTCAACACAGAAGCAGAGCTTGCAACTCTAATCGGCCTCTGTGATGATGTATGTGCAAAGTTGATGGCCGCAGGAGCAGAACTACCAAAGAAACCTGAAGCTTCCTGCAGAGCAGAGGGTACTTCTAATAAGAGTCAGGATGACTCTGATGATGACCATCCTGGTCCATCAGATCATCCTGAGGGGGAGAATATAAGGGAGAAAGCTACGACCAGAGGAATACAAGCTCCACCAATCGCAGCAGAACCAATCAGTCAAGCCCCTCCAGAACAAACCCAAGATCAACAACAAAATCAACAGACCACAGAGACAACACCCATCTCTGTGGAATCAACTCCTGAAGAAACCAATATTCCAGAAGCTGATCAGCATACCACAGAGGCAACAACCACCCCTGTGATAATCAACTTGGAAAAGAGTCCTTCAACAAAATCAACAGAAAAACCCCAAACCATACCAAGAAGAAAGTCGATTGCCACCAAACCAAAAAGAGCAACGACCTCTGCTTCTTCTATTCTGAGAAAGATGCACAATACAATGTCTGATCGAATGTCGCAGAGAGAAGAAGAAAGGCACATGTTCACATTAGCTTTCAAAATGGCAAGAAGATTCGATGTCCAATCTTCATCAACAGAAACAGAGCTCACAGAAGAAGTCACTAAAGAACCTCCAACAGAGGTTACAGAGCAACTCAAGCCAACAGAACCATCGCCACAAAAGTCCTCTAAAACTCAAGTGTCAAAACCTACAGAGGCAACCATCAAGCCAACAGAAGCACCAACCTCCAAACCTACAGAAGAAACAGGTTCTGCACCTCCAAAAGCCAAAGACAAGGGCAAAGCAATACTGACAGAAGAGCCCAAGAAAAAGAAATCATTGCCCAAGCCTACAGAAAAATTGATGAAAAGCGCTTTTGATGCCTTTCAAACTCCAAAGCCTGAAGAAGAGGACTGGGCATATGGATTAAAGCCTCTGACAGACATTCCTCTAACTGGCAGAGCTGCAGAAGTTGTTCAAAAGATGGAGAGTCTCAGAAGACAAGTACCACAACCTGGTCCAACACATAAAGAGATGGAAGAAGTGGTATACAAATACTTCTATAAACAAACCTTTCAGACCAATCATCCAACAGATCATGTGACAGATTCAAGGATCAGAGAAGAATTTGAGAACATCTTCACAAGGACAAAGCCAAGAACCAAAGCAGATGTCTTCTCAATCCACAAGATCAAAAAGGTAATCTTCTGCAAGTTCTCCTTTACAAGAACCTATCCAAGGGTCAGGTACAATCTTTACAAAGTCAGAAGAGAAGACAATTCAGAAACCACCTTCGCTGATGCTGACCTAAGAAATATCAATCCTTATGATCTACCTGACCTTCTGCAATGGACAAAGGACAACTACAACACAAAGGCAAACACCAGAGCCTATCAAGTGTTAAGAAAAGCAATGAGGGAAAAGCTTCTGATCTTCAGTATGATAGATTTTCAACTGGGAAAGGATCTTGGTCTCAAACATCTAAATTTACGACCACCAGAAGATCGCTGCCCACCCAACGCCGTACCTAACTCTATCATTACAGAACCAAGATTCGGGTTAGTATTTCAAAACCCACAAGGCGAAGTCAAACTGTTTGTGTGCATGGACTGTCAGAAGTACGCAACTAGTACTCTGAACAAGTTCAGAGCAAGCCTTGTAAAATACAGAGGTACAGAGAAAATGGATAGAGATGCTGCAGATACTTTTATCAGAGAGATTGATGCCACAATCCGCCTAAGAGAACTCTGCATCAGTTTCTACAAAGAGATCAGAAGAATCGGAAGAGACAACAGAAGCTACAACGATTTCAAAGATGCCAAAATCTGATTCTCAAACCTCAAATCTCTGCAAACCAAGTCAAAAGTTTATCTTTCATTGTACACAAATGTAAAATGCCTCTGGCATATTTCTGAATGAAAGAACTTTCGAGGTATTGTTTAACCTCTGTCTTATCTAACTTAGCCTAACTAAACTCAAGTTCAATTTTTTATTTTTCACTACTTAGGGGGAGATTGTTAGCTTCAATCGTCCTAATCGTAGAAGTATTTAGAAGTAGTGAAAAATAGGCTAAGTGAAGAAAGCCTCTTACAGAGGCTCTGCCGAACTTACCGAGAGATCAAGGTCAAGAAGCTACAGAAGCTAAAGAGGCGTCCAACAGAAGCTCTGTCATACGCGCAAAGAAGACCAAAGACTCGGAATCCAGTGAAGACTGCTCTACAAAGGACCAAACCGCAGAACCGTTGTGACACTTCACAGAGCCTCTGCGGTCTTCAACAAAGACTTCAAAGATATTTATAATATCTTGCTACTGTTTCTGAACCTGTTCATCAACTTGCATGGTAGCATGCCCTGTCCAACTTCAACGTGTCAAACTATGATTGGATTCAATAGGGCTTAGTACATAATAGACGTCTGCTGCATTAAATGAAATACAGCACGCCCAACTGTTCATGCCATCCGTTCCACTATTCATACCGTCCTTTCTGAATAGTAGCTTATGCTTTATGGTCCCCTTAGAGTAGTATATAAGGAAGACTCATGTTGAGTTCTTCCTAACAATCGAGAATCAAGAGATTAAGAAAACAAGAGAGAAAAACATCACAAGAACACACAGCTTAAACACTTTAAGAGTCATATCTGTTTTAAAGCTTTGCTTACTCACTGTTCTTAAATCTGTTCTTGATATATATATATATATATTCAGTAAACTTTGAGATATTATTTCCTGTTCACTGTTTATTCATAGTGTGTTCTAAATCTATCAAACATATCTGTTAGCTCTTCAAATACGCTTCCGCATCAAACATAAACTCGAACTAATAGATCTGACAATCTTGTATAAGCAAAACGGGAACCAACAGGTTTTGATTCAAAGTGTTCGAAGTTAAAGGATTCACATCCTTTCTATTCCGAATTGAGCTTGGTTTCGGATCAGTCTATTCCGAGGTGTGATGGTTTTGCATCCAACTGATCCGAATTCATATGATTTCGCATCTGTTTATTCCGAATTCTCATGGTTTCGGATCTGCCTACATCTGAATTCGCATGGTTTCGGATCTTCCTACATCCGAATTCTATTGGTTTCAGATCTGCCTACATCCGAATTGATGGTTTCGGATTCCATGTGATCCGAATTGATGGTTTTGGATCCAAGAAGTTTATTATTTGGGATGTGAAAAATATTTCAAATGGCAGAAATTTTTTTCGCTAACCGGGTGGCGGAACGCCCGTGCTAAGTCTCAGGAGGGGGGCATTGTTCATGGACTTTAGCATAAAGCGTGTGTGACATCACTATCATATTCAGTTTGCCACATACTTTTAGCAATTGTCAAAGTTTAAAAGAGCTCTAGTCTTTCAAGATTTTCAGAAGGTGGGTGTTGAAATTCAGTCTTTGATTGGATTGGAAGAGACGCTTGTGTATTTTCAATCATTATTATGAAGTTTTGTTGACGATGCTAGACCTTTGAGTGCCTCCTAATCATTCTTCTGACCTGATCAACCAGAATTGTGAGTGCTTGCAATCATTGTTCTGGTGCTTTGGTTGTGATTCAGACTTTTGAGTGCTTATAATCATCCAGCTATTTCTTGAAGATTGAAGTTCTGGATTCTCTTCATTCAGTGGTTTGAAGTATTTTGAAGATGAGCATTTCTCTACAGTTGTTGAACAATGTTATTTGCTTGGGTCGTCTCATCCCTACCGAGTAGCGCGTGTTTTTACCGTTCCTCCTTCGAGCAAATTCAGACCAAGCTCTTAAGCCGAATTCTTACTCAACTCGTGGTCCAACGACGAATTCTTTGTTTTACACTAAATGCATACACTTTGAAGATGATTTTCGTGCAATTAGTTAGGATTATGGAGTACATTGGATCCGATTTTTCAAGGTTGAAAATAATGAGTAAGAGCAACTTTCAAGGGGGAGCCGAGCCTACATTGAAAGAAATGCACCGCTAAAGTTTTTTCAAGAAAATCAAGGGGGAGATGAGCTAAAGATTTCAAGATGATTTTTCTTTCCAAAACTTTAGGGGGAGAATGTTAGGACACTAAAGTTGTCCTTAATATTAGAAAGTTTTGTAAAGCAAAGGCTTTGTAAATGAGCTTATGCTTAAGTATTGTAACAAGGGGGGTAGACTATAAATAGGACATGTAATGTAGTTTGTAACTAACACTTTCATAATTCAAGATGTAGTTCTCAAACAATCTTGTGTTCTCTCTAGTTTAGATTTACTTTCCTAATAAAGTTTTAGTCTTTTTCTACCTCTTCTTGTTACTAAATCATGGATTGTTGAAGATCATGGACCAACAACTGAGTTTTTCTTTTTACTTGTCCAACTCACCAGTTTTCCACCCAGGAGCTGACAGCCTCCTGTGGTACTTTTCCTATCCAATTTGCTGTTGGGAATTTATGTTCAAACATTGGTTTCAAAAACTCATAAGAGATAAAAATATTACGCAACGGAAGCAAAATAAAACATTTGAACAAAAACATAAAACCATTTTATTCCCACCAAGGATCTTGTTACATGCATGAAAAGATAAATAAATAAAATAGCAAGAGAGTTCAAGATTACAACCTTTGAAGACTTTGATCAAATCGAAAATGGATGTTGTTGAAGATGGCAATAAGGACCAAAGTAGCTCCTCTCTATCGGTATCCACCACAAGCACCAACACCTTTTAGGATGCTAGTTCTTTTCTTGAATGATGCAAAAGGATGTTCTTGAATCAAAACTTCAAAAGATTTGAAGAAGAAAAACAAAACCACCACCACAATGGTGGTTTTCGTAAAACCAACAGAGAGGGAGAGAAGAGAGATTTATTTTATGTCTTTCACTTTTCAAGTTTTTCTCCCATTCAAACAAGACCATATCTCTCTTCTTAAAACAACTATCACATGGTCACCTCCAAAATGGCCAATAGGAATGGACCAAAAAATGGTCCAATGAAAAAGAAGTTTGCCATGCGAAAATATCCTTTTACACCTTCTAGTTTGAATTAGTTAAAATCACTATTTTAACAATTTAAACTTTATTATAAAGGTTCCTCCTTTTTATTTCTAGTTACATATGAACCCATCATATATTTAATAAACTAGAATCTTTTATTTGCATCTAATATTATGAATCATATTCAATAATATTTTCAAGAAACAATTAATATTTATCAAGAATCGAATTCTTATAAATATCAATTCGGTGTCTACTTGTTGTTTGGTGTGACCCTATAGGATCATATATTACCGGCAATATTATTTTATAATCATTCTTGAGCATATATAACCAACAATCTCCCACTTGCTCAGGATTGTATTATAGAATGATATAGACAGTGGTGGACGTCTAGCAACATCTCACTGCCCCCAGCAATGTATGACTGTAAGTGCCATTCAACAACATCCAATTCCCACAAGCTCATATCTTCAATTGATGTATAAGGTGTGGTATCAATTATCCCTTTGTTTGGACATCATGTTGAACGTGAGACATGGATCTCTATCATTCTCATCTGTTGTTCAACTTTGGTAAGGCGCCTTAGATGTCTCACTCTTAAATCATTTAGAGGAACAAATCCCCTCTTGAATACAAACGCCTCTTATGTAGTTCATACTATACCTAATGATGGCCTTTATAACTGCCTTGTTAAAGATCAGCGTTTAACCATATCAAAGCATAGCACTCCCCACACTCAAGTCCCTAATATGCATCTCAGGTCGAAGGATACAAAGATACTACCTTTATTCAAGAATCACTTATGACGACGATGCATGAGGTGATCTTGAAGCGGGTCAGGTCTAGTACTCGTTCCCTAACAAGTACCTATGAACTTGGTTGCAACACTTTGCCACTTTTACTCTTAAAAGTCAACCAATCCAATTCATATTAGTCTTTCTTCATGGTTGCTCCAACAACTATGATCGACTATGGACATTTAGAATAACTGGTTTATTCAAGGATTAAAACATGCTAACATGGAACACAACGAGTATGAAAAAAGATCATATCCTATATATCTAACTAAATACTATACTTGTTGCTTAACTGTTCCAATATCCAAATACTAAATCCAAATCAAATCCCATCACTAGAATAACGAAGTCCTATAGCTCAAACATGACCCTTCAAGTTTAGTTTATGAAATGAGCTTCGTAAATGGGTCCGTCAAAAGAAAAGGTAAAAACTTGATTTGTGTGAACTTTGTGAATACTAACATCTCCATTTTTAACTTTATTCCGAATATAGTTAAATGTTTGGAGTAGATGTTTGGTACTCTGATGTGACATCGGGTCTTTTATCTTGGATAATGGCACCCACATTGTCACAAAAGATTTCTAGGTGATCCTGAATGGGAGGCATCTACCTAGCTTTTCAATGAACTGTTTCATCCAACCATCCTTCACTTTTGCAGCCTCTAAAGCAGTAGTGTATTCTTATTTTGTAGTGTATTGTGAAATTTATCTTCGCTTGGAACATTTTCAAACGAACTACTTCTTCATTAATAATGAAGACATTCCCCTTTTGTGGTCGAGAACCTTCTCTATCTTTATGGAAGCTATCATCAGTGTAACATTTTACTATGATCTTCTTCCAACCCTTAATTAAGGAACGCTTCTTTGGTTCTTCGTAAGTACCTTAGAATGTTCTTTATAGTCATCGAATGACCTTCCCTCGTATTTCATTGGTATCTTCTTCCAATGTTCTGAAGCATTATAACACACTCGGTCTAGTGCATATCATGGCATATATGATGGATCCAATTGCTGAAGCATATGGAATACCAATCATTTTATCTAGCTCAACCTTTGTGCTAAAACATTGAGTCATGCTCAAAATGATGTCATATCATACTTGCAAGAAACTACCTTTAGAACCTTGCATCTTGAACCTTTCAAGATCTTGTCAATATATGCACTTTGACTTAAACCTATAAGTCGTCCTGATCTAACTCTAAAGATCTTTATTTCAAGAACATAATTAGCCTTTTCTAAGTCTTTTATTAAGGAAATACTGTCCGAGCCAAAACATTATGTCTTGCTAAGTCGGAAAGTCAATTTCCATTACTAGTATGTCTTGCACATACAACATTAGGAATTTTACTGTGCTCCGACTAGCTTTTTTAGTAAATGCATGAGTCATCTTTTATTTTGGTGAAAATTAAAACTTTTAATTTTCTCGTCAAAATGAAGATTCCAGCTTTGAGATGCTTGTATTGATCCATGAATGGATTGCATCTTGGTGTTCATGACTCTGAGTCACTCATCAGATTCAGAATCTGACATAGCACTTTAGTAGTTGATGGGTTTACTAGAACCCTATCATACATCATTCTTCATTAGTTATGAGAAATCGATATCTCTCGGATTTATGAATGATTCTACTAGATTTGCGAACACTTGGTGTTTTTACTAAGTTTCTGATCAATCAAATTGTTCAGTTTCAACAACCTTTGTTTGATAACTAGTGCCAACCAATAAGTGCATTAGGTTATGAGGTTCTTGATTTCCTTCAAGTTCCTTAAATCTCCCATTTGCCTTGCCCATTAAAAACTTGCTTTCTAAGAACTTGGCTTTGGAACAATAAACAATTTTATTGTTTGTGGGATTGTAGAATCGGTATCTTAAACAATTTATAGTATATTCTACAATATATGCATTTAGTAGATTTTGGGTCGAGTTTACTTGAAGCTTATTATCTTACATGAGCTTCATAAACCCACACCTTCAACTAAGACTAAGGATGAAAAACTTTCAAACGAAATCTTATAAGGTGTCTTGTATACCTTTTGGTTGGTGCCATAAAATACGGTTTACAGTAAATAGGGCAGAAATTCCGAATTGATATAGGAATAGTACTTCTACTTATCATAGAGCGAACCATATTTAATAAGGTTCGATTCATCCTTTCGGATATACAAAATTTCTAAGATGATCCAAGAGTTCTTGGTTTAGTTACTATCCTCCTATATCAGAAAAGACTTTAATGGTCCTATTGAGTTGTTTTCTTTAACTTCAATTTGAAACAACTTGAATCATATCAAATGCTTCATGCTTATGTTTCATAAACATAACTTCAACGTTTGAAATCGTCAGTGAAGATATTGTATTACCTATCACCATATCTAGACTTGGTTTTGTGAAAAACCACATACATCAACATGTATCAATTCAAACAAAACCCTTTTCTCCTTTTCTATAACTAGAGAAAGGAGCTATATTCAACTTATCAAGATCACATATATCAAATGAAACATTCTCATTTGCCTTTAAAATACCACACTTTTGATGTTGAGATATGCGTTTAATTTTTACTTGATTAAGTTGACTATTTTATGTGTAGACTTGATTCAAATCTGTTAGCTCCAATCTTTCTGTTTGTGAAAGTAGTGAAAGTAGTCTAAGTACAGAAGTAACCCACAGAGGCTCTGCAGAAGAACCCAAGAATACCGAAGGCAAGAATCAGCAAAAGACTGCTCACAGAGGACTGAGCCGTAGAACCTCTGTCACCCATGATAGAGCCTCTGCGGTTTATACTGAAGACTTAGAAGATTTACAAATATCTTTCTACTGTTCCAGGATGCGTTCATCCACTTGTTCTAGGCGTGCCCTGACATCAACTACACGTGTCAAACTCTGATAGGGCTCTGTCAGAATTGGAACATGCCCATTAAATGAACATCGTACCTGGTACTGTTCATACGATCTTGTCTACTGTAGATCATTCTCTTTGTATAAAGTATGTCCCCTTTGTAGTAGTATAAATAGAAGACTCATGTTGAGTTCTTCTATTAACAAGAATCAGATAATTAAGCTACGCACAAACACACATACCAGCATAATTCTTGTTATGTTCTTGGTGTTCTTGATAAATATCAAACAGTAATCTTGGAGATACTCATATGTTCTTTACATACTGTTTATTTGATATTGTGTGTTTTCTTCTACGTTTACATTATCTTTCAGTTCTTAAATACGCTTCCGCACCATATCTAAATCTGAACTAACTGAAAGATAAGATCATTGTTAAGAAAACATGAACCAACAATTGGTATCAGAGCAAACCTTAATTTTTAATATCAAGGGATCCACTCTAAACAATGATCGTTGGTAGAAACTTGGATTTTTAAACCTAGTCTTCATATTAAACAAACAGTTTCTGTTTTTCTGCCATTTTTCGATTCATTTCAACTCTGGTAAAAGTCTAGAATCTGTTATTCTGGTTTAAAACTCCATTTTAGTGCACTGTTTAAAAGCTTTTAAGCACATAAACCTCATACGAAGCATCTACTTCATACTCTGAAAAGTTTGCTGTTCAAACCCTTTTCGGGATAATTTATCTTTCTCTAAAATGACGCATACAAACAACTTCCTCTCTGCTGGTTCCTTAACCAAACCTCCCACTCTTCTTAGAGAAGAATACCCTCAATGGAAGATTCGAATGATTAACTTCTTTGAGGGTACTGGCAAAGAATTGGTTTATTATATCCGTAACCCTCCTTTCGTTCCCATGATAACTGTACCTCGTGTTCCTAGCACAGACGACACACCAGAAATTCCAGAACACATGAAACCAAAGACCCAGGATAATTGCTCTGATCCTGATTGGGCTAAATACGAAGTTGCTTAGAAAACTAAGAGAATTCTGATTATGGCCATTCCAAATGACCTTTTCCAGTCCATGGATGCATGTGAATCTGCATATGATCTATGGAAAGAACTGGGAAAACAACTAGAAAGAGGATCCAAAACCCAGAAGAACCGCATAGCTCAATACATAAATGAATACAGTAAAGCCCGTGTCCCGGTTTGGATATTTTTATTTTTGTTTAATATTTTCTTTAAATAAATGTTTATTAACGGGATTGACGGGAAAGACCAAAAGTGAATTAGTTTTGGTGTTAGTTGGTTCATTTGTTAAATCTAAACTTTAGGGATGGATTTGAAACTACTTCAAAACATAGGGGCTAAAGGGAAAGTTTGGCAAGTGGTGTGCATGGGGTCGGCCCATGAAGGAAACCGACCCCCTCCCTTTTATTTTTCTCGTTCCTGTTTCACGACACACACACATCGCAGCCACATAAACCCTATTCGCTATTCTCCTTGCCTCCATCGCCAAACCACCCTTCCATTCCCCTTGCTGCCATCGTCGGACCACCCGCAAACCGCCGCCGCCGCCGTTGGGTTCTGCCGGCGAGAGAAGAGATCAGCGAGAGAGCGAGAGAGTGAGAGAGAAAGCCGGAGATCGGGATTTCCGTCGGGGTGCTTTTGGGTTGTCGTCAAGAGGTAAGCCCCTCCCGTTCATTGTTTTCTTTTTTTCATTGTCGGTAACCACCGCGAAACCGCCACCGGCGCCGCAGCCATGGCTGCCGCCGGCACGCGCAGCCGTGCACCACCAGTCGGCGGCTGTGATGGTGGGTTACGGCTGATAAGGTACGCGTGTGTATGTGTGTGTGTGTGGTGGAGATAGGGTGGTCGAGTTATCCGATTGTCTTCGTCGGGTTTTAGCGAACAATCACCATCACCGGCGGCTGCCGCCTCCATGCCGCCGCTGACCGCCACTGGTTGGGGTGGCAGTGGGTGGTGTTGTGCGTTTAGTAGCCTAAAACCCTAAGACAAAGTATGACTTGCAGGTCTGATTGTATTAAGTCATAGCTTAATGGAGGTTTAACCCATGTTATCATTTTATGTGAAAAATGTCCAATCTGTCCCGGACTTGTAAAATCGGTAGTTTATTCTAGGAAGCTCTGATTGAGGTGAAACTAGTGCCAACATCTCACAAATTGTGTTGAGTAGGTTTCATATGTTTTACAGAAAAATAAATTAAGCTTCTAGCTAGGGTCAAATTAGCAATTTGTACAGACTGGTCCGAAACTCACAGTTTGGATAATCTGTCTTAGGAAATTCATATAAAATAGTAGGGACCTCGTATGAACGCGTGCGATATGTCCCTGGAAACCTAAGACATAGGACCTTCAGACCATGGAATTATATTTCTGGTTTGATAGGTTTAAGGGGGGTCAAACAGGTCACGAACAGACCTGCAAATCTGGACCAAAAGCTGGAAAATGCACGTTTAGGCTTGTAGTTGTATTTTCGGGTTGGGACTTCACTTTGACACTTTATAACACTTCTTTAGGCGGAAAGAAGTGAGTTGGAGTTGGCGGATTCTTGTTGCCGTTCGCGGAATTCTGCACTGCTTTTCGAGGTGAGTTCTCTCACTGTGTAGGATAGAGGTTGTATGCGCGCTACTATAGTTCGTGTGTGTTAACTGTTTTGTTTGTGTGTTGAACTAGGCCGAGTTAGTGTCTAGTATGAGATCTTGGGTGTTGTATAAATCTCGGGGAGACCGAGGACTCGGGGAGACCGAGGAATACGTACTCAAGTGTGGTATGAACTCGGGGAGATCGAGGAATGTTTACGCGAGTGTGGTATGAACTCGGGGAGACCGAGGGATGTTTACACGAGTGTGCTATGAGTTCAGGGAGACCGAATGATGTATGTATAGGGATTATTGCATGAGTTTGCTTGTATTACTAAACTGCATGTATTGGTTGTTATATCTATCTGCTGGTAGGGGTGGTGTCGATATAACTGATATCCTATGCATGTGTTTGAATTCACTAAGCTTCGTGCTTACCCTTTCCCCGCAAATTTACTGTTTCAGGTACGAGTGGCAGCAAGGCTTGACGGTACACACTGGCGCGTCGTGGGGTCTTTTATCAGTTTACCTTGAGACATTAAGTTTATGCTATTTACATTTTCCGCTGTGTTAATTGATTCGGTTATTTAACTTAACGAGATTTGGATAAACGTTTGATTGGATTTAAATACTTATGGTTTATTTTAAATAAAATGTTATTTTTAAAAGTTTAAATTTATTGTAATTTTTGGGACGTTACAACTTGGTATCAGAGCACAGGTTGAGCGAATCAAATACATTTCGGTGTGTTTGAACTCAAGTTTGCGGCTCGGGATTTTCTTTCCTTTCAAATTTTTTTGAGAAAATAAAAGAAAGGGAAAGTACGTTTGAGAAACGGTGACCGAAGGCGCAGTGTGTACAGTCAGCCGATGCCAAGGGAAAAGGTAGAGTACTTAGTGTAATTTATTGCTTTCTAGAACATAGGAGTATGTATGCTAGATTGCCTGGTGCTGATTACACTGTACTACATGTTGTTGCTTGCTAGTAGAAATTTATGCTAGTCTTGATAGGTTGTTAAGTGAATGCCTTATAAGTTGTATGCAGTAGGAACCAAATAGCCTTAGAATGTTGGATTTAGTTCTATTGCGCAGCTCTTGTTTGAGTCCAACCGTTGTAGGATAGAATCTTTTATTCGAATGTCTATATGATTTCACACTGTATGCAACTGTGCATTCGCGAGGCGACTCGTCATGACTAGTGGAGATTTCGTCATAGCAAGGGTAGTGGGATGGGGTGAATTTCCTAGTGAACTAGGAAGAGTGTTGACATATGCTGGTACGAGCATATGGGTTAAACTGTCGGCAAGGAACTACTTGGGCACTTCGGGATGGGACTCGAAACGAGTAAGGATAGGTGTGGAAGGTAGTAGTAGAGCTCCTACTATCTGAAGCACAGGATCCGTGCTCGAGTCGGGGAAAGTCACGGAGAATCCGAGGAGTTGAGCGTGAGCGTAGTTAGCAGGATTTAGTGTGTGCTTATAGCTCCTTGTATTAATTACCCAGAATGGCCATCACAAGGAAGAAGAACAATGCTGAATCAGATGCTGGTACTGGGGTTACTGCCGAGCAGATTCGTAAGATGATTGCCGCTGAGGTGACTCATGCTATTGGGGAGGCGATCCCCAAGATTATTACCACCATTCGTAACGAGGTAGTAGTGATGATGGAAGAGCGCATCGCGGCGATTCCACCCCCTGCTGGTGGGCAGCCCCGAGCGCGAGAGTTTCAGTATCGGGATCTCTCTGCTTGTTCTCCTCCTGAGTTCAAGGGAGACTCGAACCCGATCGTCAGTATGCGCTGGATCTCGGATACGAAGTGCGCATTCCTTACTAGTGGCTGTCCTGAGAACCTGGAGGTTCGCTTCGCGGTGAACCTGTTAAGAGACGGAGCGAAAGACTGGTGTGCTACTGCTTTGACGCTTAACGAACGCACTACTTCGATCTGGGAGGAGTTCTTCGTACTATTTCGTGCAGAGTATGTGCCTCCAGTAGAGATGGAGAGGATCGCTAGAGAATTTTTGGAGCTTACACAGACTACGGAGACTGTGAAGGAGATGAACCGGAAGTTCACGGAGATGGCACTATTCTGTCCCCAGTATGTTGCTTCTGAGGACATGAAGATGACGCGGTACAAGGATATGTTACGTACCGAGATCAGGGAGTTCGTGAGTACTGCGCAGTATGCTTCGCTTGCTGCGATGATGGAGGCTGCCCGGAGACGGGAACTTGAGCTGGAGACGCAGGCCAAGAAGAGGAAGGCGGTGCAGACCGTGGCACCAATTTCGGCTGTTCCAAAGAAGACAAAGTTCTCAGACTCGCGCTCGAGTCAAAGGAGCGGTGGGTTCAAGCCCAGGGATAATGGCGGGAAGAGAGATGACAAGTGTTTCAAGTGCGGGCAGGTAGGACACTTTGGCCGTGATTGTAGAGTACCTCTGATGGTCTGCTTTAACTGCAGACAGACAGGCCACGTGAAGGCCAACTGCCCGAATTCGAGGGTTACTGATGGGGATGGGGCACAGCGAGTTCCTGCGGCTGCCCCCTTGCGTATTACAGATGGTAATGCGGGTCAGTTTAGACCCGAGGCGTCCCGAGATAGAGTTCATCAGCTAAAAGTGGAGGAGGCGCAGGCTACGCCTAAAGTGGTGACAGGTACGTTCTTAGTTAACTCGGTGCCTGCTGTGGTGATGTTTGATAGCGGGGCTACTCATTCGTTCGTGTCTCACACTTTTAGTGAGTGTTTGGGCCGAGTTGTAGGACGATTAGGTTGTCCACTTGTGGTTGAGGTTGCTGATGACAGGACCTTGACGTTTACTGACGTGTATCGGGGATGCACTTTGGAAATCTCTGGTGTGAGATTTCCTATTGATTTGATTCCGATTGCTATGCGTGAGTTGTGCGTGATTGTGGGCATGGGCTGGATGGATGCTTTCGATCCTGAGATTGTTTGCCGTCGCAAACAAGTATGAGTTCGAACCCCAAGCGGGGGAGAACTGCTAGTTCAGGGCGACTCGCCCAGGCGAACCTCAACAATATGTTCGGCTGCGAGGGCTCGGAGGTACTTGCAGCACAGTGGCCAGGGGTATTTACCGTATGTGATAGACACGCGCGACGTCGAAGAGAAGAAGACTGCGGAGGATGTTCCAGTTGTTCGGGAGTTTGCTGACGTATTCCCCGACGATTTACCGGGGATACCTCCCGAACGACAGGTAGAGTTCCGCATTGACTTGATTCCGGGAGCTGCACCGGTGGCCAAGGCACCTTATCGCCTGGCTCCACCGGAAATGAAGGACTTGTATACTCAATTGCAGGAACTTCTCGAGAAGGAGTTCATCAAGCCGAGTTGTTCACCGTGGGGAGCCCCGATTATGTTTGTGAAAAAGAAGAACGTGTCCCAACGGATGTGTATAGACTATCGTGAGTTGAATAAGCTTACTGTGAAGAATCGTTATCCTCTTCCAAGGACCGATGACTTGTTCGACCAGCTACAGGGAGCCTCGTGGTCCTCTAAGTTTGAATTGAGATCGGGATATCATCAGATGCGGGTGAGAAGTGAGGATACAGAAAAGACGGCATTTCGTACACGTTATGGCCATTACGAGTTTGTGGTGATGCCTTTCGGGCTCACCAATGCACTAGCAGCGTTCATGGACCTCATGGACAGGGTGTGTAGCCCGATGCTGGATCGGTCGGTGATTGTGTTAATCGACGATATTCTCGTGTATTCGAAGTCGAAGGAAGAGCACGAGACGCTTTTGCGAGAAGTTTTAGAGGTTTTGAGGCGGGAGAAGCTTTATGCTAAGTTCTCCAAGTGTGAGTTCTGGTTACGAGAGGTCCAATTCCTAGGACATGTCGTGAACCAGGATAGTATTATGGTCGATCCGGCCAAGATTACAGCAGTGATGCGGTGGGAAGTGCCGAAGACTCCCACTGAGGTACGGAGTTTTCTTGGGTTAGCAGGGTACTATCGGAGATTTATTCAAGATTTCTCCAAGATTGCATTACCTATGACCCGATTGACGAAGAAATCTGCGGCTTTTAGTTGGGGTGAGGGGCAGCAGAGGGCCTTTGAGGAGCTACGCAGACGTTTATGCGAGGCTCCGGTGTTAACCTTGCCCGAGAGTATGGAGGATCTGGTAGTGTATTGTGACGCTTCTCACCAGGGTTTGGGCGTCGTGCTCATAAAGCGAGGTAAGGTCATAGCTCACGCTTCGAGAAGTACCCGACACATGAGGCGAACTACCCGACACATGACCTAGAGTTGGGAGCAGTGGTGTTTGCTCTCAAGATTTGGAGGCATTACTTGTATTGCGTCAAGTGTACGATATACACTGACCATAAAAGCCTCAAATACTTGATGGACCAGCAAAACCTCAATATGCATCAGAGGAGGTGGCTTGATGTAGTTAAGGACTACGATTGTGAGATACTTTATCACCCGGGTAAAGCGAATGTTGTTGCAGACGCACTTAGTCGACATCCGGTTGGTGAGCCACTACGGGGTTTTTGTCAACGGTTAACAGTGGTTGCACCTCTCCTTGAGTCGATAGGTAGTGCTCATGAAGTGGCAGTTCTGGACGAGAATGCCAAACGCGAGAGAGTTTCGGGTGAAATTCCGAATTTTGCCCGTGATAGTCAAGGTTTATTGACCCGGTATGGTTGAGTGTGGGTTCCCTTCACTGGCGGGAACAGGCGGATATTGTTGGACGAGGCGCATAAGTCCAAGTTTTCGATTCATCTTGGAGCTACGAAGATGTACCACGACCTGCGGGAGAATTATTGGTGGCCCAGCATGAAGCGGGATGTCGCCAAGTGTATAGAGGTATGCTTGACATGTCGGAAAGTCAAGGCTGGGCACCAGCGGCCGCATGGGAAGTTGCAGCCTTTGGAGATTTCGGTGTGGAATTGGGAGCAGATCACGATGGATCTCATTACTAAACTCCCAAGGACTCCACGTGGGAATGATGCTATTTGGGTGATCGTCGATCGTCTGACCAAGATTGCTCACTTTTTAGCCATCAGGGAGAGCTCCTCGGCGGAGAAGCTCGCAGAGATTTTCGTGCGAGAGATTGTAGCCAGGCACGGGGTGCCAGTTTCGATTGTCTCTGACAAGGACACCCGTTTTACCTCCCGGTTTTGGGAGAAGTTTCAAGAGGAGATGGGTACGCGGTTACATTTTAGCACGACTTTTCATCCACAGACCGATGGGCAGGGTGAGCGTACTATTCAGACACTCAAGGATATGCTTCGGGCATGTGCCATTGATTTTGGAGGTAGTTGGGATCAGTACCTTCCGTTGGCGGAGTTCTCCTACAACAACATGTTCCATTCTAGTATTGGCATGCCGCCGTACGAGATGTTGTATGGTAGGAAGTGCAGGATGCCCATTTGCTGGGGCGAGGTTGGCCAGCGATTGGGGAGCACTGATATTGTGTTGAAGACGACCGAGATGATACAAATGGTGCGTGACCGTTTGGTTACTGCACAGAGTCGGCAGAAGAGTTACGCCGACAAGAGACGTTCAGACTTGGAGTTTCAGGTGGGTGATTATGTTTTGCTGAAGGTTTCGCCCTGGAAAGGGGTGATTCGGTTTCGTAAACGGGGAAAGTTAGGACCCCGTTACATCGGGCCTTACAAGGTCATTGCTCGAGTGGGAAAGGTAGCTTACCACTTAGAGTTACCTGACGAGCTGAGTTTGATTCACAACACATTCCACGTGTCTCAGTTGCGGAAGTGTGTAGTGGATGAGTCTGCGGTGATCCCACTTGAGGATATTCAGATTGACGAGCGGCTTAATTACGTAGAGAAGCCGATTGCCATTATTGACAGGAAGACTAGGGCCTCACGTAACAAGGTAATTGGCTTGGTGAAGGTCCAGTGGAAGCACCGAAAGGGTTCCGAGTGGACTTGGGAACCTGAGATTGAGATGCGGAAGAATTATCCAGAGCTGTTCGCGGATAAAGACTTCGAGGACGAAGTCTAATTCAAGCGGGGGAGAGTTGTAAAGCCCGTGTCCCGGTTTGGATATTTTTATTTTTGTTTAATGTTTTCTTTAAATAAATGTTTATTAACGGGATTGACGGGAAAGACCAAAAGTGAATTAGTTTTGGTGTTAGTTGGTTCATTTGTTAAATCTAAACTTTAGGGATGGATTTGAAACTACTTCAAAACCTAGGGGCTAAAGGGAAAGTTTGGCAAGTGGTGTGCATGGGGTCGGCCCATGAAGGAAACCGACCCCCTCCCTTTTAGTTTTCTCGTTCCTGTTTCATGACACACACACATCGCAGCCACATAAACCCTATTCGCTATTCTCCTTGCCTCCATCACAATCCACCCTTCCATTCCCCTTGCTGCCATCGTCGAACCACCCGCAAACCGCCGCCGCCGCCGTTGGGTTCTGCCGGCGAGAGAAGAGATCAACGAGAGAGCGAGAGAGTGAGAGAGAAAGCCAGAGATCGGGATTTCCGTCGGGGTGCTGTTGGGTTGTCGTCAAGAGGTAAGCCCCTCCCGTTCATTGTTTTCTTTTTTTCATTGTCAGTAACCACCGCGAAACCGCCACCGACGCCGCAGCCATAACAGCCGCCGGCACGCGCCGCCGTGCACCACCAGTCAGCGGCTGTGATGGTGGGTTACGGCTGATAAGGTACGCGTGTGTGTGTGTGTGTGTGTGTGTGTGGTGGAGATAGGGTGGTCGAGTTATCCGATTGTCTTCGCCGGGTTTTAGCGAACCATCACCATCACCGGCGGCTGCCGCCTCCATGCCGCCGCTGACCGCCACTGCTTGGGGAGGCAGTGGGTGGTGTTGTGCGTTTAGTAGCCTAAAACCCTAAGCCAAAGTATGACTTGCAGGTCTGATTGTATTAAGTCATAGCTTAATGGAGGTTTAACCCATGTTATCATTTTATGTGAAAAATGTCCAATCTGTCCCTGACTTGTAAAATCCGTAGTTTATTCTAAGAAGCTCTGATTGAGATGAAACTAGTGCCAAAATCTCACAAATTGTGTTGCGTAGGTTTTATATGTTTTACAGAAAAATCAATTAAGCCTCTAGCTAGAGTCAAATTAGCAATTTGTACAGACTGGTCCGAAACTTACAGTTTGGATAGTCTGTCTTAGGAAATTCATATAAAATAGTAGGGACCTCGTATGAACGCGTGCGATATGTCCCTGGAAACCTAAGACATAGAACCTTCAGACCATGGAATTATATTTCTGGTTTTATAGGTTTAAGGGGGGTCAAACAGGTCACGAACAGACCTGCAAATCTGGACCAAAAGCTGGAAAATGCACGTTTAGGCTTGTAGTTGTATTTTCGGGTTGGGACTTCACTTTGACACTTTATAACACTTCTTTAGGCGGAAAGAATTGAGTTGGAGTTGGCGGATTCTTGTTGCCGTTCGCGGAATTCTGCACTGCTTTTCGAGGTGAGTTCTCTCACTGTGTAGGATAGAGGTTGTATGCGCGCTACTATAGTTCGTGTATGTTAACTGTTTTGTTTGTGTGTTGAACTAGGCCGAGTTAGTGTCTAGTATGAGATCTTGGGTGTTGTATAAATCTCGGGGAGACCGAGGACTCGAGGAGACCGAGGAATACGTACTCAAGTGTGGTATGAACTCGGGGAGACCGAGGAATGTTTACGCGAGTGTGGTATGAACTCGGGGAGACCGAGGGATGTTTACACGAGTGTGGTATGAGTTTGGGGAGACCGAATGATGTATGCATAGTGATTATTGCATGAGTTTGCTTGTATTACTAAACCGCGTGTATTGGTTGTTATATCTATCTGCTGGTAGGGGTGGTGTCGATATAATTGATATCCTATGCATGTGTTTGAATTCACTAAGATTCGTGCTTACCCTTTCCCCGCAAATTTACTGTTTCAGGTACGAGTGGCAACAAGGCTTGACGGTACACACTGGCGCGTCGTGGGGTCTTTTATCAGTTTACCTTGAGACATTAAGTTTATGCTATTTACATTTTCCGCTGTGTTAATTGATTCGGTTATTTAACTTAACGAGATTTGGATAAACGTTTGATTGGATTTAAATACTTATGGTTTATTTTAAATAAAATGTTATTTTTAAAAGTTTAAATTTATTGTAATTTTTGGGACGTTACAAATACTATGCCTTTAAAGCTCTGCCAACCGAATCTCTGCAGACTACGTATGATAGGTTCAACTCTCTAATAAACAAGTGCAAGAAGTTCGGCATCCACATAAACTCTGAAGAAAACAACGTTATGTTCCTGAAGTCTCTGAATGAAGAATGGCTTCAGTTATCTATGTCTCTGCAAACAAATCCAGACTTAGATTCCTGGACCCTATCAGACCTCTATGGAACATTGGCAGCACAAGAGCCTCAGGTAGCACAAGCAAAAGCCTAGTTTATTGCACCTCTTGCATTGGTTGGTAAGACTACGGAGGCTAGAGAGAAACCAAAGAAAGAGAAAGCAGTAGAAGAAAGAAAGGAGAAGAAGAAGAAAAACATGATGGTGGAAAGTGAAGAAGAAGAGGAAGTAGCAGCAGAAGAAGAAACGACCCTGGCCTCGATAGCTAAATCATTAGCTCTCTTGACTAGGGAATTCAGCAGAGGATACCAGAAGAAATCTGGTAATGAACGATATGAAAGAGATAATCGAGAGTGAGAAGGGTCAAACGACAGAAACGACAGAAGTGGTGACCGACAGAGGTTAAGTGACAGAAATGACAAAGGAAATGACCGACAGAGGTCGGAAGACAAAGCTGGCAACACTCCACAGATTGAAGAGTGTTACAAATGTGGTAAGCCAGGCCGCTATGCAAATGAATGCCAAACCGAAAGAAGTGGTGACCGACAGAGGTCAGATGACAGAGATGGAAACTCCACACAGAACCAAGGATGCTACAACTGTGGAAAGCCAGGTCACTTTGCCAACGAATGCAGGAGCAAGTCAAATCGCCCTCAGAGGGATGCAACTTTCTACAAAAAGAAAGCTGAATACTATTCTCAGAAGTCACTAATGGTGAACAAAGAAATCTGGGAGTCAGACACATCCTCTGATGAAGGCGAAACAAAGAATGCTCTATTCTGTGGCATGGCAGAAGTCAGCTCCGACTCCGACAGTGAGGTATCCACTTCTACCTCTAACTCTAATATGGCAGAAGATGATTTGATTAAACTTAACATTGAATACACTGAAATGAAAAAGACATGTGAAAATATTCAGAAAAAGCTCACCTTCTATGAGAGAGAAGCTAGACTTCTCACTCAAGAAAAAGCTAAAATCTTTAAAGAAAAAGAAGAAATTGAAATGGACTGGAACAAAAAGTTAAATCCTATAAAAGAAAAGATTTCTGAACTTAATTCTTCTTTAAAAATAAAATCTAAAGAACTTATGGACGTTGAGTGCGACAGAATGAACATCCTAGCTCTTAAAAATTATTTTCAAAATGAAAGAGAAGTCCTCTGTCAAGATTTACTCAGAAGAGATCTTCAAATTAAAAAATTTCAAGATGCTCAGAAGGTGTACGAAAAAATAAACACACAAATAGGGAGACGGGGAATTGGCTTCTGTGATAGATATCCTTATACCGGAACCAAAAGAGACAAGTCTCTGTCCTCTCTATTTCACAGTGGAGATATAAGAAAACCTGGATTTCCAAATCTTTTCTCTGTAAGTAAAAGACAAAAAGTCTCTGGGGAACCTCACAAGAGGAAACCTCTGAAGATGACAAATGTGTGGTTTGAAAACCCAGATTTGTCACCTTCAATCTCTGTCAAAAGACAATCCAAACCTAAGAGGTATCTGAAAACTCAAGATCAGATAGGAATCTTCAAGTTTGGTAATCCCGAGACTCAAACCCAAGTTGCATTTGTCTGCATGATGAATTCTGAAAAGAAATTATCAGCAGAGGCACCTGAGTTCAAGCCAAGAATTACAGAAGAAAAACATGATATCTCTGAAGAAAACCTCTGTACATCTTCCAGCGATCCAGATCTCTCTGAAGAAAACTTAACAGATACTTCTATTGACTTTGAGGATAGTTCCTTAGAAAAGGAAGAAAGCGAGTATGGCACATGTTCTGAAAGTCCGGCCTCTATCGAAAGAAAACCAAGTGACCCAACCTCTGAATATGAGCACGACTCATCCTCTGACGAATCTGAGACTGACTCTAAGTCAGAGATCGGACCTAGTGACCCAGAGGATTTTAAACAAACCTCTGAAGTTCTTAACAGAACTATTCCTCCCAAGGAGAAAATCACTGGAATTCCTATCTGTCCAGACTTTTTCGACATGTGCATACAAGCCAAAACCTCTCTTGAGCTTGAAAATTTCAAACAACAGAAGTTAATGTCCACTCAAATTCTAACAAGTTCAAAGATTTTAAAACCCTTAAAACCTGTTAAAGAAAAACTAACATGGCAACAGAAGGGTAAATGGACTAAAATTAACAAATCTTTTTCTTTTGTGACAGTGAAACCTGCAGAAGTTCACCACATAAGGGGTACACAGAAGGCCACACTCAACAAAGGATTTTGCAAACAACAATCTAGCCTACATAAACCTTCTTGTAATAGAAAGTCTAATGTTAGGATAAATTGTAATGCCTTTGTGTCCCCATTTAATGTATTTACTGAAAAGTCCAAGCAAGTCTCTTCGCACATTCAATACTGTCATTGCTTTGATCTTATGTTTAAGTTAAATCAACACTTCAAAAGTCCACACTGTCATCTCTCTGTACCCAAAGAAAATGATAAATCCAAGGGTAAGAAGAAACAAAATGTTTCTTCAACAGAAGCTAAAACAAAGACCAAGAATGCTAAGGCAAACTTGAAAACCCCTAACAAAACTGGACCCATGTGGATATGAGTACCTAAAACTCTCTGAATGTCTTGCAGAAGCAGTGTGTACCGATCTGGTATCTAGACTCCGGATGCTCGAGGCACATGACTGGCAACAGAGGTCTTCTATCCACATTCAAAGAAAAAATCGATGGTGGATCTGTGACCTTTGGAGACAATAAAAAGGGGTATATCAAAGGATACGGAGTCATAAAGAAGGAAAATATAACCGTATGCAAAGTTGCATATATGGATGGCCTAAAACACAATCTTCTCAGTGTCAGCCAACTCTGCGATACGGGATTCGACGTAATGTTCAAAAGAACCTTCTGCTATCTACAGAGTGAGGACACACGAATTGAACTTCTGTGAGCCGAAAGAAGAGGAGATCTATATCTCATGAACTTCAATGCAAAGAACAAGAAAGACAAAATCTGCCTTGTTGCATGCAAAAGCGAAGAAGCCTGGTTATGGCACAACAGGTTCTACCATTTAAACTTTCATACTCTTGATAAACTTGTAAAACTTGATCTAGTCAAAGGTCTATCAAACGTTAAATTTAATAAAGATCATCACATAGAAAATATCTGAGCTAATCCGCAGAAGCCTCACCAACCAAACCTCTGAACAAACCAATCTCACCAACCAAGTCCTCAGAAACACAAGTGACAAAACCATCAGAGGCAACCCCCAAAACTTCAGAAGTACCTCCTTCAAAGCCCTGAGAACCCCAAAAGACAAAACCCACAGAGGCAACCCCATCTCTACAAGAAGATCTACAGCCGAAGGCAAAAGGCAAAGGCAAGGGGATAATGACAGAGGAACCCAAGAAGAAGACGCCAAAGCATCAACCAGCAGAGAAATTGATGAAAAGCTCCTTCGACGCCTATGTGACACCAAAGCCAGAAGAAGAAGACTGGGCTTTCGGTGCTACGCCCTCTGTCAAATATACTTGTTCTGGATCCAAAGGCAAAACTCACAGAGGATAGAGTAACCTAAATTAAGAAATAAATGGATGCTCTACGCAGGCCCATGCCTCCACCCGGTGCACCTCCACGATAGATGGAAGAGGTGGTGTACAGATATCTGTACAACAGAACTGCCAGAGATCCTCTGCCACCATCCGTTCAAGATCCAGACTTTCGTGCTGACCTAGAAACTATCTTCACAAGAACAACATCCAAGCCTAAACACCAAGTCTTCTCAATCTCTAAAATCGACAAGGTCATATACTGTAAGTTTTCTCAAACCAGAACCGCACCTAAGGTTTCCTACAACATATATAAGGTCAAAAGGGAGGACAGAACCGTGAACCAATTCTCAGATGTTGATCTGAGAAATCTAAATCCTTGCGACCTACCCGACCTTCTTAACTGGACGAAAGAGAACTACACAACATATGCAAATCGAAGGGCATACAGGGTAATAAGGAAAGCCATGCGTGAGAAACTTCTGCTATACAGCCTTGTCGACTTCCAATTAGGACGAGATCTTGGAGTAAGAAACCTAAGTCTAAAACCACCAGAAGATGACTGCCCATCCTCTGCCATACCAAACTCGATCATTACATCTCCATGAGTTGGGTTATTCTATCAAGATCCTGCTGGGAAGTCAAGACTGTTCGTAGAGATGGACTGTCAAAGGTATGCAACAAGTACTTTGACAGAGCTTAGAGTTATCCTCGTGGAGCACAAAGGAACGGAGCTCATGAATCAAGATCTTGCAAATAGACTGATAGAGGTCATCGACTCAACAATCAACTTCGGAACCCTCTGCATCAGATTCTATCACGAGCTTAAGAAATTAGGATTCGACAACAGAAATTTCAACGACTTCAAAGACGCCAACGTCTGATATCCTCTACCAACCTCTGCAAACCTTTCCTTTCATAATGTAAACAAGTGTAAGTGCCTCTGGCATATTTTTGTATGAATGAAAAGTAAAATCTTTTGAGGTACATTGTTTCACCTCTTGTCATGTACTTAGCCTAGAAAACCTTGCACTTTTTAATTTTTTATTTTTCAATACTTAGGGGGAGATTGTTAGCTCCAATATTTATGTTTATAAAAGTATTGAAAAATAGTCTAAGTATAGAAGTCTTCGACAGAGGCTCTGCCGAGTCACCGAGAAGACCGAAGTAAAGAATCGCAAGAAGACTCTTCTCAGCGGACAAGGCCACAGAGCCTCTGTCATACTTGACAGAGCCTCTGTGGTATAAAGACTAAAGATCTATACAAGGACAATCGTGCTTCTCACGATTTCTGCTGTACGAAGATTCTGAAGATCAATCGTACAAGGCGTGACCTGACAACTCCACGTGTCAAACTCTGATGGGTCTCAGCCTTAGCAGAAGTCGGCGCATTTAATTAACGTTGTACTAACAACATTACTAGAATAGTGTTTTAGTACCTTCAGTCCTTGTTGTCTAGAACTTGTCCCCTTTAGAAGTAGTATAAATAGAAGACTCATGTTGAGTTCTTCCATTAAGCTTTGCACAACACACACACCATTAGAACATAATTCTTGTTATATCATCGGTGTTCTTGGTATTCTATTTATATCAATATACAGTGGGTTATTGAGTTAGAACTTGTGTTATTTACACTTCACGTATTTGATATTGTGTGTTCTTCTACCTTATTATATCTTTTAGTTCGTTAAAAACACTTCCGCATTATATCTTGTTTGAACTATTAGATAGAATCATCATTGTTAAGCAAAACAGGAACCAACAACAGGGACAGCATGGTCAGTGACTTTTGAGGAAACAGGAATCTTAGCAGTTGATTGACCGGTCTTTTGCCTCGGCTGTGATTGTTTTTGAGAAACAGGCTTCGTTTTTGAAATCTTAATCACAGTTGGGGTCTTTGTGTTAGAACAGTCACCCTTTAGAAAATTGACTGGTCGATTGACAACTGGTGACAAAAAATAAGTATGACTCGGAAGAGGTTTGTCGAAGGGGAACGACTCAAACTCTTCATCAGAATTGCCTTCGGAGTTCATATATTCTGAAAAATCAATATCCGGAATTACAGGACTTGGATCGGTCGAGGAAGGCGAGGAACACTTTGTGCTCGTGTGTTTTGGGGAATTTGGTGCGGAAGGTAGGAAAAAATCAGAGTTTAAATTCCTTGAAACACTCTTTTCTTGAGATTCTAGACCGTCTTGTGTTGAAAAGATTTTGCTAATGAAAGCTTTACACGAAGACGTGTCAGATGAGCTTGAGGAATGTTCGGGTGAAATCGGCTTTTCAGTTTGGAGTTGGTCAATCTGCTCTTGGAGTTGACCATTTCTCGTATGCTCCTTCATCGCATATGTTGCCAAGGCAGCCAGTTTTGATGTGAGCATATTCATTTCACACCGAAGGATTTCCTGTCCTTCATCAGGCACAGGTTCGGTTTTGACCGATTTTAGATTCTCAAGTTCCTTGATTAGCGCTTGCTTTTCCTTTTGAAAATTCGACCTTTCTTTCTCGAGTGACTCCTCCAATTCAACTATTCAACTATCTTTGCTTCCAAGATGAGAGGAGGCTTGAGGAGAGGGGGAACATAGAGCTTGAACTCATCCTTCTCAGTCTTGGTTTCGGTTGCTTGAACCTCATCCTTCTTGGAGGAATCCTTGGACGTTACAACCTTATAGCAATCGAAGTAGTCATTCGAGAGGTACTTCTTTTGATTTTTCTCATAGTAATAATTCAGAGGCTCATAACAAAAAGGAAGTTGCATTTTAGACGTGTGTGCGCGTTTGTATTCCTCTGTTTCCTCTTCCTTTTCAGGTTCAAGAGGACCAGTCCATTTTATAGCATATTCCTGATATATTTTCTCAATTCCAAAACAACCAAAATCATACAGAGTAGGTCTTTTGGATATACCATTTTTCAAATAGTGTGGGTTATCATATCTGATTCCCCATTCCTTGTTAAAATACGTGAACTCCTTGGGTTTATTCATATGGATGGTCTGAGCAGTTTGACCTCTTTTATGGAGTTTGGTTTCAAGATCAAGGATTTTAGCAACAAACTCCTTGTGCTGAATTTGAAGAGCAGAACATTGGTAAACAATTTCTGCTTTCTCATTCACACACTGATCAAACTGTGACTGAAGTTCAGATAGTTTGGCCCTTAAGTCCTTGGGTGCTATTGAAATATTTTTGCAATTTTCTTTTAAGTTAGCATTTTTGGACTTATATTTCTCAGTTATTCGCGTTTGAACATCTAGCTTGTCAGATAGTAATCTAATCTCAAGCAGTTGTTCATTAGCAGTGGCCTTATGGGAATCTATCCGTTCAGCAAGAGCTTGCATTTGATTAAAGAAATCTTGAGTAGTAGAATCACATACCTGACTTGACTTTGCCTTTTCTTCATCAGCGGGAGAGTGATAGCCCATAAAAGCATCAGCAACATCAGACTCCTTTTCATCATCAGAATGACCCAACTAGTAGTCATCTTCAACAAGTAAAGCTTCTCCAGCTTCCTTCTGTTCTATCAATGCAAGCTTCGCCTTGTAGTAGTGGGAATTTTTTACAACATGCCTATGACAATCTTTCGTAAAATGACCAAGCTTCCCGCAGTTATAACAAGTCACGGGTTTGTCTTTCTTCTTGCGGTCATCTTTCTCTGTCTTCTCTTTCTTGTCAGACTGGTCGGGCTCATCAGCTTTCTTCTTTCCTTCATATATGTCCTTATAATCATGGAGCTTGTTGGAGGAGGTGGAGTAGCGTTGATTATTAGACGCCGGTTGCTTGTAGAACTTTTGTTGGAAGGACTTTGAGAGCAGGGCCATTGCTTTCGTGATGGCAGCCATTTCAGAATCAGAATCACTGTCTTCTTTTTCCTCAGGTTCTGACTCAGATTCACTTTGCTTTTGAGTATGTTTGGAGTGACGCCCAGAAGATTTGCCTCGTTTGGAAGACATGAGAGCAAGCGGATCAGCTGGCGGCTTGGATACAGACTTCTTTTCATTCAGGATTTCTAACACCTCATCTTCGTCTTGAAGAAGCGTCTCATAGAGTTCGTGGATGCCAATATTTTCCATCAATCGGTTGTGCTTAACGTGAGATGCAAATACCTTCCATTCAGGCAACAGGCTGTTGAGAAACTTG
This sequence comes from Saussurea involucrata, assembly GCA_033807775.1. NCBI lineage: Eukaryota > Viridiplantae > Streptophyta > Magnoliopsida > Asterales > Asteraceae > Saussurea > Saussurea involucrata. The sequence goes on from CM066314.1 coordinate 195,880,595, forward strand.
AACGCGTTTTCCGTGTTGGAGCGAGTGATATGGTTCTTGTTAATCTCATTGAGGAGACAAAAGCGTTCATATGTCTGGGTGAGTGATTCGCCGGCGCGCTGCTTAAACCCATCAAACTTGGTTATGGAGTTGTTGATCTTCAACTGATTCCCAACTTTGCTCCCACGCATCATCTTCTCCACCTGATCCTACATGCCCTTTGCTGTCTCTTTGTAGCTGTCAATGGCAGTGTAGATTGTTTGGGTAGAGCCTGAACAAGATACCTCTTAGCATGCTTTTCTCCCTCAAGCATGCCTCTTTCGTCGTCAGTCATGTCGGTGACTGTCTTTTTGACGACAGGAGGTTGGTCACCTGCTGCAGCTGGTGGAATGGTCTTCATGGGTATAGGAATTGCCCCGTCTCTTAGAGCTCGCCAGATATACTCGAAGTTATCTTTTGACTCTATGAAGATTATAAATCTGTCCCTCCTTTGGCTGTACTCACCTTGGTAGAGGCAAGGTGGTTTGGAATTGGTGCCGATAGCAAGAGCGTCGCGTGAAGACATCTTTAGTTGCACTAGAGTGATCGTCAGACTATTGGTTCGATTCAAATTGATAACCTAACGCAAGGCACTACGAGTGATATCCTAACGCAGGTTCTATGATTGATTTGTACTAGAAACAGGTAAGAATTCAACAGAACTGAACTTACCGAATAGGAATCCAGATGTGATATCTGATATGGAAGTGTCCGGATCAGATTGAGTGAAAAACAGATCAAATCACAGAAGTGTCCGGATAATCAAGGGTTTCTGGATGAACTGTTGTTTCCGGAAAACAATAGGTTACCGGATGACAATAGTTTCCGAATGAGAAATAGCAAACACAAAACTTACCGAATGAATTGGGTTTCTGGATGATATGCTTTCCGGATGAATTACTTGCCGGATGAATTGGGTATCTGGAAAGAATCAATTTTACCGGAAACTTTGAGTTGTCCGGATAAAATAGGTTACCGAAAACTTTGAGTTGCCCGAATAAAGTATTTTACCGAAAACTTTGGGTTTCCGAAACAATTGTATTCGGAAAGCTTGAAAAAGAAGTACTTACCCGGAAAGATGTGCGGTGTCCGAAAAGATTTACTGATTTGTCGGGAAACTACGGCGGTTATCCGGAAAGAGCGGTTGTGGTTTCAATAAATCGATGGAATGCAACTAGGGTTGATAGATAACTTCCTAAAACGTTAGAAACTTTCCAAAAAGAGCAAAATAACAGTACCCAAACAAGAGGGATGTTCGTTCTGACAAAATCGTACGGAGGCATGCAAGAAGATAACACAATAGGTGCTTGTAGAGGAGGCTTCATGATCAGCGTTCGCTAAATGATTCTTTATCAGCGAATGATAAAGTTCAGCGCTGAAGTCTTCTACTTGAAACTTCATGTTGAGTGGACAAGTCTTGGCTTCGCTGATATCCGCATCAGTTCATTAGTAGACTTAGTCGCTGGTTCTTTGGCTTGATTCTCGACTTCAGCGTAAAACATGGTTGACATGAAACTTGTCTTTAGGGATCATAAGTAAACAACATAAGGTATCAGCGATCATCAGTGAGGCAGAACAGGCTCAGGGGTCACTGATGAACAATGTTCACTGAATGTATAAAATAAAGAACTTGAGTTTCCTATCAGCGGTACTGAACAAACTTAGTACTTATCAGCGATAGTGAAACTTTAATACATATTGTCTAGTTACAATTTTCACTAAGTGTTTCTCAGAGTCATTATCAAATCACTGAGAGTTTGGATCAACAATCTCCCCTATTTGATTATGACATAGCAATAAAGGAAAATTGCTAAGTAAGAAAACATAAGAATAAAAAGGACTCATAAAATATTTGTCCCATTTACTGTTTTTGGGGATCTTTTTAAGTACTGATGGAGTAAAGTACATTCACTGAAAATTTTCATAAAACTTCATATCAGTTACAAAGGGAAGTGGAAAAAGGACTCATAAAATATTTGTCCCAAGTAATAAATGCTCCCTAGGCTTTGTGTGTTTGCACAGCCGCCGCCACCGCCCAGCCTGCCTATCGCCGCCATCCTGCGGCTGCTGCCGCCTGCTGCTGCCTCCGGCCACCTACTGCTACCATCCTCTGCCGCCGCCTACCGGCTGCTATGTTGTGCTGTTGGTCAGCCGCTGCTGCTCCTACAGACGCAGCTGCCTGCCGGTGTAGACTCTCTCTCTCATACCGGAGTTCATTTCCTTCACCGGAGTTAATCTCCTTCTCTCCGCTAAATCCCTAAGTGGCTCGCTCTTTGTAGCAAAGGAGTTAATCTCCAACACCGGAGTCCACCTCCGTTTAAATCCCTGTCCGCTGGACAGATCTATGTCAGCGTCGAGCTCGGCCACCCTTACTTCGGTTAGGCGGCCCTTCTCTAGTGACGCCATGGTAGATCTTGAGACCTTCATCACCAACCTCCACATCTTTCTCGGCGTTGCTGCGGTAAATGTTGTCAAAGCCGGTGGAGTCTCTTTCTCCGATGACAGGGGAAATCCCATTCGTTGGGTGTACTTGTTAGCTTTAAAGATTGCTAAAATGTGGAAATATCGGAAACGTTGGAAATTCCGATTCCCTTCCGCTCTTGGTACTACCATTTTTAATTTTATTTTGGTCTCAAAGCATATTCATATCAAAGGAAACCTCAAAACAGGAAAGTGGAACATACACACTTTCATAATGGAGAACTGCTTCAAAGCAAGGTGGCACCTTCCCACTGTTCCTCCTTACCTTCATGATGTGTTTATGCGTTCAAGAAAAGGAATCATTTCTATGATCACCTTCAGTTGGATTCACCGGGGCCTCTCGATCCAGGCGATGGACAGACAAGATAACGAAGCATCTCACTTGACGGCGGGTCGCTTTCGTTCTTTAGCTTGTTCTAAAGTTCATGATGTTTCTATGTTTTCTTTATCGCAATGTTTTAATGCTTCCTGTATTGTTCTTGTTTTTAATGAAAGGTTTGTTCTCCCGTTCGGGTGATGGCTTTGCCGTTACACGATCGTGACGCAACCATTTTTCTTCAAAAAAAAAGTTACAAGCTGATAAAGATAGAAGAATTACAAAATAAAATCTTATCAGCTACTCAGGTTCTTTCTTGACGAGTTCATCAAGAGTGTCAGTCTTTGGAATCATCCAATTAGGGACAGTGACTCCCTGTTCCCTTCTTTTCTTAGCTTCGCGGTAGATGTGGGGTTTCAGGAGTGATCCAAGAAGACTACATTTGTATTCGCACTAGTAGAGTAAATCTCTGAGTTATTTGATTGGGGTTTTGTATAACTCAGAGATGTGTTGAAAGCATTCGCGACCATTGAAGTCATAGAATAAAATGCCATAAAGATTGCTGATAACTTTGCCAGGGACGAAATCTTCAGCGGGAGGTAGAGATACGTTGAGTCCGGAGAGTTCAGGGGCAGGGCCAAGAACTACTTCACGAGAAAAATCAATTCATGTCTAGTTTCTTATTGTCGGTCCTGGAAAGGAAGGAGCCTTCTTCTTCTTTGGAGCATCTCGTTTTTTCTGAATTGGAGGAGGAGGTGGAATATCAACCGCTGAGGTAACTAAATTGATTAGCCTGTTTATGGCTTGTTAAACATAGGTTTTGAAAGTTGAGCGGGATCTTTGAATTGCTATTCTCATTTCCAATCATTCAGCGAACCCAAATTTGTCTAGGCCTGACATGTAGCAAGTTCTGTTGTGGCCGCTTTCTCTGACTACTTGAACACGAACAATCGGTACCTTTTTAGTATTTTCATAGCATATCTCCCTTTGACGTTTACAGCGCTTATCCTTGATCCATGTTGTCCGTAGTGGCACATCTTCTTACACCATTCGAGTGTGGTGTCACTGACTTTGGTCTTTTCCTCCTGGTGGATCTTTTGTGCGTTCTTTAACAGTTTCTTTTGAACAACAACAGGAAATTTCTTCAGGGCTGGATCTTCAACTAAACACTGAGCAAGCTATAAGGCATATTCTTTGTCTTTTTCGTCAGCCTTCTTTCGTTCATCGAGGAGTTTCTCAGCTCTGAGGGATTCAACGATTTCCTTCTTTGATAGGATGTGGAGCTGATGCGGAATAATGCGTTGATCCTCATGCTTTTGAATCATAGCTGCTCTCTTTTTCCTTTCTTCTTCACTTGGCTTTTGAGGAACCAAGGAAGGTCTTCTATAGTGTGCGAGCATCTCTTCTTCTTCTTCTTCTTCAAAAAGGTCATCGGTCTCAGCGAAGTCTAAGACCGGGATTATTTCATCAGCACTCGGGGCTAGAATTATTGGAGTTGTAGCAGGAGGAGCTTCAGCTTGACCCTCAAGAAGGGGAGAGGGCTAGCTGAAACAAAACGATCACATAGGTAAGATCATTTAGGAGAAGAGATAGAGAAAGAATGAGGTTAAGTGTATAGAGGCTTTATGGAGAGTAGAACTGAGGTTGAGAAACGATAGAGGAGGGATGCAATGTACGGGAAAAGAATATATGTTACCTGACAAACTGCCCTGCAGTAGAGAATAGCCAAGTTGCCTTCATTTGCAAGGCGTTTGTTTTTGCCTTTGTCAGCTTCATTAGTTGCAGGTTAGGTTTTGGTCCCCTCCCCTGATTCTTTGATGATTACCCCTTTGAGAGTTGGGGTCTTTTTGGGTTTGGGCTGGAAGGAGAAGTCGAGATCATCATCATCATCGTCATCATCATCTTTAGGTGATGATGAAGGTTCGTCGTCTTAAAGATCAAGTTCTTCTTCGCCTTCTTCTTCTTCTTCAGCTTCTTCCTCAGACTCAACATGCCATGGAGAATCAGCATGTTCTTCGATATTCTCCCCCTCAGGAATTGCAGGGTCAGAGAATTCAGTTCCCTCAGGGTTTTCAACTCCCTGAGGTTTATCAGCGTTCTTCTCCCCCTCAGAGGTTTTTCAACTCTTCGATATTCTCCCCCTCAGGAAGGTCTTCTTGAGTCTTCTCCCCCTCTTCCACATGACGGATGGGGGAGGTAGTAGTGTCAATAGCAGCGTCCTTAGGGTCCCTGTCTTCGTTCCTAGGGATCTCAAGAGTGGTTTCCACCGCTGCCATTCTGACTTCCAGGCCAGAAATAGCAGGGGTACTATTGATTATGAAGTCCACTGCCATCTCCACCTTCTCCTGGTCAGCCTGAGAGAAGTAGGATAGAGGGACAGTGGGAGCGTTGAGCCGGTCCAAGAGCTTGTTACATAATTCTTGGATTGTTGAAGATCATGGGCCTAACAATTGGTATAAGAGCCAAATCGACGAATTTCTCATCGATACGATCATCGGATCTCGACTATTCAAGAGATTTTAGCCCATTTTTGCAATGATTTCGGATCCTTGTAGCTGTTTGTTCGAAAAAAGTTGAACTTACTGTTTTTGGATCAAAACTCTATCAAATCGATCGAATTACAACTTCTGATTAAATAGAAATCTATGCATCTTCATTTTGCGAATCTGGCTGTGCAAGATTCACTGAAATTGGTCAAGAATTGAAGAAGTTATGATGATTTTAGTGATTTTCGGATGCTGTTGCTTGGTTTCGGATCATTCATACTTGGTTTCGGATCATTCATAGATGGTTTCGCATCATTCATCATGGTTTCGGATCAGTCATAGATGGTTTCGGATGCTACTGTTGGTTTCAGATCCTTCATATGATAATTTTTAATGGTTTAGATGGATTCGAACTGTTCAGAGTTGATGGTTTCGGATCATGTGAAGTCTGAAATATTGAGGAATTTGGTCATCTTAGTTCTGAGCGTTTCGGAATGTGCTTACACCTAAAAGTTCAACAATATAGATGGTTTCGCATCCTTCTGATCCAAATTCTAATGGTTTCGGATTCCATTTATTCCGAATTGGCATGGTTTCGCACTTGCCTTGGTACGAATTCTCTTGGTTTCGTATCCTTATGATCCAACTTCTATTGGTTTCGCATTCAACATGATACGAATCCATGGTTTCGTATCCTTATTGTTCCGAATTCTGGTGGTTTCGCACCCTTCTTGTTCCGAATCCATGGTTTCGCATCCAGCTTCATCCGAATCGACATGGTTTCGTATCCTTCTTGATCTGAATCCCCATGGTTTCGTATCCTTATTGATCCGGATTCCCGTGGTTTGGTATCCTTCTTGATGCAAATTGATGGTTTCACATCCTTCTTTCTCCGAATCCATATGGTTAGTGGAACCCCCGTGCTAAGTCTCAGGAAGGGGACATTGTTCATGGATTTTAGCATCAAGCGTGTGTGACGTCATTCTCATATTCAGTTTGCCACATACTTTTAGCAATTGTCAAAGTTTAAAAGAGCTCAAGTATTTCAAGATTTTCAGAAGGTGAGTATTGGAATTCAGTCTTTGATTGGATTGGAAGAGACGCTTGAGTATTTGCAATCATTATTCTGAAGTTTGTTGACGATGCTAGACCGTTGAGTGCTCTTAATCATTTTTCTGACCTGATCAATCAGAATTGTGAGTGCTTGCAATCATTGTTCTGGTGATTTGGTTGTGATTCAGACTTTTGAGTGCTTATAATCATCCAGCTATTTCTTGAAGATTGAAGTTCTGGATTCTCTTCATTCAGTGGTTTGAAGTATTTTGAAGATGAGCATTTCTCTACTGTTGCTGAACAATGTTATTTGCTTGGGTCGTCCCATCCCTACCGAGTAGCGCGTGCTTTTTACCGTTCCTTCTTCGAGCAAAGACAAACCAAGCTCTTAAGCCGCTATAATTGATCAGGACTGATTTGAATTATTTCTAGAGTTGATGTGGGACTCTGACTAAATGCATTCAGAATCCAAAAGTTCTGACTAAGTGCATTCAAAGCTCTACGTCCTTGATTTTAAAATTCTGACTAAATGCATTCAGAATTCTATGTTCTGACTAAGTGCATTCAAAGTTCTAAGTCCTTGATTTTAAAATTCTGACTAAGTGCATTCAGAATGCATAGTTCTGACTAAGTGCACTCAGAATTGTGATCTCCTATATTCCGAATTCAGATCAAGAGTGATTCGCTAATGTTTTTTCAAGGAAAATCAAGGGGGAGATGAGCTTAAGATTTGAAGATGATTTTGCTTTCCAAAACTTTAGGGGGAGAATGTTAGGACACTATTATTGTCCTAAATATATTAGAAAGTTTTGTAAAGCAAAGGCTTTGTATATGGGCTTAGGCTTAACTGTTGTAACAAGTGAGGAAGTATAAATAGCATTTGTAATGTAGTTTGTAACAACACTTTCCATAATTCAAGATGTAGCCATTAAACAATCTTGTTCTCTCTATAATAAATTGTTCTTCCTCTTCTTATTACATAATTCTTGGATTGTTGAAGATCATGGGCCTAACAGATTATTCGATGAGTCGACCTTTTTACCTATATCGCTCATCTCCGTCTTCAGCGAAGAGACTTCTCCTTCAAGTTTTCCCACCACTATCTTCAGCGTTGTGAGCTCATTGGACAGTTTGGTGAAGTTGTTGGAGAGTTCGCTGTTGGTGGCGTTCAAGGTATTGATGGTGGTGGAGTTGTCGGTCAGAGTTGTAGCCATTGTAGAGAAGCTACCTTCCAGCTTTTGCAAATTAGCACTGGAGGCCTTTTCTTTCACCTCAGTGGTGAGTTTCTTTAAGGCTTCCCCAGCGTCTGTAACCGCTGAGGAGTTTGTGGAGAGAGTGGTGGTGAGGGATTCCACCTTTGTTCACAAATCCGTGAGGGACGTGTTGATTGTCCCTAAATTAGTACCTGTAAAGGAGAAAAACTTATGAACAAAGGAAAGCTCAGAAGTTGGAGGTTCAGAGAGAGGAGTGTTGTGTATACCTGGGGGCGGGTTGGAGAAGGTGTTGAAGTCACGGTGACTAGTAAAGGTCTCCATGTCGTCTTCCATAGTTGGTTGACTTTGAGAGCAACCAGGTCCTTGATTGTGATCGATCAGCCGTTGTAGATCATTAGCTGCTGTGTCACTCAGGTGAATAGTGCCTGAGCTAGAAAATGGAGGAATTATGAAGTTGGGGGTGACCAAAGAAGATGAGGGAGGAACAACAGTTGAGAAGAGGGATTGGATGGCAGATTCAGTGTTGGATCCGCTGAAGAATACTTCAGTAGTACTTGGAGGTACTGAAGAAGGGGGGTCCTGATCCAGGATAACTTCAGTGTCTTGAGGCACTGAAGTGGGTATGGAAGAGGTTGGTTCAGCAGATGTGGCAGAGCGTGCCACGAAACCATCCAGCGTCTTCTGTACAGAGACAAACGCGGAGTCTTCAGTCTGGGAAGGCTTGGGGGGTTGCTCCTTAGAAATATACTTGGTCTTATGGATGCCAAGTGGGGTGTCAGATTGTTTTCTCTTTCGAGATGGAGTGGATGGTGAGACATGGGTACCAGCGGTTGGGATTACCGCTGTCGAGGATGTAGCCGCAGAAGTAGGAGGGCGGAGAAGAGGTAAGAGTGTTGAAAGACGTACCTCATTGGAGAGTTGCTTGAAGTCGAGTACCTTAGGGCCGACCTGGGACTACCTCAGGTCTTCCTCCTTAGGGTACTTATCCCCAAGTGCTTGCTTGAAGAGAGCACTGATGAAGCGAGGATAGGGGACATTCGCCGGTCGCTACAGTTCTTCGACCCTCGCCATCATGTCGTCAAAGATTATCTTGGCCCAGTCTACATGAAGCCCTTTCATCAGCGCATACCCCAGAGCAGTCTGGGGTTATGAGGCCTGATCAGTTGACCCAACTTTTGCAGTCATACAGACGATGAGATGTGCGAAGATGAAGTTCATCTCGCTTGGAATTTTGCTCTTGAGGATGGTTGTGAGCTTCTTCTCAGGGAGGCCATCTCTCCATGTGTTCCACTTGTACTTCATTGCATCCAGAAATGCAATGATTTCAGCTTTACCTTCCATGATTTTGACGTCAGGTAAGGAAACGAAACGTCTTTCTTTTGAACTTCCAAGGAGATTGAGAGCAGACCTGATCGCCCCAGGATAGATCTTAGCTTTCCCAAATTTAGTGTCAAAGAGAATGACGTCCACCATCTTTTTAGTGTTCTTGGTGGAGGGAACCTGAGATCTTCTGGCAGTATACTAGAATTTGGCAAGTAAGTTCTTGTGGGCTGGGGGTTTGATAGTCAGTGCTGTCGTCGGAGGACAGCTCTTGAGGAAGTTGACAGCATCATCAAGATGAGTGATCTGTTTCTTTGGAGGGAAGTTGAATAGGGCGTAGGGGTTGTTACCATGGAATGTGATTTGTTCCATTGATAAGCTTACGTTGGGAGCTTTGGTAATTTCAGCCTTGTCAGAAGTCGTAGGAGATTGAGTGTTGGTAGAGTCAGTAGTTGCCATTTCTGTTCATTCAACATAAAGATGAAGAAGATAAAGAGAAGTTCTTAAAATGGAGAAGATTCCAAAACAAGTGTTTTTAAGGGTTTTGCAGTTTCCAGTTGAAGAAAGAAATGGAAACTAGGGTTTTCTAGTGTTGAACAGAAGTACAAAATATAGTGAAAAACTCTTGTTTTCCAGTTTCCTTTTATGGAAAGGATTCTGGAAAAACGTATGAACGTGTCAAGTTTAAGATTTTGAATATAAACTCGAAGAACAATCTGTAAGCAGATTGTGGGCATAAAATCCTGAATAAAACGATTTTACTTTTGAGAAAGTTCTTTTGTTTGATCTTGTTAAAACAATAATAAGATCAAAAACAAGTTTATTTGATGGAAAATAAAAGAAATATTAACCTGTTGTGTGATGTAGAAGATGAAGATTAACAGGTTCTTGAGAAGGTAATCCAAATTCAACAGTGAGTTTTTGCTTTAGAGAGTAAGTTCGCGTAAGGGGTAAAAATATAAACTCAAATGGTTTACATAGTGAGAGTAGAGAGAGAAAAAATAGGAGCGGGAAAAGTTTTTCATGATGACATGGACACGTCCCTTGAATCTTATTGGATAAGGAAACGAAACGGGCGAACATGTCAGACAAAAAGGCGTGCCATGGATTATCCAAAAGATGACGTCATAAACGTCCTTTTATATTTTTAAGTGTCTCTGAGGGTTTTGAAAAGCTCAGGGACATTTTGAAATTAGAGAAGCACTGATTAGAAATATCAGTGAGATTTGAGTTTCAAGAGAACCACTGAAAGGAAGAGATATTCAGCGATGTAAGTTTATTTTGAAATCTTGCATGCTGAGGTGAACGTCAGCGATTAAGAGAGAGAACATACCTTGATATCAGCGAATCAATTTGTTCAGAGGTTAGATGATCAATAGGGTTATACAAGTTCATTTTATCACTGATCAAATGTGAACCACTGAAGATTTTACTCTTCCAGGTTCAGCATTCCAAGCTCGCTGATGAGAAAGTTGAATCTTGTCTCATCAAGAGGTTTGGTGAAAAGATCAGCTAACTGAAATTCAGTGGGAATAAAATGAAGTTCTATATCACCATTCATCACATGATCTCTGATAAAATGATACCTGATTTCAATGTCTTTGGTCTTTGAGTGTAGCACTAGGTTGTTTGCTATGGCGATGGCACTACTGCTGTCGCAATAGATTGGAATTTTGGAGAGCTGAATATCATAGTCAAGTAGTTGATTTCTCATCCACAAGACCTGAGAACAACAGCTTCCAGCAGCTACGTACTCAGCTTCAGCGATTGAGGTGGACACTGAGTTTTGCTTTTTACTTGTCCAACTCACCAGCTTTCCACCCAAGAGCTGACAACCTCCTGTGGTGCTTTTCCTATCCAATTTGCATCCTGCAAAATCACTATCTGAATAGGCGATTGGATCAAACCCTGAGTCTTTGGGATACCAAAGACCTGTGTTAGGAGTACCCTTAGGGTATCGAACAATACGCTTTACAGCGATCAAATGAGATTCCTTAGGTTCAGCTTGATATCGTGCATACAAACAGGTTGCATACATAATATCAGGACGGCTAGCTGTAAGATACAGAAGAGAGTCGATCATTCCATGGTATGCTGTGACATTAACAGGTTTCCTGAAGGATCTTTGTTAAGTGTCAGCGGCGGTGCCATTGGGGTTTTCATAGCTGAGCTTTGAGTTAAGTCAAACATTTTCTGCATATCTTTAACATACTTACTTTGGTGAATGAAAGTACCTTTTTTCATTCTGTTTGATTTGAAGACCAAGAAAATATGTTAGTTCACCCATCATACTCATTTTATATTTAGCTTTCATTCTTTTAGCGAAACGAGTACATAAGTCAGGGTTAGTAGAACAAAATATAATATCATCGACATATATTTGAACAAGAATGATATGACCTTTTACTTTCCTGAAAAATTGAGTTTTATCGATTTTACCACGCTCAAATTTTTCAATATGGAGATAAGTATAGAGAGTGTCCTACCATGCACGAGGAGCTTGCTTTAAGCCATAAAGTGCCTTATCCAGTTTATAAACATAACCTGGATGCTTAGGATCAGTTAATCCTGGAGGTTGTTCAACATAGACTTCTTCATTTAGCCTTTCGTTGAGGAATGCTGATTTAACATCCATCTGATATACTTTGAAGTGTTTGTGAACAACATAAGCTAGAAATAGACGAATAGCTTCGAGTCTTGCCACTGGGGCAAATGTCTCATCGTAGTCTATGCATTCCTCTTGTTTGTATCCCTGAGCAACAAGACGAGCCTTGTTGCGGGTTACAGTTCCATGTTCATCCAACTTGTTTCGATAGACCCATTTAGTGCCTATCACTGACTTGTCGAATGGTCTTGGAACGAGATTCCAAACTTTGTTTCTTTCAAATTATGTCAGCTCTTCTTGCATAGCGTTGACCCAGTTTGGATCTCTGAGGGCATCATCTGTTTTCTTTTGTTCAAACAGAAAAATAAAGTTAACAAATAAACAAATATTACCTGCACTTCATCGAGTCTGAACACCATCATTTGGATCACCAAGAATTTGATCAATTGGATGATTTATAGTCCATCGTTGAGCCGGAGCATGATTTGCTGACTCAATCTGAACTTCTAGAGGAGCTTAAGAAGAGGCTTCAGCAACTTCTTGTATTTCAGGAAAGAGAGAAAGAGGTTCAGATGTCATTTCACTCACTGATTGCTGAGAGGTAGATGGTATAACTGAGGTAGATGGTTCAGAAACATGCATAGTGGTGAGAGGAATAGCTGAAATCCATGAAGATTCAGCTTCACTTGTCTGCATGCTTGAGATGATAGTAGGATCATAATCAGCGGTAGGAGTATTAACTTGAGGGATAGAAGCATCTTCTGAATCACCAAGATGAGAAAACATCCATTGATTCAGTTCTTCAGTATCAGCAGAAGGTCTAGAGTTCGCTGAACGGGATTCGTAAAAGGTGACGTGGATTGTTTCTTCTACAGTTTGTCTTCTTCGATTGAAGACTCTGAAGGCTTTGGAGATAGAAGAGTAACCAAGAAATATTCCATCATCAGCCTTGGGATCAAACTTTCCTAGGGCATCCTTGTTGTTCAGTATGAAACACTGACATCCAAAGAGGTGAAGAAAGCTAATTGAAGGCTTTCTCCCATGGAAAAGTTCATAGGTTGATTTCTTGAATCTTTTGACAATCAGTGACCTGTTTTGAGTAAAACAAGAAGTATTGACAGCTTCTGCCAGAACTAAGTAGGTAGATGAGAATCGTTGGGCATTGAATGTGCAGCTTCTATGATCGTTCGATTTCTTCTTTCAACGACTCCATTTTGTTGTGGTGTTCTCACTGAAGAAAAGTTGTGAGAAATACCCTTGCTTTCAAAGAAGGAATCAAGGGAACTGTTTTTGAACTCAGTCCCATGATCACCCTTATTGAGCGAACGGTCATATTATTCAGGACTTACATTTTCCTGACGAAAGCGATGAGTTCTTCAGGGGTGTCACTCTTAGAATGGATAATCATAACCCAGGTATAGCGAGAGAATTCATCAACAATGACCAATGTATATTTCTTTCCAGCGATGGATTGTTTGTTGACCGGACCAAACAAATCCATGTGGAGAAGTTGAAGAGGAGATGATATAGAGGAAACTTTCTTAGATTTAAAGCTTGCTTTCGTTTGTTTCCCTTTTTCACACGCTGAAAATAGAGATTGCTTAGCGTATGAGTGTTGAGGAAGACCAGTGACTAACTCTTTTGAAGAAGGAGTATTCAGTGTCTTGAAGTTGAGATGAGAGAGCCTCTTATGCCATAGCCAGTTGACATCAGATGAGGCTTTTGAGAAGAAACGGGAGTTCTCAGTGGTTGTAGAGTCCATATTTATAACATAAACATTTTCCGAACGGTATCCGTTGTGAGCGATGTTCTCCTTTTTGTCAGTAACAAATCAGGATTCCTTAGTGAAACACACCTTGTAGTCCTTGTCACATAGATGACTGATGCTCAGAAGATTGTGCTTGAGTCCTTCAACATATGCGACTCTTCTGAAGGTTGTTATACCATTAGAGAGTACACCAAACCCTCGGGTATAGCCTTTTCCATTTCCACCAAAGGTCACTGAGGGACCTCTTTCTTCTTTATATTCATCGAACAGGTTCTTTTTGCCAGTAATATATCTAGAGCATCCGCTATCGAGATACCAGATACCCTTCAGGACCTGCAAACAAAGGAAGATTAGTTTGACTTGGGCACCCATTTTACTATGGTTCCACATTTGTTAGTGGTGGTAGAGGAGGTGGAAGGTTCAGCGGTCTTCGCAGAATTTGAAGATTCAGCTTTAGGACTAGTCTTCACTTTGGTTAATTTCTTAACCTCAGTGGTTGGTTTCACCTTAACCTGATTTGCACCAGGATTGGTCTTCTTTGCCTTGGGGCATCCTTCTTTACCTTGGATAATTTCTCAGCCTTGGTAGCTGTCGGGCACTTACTAGCAATATGATCGGTAAGTCCACAGTGATAACATTTCCTATAGCTAAAGTAGCTTTAGGACCATTTGCATGCTTAGCCGAAATTTTTAAATGAGCAGGGCCAGTACCAAGAATACCTTTAGCATCAGATCTTGGAGGAACCTTAGGTTCATCAAGATTCTTAGCTAAGAAATTAATCCTAATCCTAGGAATTGATCGCTGAGCATGCTCATTGATCTTATCCTTAGAAATTGAGGATTGATTAGCTGAAGGTTTAATATTCTTCAGCTTTGGTATTTTGGTACCCTTCTGATGTTTTTGAAAAAAAAAATTCTCTTTACCTTTCAGTTTAGAACTTGAGGTAGAGGTTTCCTCAGGAATGGGAGTTTTAGAAGAGGAACACTGATATGAAGAAGTGTCAGAGATAGAAGAGACGAACGTTCCAAACTTAAGCATGGAACGATCAGTGGTTGGTTCTTTAGTATCAGCTTTATAACCAATACCACTTTTGTCACTCAGGGGAATCTGAGCACGAATTATCTCAGTGATCGTTGTTGAGGATTTACACCATCCTTCAACACTAGCCTTTTCATCCTTTAATGCAGCGACAACATCTTCTTGCTCGATACCAATGATTTGATTTATACAGACCTGATCTTTCAAATTTTCTTCAATTTTAGAAAGCTTTTCTATTTGCAACTGACAGTTTTTAAGCTTTTCAGCGAGATCAATATTTAGTTTTTTAGCTTTGGTCTTTCCATTCATGGCATCATATAAATCAACAGTCAAGAGATCGACGGTCCGACGTCTTTCGATGTCATTGAGGGCTGAAGTTTAAGTATCAGTGAGAGAGTTTGATACCTGAGAAGTGGAGGTAGAAGTAGAGGGAATTTCAGTTGTTTCTTCCTCTTCTTCTATTTTGGCCATAAGGCAGAGATTGGCCTCATCATCATCTTCAGAGTCAGACGATTCTTCATCAGAAAGAGCCCAGTCATGAACTTCAGCGATCATGCCTTTGCCTTTCTTCTTAAAGCTTTCCAGCTTTTCATATTTTTCTTTCAGCTTCTTGTACTTGTCATCTCTAGCCTTGGGGTTATAGGATATCTTGTAGGAAGAAGAAGATGAAGGTCTGAAGACTTTCTTTGACCTGCATTCACTAGCAAAGTGTCCTACGTTTTCACAGTTAAAGTAGGTAGCAGTGGCCTTATCTACAGGGGTTGAAGATTTTGGCTTGTCAGTAAGAGAAAGAGGTTTATTTCTTCTGAAGTTACTTTTTCTGGCGAATCTCCTTAATGAATTAGTCAGGAGTGCCAGTGACTCATCAATTTCTGAAGGATCAGCTTCTGATGATTCATCAGAGTTAGATTCCAACTCAGTGATAGTGATAGAAGATCGCTGAGTAGGCACCAACTCTAAAGATAGTAAAGCAACAGGTGTGCTTTTTGAATCTTTTACAAGATTCTTTTTAAGATGGCACGACTGCTCATGATTGAGCATAGTGCCAAATAAGGTAGAAAGGGTCATTGATTTCAGATCTTTTGAGAGCTTAAGACATATTGAATAAATGTCCCAGCTTTCAGGAAGACTTTCTAGAAACTTTGTCAGGATCCCAAAGTTAAAATATTCCTTATCAACAATTTTTAAGTCAATGATTAAACAGTTAAAACGTTGGTGAACTTCAGAGACAGATTCATTCTTACCACAAATGAAGCTTTCGTACTGTCTTACCAGGTTAATCTTTCTTGAATCCTGGACTTCAGATGTACCTTCATATTGAACACAGATTGTGTCCCATATGGCTTTAGAACACTTCAGGTTCATGACGGAGTGGTAGACTTCATCAGGAAGAGATATAGAGATGATGGATATGGCCTTAGTATCGATGGCCACCTTCTTCTTGTCTTCATCAGTCCACGTACTAACTTCCCTAGGAATGATTCTTTCAGGGACAGCAGCTCTAGTAGCAGTGCCTGGAAATTCAGGATATATCATGAAAGGGCTATATGGACCATTTTCGATGTAGTAAGGCATAGTAGGATCTACACCTTCCAAGAAGAGCATCATCCTATTTTTCCAGTGATTTAAGTTATCTTTGGAAAATCTATGGTGTTTAGCAAGAGAACAGTTAATGCCAAAAATCGCACCAAAGGGACAACTCAAGGTCGATGTGGACTTAATCAACTAAAGAAAGGATCTTTCGACGAGACGTGCGACAAGGGAAAAATAAATAAGACAAGGGATTTGATGACGCAGGAAAAACCTCAACGAGGAAAAAACCTGCGGACGACAGTGGATGTCGTCGCTGCACTATGGTCGCCAATCAGGGGCGATGTCCTTCGGTACTGGCATCAGTTGTACAAAGATTACAATACAGATGAAAGAAATGCTTCAAAATGTAAAGTACAAGTGTTTGAAATGTAAAAACAGTGTTTGTCGTGTGTGAATACAAAGTGTAAACTGTTGGTCGAAGGCTGATGTCGTGCGTCGAGAGCGATAACTTGAGCTGTTCTTCGAGTGTTCTTGAGTTCGTAATGTGGTTCTTGAGCTTGAGTGTTTACTTCTCTGAGCTTAGAAATCTCTTGCGAAATGTAGTGAATTAGTCTCCGATCTCCTTGAAGTGAGGATTGAACTCTATCTTTATAGTCTTCGGGAGCTTTAATTAGCTCATTAAAGGCTTTAATGTTTGGTCTTGTAACCGCCGGGGAGCTTTAATGTCATTGATGAGTAGTTTTCGTAACCACTGTCGGGTCATTAATGTTACTGATGACTCGTCCGTTGTCCATTAATGTCGTTGACTCCTGCATTAAACACTTAACAAACATAACAGTTATATTATGTGTTAGCTTGGTTGAGGTCGCATGGTCTTTATGCGACGGTCGTGCGGAGCGGGCGACGTCGAGGTCGAGTGTCGCGATGAACTCTCGACTTACCTTTCGGGAGGGACGACAAATGTTTTCTGGTTCTTTGCCGGGACCTTATCTTAACACAAGATATGGTTCATAACGAGTGTCTTACCTTTTCTGTTCGTGGTCAAGACCTGCATTAATAAACAAAAGAAATGGATGTTTGACTGTTAACGGTTAGTATAATCGTATGACCGTCTTAAGTCTCGGATGTCGGTCTTATGGAACATATGACTATCGCCAAAATATAAGACCATTTGGTTGTAGGACCAGGATGATTTAACACCAATGACAGGAGACTGTCGACGTAAGACCGACGAGTCGTAACTTGTTAGGACACTGAAGTTGTCCTTTATAATAGAAAGTTTTGTAAAGCAATAGCTGTGTTAAAGGGCTTATGCTTAATTGTTGTAGCAAGTGATGAAGACTATAAATAGGTCTTTACTTGTAGTTTGTAAAAAGTGAATTCATTAATACAAGATGTAGATCTCTAATCACTTTGTGTTCTCTCTAGGTTAGATTTCCTTTTCAATAAAGTTCTTCATCATCTTGTTACACAATACTTGGATTGTATGAAGATCATGGACCTAACATAACTGGCGACGCATAACTGGCGACATAAGACTAGTGACGTGTGACTAGCGATGTATGACGTGCGACGTGTAACACGCAACACGTGACGTGTGATCACAAGATGTAAAGACACTATCCTGAGTGACTATTGATGCAGGATGTCTTTTAATAACCAACTATCGTGGTTATTAACGTATGTCGGGGATATGATAACAATGGGTATTATCCTTGCCGGTCGGGGGTAATCAATGTCTATGGGTCATGTCGAGGGAATTTCTCAGGTCGGTCGAGGGTGTGATTTTTTACCCAAACAGTTAGCCCCCCGAGATCTGAATTTCAAAGCCATTTGAATTTTAGATCTCGCATCAAAGCAAAATGATGAGTCGTATCACTTCTGCTAATTGGATCATTGAAGACAACCGACTTAGTCAGCTAAAATCGCGAGACCAGTCGATAGTGTTAAGTAATTTGCGACGATCAAAAGATGATCTTTAATGCGTGTGATGTCGGTCATAAGACGACCTTAAAACATAAGGAACCAACGGTGATCGTAAGACGATCTTTATCAAAATGAGACGTATGGGTCGGGAGTCAATCGTAAGACGATTGGTCCGAAATAAAGCTTGGCGGTGATCATCAGACGATCGAACCAAGATAAAATTTAAGGATTTTGTGATACAGTCGTTAAAGACTTATGTTCTGGCTTTCCGAGCCGAAACGGTCGTTATAGACTTTTGATCTGGCGTTTAGAGCGGATATGGTCGTTATAGACCAATGACCTGGCGTTCGAGCCGATACTGTCGCTATAAACTTGCGATCTGGCGCTCGAGCCGATACTGTCGTTATAGACTTGTGATTTGGCGTTTGAGCCGATACGGTCGTTAGAGACCTTTAATCCGGCGTTCGAGCCGATACGGTCATTAGAGACCTATGATCTGACGCTCGAGCCGATATGGTCGTTAGAGACCTTTGTTCTGGCGCTCGAGCTGATACGGTCGTTAGAGACCTTTAATCTGGCGCTTGCAGCCTTCATGGTCTGGCGTCCACAGCCGTCGTGGTCTGGCGTTCACTGCCGATACGGTCGTTACAGACCTATATTATGTTGTAAGTTTTGCTTTAGCGATAATCGGTAAGAAATTTTACCTTTCTATCAAACCTGCGTATTACATGTCATGGACAGATGTAATATCAACTGAAAAAATTCATTAAGTACAAAAATGAACAAGGAGTCGTGCGACTTGGGCATCCTTTGTAATACAACGATTATAACGTAAGTCATAAGATTTTTTGAATCGTACAAGCAAACATAATCGCATGCGATCAAGGCATTCGTTCAAAATATTAAATTTTTCTAAGTTAAAGAACTTAGATTATGGGGTCGCTAGACCTTATGATCGTGTGATTTGATCATACGATGGACTTGAATCATGTGTTCCTGGAGTTATACAATCGAGTTGTCTAACAAAACTGATTGTTTATATCGCGCGACTTTACTGAAGTCGTATGATAGACTAAATGTTTATTTCGTTCGATCCTGCGATAAATCAATGTCAGAGGTTGGTCGTTGGCTACCCAACTTTTTAGAGGTGTTGCATTCCAGTTACGTGGGATATCTCGACTGTCCAGGGTTTGTAGTCGATAGGCACTTTTACCTACGACTTCTTGAGATACAGTAAGGATCTTTTACCTGCATCGAGATCTTGAGTGCTTTGGAGCACTTGACGGAGGACGTAGTCGCCTTCTTGAAAGACTTTAGCTGTGACATTCTTGTTGAAATATCGCTCGACCACTTGCCCCTTGGTGTCGAGGTCGTCATCTTGATGTGGCGGTCTTCGCAGAACTGTCGAGTCCTATCGCTTACGAACTGGGATCCATTGTCGCAGACGGTTTCGGATGTCGCTCGACCGATTATCATCTTGGTCTTCCATCTGGATGACATCGTCATTTTTTATGGACGACGCCGCTAGATTGGAATGTTATCGAGTATTGGTTCGACCAAAGCATACACAAGGTTTGATCTTGCGAGCCTGCAATGTAAAATCGGGGGTGGTCGTTGATTTGACCAATGATCCTTTGATGCATATTCCATCCAAGTGAGACGTCACAGTTTCCGTAACTTGGAGTCGAGAAGCGCCTTTTTTCCAAGGACTTTTGAAATCGAAATATGGTGTTTTTTATTTTGTGATGGGCGTTCCGAGCCCCCGAGCCCCTCGGACGATGCGATCCATGCGATACTTTTGACGGACCATTTTTTCATCTGGGCTTGAATCTGGCTTCGATCCGCATTCAATTCCGATTGAAGTCGAATAAGGGGATCTTGATAATTTTCCATATACCTGAAACAAAGAGTAGAGGAAACTACAAGAAACCATTAGTAGAGTGCACGTTCGTCGAGGATTTTCTCTAGATGAGGCCCCACGGTGGGCGCCAAACTGTTAACGCCAAAAATCGCACCAAAGGGACAACTTAAGGTCGATGTGGACTTAATTAACTAAAGAAAGGATCTTTCGACGAGACATGCGACAAGGGAAAAATAAATGAGACAAGGGATTTGATGACGCAGGAAAAACCTCAACGAGGAAAAAACCTGCGGACGACAGTGGATGTCGTCGCTGCACTATGGTCGCCAATCAGGGGCGATGTCCTTCGGTACTGGCGTCGGTCGTACAAAGATTACAATACAGATGAAGGAAATGCTTCAAAATGTAAAGTACAAGTGTTTGAAATGTAAAAACAGTGTTTGTCATATGTGAATACAAAGTGTAAACTGTTGGTCGAAGGCTGATGTCGTGCGTCGACAGCGATAACTTGAGTTGTTCTTCGAGTGTTCTTGAGTTCGTAATGTGGTTCTTGAGCTTGAGTGTTTACTTCTCTGAGCTTAGAAATCTCTTGCGAAATGTAGTGAATTAGTCTCCGATGTCCTTGAAGTGAGGATTGAACTCTATCTTTATAGTCTTCGGGAGCTTTAATTAGCTCATTAAAGGCTTTAATGTTTGGTCTTGTAACCGTCGGGGAGCTTTAATGTCATTGATGAGTGGTTTTCGTAACCACTGTCGGGTCATTAATGTTACTGATGACTCGTCCGTTGTCCATTAATGTCGTTGACTCCTGCATTAAACACTTAACAAACATAACAGTTATATTATGTGTTAGCTTGGTTGATGTCGCATGGTCTTTATGCGACGGTCGTGCGGAGCGGGCGACGTCGAGGTCGAGTGTCGCGATGAACTCTCGACTTACCTTTCGGGAGGGACGACGCATGTTTTCTGGGTCTTTACCGGGACCTTATCTTAACACAAGATATGGTTCATAACGAGTGTCTTACCTTTTCTGTTCGTGGTCAAGAGCTGCATTAATAAACAAAAGAAATGGATGTTTGACTGTTAACGGTTAGTATAATCGTACGACCGTCTTAAGTCTCGGATGTCGGTCTTATGGAACATATTACTATCGCCAAAATATAAGACCATTTGGTTGTAGGACCAGGATGATTTAACACCAATGACAGGAGACTGTCGACGTAAGACCGACGAGTCGTAACTGGCGACGCATAACTGGCGACATAAGACTAGTGACGTGTGACTAGCGATGTATGACGTGCGACGTGTAACACGCAACACGTTACGTGCGATCACAAGATGTAAAAACACTATCCTGAGTGACTATTGACGCATGATGTCTTTTAATAACCAACTATCGTGGTTATTAAGGTATGTCGGGGATATGATAACAATGGGTATTATCCTTGCCGGTCGGGGGTAATCAATGTCTATGGGTCATGTCGAGGGAATTTCTCAGGTCGGTCGAGGGTGTGATTTTTTACCCAAACAAGAACCATTATCGATATAGTTTGTGTTTGTAGTGTTAGCCATTTTAGAAAATAGCAAGGAAGAGAAAAGAATGTAGTATAAGGAAGATCTTGTTTATTAGATTAAACAACTTGCTCTGATATGTTGGTCCCAAAGGGGTTATACAAGTTTGTAGAAGGGGGGTGAATACAAACACACGATTTTTATCTTTCTAAATTGTTTATTGATATGTATCAAACACTTTATAGTTTGTTGAAGAACAAGATTAAGGAATAAACCTAATCTAAACAAACTATGAGAATCACTAAGATTTCTTACACTAGAAATAAGAGAGAAGGAAATAAGAACACTTAAGTAAAGTATTCTAACACACAGATTTAGCAAGAGAAGGAATGGCCGAAGTGTTCAAAGAATGAACTAGGGTTTCCTTTATATATATTGCATGCATTTAATGCATGTCAGTACAACTTTACACATGGCAACTTCTGGTTGGTTGCATTTTTGACTTTGGTAGACAACCTAGTAGCCGCATGATGAGCAATGTAGAATCAGAGTTGGTTGTACGATTCTGGACAAAAGGAACGTCCGTTCTGACAAAATCGTACGGAGGCGTGCAAGGAGATAAGACAATAGTTGCTTGTAGAGGAGGCTTCATGATCAGCGTTCGTTGAATGATTCTTTATCCGCGAATGATAAAGTTCAGCGTTCGCTGAAGTCTTCTACTTGAAACTTCACATTGAGTGGACAAGTCTTGGCTTCGCTGATATCCGCATCAGTTCATTAGTAGACTTAGTCGCTGGTTCTTTGGCTTGATCTTCGACTTCAGTGTAGAACATGGTTGACGTGAAACTTGTCTTCAGGGATCATAAGTAAACAACATAAGGTATCAACGATTGAAAGTACAGGATCTAATCTTACAATCAATATAGAAAGCAGTAATTGAGAAGTTGTATGATCAAGCCCAATTGTATTCAATGATGAACAGGATTACAAATCTAAGAGAGAGAGAATCTCAAAGATTACAAAGAATGAATACAAAGATATACGGGAAAATCAATCAGTTAGCAACGTAGTGCTAACCACTCTATTTATACTGCAACGGACATGTTAAAGCTACAGTACAAATAAGAAAGACTAATAAGAACATAACACGTGTCCTAATTAGTTTACTAAATACTAAGTAAAGTATGTAGTCATAAGTTCTGAACAGGTAGTTCAGAACTTCTGAACATTCTTCTGATAATGCTTCTCAGAGCTTCTGACTCTTTCTCTCAGAACTCTGACTTCTCTCCTCAGATCTCTGACTCCTCTACTCAGAACATCTGAGTCTACTTATCAGATTTTCAACACTTGGTTTATTGACAAAACTTCAGATCTAACAATCTCCCCCTTTTTGTCAAATAAACTTGAATTTAGCATCATCCAGGTCTTTCAGAGTAGGAACGATTTTCTGAAGTAGCACATTTCTCAGATTAAGCCTCTTATCAATTTTGACAATGATTTCTTGAATAATTTCAACTTGCTGATTGATTACTTGTTGAATTATATTTGCTTCCTTCACTTTCAGCATCTTTTTCTCCAAATTATGCTTTATGATTCTTAAAGTTCCAGAACAGTATTTTGCAGTTTCCTTTGCTCTGAAGAAGATCTTTCCACTTTTGTTTTTCAAAAATACTCCCAAATCTGGATATTTGTGAACACTTCCAGTCTTTAACACCTTTTTCTGTTCATGATCTGTGTTGGGATTTGCCAGATAAACACATGGCTTTTGTAAGTACAAAGCTATTTGGAAATCTGTATAACAGTGCCACCTTAAGATGTAGAACATGGCCTCAATCACCACACTTCTTTCCTTCCTTTCATTTCTGTCTTTGCTTGACTCTTTGAAGCATAGAAAGCTGTGTAATCTGAAGAAGTCAACCACTGATTGTTTCTCAAAATATGCATCAGTAAAGTAATAAATCTTGCCATCTTCTCTCAGAACTTCAAAGGATAAGTACTCCATCTTTCTGAATTTCTTAACCTTCAATTCTCTGATTCCAGTGATTAGAAAATCTGAGTAAACAGCTTGCTTTGCTTTGCCAAGACATCTTGATTTTTCAGCCAACCAGATCTGAGTCTCCTTAGGTCTATCATAATACACATCCAAGAATTGTACTTCTTTTGGTTTGAAGAAATCAGGCAAATCAAATTCAAGAAAGTATCCATTTAGATCAATGGATATTTCATCTTCTTTGGGTTCAGACTGTTCAGCTTGATCAAAACTAGTTATCTGCACATTCTGAGGTGTTGTGTTCTGGACTTCTTCAACTTCATCTGACAGAATTTCATTCTGATAAATCCAAATCTCTAGAAATAAGATATGAATGTAGTGAGAGAGAATCTAGAGAGCAAATATGTCATCCATGTATTGAGCTCAAAGGATTACAAAAGGTTTCTAAGAGATTACTAAAGCTTTTGAAGTGTTTTGAAGTGTTACTAACAAATGGTCTAGACAAGCCTATTTATACCCATGACATACAAGGTATAAATGTATTCACAATACTGTATAGACTCATACAGTACATTGACTTTACAGTAAATCTTGAATACAATAATGCTCTAACAATCTCCCCCTTTGGATTCAAGATTTAAAAAATTTGACAGCAGTCTTCAGCTCTTTGTAAAGTCAATCTTCTTCAACAGACACTCTATCAAACCATCTTCAAATAGCTTTATCTCCACTAGTTCACGGCGAACTATATGCTTTGACACTCTTTAAGAACTCAGCTTTGAAGAATCTTCAGACAAACATGAAAAGTCATTGTCTTTTTCTTTGAAAAGTCAATCTTCTTCAATAAAATCTTCAACAGATTGTCTTCAAGTCTTGAACATGAAATTCCGATCTTTGTATAAAACCATCAATTCGGAACAAGATAAATCAGAAATGATTAGAGTTTGGATCAGAAAGATGTGAAACCATCCACATTGTTGAACTTTTAGGTGTAAGCGCATTCCGATAACCACTCAGAACTAAGATAACCAAATTCAGCAACATTTGGACTTCACATGATCCTTCTCCCCAATCTTCAGTCTTTGTTCACGAATCTTTGACTTGAAATATCTTTGATTTGAAAATTCTTTGACATGAAATTGAAATTAAACTTTTCTCCCCCTTTTTCGATGATGGTGAGCATCGAAAACCATTTTCAATTTCAGTCGTGTCTTTGAGTATTGCTAACAATCTCCTCCTTACAGAATAACCTTGCTCCCCCTCAAAATAAGAATTCTGGAGCAATTTATTTTCTCCCCCTGAAAGTATGCATATATTTCAATAACGTACAGTATTTGAAATTGTAGCACAAATTTTAAAACAAATTTACACAAGGAAAATAACATTCATTGAATTTTATTTTATAACTACAAACATTTGATCATTTGAAAACTTTATAAAAGAAATTCAACTTAATAAAATTTAACAGATTTTTCAATCAAATGAAATCAAATGCATGTGTTTGGATTCAAGAACAAGTCATCATTGTATATCAAGTTAAAAAATGTTCAGTTTCAACCCCTTTATTAAATCTATTTGGTGTGCTAGCATGGGAAATATGATTAGCTTCAAGCATATGCAATTCTAAAACATATAAGAATATTTTGCTCTACTCACACTATTTGTCCAAAATCAGAATTTTCACAAATTTACGGGTTTATCGCGACTTTGTATTTTCCCAAGTTTCAAGAGATGTGTGCTCATTGGCATCTTTGCTTTTGTGCTCATTGGCATCTTTTGATTTGTGCACATTGGCATCTTTTGATTTTGTGCTCATTGGCATCTTTTGATCAAAAAGTTTAGTAAGAATAAGATACACCGTTAAACATGACTTTCTATCTGGTTCTATAGAAGGATTTGGGTCAGCAGATCCCAGACCAGTTGGCCTTAGGTGCTAGGTGACGAGCACCCCTTAGAACTTAATTTCCCAAACCAGAAAGGCCACATCGATATATCTTAAACCCATTTGTACCGGTAGAACATGGCTTTCTATCTGGTTCTATTGCAGGATTTGGGTCAGCCGATCCCAGACCAGTTGATCTTAGGGACTAGGTGTCGAGCACCCCTTAGGACTTACTCTCCCAAACCAGAAAGGCCACAGGCACAAACTTTCAAACTAAATGATAGTGCAACTATTTTATCTCAATCACTTGGTTCTAAAACATAGTGCTTTGCCCATATTTTCATTTCCATCCATCATTCTGACATATAGGCTTTTTGAGCATTATATTCTATATATATCCAGATTCACATAACTTTGAGCATTCAGCATAATTTCATTCATGTTTTGCTGACCTTTCGATTTATTTTAGAGGTGAAAATTGAAGCAAATCTAACTCAGATAGTACAAAGTTTCTTGTAAAATCATCTTTTAGCACACATTTAATTCATTGAATGAAAATTGAAAATTTCATCTTATTGAATTAAATTTGTAAAGTTTCAAGTTTTCAAATCAGTAGAAACAAATATAATCCAATGTTACCTTTTGCCACTTGTTCCTTGAAACAAAAATATATAGCAGTTAAGGATATTACCTGAGAAGTGTGAGTTCTAAACTGATTTGTTTAGAAGTCTTAGTCTTTAAAGTACGGGTCCTGAACTGAGTTGTTCAGAAGCCATTGTCGTTGAAGCACGGGTTTTGAACTGATATGTTCAAAAGCCATTTACATTTAAGCACGGGTCCTGAATTGATGTATTCAGAAACCATTCATGATTTGTCTCCCCCTTAATGGTACAAATATTCTTCATAGAAATACGCCGCTTCTCTTCTGTTTTCAGTCATGTGTGTGGTATGTATCTACAAATCAGTACAACACATGATGTACCTACAAAACAGTTTATGCAGATTTTGGTACCCAATGGCACTTGGGTCCTAGTGGGTTAGGTGTAGATCTCTTTGAAGGAATACTATAAGTACCGTACCAAAAAGAAGTATAACCTTTATGCACAAAATCATTTGAACCACAGTAAGAACAACAGATTTTCTTATGGGCCACCCTAATCAGATGATTTACATGATGAATAGGATTAGGTTTAGCATAAGATTTACCTTTTGGCGTATTGTTCTTCTTTGCATTTGATGTGGATACAGATGATTTTGGCACTTCTTTCTTTGGAACTGCTGTGCCTTTTACTCTCCATTCCATCTTCACCCTCTTGAAGACTGGAACTTCTTCAGATTTGGAAGTATTAATTTTAGGCACCTTAAGAATATCATCCGATTTATCAAACAGAGGATTATAGAAAAGATTAGAAGAACGAATCTGACCTTTTGAGAAATCTGTTGATCTATTAAATTGTTTAGAAGGAATGTTTTTAAAACTTGAACTTGAAGCAGTTTTAAAAGAGCATTTAGAATCATTTGAATCAACAAATGGAGTCTGAAAGATAGAATTATGACCGGTCTACTTTGAGACATCAAATTTAAAAATGACGTCTTCAAGTTCTTTGACTTTGTTTATTAAAACATTTTTCTCTTTAGAAATTAGATCAAATTTCTTTTGGAGATCAGATTTGATCAACTGGTCCTTCATAATATCAGCTAATAAACCAGATAATCTTTTGGTAAGATTAAGAATCACATCTTCAAAATATTCACGTTCCGATTCAAAATCTTTTTCCAAAAACTTTCTTTTATCAGTAATCTCTTTGAAAATTTCCATATTTTTCTTTTTAAGAGTTTTACTTTCCTTTTCAAAGAGATTTTTCTTTTCCGTGAAATCTTTTCTTTCCTTTTCCAAAAGATTTTCTAATTCAGAGATTTTCATGGAAAGTTCAGAACTTTTAATCTCAAAAAAATTTTGTTCAGTTTCAAATTTAGCTCTTTCTTTTTCGAGCTTGTCTTTTTCTAAAAATAAAACTTTCTCAAAGTCTGAAACTTGTTTTGAAAGTTTTATACATTTCAGCTCAGTCTCTTTCTTTTCTTCAAAATCTTTCTTTTCTTCAAAAGAAAAATTAGACAGTTTTCTCTTTAGATTGGCATTTTCACTGTCCAAAATTTTCCCTATATCTTTAACTTCTTTTAATTGAGCATGTAACTTTAAGTTCCACTTCACTCTCTTTTCTTCTCTACTCTTCAAATCGGCATTTTCTTTTTGAAGAGTTGTTACTTTCTCTTGAAGATTCTCGATTTGATCGTGCAGACTTGAGTTGTCTTTCTTTGCTTCAAGATCTGCAATATAAACTTCAAGATCAGTTATTCTTTTAGTAAGTTTAGCATTTGAAGAAGAAATGTCTAAAATTTGTCTTTTCAGATCAACATTTTCTTCTTCCAATGCTTTATTTAAAATAGGAGTTGAAGAATTTGAAGCATTATCTTTAACAGGAGTTTCTGATATAGGAGATGGTTCTGATAAAATAACTTGTTGCAAAATTCCATTATTTGCCTTAGCTTTTTCAAGTGGCTTTGGAGGTGTTTTTGTTATTATGACTTGTTGCAACACTTCATTATTTGGTTTAACAGATACATGTGAATTAACAGATGTTTCTAGAAATAAGATATGAATGTAGTGAGAGAGAATCTAGAGAGCAAATATGTCATCCATGTATTGAGCTCAAAGGATTACAAAAGGTTTCTAAGAGATTACTAAAGCTTTTGAAGTGTTTTGAAGTGTTACTAACAAATGGTCTAGACAAGCCTATTTATACCCATGACATACAAGGTATAAATGTATTCACAATACTGTATAGACTCATACAGTACATTGACTTTACAGTAAATCTTGAATACAATAATGCTCTAACACATTCACTTCATACTCAGCAGGAAACACAAAATCATTATGTAGAATCTTTTTGGGATTCACCTCAGATAGCAACCATTCACTACAGTTTCTGATATTTCTTCTAAGATCCAACCTCCTCTTCACAGAGTTCATACATATCTTCTTTAAACTCTCTCTTTCAGTTTCCACACTTACTTCCATTTTAATCAATAACCAATTCAGAGTTGCATCACTGTACTTCACCAACTCTTTTAATCTGAACATTTCAAGACTTTCGTGAACTGTATATGTGAACCCTTCTGTCTCCATTCCTTCATTCACAAATCCCTTCAAATATAAACCAATTTCTGTTTTCTTTGTGGGAGAACTCAGATTACACTTCTCTTTTCTTTCTTCAATAGCTAATTGGAAGTCATACAAGTGTATATTTTTGACATAGATACCCAGAAGTCTTCTGCATTCAATTTCCATCAAGGCTTCTTCAGTGCTGGCAAAGAACTTGACTAGAAAGATCTGATCATCAAGAGTCAATCTGTGAAAATCAAAAGTAGACATGGAAACCTTTGTATTTCTTTCTTTCAGTACTTCCATTCTAACAAACATTAAACCATTGAATTCTTCTTGTTGAAACATCAGAACTTTCTCAATTCTTTTCTGAATATGCAGTTTTGAGTCAGGAACTCTGAATCTGTTAGAAGCTTCTGAGTAGACTATCTGAGCTCTGTCATCCATAAAACCATCAATGTTACTTTCCAAAAGCTCATACTCTCCTTCTGTGTAGTAGAGATTATCATACATTTCCTCAGGAAAAATATCATCATGAAATTGTCTGGCTAATGGCACATCACTTAACTCTAGGATGAAATCACATACATGTTCTTCTAGTCTTTGCAAGTTAATCTTTGGGATCTCAATTGGTTTTCTGAATACATACTCAGAAGGCATAAAGTAGTCTTTCACTTTCACATACTATTCTTCTGTATTTAACTCATCACAAAAGTTAAATATAAAATCATCTTCAAAATCCTGAGTATAATTCACAGTTCTGTCTTCTTCTCCCATTAGATCAATAGGTCTTACCATTTTTATTCCTTGCTGAACTTTTTGAACATTCAAAGCTCTGACTAAATTATTATGCATCCTTCTGATCAACTCTTTACTTAACCTCCTTTCTTCTAATTCAGAATCCGTCATATTTTCTTTGTTATACACCACAATATCTGTACACAAGTTGACCACTTCACTTTTCACTGTCTTTTCTGATCTCAATACAGATTCCTCAATAG
Source organism: Saussurea involucrata (assembly GCA_033807775.1). NCBI lineage: Eukaryota > Viridiplantae > Streptophyta > Magnoliopsida > Asterales > Asteraceae > Saussurea > Saussurea involucrata. The sequence goes on from CM066314.1 coordinate 195,909,765, forward strand.
CTTCAGTTTCATCTGAGTTTCCTTCCATCTCTGTGTCTAAGTTCAATTCCTCTGTTTTATCTGAATCACCACCATCTGTACTTTCCAACTCCATTTCCTCTGTATCTGAACTATCAATCTGAACTATCTGAGTTATTGCCTTTAACTTTTCTTGTGTCTGATCTTCTGAACTTTTTGTAATGGCTAAGTGCATATCTACTATCTCAAAATCTTCTATGCCAATGTCATCATCAGAACTTAACCTCTGTCTTTTCTCCCCCTTTTGATGATCATGAGGCTCATTATCATCAAACTTTCTTTTCAAGTTCTGATTAAAAATAACTTCAGGTTCAGCTTCTGCAATAGGAACAGGATAAAGAGGCTTTGAAGTAGAAGCCAATGATACACTCAGTGCTTTCTGTATAGATTCATGCATACCTTGCATTTGTTTTAACATATCTTTTTGAAAACCAGACATTATATCCATGATCTCCTTTTTGTGAGAATCCAATGATTTCTTTACATCATCTACTTTGGTTTCAACAGAAATCAACTTTTTCTCCAACACAACTTTCAAATCTGACATCTCATCATTCAAATCCTCCACCTTCTTCTCCAAATTTTCTACTTTTTCCCCCATCTCCTCGTTTTGTTTCTGAATCTTTTCAAATTCAGAAGTTTCTAACAGTGAACCTGAACAAACAGATGGTCCAGTTTTCATGTGCCCAGAGGGCTCATGGCCTGTAGATAACACAAAGTCATCTTGTACAACAGATGCACGTTTGAATGAGGCTTTTGTAATGTTCACATCACCAGGACTTCCATCCAATCCTCGACACCCAACATTAGGTATGTCTATGAATGTTGTTTCAGGAATACGAAATTCCTGATTTGTGCAAGTGTCAGAAGGAATTTCAGGCTCAATATGAATAGGACTGTGATATTCAGACTCAATGTGTTGAAAAATAGGTTGGGATTTATCACCTCCCACCAAATGAGTTTGGGATGGTTCCCCGGATTTGTGTGAAACAGTAGCATGTTGAAATGCTTCTGAGTGGATATGGATGGGTTGTTCAAGATCCACCACTAGGTCCATGGTGTTTGTTTCAATATTGGACACCAAGAGATGTGAACCAATAGCATTTGTGGTTACCTGGTCAAGATTAGCTGGTTCAGAGGCATCTCTTTCTGTTTGAACCTCTGTTGACAATCTCTCATCCTCACCACTCTCATTCTGTTTTTCCTCACCAAATCTAACCAAGCTCTCAGAATTTTCCCCCTCATGTCTCTCAGAATGTTCACCCATCTGAACATCCTCCCCCTCTCTAATTCGACTAGACTCCTCACCTCTCTTCTCAGGTTGGTCCTCTTGGGTAGGGATTTGAGGTAATTCAATTCCCATAGAGGTGCAATAAGCTTTTAAAATCTCACTCTCCCTTGGAATATAATTCCTAAGTGATTTTGGCAACAATTTATGATTGGGATAGTTTTCAAGTCTTGTTACTGAGGTCATCTTACCCAAATAAAATGTGGGACCATGCTTCTCATTTGTTCTTCTTGAGATTGTGCTGTTTTCCTGCATGGCATACCAAATAACAATTTGCCAGTACCTTATATAAGGAATGTATGTCAGTGGAGCATCCTTTGTTTTCCTCTGAATTGCTTTCTGATTCTTCTCAAATGTATTCTTCGTGTCTTCCCAAAGTATTAAAGTATAGTCATAATGCCTATTCTTCACTAAGCCCTGAAAGATCTGAAGAATTTGTTTAGAACCTTGATCAGCAGAACTATTCTTCCCTGACAAACATTTATTTACCACATGAAAGAAGCAAGCCCAAATAGGTGGTAATTTGTTTCTTCTGAACAAACTGAGAGTCCTCAATCCTTCATTGTATCCCAACTTCATAAACTCTGCTATTAATTCCTCTGTTAAGGGTGAGTCCTCAAAATCTGTCCTTCTTTGTACATCATCTTTCTCTGGTAAATTCAGCATTTCTCTTAGTGCAGAGATAGATAAGGCAAATGTCACTCCTCCAATTTCAGACACAAACCTATTATCTTCTAACCTAAGATGTTTCCACCATTGTTGTATGTACTGAACAGGCACATTTTTACTTCGTGTAAACCATTTTCTGTAAGGTTGATGTTTGAATAACTCTATGATAATTCTGTGTTCAGGTTTAAATCGACTTTCCTCAAACAATATAACACAGTTATTTTCAGACAATTTCAACCATTCACTCTCAGGAACAGCCCTTTCCACGAAAATAGGTCTATCTGACATAATTGACCCTACAGCACTCTGTTCATGCTCAATATTAATGTTTACCTCATCTGCATTGTGAAATCCCAAATCTAGCAAGAAATCAAGAATGATGTAGAGAGAAAATCTAGAGTACACAAGTCATCCATATATTGATCTTCAAAGTAGAAATGACTAATGCTACAAGTTGTTTCTCAAGTGATCTAGATTCACATCTAACAAAGAACTAGACATACCTATTTATACCCATAACATACAAGGTATAAAGGCACAACTAACTAATACAGTAAATCTTGAATACACCAATGCTCTAACAATCTCCCCCTTTGGATTCAAGATTTAAAAAAATATGACAGCAGTCTTCAGCTCTTTGTAAAGTCAATCTTCTCAAACAGACACTCTATCAAACCATCTTCAAATAGCTTTATCTCCACTAGTTCACGGTGAACTATATGCTTTGACACTCTTTAAGAACTCAGCTTTGAAGAATCTTCAGACAAACATGAAAAGTCATTGTCCTTTTCTTTGAAAAATCAACCTTCTTCAATACAATCTTCAACAGATTGTCTTCAAGTCTTGAACATGGATTTCATATCTTTATATAGAACCATCAATTCGGAACAAGATAAATCAGAAACGATTAGAGTTTGGATCAGAAAGATGTGAAACCATCCACATTGTTGAACTTTTAGGTGTAAGCGCATTCCGAGAACCACTCAGAACTAAGATAACCAAATTCAGCAACATTTGGACTTCACATGATCCTTCTCCCCCTAATCTTCAGTCTTTGTTCACGAATCTTGGACTTGAAATATCTTTGATTTGAAAGCTCTTTGACATGAAATTGAAATTAAACTTTTCTCCCCCTTTTTCGATGATGGTGAGCATCATAATCATCGAAAACCATTTTCAATTTCAGTCGTGTTTTTTAGTATTGCTAACAATCTCCTCCTTATAGAATAACCTTGCTCCCCCTCAAAATAAGAATTCTGGAGCAATTTATTTTCTCCCCTAAAAGTATGCATATATTTCAATAACGTACAGTATTTGAAATTGTAGCACAAATTTTAAAACAAATTTACACAAGGAAAACAAAATTCATTGAATTTCATTTTATAACTACAAACATTTGATCATTTGAAAACTTTACAAAAGAAATTCAACTTTATGAAATTTAATAGATTTTTCAATCAAATGAAATCAAATGCATGTGTTTGGATGCAAGAACAAGTCATCATTGTATATCAAGTTAAAAATGTTCAGTTTCAAACCCTTTATTAAATCTATTTGGTGTGCTAGCATGCGAAATATGATTAGCTTCAAGCATATGCAATTCTAAAACATATAAGAATATTTTGCTCTACTCACACTATTTGTCCAAAATCAGAATTTTCACAAATTTACGGGTTTATCGCGACTTTGTATTTTCCAAAGTTTCAAGAGATGTGTGGTCATTGGCATCTTTTCTTTTGTGCTCATTGGCATCTTTTGATTTGTGCACATTGGCATCTTTTGATTTTGTGCTCATTGGCATCTTTTGATCAAAAAGTTTAGTAAGAGTAAGATACACCGTTAAACATGACTTTCTATCTGGTTCTATAGCAGGATTTGGGTTAGCAGATCCCATACCAGTTGACCTTAGGTGCTAGGTGACGAGCACCCCTTAGAACTTAATTTCCCAAACCAGAAAGGCCACATCGATATATCTTAAACCCATTTGTACCAGTAAAACATGGCTTTCTATCTGGTTCTATTGCAGGATTTGGGTCAGCCGATCCCAGACCAGTTGATCTTAGGGACTAGGTGTCGAGCACCCCTTAGGACTTACTCTCCCAAACCAGAAAGGCCACAGGTACAAACTTTCAAACTAAATGATATTCTATATAAGTTCAGATTTCCATCACAAAATATGAATGATATCTCAATTACTTGGTTCTAAAACATAGTGCTTCCCCCATATTTTCGTTTCCATCCATCATTCTGATAAATAGTCTTTTTGAGCATTATATTCTATATAAGTCCAGATTCACATAACTTTGAGCATTCAGCATAATTTCATTCATGTTTTGCTGACCTTTCGATTTATTTCAGAGGTGAATAGTTGAAACAAATCTAACTCAGATAATACAAAAATACTTGTAAAATCATCTTTTAGCACACATTTAATTCATTGAATGAAAATTGAAAATTTTATCTCATTGAATTAAATTTGTAAAGATTCAAGTTTTCAAAGCAGTAGAAACAAATATAATCCAATGTTACCTGTCATCACTTGTTCCTTGAAGTAAAAAGATATAACATTTAAGGATATTACTTGAGAAGTGTGAGTTCTAAACTGATTTGTTTAGAAGTCTTAGTCTTTGAAGTACGGGTCCTGAACTGAATTATTCAGAAGCCAAAAACATTGAAGCACGGGTTTTGAACTGATATGTTCAAAAGCCATAGTCGTTGAAGCACGGGTTCTAAACTGAGATGTTTAGAAGCCATTTTCTCTTTACTCCCCCTTAATGGTACAAGTAATCTTCTTCCGAGAGTTCAACACTTTGCTTCTAAATCTGCAAAAACAGATTAAGTAGATTTTGGTACCCAACGTGTCTTGGGTCCTGGCTTGTTAAGCGGAGCTCTATAGGAAGGAAAATGATAAGTACCATACCAATATTGAACACTCTCATTTTTAATAAAATCATTAGTACCACAATAAGAACAACAAAAATTCTTTTGTGCTAACCTGATTAAATTATTTGCGGAATAGAATGAATCAGGATTAGCAAAAGGTTTAGTTTTCAGATTAGTGTTCTTGTTGGGAACAGAGGATTTTGGCTCACCTTTTTCAGTTGACGTACCTTTTACTCTCCATTGCATGTTAACTTTCTTATATGAAGGAAGATCAGCATATTGATACTTGGAAGAATTATCCACCGAGTGATCATAGAATAGATTAGAAGGACGAATCAGACATTCTGAGTAGCATTTGGATTTGTTAAATGACTTCACTTTGTAAGATAAGTCATTCCGTTCCTTGGTCACCAAATCAAGCTTCTTCTGAATATTAGACTTGACCCTCTTCTCTTTCATGATGTCAGTCGATAATGCAGCCAAATTCATTGTCAATTTATGAATTTCCTGCCGAAATATCTTCCTTTCTTTAGAAAAGTCGTCTTTAACGCACCTAGCCTGAAAGTCAGCTTTCTTCATCTTTTCTAGCTCTTGACTTTCTTTATCTAGCTCTTGTCTTTCCTTTTCTAAGTCCTTATGAAGATCAGAAATTTTCTTTGACAGTTTCGCATTCTTTGCTTCAAAGCTTTTCTTTTCTTTTTCATACTCGACCCTTTCCTTCTCCAACTTCTCCTTTTCAAGAAATAAAACTTTCTCAAAGTCAGAAACTTGTTTTGAAAGTTTTATACAATTACGTTCAATTACTTCCTTTTCTTTAAGAATCTTCTCTCTCTTGTCTTCAATGCTCTTTATATCAGCATTTTCTTTTTGAAGAGTTGTAACTTTCTCTTGAAGTTTCTCGATTTGATCGTGCAGACTTGAGTTGTCTTTGTCTTTCTTTGTTTCAAGACCTGCAATATATACTTCAAGATCAGTAATTCTTTTAGTAAGTATAGCATTTTGTTCTTTTAAAATAGACTTTTCATTTGAAGAAGAAATGTCTAAAATTTGTCTCTTCAGATCAGCATTTTCTTCTTCCAATGCCTTTTTACTCCCTTGAAGCTCTTTCATATTTTCTTGATGAGTTGAGATATCAAGTGTCTTGTTCTTCTCTTCAAGAACTATAATCTTGCGAATCAAATATTTCAGCTCGGATTCAAGAGAAGAGACTTTGTCTTCTAATGAAGCTTTTTCAGACTTGAGATTTATGTTTTTCATTCCCTCCTCATCAGAATATCTCATGTATTTAGAAACCAAACACTCAAGGCGCTTGATCTCATCCTTAGCTTCAAGAAGATTCCATTTTCTCTCTTTCTCTATATGATACATTTTGACTTGAAGAATGCTAGAAGATTGATCGTTCAGAAGATCAAGCAGAAAAAAATTTATATAGAAATTTTTCTTGAAAAGCTCTTAAAGTGTATGAAATACACTATAGAAAAATTTCGGAATAAATTTTTTTTTTATTTCACAAGAATTCGGATGTATAAGGATTCGAAATCAATGAATTCGAATGAATAAGGGTTCGAATTCAATGAATTCGGATGCTGAAGGGTTCGAATTGAATGAATTCGTATGCTGAAGGAATCGAATTCAATGAATTCGGATGAAGAAGGATTCGAATTCACCCAATTCGGACTTAACTTGGTTCGAATTTACTCAATTCGGACATAACTTGGTTCGAATTCTTTACTTGGAAAATTAAACCAACTCAGATGAATCCACAACTTCTCAATTCGAATCTAACAGGGTTCGAATTCAACTCAATTCGAATCCATAAGGGTTCGAATTCAACTCAATTCGAATGCTTCTTGAGTCGAATTCTATACTTGCGATGCCAAGAACACTCCGAATTCCCTTTGAATGATCCGAATTGTGTATGAATGATCCGAATTCACCAAGAATGATCCGAATTCTGCACTTCGAACACGAAAATCACTAATTCAGCCTTAACTTTTTCAAATCTTGATCAATTGTTATGAAATTTGCACAGATTTGTTCGAAATTTGATTCCACACACTTTCTTAGTTAATCACAAATCCTAATTCGATCAATTTAATCGAATTATGATCCAAAATAGTAAGAAAATGTTTTCGAACAAAAACAAATATAAAATGATCAGATCTGCAAATTCTGTGCAGATTTTGGTATAGATCCTTGAATTAAAGATGTTCAGGGATGAAAATCGAGTGCAATGATGTCAAGAATCAATCCAAAAGATCAAAAAATGAAAAAAAAATTGAATTTTGGATGAACAGTAAATGAAGAAGGGTTAGAATTCTTGATGAACAGTGATGAATGCTTGGTCCGAATTCTTCAAATCAGTGCAAAAAATCTTCAATTTGCTCTTTGATCTGCTTGAATCAGTCCGAATTTCCACGTTCACCACACCACTTGTTAGGTCCATGATTTTCATACAATCCAAGTATTGTGTAACAAGATGATGAAGAACATTATTGAAAAGGAAATCTAACCTAGAGAGAACACAAAGTGATTAGAGATCTACATCTTGTATTAATGAATTCACTTCTTACAAACTACAAGTAAAGACCTATTTATAGTCTTCATCACTTGCTACAACAATTAAGCATAAGCCCTTTAACACAGCTATTGCTTTACAAAACTTTCTATAATAAAGGACAACTTCAGTGTCCTAACATGCATTTCCTTCTGATTCATCCATTTGTTCATCTTCTTTATCATTTCTTATTGCCTCTTCCTCTACAGCTCTATTCTGTACTTCATCATTATCCGAATCAGATGAATCCATTATCGATTTTGTAGAATGTAGCGAAATTGGACCACTCCTTCGTATTCCAGACATGATTTAAGAAGAAAACAAACTCAAAGAACTCTGGATTTGATTCGTATCTCACTTTTCGCTCTGGAATTTGAAAAGATTTGAAATAGGGATTTTAAGACCTATTTAAAATCCGCGAAGTTGAAAGGTTTAACGGAAAAGCGAAATCAATGTTATAACGGAGTCAACACATTTGAAATACCACAAAGGATTTAAATGAAATGCGTGGCATTGTCAAACAAATATGAAGCTGACACGTGTTAGTGGATAGAATTTTGACTCAAGTCAAAGATCTGAATAACACGCACAGATGTTCTGATTCCATGACTCAGAAGAATTTTGCCTTGTAACCAAAATGTCATTTAAAATCAACTTCTGACAAATATAAAACATTTTGATTATTCAGAAGAGGTTTGAACAGATAGAAGCACTTTTTATCATCAAAATTCTGTTCATATTATGATGATTTTAAAAAAAAATCATTTAAAATCTTATATCTGAATATGAAATTTTTTAATTCAGATATAGTTTGAATAACAAAAAAAATTTATCATTAAAAGCTTGTTCTTCTTAGAATGATTAGAGATAAGAAATGAAAACAAATCTTTTAAGCATCACAAAATGATTTCCAAAAGAATTTTGATGCTCCCCCTTGACTTGAGCATGCATTTGACTATTAATGATACATAAAGATGAGATACAAAGATAATAGAGAAGCATAATCCACACAGTTGAAGTATTTGTATTTCTCAAAAATAATTTTTTGAAAGTTAGATTGCTGAAGTATTGACTCAGAATCTCTGACCTTAAGACTCAGAGGTTCTGAACTTAAGACTCAGAAGTTCTGAACTCAAGACTCAGAAGTTCTTATCTTAGTACTCAGAAGTTCTGAATCTTAAGACTCAGAGTTCTGAGTACACTACTCAGACAATTTTACTTAGAAAAATTTAGCATTTTTAAGAAAAACAAATATTTTCAATTAGGCAGATTAAGCATTCCTATTTTACATATGAGAAAAGAGAATCTTTTGTGATCAAGAGGCTTTGTGAATAAGTCAGCCAATTGATACTTTGTATGCACAAAGTGCATCTCTATAGTTCCTTTTTCCACATAGTCCTTTATAAAATGATACCTCACATCTATATGCTTAGTCTTTGAATGTTGAACAGGGTTCTGAGTAATGGCAATTGCACTTTCTGAGTCACAATAGATGGGAATCTTGTTAAGCTGATATCCATAGTCCATGAGTTGTGTTCTCATCCACAATGTTTGAGAGCATGAAGCAGCAGCAGCAACATACTCTGCTTCAGCAGTTGAAGTGGACACACAATTCTGCTTCTTTGATGCCCAACTCACTATTTTATCTCCCAAAAAGTGACAAGCACCAGATGTACTCTTTCTGTCCAACCTACTTCCTGCATGATCAGCATCAGTGAAAGCAGTCAATTTGAAGTCAGTTTCTTTTGGATACCATAAACCTAGATCAGGTGTTCCTTTGAGATATCTTAAAATCCTTTTGACAGCCAACATATGTGATTCTTTTGGGTTAGATTGAAATCTAGCACAGAAACAGGTAGAAACATGATATCTGGTCTACTTGCAGTCAAATAAAGTAATGATCCAATCATGCCTCTATAGAGTTTGATATATGCTGAAACACCTTTGAGATCAGCATCTAACTTTATGTTAGTTGCCATAGGTGTTCTCATAGAAGCACAATCAGACATTTTGAACTTTTTCAGAATGTCTCTGACATATTTTCCTTGATTTATAAAAATACCTTTTGGTAATTGTTTGACTTGAAGACCAAGGAAAAAATTCAGCTCACCCATCATGCTCATTTCAAATTCAGAAGACATGATTTTTGAAAAATTATCACATAATTCTGGACTGGTAGAACCAAATATTATGTCATCAACATAAATCTGAATCAGAATTAAATCATCACCATGTTTCTTTAAAAACAAAGTTGTGTCAATCTTACCTTTCTTGAACCCTGAACCTAACAAGTGTTTAGTAAGAGTGTCATACCAGGCTCGTGGTGCTTGTTTTAGACCATATAAAGCTTTGTCTAAAATATAAACATGATCAGGGAATTCTGGATCAACAAAACCTTCAGGTTGATGAACATACACCTCTTCATTAAGTTTGCCATTTAGAAAGGCTGATTTGACATCCATTTGATACACCCTTCAACTAGAGTTCTATTTTTCCTTTCAACAACACCATTTTGTTGAGGAGTTCTGACAGCAGAAAAATTGTGAGAGATCCCAGAACTTTCTAAAAAATTCTGAAGAGTCTCATTTCTGAACTCTGTTCCATTATCACTTCTGATTTTCTGAACTGGAATTTGTAAGAGAACTTGAATCCTTTTGATAAAATTTATCAATGTAGTAGCAGCTTCTGACTTAGCTCTTAGGAACTCAACCCATGTGTATCTGGAGAATTCATCAACAATCACAAGCATATATTTCTTTCCTCCCATAGATTGAACTGAAATTGGACCACAAAGATCAGTATGAATCATTTCTAATGGTGCTTTGCAAGATGAGTCCATTTTTAATTTGTGAGAACTCTTTTTCATCTTGCCCATTTCACAAGCTGAGTATAATGATTCTTTTTCAAATTTAAGCTTTGGTAAGCCTTTAACCAGATGTTTTGCAACAAGATTATTAAGATCTTTGAAATTTAGATGAGAACATCTTCTGTGCCAAAGCCAGCATTCATTTGCAGTTGATTTTGATAAAAGTCAAACTGTATTTAATGTTTTCAATTTTGAAAAATTAACTACAAATAAGTCCATATGTCTTTTGGCCCAGAAGACTTTAACATCATTTTCAGTTAAAATCATGCAACCTGTTATTTGAAACTTGATTTGACAAAGACTGTCTAAAAACTGACTTATGCTGAAAAGATTATGCTGTAATCCTTCAACATAGAAAACCTTTTGGATAGTCAGATCCCCTTTAGTTAAATCCCCATAACCTTTGACTTGTCCTTTGCTGTTATTTCCAAAGTTTACTGCTCCTCCAGCCTTTTCTGTGAAGTTTGATAGAAAAGACTTCTGACCTGTCATGTGTCTTGAAGCTCCTGAATCTAAAAACCACACATGACAGCCCTGCAAAAGGATCAGTTAGTTTTAGGTACCCATTTTGGAATGGGGCCATCTTTGTTAGCTTTGTCATTGGATTTAACATTAGTACCTTTTACTCTCCACTCAAAATCTTTCTTCAAACACCACTTTCCTTGAACTTTTATGAAGTCAGAACATTTTCTGCTTACAAACTTGTTCAAATTCTTTTTGAGAGTTGTAACTTTTGGTTTTGCAATATTTTCAACTTTCTTTTCTTTTATCTTTTCTTTCTTCTGAGTCTGAGGAACATAAACTTTCTTCTTTTCTGTATTCTGATGAACAGAAACAATTTTCTTTTCTGAATTCTGAATATCTTTTCTTATGTATGAAACAGAAGTTATTTTGACTTGACTTTTATGAGAATATTGGAATGAATCATTTTTACATCTAACACAAACAAGATTTTTGTTTGCAAGTGACAATAAATCTGAAACATAGGTCATTTCATTTTTATTGATACTTTTCAGAGTACAATTGCCATTATTACAAGAATTTCTAGCTTTGAGTTCAGAAGTAGATTTCATTCTAAGCTTCTCAAGATCCCTTTTCAGATCATTCAACTTTGCAAGATCATCTTTCCTTTTGCTTTCTTCTTTTTCTGAAAAATTCAAGTCCTTTTTGTTAGAAGAATTAGATGATTCACCTTTTTCATATGTACTTGATTCATTAAAGAATTTATCATTTTCTCTTGGAGCATTAATTTTAAAAAGATCATACTCAGTCTTCAGTTTTTCAAGCTCTGTTATTTTCTGAATAAAAATATTCTTTTCTTTCAATGCTTCTTCAAGTTTAATATCCACCTCACAGAAATCATTTTCAAGTTCATCATAAGCTTTCCTTAAGTCCTCAAGTTCTTGACTCACAAGATTAAATCTCTTTTCAAGTTGTAAAAATTCATCTGACTTTGTTTCAGAAAATCCAGTTGAATCAGACTTCTGACTACCTGAGTCAGAGTTCTGATTTACAGACTCAGATGTCTGATCTTTAGACTCAGAGTTCTGACTACAAAGTTCAGAATCCTGACTAGAAGTTTCAGACTTCTGATTGACTGTTTCAGAATTTTTACTTGTGTCAAATATGCTCTCAATGTCATGATATGAAAAACTTGGTTGTTTATTTTTGTAACTGACATTTAAAGAATCATACTTGAATTTAGTATCATTGTATTTTGGCTTCTCATCTGTTGGTTTAGAAACTTCTTTCTTAACCTTTTCTTCTGAACCAACTGACTTTTCTGTTTTAGACTCAGAAATTTTCTCATCTGACTTTTTAGAGTTTGGTCTTTGCAAATTGTCAGAACTTGTTATAGAACTAGCAGGTCTTATGAAAACTTCAACAATTTCTGGGATTTTTGGCTTAGAAACTTGAAGTTTTTCATACAAGTTGATTGGAGCTCTTTTTAAAGTGACATTTTCTTTCAATCCCAATCCCTTCTTTGGGTTGTAAAATCTTGTATCTTTAACATTGCTTAATAAAAGATTTAATGTTTGCTGAGTCTGACCCCTTTTCAAATTCAGATCTTCCAATTCTTTGATTTTGGTGTATAAATTCTTTCTTTCTTCAAATAACATATCAAATTTTATTTGTAAATCACCTTTTTCATCCTTTATTTTTGAAAACTCAACTTTTAGTTCAGAAAGTTTTTTCAACAATTCAGAATTTTCATCTTTAACTTTTTGTTTCTCAGCCTCAGATTCTTCATATTGTTCTTTTATTACTTCTTTTTCAATTCTGAATTTGTTAACCAAATTTCTTTCTCCTTTTATATGTTTTCTTAGATTAGCAAATTCAGTTTTCATTTCACCAATCTGTGTCATTAACTCTATTTCAAGTGAAGAATGTACCTCAGCAGATGACTCAGAATCAGCATCTTCAAAATCAGAATCATCCTCATTCCTCATTTTTGCCATATAGCTTTGCATCTGTGGAAAGTTGATATGATCATCTTCATCAGAAGTGTAGTACAACCAATTCTCCTGTTCAGCCAATAAAGCAATTTTATCATCTCTCTTCTTTGCAAGCTGAGCCTTCTTGGTGTAGTACTCATAGTCTTTCACAATTTTAACTCTGCAATCCTTAGCATAGTGGCCAGATTTTCCACACTTGAAACACAGATTCTTTTCTTTTCTCTCATCCTTCTCTTCTTTGTTTTCTTCACTTCTCTCTACTCTCTTTTCAAACTTATTTTCTTCTCTGTCTTCTTTCTTCTTATAATCTGAACTCCCAACTCTCTTATAATTTCCTTGAAATCTACCCTTCCCATACCTTTTGTTGAAAGTATTTGTCAACAAAGCTAGTTTCTCAGCCATTATCTTGATATCTTCATCATCTTCTGATCCTTCTTCCTTGTCAGATTCTTCCAGATTAGGTATCTCTGATAGATATGCAGTCTTTTTGGGTGCTTTGATTGCTTTGGACTTTGATAAGAACGCTAACTGATCAGCAACATTTTTCTTCTCTTCCACAACTAACTTGACAGAGTCTTCATGTTGATTAAGAACACAGAACAGATCATTTAAGTCTTCTTCACACATATCCTTGTTCATTTGCAGACTTATGGCAAATGATGACCATTCTGAATTTAGACTGTTCAGAAATTTGTAATTTATTTCTGACTTCGTTTTCTTCAGTCCATTTCTTCTCAAGTCATTTAGAATAGTGCAAAATTTACTATATGTCTGTGTCAAACTTTCTGACTCTTTTGCTTTGAACCTTTCATAAGCATTTATGCTTTGATTTAACTTTGCCTGAATAGATCTCACAGTTCCTAACATCTGCCTTTCCAATTCGTCCCACATTTCTTTAGCTGATGATCCACTGTCAATCCTGTTAAGAACCTCATTTGGGACAGCCAAAGTCATCAAAGTAATTGCTCTTTTGTCAATAGCATGCCTATTCTTCTGTTCCGCTGTGTACTGGGAATAACTCTTCTTCACCCTGGTCGCTGGAATTTCTGGAGTTGTCTCTGTAGCAGGGGTTGCGGCAACATCGATATACACTTCAATTGGACCTTCTCGAATAGAGATCATAAGATTTTAATCAATGTTGTCTAGGAATTGGATCATACGAATTTTCCATTGCTGATACTCTTCAGGTATAAGAACAGGCGGTTTGGTTTCAGATCCCATGGCTAGATATTCTTTAGAAGACATGATTGTAAGAAAATTCAACAGAAAGACAAATTCGAGTTTCTTGATCGAAATGTAACAGGTAATTCAAGAATTGCCAAGAATTCAAGAACTAGCCCTAGCAGCGGAATTGATTTTTGAATGAATCAAGAAATCTTCAAGAAATTGATCAATCGATCTTCTCAATCACAATCTTGAATGAATTTGTTTGTTGATTTGCTCTGATACCAATTGAAAGTACAGGATCTAATCTTACAATCAATATAGAAAGCAGTAATTGAGAAGTTGTATGATCAAGCCCAATTGTATTCAATGATGAACAGCATTACAAATCTAAGAGAGAGAGAATCTCAAAGATTACAAAGAATGAATACAAAGATATACGGGAAAATCAATCAGTTAGCAACGTAGTGCTAACTACTCTATTTATACTGCAACGGACATGTTAAAGCTACAGTACAAATAAGAAAGACTAATAAGAACATAACACGTGTCCTAATTAGTTTACTAAATACTAAGTAAAGTATGTAGTCATAAGTTCTGAACAGGTAGTTCAGAACTTCTGAACATTCTTCTGATAATGCTTCTCAGAGCTTCTGACTCTTTCTCTCAGAACTCTGACTTCTCTTCTCAGATCTCTGACTCCTCTACTCAGAACATCTGAGTCTTCTTATCAGATCTTCAACACTTGGTTTATTGACAAAACTTCAGATCTAACAATTGGATCCTCTATGGCTTCATTAGCTTTCTTTGGTTCAATCACACTCAAGAAACCAGCAAACATTGCTTCATTTGCTGTAGCTGATCTGGTTTTTACTCCTGCTGATGGATCACCTATTACTTGATGAATAGGATGATTTTTAGTCCATTTATTTGCACTAGGGAGTACATCAATCTCTGAATAATTGTTGTTTGCATCATTCTCATCAATAATTGCTTGTAATTCTGAACTGTCCCCTTGTTCTGATGTATGAGTAGGAGTTACATCCAAGTTTGGGTTCTGATCAATGAAGTCAGAATTCTGAGTGACTTGTTCAGAGTTCTGAGTACAAGAATCAGAATTCTGATTACAAGGTTCAGAATTTTCACCACTTGTATTTATTAGATTTGGACATTCCTCTGATGGACCTTTGTCAGAAATTACAGTTGATTGAACTATTTCTGGAGTCTTATTTTTCATCTCTTTGACCATCTTTGGATTTTCATATTCTGCATAAGAATCAGAAATTAGTTCACTAAAAGCATCCTTAAACAGTAAATTGAGTTCTGAACAAATAGGATTATAATTTGTATCAGAAGTCATATTTGTCGTGTTCAGCATGAGTTCTGAACTGTCTTGTTCAGAAGTCCTCATTCTGGCTTCATCAAAAGTTACATTTATGCTCTCCATCATCCTCTTGGTTCTTCTATTGTAGATTCTGAATGCTTTGGAAGTTAAAGAATAACCCACAAAGTATCCTTCATCTGCCTTTTTATCGATTTTGGCAAGATTTTCTCTGTCTCTAAGAACATAGCACCTGCAACCAAAAACATGAAAGAATTTGATTAATGGTTTTCTTTTATTTATCAGTTCATAAGCAGTCTTATTTAATCTCTTATTGATTAAAGTTCTATTCTGTGTAAAACAAGCAGTTGCAATTGCTTCAGCCCATAGGAAAGTAGGAAGATTTGCATAAGCCAGCATTGTTCTCGCAGCTTCAACTAGAGTTCTATTTTTCCTTTCAACAACACCATTTTGTTGAGGAGTTCTGACAGCAGAAAAATTGTGAGAGATCCCAGAACTTTCTAAAAAAATCTGAAGAGTCTCATTTCTGAACTCTGTTCCATTATCACTTCTGATTTTCTGAACTGGAATTTGTAAGAGAACTTGAATCCTTTTGATAAAATTTATCAATGTAGTAGCAACTTCTGACTTAGCTCTTAGGAACTCAACCCATGTGTATCTGGAGAATTCATCAACAATCACAAGCATATATTTCTTTCCTCCCATAGATTGAACTGAAATTGGACCACAAAGATCAGTTTGAATCATTTCTAATGGTGCTTTGCAAGATGAGTCCATTTTTAATTTGTGAGAACTCTTTTTCATCTTGCCCATTTCACAAGCTGAGCATAATGATTCTTTTTCAAATTTAAGCTTTGGTAAGCCTTTAACCATATGTTTTGCAACAAGATTATTAAGATCTTTGAAATTTAGATGAGAACATCTTCTGTGCCAAAGCCAGCATTCATTTGCAGTTGATTTTGATAAAAGTCAAAATGTATTTAATGTTTTCAATTTTGAAAAATTAACTACAAATAAGTCCATATGTCTTTTGGCCCAGAAGACTTTAACATCATTTTCAGTTAAAATCATGCAACCTGTTATTTGAAACTTGATTTGACAAAGACTGTCTAAAAACTGACTTATGCTGAAAAGATTATGCTGTAATCCTTCAACATAGAAAACCTTTTGGATAGTCAGATCCCCTTTAGTTAAATCCCCATAACCTTGGACTTGTCCTTTGCTGTTATTTCCAAAGTTTACTGCTCCTCCAGCCTTTTCTGTGAAGTTTGATAGAAAAGACTTCTGACCTGTCATGTGTCTTGAAGCTCCTGAATCTAAAAACCACACATGACAGCCCTGCAAAAGGATCAGTTAGTTTTAGGTACCCATTTTGGAATGGGTCCATCTTTGTTAGCTTTGTCATTGGATTTAACATTAGTACCTTTTACTCTCCACTCAAAATCTTTCTTCAAACACCACTTTCCTTGAACTTTTATGAAGTCAGAACATTTTCTGCTTACAAACTTGTTCAAATTCTTTTTGAGAGTTGTAACTTTTGGTTTTGCAATATTTTCAACTTTCTTTTCTTTTATCTTTTCTTTCTTCTGAGTCTGAGGAACAGAAACTTTCTTCTTTTCTGTATTCTGATGAACAGAAACAATTTTCTTTTCTGAATTCTGAATATCTTTTCTTATGTATGAAACATAAGTTATTTTGACTTGACTTTTATGAGAATATTGGAATGAATCATTTTTACATCTAACACAAACAAGATTTTTCTTTGCAAGTGACAATAAATCTGAAACATAGGTCATTTCATTTTTATTGATACTTTTCAGAGTACAATTGCCATTATTACAAGAATTTCTAGCTTTGAGTTCAGAAGTAGATTTCATTCTAAGCTTCTCAAGATCCCTTTTCAGATCATTCAACTTTGCAAGATCATCTTTCCTTTTGCTTTCTTCTTTTTCTGAAAAATTCAAGTCCTTTTTGTTAGAAGAATTAGATGATTCACCTTTTTCATATGTACTTGATTCATTAAATAATTTATCATTTTCTCTTGGAGCATTAATTTTAAAAAGATCATACTCAGTCTTCAGTTTTTCAAGCTATGTTATTTTCTGAATAAAAATATTCTTTTCTTTCAAAGCTTCTTCAAGTTTAATATCCACCTCACAGAAATCATTTTCAAGTTCATCATAAGCTTTCCTTAAGTCCTCAAGTTCTTGACTCACAAGATTAAATCTCTTTTCAAGTTGTAAAAATTCATCTGACTTTGTTTCAGAAAATCCAGTTAAATCAGACTAGTCAGAGTTCTGATTTACAGACTCAGATGTCTGATCTTTAGACTCAGAGTTCTGACTACAAAGTTCAGAATCCTGACTAGAAGTTTCAGACTTCTGATTGACTGTTTCAGAATTTTTACTTGTGTCAAATATGCTCTCAATGTCATGATATGAAAAACTTGGTTGTTTATTTTTGTAGCTGACATTTAAAGAATCATACTTCAATTTAGTATCATTGTATTTTGGCTTCTCATCTGTTGGTTTAGAAACTTCTTTCTTAACCTTTTCTTCTGAACCAACTGACTTTTCTGTTTTAGACTCAGAAATTTTCTCATCTGACTTTTTAGAGTTTGGTCTTTGCAAATTGTCAGAACTTGTTATAGAACTAGCAGGTCTTATGAAAACTTCAACAATTTCTGGGATTTTTGGCTTAGAAACTTGAAGTTTTTCATACAAGTTGATTGGAGCTCTTTTTAAAGTGACATTTTCTTCCAATCCCAATCCCTTCTTTGGGTTGTAAAATCTTGTATCTTTAACATTGCTTAATAAAAGATTTAATGTTTGCTGAGTCTGACCCCTTTTCAAATTCAGATCTTCCAATTCTTTGATTTTGGTGTATAAATTCTTTCTTTCTTCAAATAACATATCAAATTTTATTTGTAAATCACCTTTTTCATCCTTTATTTTTGAAAACTCAACTTTTAGTTCAGAAAGTTTTTTCAACAATTCAGAATTTTCATCTTTAACTTTTTGTTTCTCAGCCTCAGATTCTTCATATTGTTCTTTTATTACTTCTTTTTCAATTCTGAATTTGTTAACCAAATTTCTTTCTCCTTTTATCTGTTTTCTTAGATTAGCAAATTCAGTTTTCATTTCACCAATCTGTGTCATTAACTCTATTTCAAGTGAAGAATGTACCTCAGCAGATGACTCAGAATCAGCATCTTCAAAATCAGAATCATCCTCATTCCTCATTTTTGCCATATAGCTTTGCATCTGTGGAAAGTTGATATGATCATCTTCATCAGAAGTGTAGTACAACCAATTCTCCTGTTCAGCCAATAAAGCAATTTTATCATCTCTCTTCTTTGCAAGCTGAGCCTTCTTGGTGTAGTACTCATAGTCTTTCACAATTTTAACTCTGCAATCCTTAGCATAGTGGCCAGATTTTCCACACTTGAAACACATATTCTTTTCTTTTCTCTCATCCTTCTCTTCTTTGTTTTCTTCACTTCTCTCTACTCTCTTTTCAAACTTATTTTCTTCTCTGTCTTCTTTCTTCTTATAATCTGAACTCCCAACTCTCTTATAATTTCCTTGAAATCTACCCTTCCCATACCTTTTGTTGAAAGTATTTGTCAACAAAGCTAGTTTCTCAGCGATTATCTTGATATCTTCATCATCTTCTGATCCTTCTTCCTTGTCAGATTCTTCCAGATTAGGTATCTCTGATAGATATGCAGTCTTTTTGGGTGCTTTGATTGCTTTGGACTTTGATAAGAACGCTAACTGATCAGCAACATTTTTCTTCTCTTCCACAACTAACTTGACAGAGTCTTCATGTTGATTAAGAACACAGAACAGATCATTTAAGTCTTCTTCACACATATCCTTGTTCATTTGCAGACTTATGGCAAATGATGACCATTCTGAATTTAGACTGTTCAGAAATTTGTAATTTATTTCTGACTTCGTTTTCTTCAGTCCATTTCTTCTCAAGTCATTTAGAATAGTGCAAAATTTACTATATGTCTGTGTCAAACTTTCTGACTCTTTTGCTTTGAACCTTTCCTAAGCATTTATGCTTTGATTTAACTTTGCCTGAATAGATCTCACAGTTCCTAACATCTGCCTTTCCAATTCGTCCCACATTTCTTTAGCTGATGATCCACTGTCAATCCTGTTAAGAACCTCATTTGGGACAGCCAAAGTCATCAAAGTAATTGCTCTTTTGTCAATAGCATGCCTATTCTTCTGTTCAGTTGTGTAATGGGAATAACTCTTCTTCACCCTGGTCGCTGGAATTTCTGGAGTTGTCTCTGTAGCAGGGGTTGCGGCAACATCGATATACACTTCAATTGGACCTTCTCGAATAGAGATCATAAGATTTTCATCAATGTTGTCTAGGAATTGGATCATACGAATTTTCCATTGCTGATACTCTTCAGGTATAAGAACAGGCGGTTTGGTTTCAGATCCCATGGCTAGATATTCTTTAGAAGACATGATTGTAAGAAAATTCAACAGAAAGACAAATTCGAGTTTCTTGATCAAAATGTAACAGGTAATTCAAGAATTGCCAAGAATTCAAGAACTAGCCCTAGCAGCGGAATTGATTTTTGAATGAATCAAGAAATCTTCAAGAAATTGATCAATCGATCTTCGCAATCACAATCTTGAATGAATTTGTTTGTTGATTTGCTCTGATACCAATTGAAAGTACAGGATCTAATCTTACAATCAATATAGAAAGCAGTAATTGAGAAGGTGTATGATCAAGCCCAATTGTATTCAATGATGAACAGGATTACAAATCTAAGAGAGAGAGAATCTCAAAGATTACAAAGAATGAATACAAAGATATACGGGAAAATCAATCAGTTAGCAACGTAGTGCTAACCACTCTATTTATACTGCAACGGACATGTTAAAGCTACAGTACAAATAAGAAAGACTAATAAGAACATAACACGTGTCCTAATTAGTTTACTAAATACTAAGTAAAGTATGTAGTCATAAGTTCTGAACAGGTAGTTCAGAACTTCTGAACATTCTTCTGATAATGCTTCTCAGAGCTTCTGACTCTTTCTCTCAGAACTCTGACTTCTCTTCTCAGATCTCTGACTCCTCTACTCAGAACATCTGAGTCTTCTTATCAGATATTCAACACTTGGTTTATTGACAAAACTTCAGATCTAACAACGATCATCAGTGAGGCTGAACAGGCTCAGGGCTCACTGATGAACAGTGTTCGTTGAATGTATAAAATAAAGAACTTGAGTTTCCTATCAGCGGTACTGAACAGACTTAGTACTTATGAGCGATAGTGAAACTTTAATACATATTGTCTACTTACAATTTTCACTAAGTGTTTCTCAGAGTCATTATCAAATCACTAAGTGTTTGGATCAACAAATTTTTATCATAGAAATCAATTTTTGAAAAATCAAAATGTCAACAGTGACTCATCCAGTGATTTTATAAAAAAAATTGATTCTCAAATTTTGTTGTGTTTGGTTAGAGTTTTGATTGTTTTAGTTCCACGGATCTGATTTGCTAATGATTTCTGATTCAGAAGTGTTTTCAGGATCGAAGAACAACAACAAAATCTGTGGGTTGGAAATCTGAAAAGTCAACATATTGTTCGTCAGTGATATTCATCGAATCTATTCAATAACATATCAATTGATCTCAGTTTTGATCGATCTAAGTTGTACAAATTTGTTCATTTTTTGTTTTTCGATCAGATTGCAGTTTAAAGGATTGAAAATTGTTGAGTTTTTGAGTGAGTTCTGAGGTTGTAAAGTTGGCTGCCGGAAATCCGACCTTCGCCGAATTCTGGAAAAACACGCCGGAAAACTCAAGTTGTTGAGTTCATCTTGATCGCATACGATTTGTGCGATCATACTTCATAACACTCGCACAAAGCTTGCATACATATTTCTCACACATTTCTTGACCAATCAGAGATCATATTCCTCGCACAAAACTGATTTTCAAAGTTCTCGCATTACGTTTATGCGATCAGCTCAGTTCTCGCATAACGTTTACGCCGGAATTTTTCATCGCTTATAACTTGTGCGATTAAATCGAGTTCTTGCACACGTTTTGTGCGATGAGACCAGCTCATCGAACAAGATTTGCCGGAGGAAAACTTATGGCCGCATAAAACATTCAGAAGTTATCGTCTGAAATACCACTCGTCGGAAAACCGAGATATTCGTCGGAGTTTGGATAACACGTTGCCACCATCAATTCTCGTTGCATGATGTAACACCCTCAAATTTGGAAAGAGCACCTAAATAAAATTTCGATAAAATAATCACAAGAAATAAAATTCCTTCTACAAACCATTCTTGGAATTACCTCAAGATAAAACATAACAACTCTCTCACAATTAATAACTCAAGACATATTATGCGACTACAAAAGTCGGATGTTACTTAACACAATTACAAGTTGCTAATCCCAAACCAAGTGCGGAAGACTTCACCAAGCCAACCACTAGCACTCATCTCTTCACAGTGTCACTAGAACTACAACCCAACCAGAACCTGTTACACATGCCGACAAATAAAAAGGGTTAGGCTAACGCCTAGTGAGTTCAAGAGTTTTATCATGATTATGTAATTCGTAAAAAGGGAAGAGTGAGACTCTAATCATGATTCCCAAAATGATTTACATTAAATATGAAAACAATCTGATTTCCAAGAATACGTATTTTAGACGATGGCAACGCCACGTAAAACATTTCTTTACGATGTAAGCTTAAACCCAAAACTTACCCAAAATGTGAATAAACATTAAATTCCCAAATGATATAAACGTGAATAAAACTCCATTATTCAAAACATCCCAACAAGGATTAAACATAATACATTGCCCATAAATCATGGAAAACAATCCATTTAGATATATAATTACGTCACCGAAATTACGAATAAAAGTAAATACCCAATACAACACCTTTCGGCGACGGGGGAGACCCGTTTACCAACGCAAGTGACGGAACACAAAAGTAAGCCACTTGACAAGTTGGTAAAACCAAACACTTAGTAAGACATATAACGGATGACGAGTGTGGCCACTTAAAACCACACCCAATTTGGGGCAACATCCTTAACGTATTCGCACATAGGACTTATACCATACCGTCGATGCCTAACCGTGCCGCGATGTGGAAAAACTAGCGTCCCAACATTGGCATAAAGACTGTAGTGCTTATGGATCCATTGCATTACAAATAAAACATTACATGACACCAAACGAATGGACTAGCTTATTCAAAACATGTAATTCTCAAATAAGATGCATCAAATGCAAAACATAACCAAACGCCCAACATCGAGCTATCAAAATCGGACAAATGTCCCCAAGACCCAACGGAGTCAAAACCGAGCCATGGGTTCGATAAATCAAATGACAATTAGTAAAAACATAAAATGAAGTAAACGTAAATAATACACGTTTATGCGAACGCCCGTTTTAAATTCATGAATAACCCAACACACAACATTTGGGTGGGACATCCCATTTTTCAAAGAAACTCATACCGTTTACACTTTCAAACCGTCCCATAACGTAATCTATGCATATTTCCAAATCATCCATTAAAATGCATTTTCGTAACAAGTAGACTCCCTTTATAAAATAAATCGTCAAAACATTTTATTTATGATTTATCTATCAAATCTTACAAAAATTCCAAATATAGGTGTTTTACCATATTTACAACGTTAAATACTTCAAAAGTCAAAACCCACCAAATAACTCAACAATTAATAATTTTCATGTAAAACACACAAGTACTTGGAAAAATAACATTTTTGGCACGTACAAAGTTTTCACAAAGCAACTTGAACTAACCTTGCTATATTTAGGCTAAATCTAGATTTTTCCCCAAACGTAAGCTCCTATGAAGAAACTTGCATCTTCAAGCCAAAACCTCCAAAAAAAACCTAGATCCATGAGTTTCCAACCATAAATAATCAGATCCAACCATAAAGAATCATTCTCCAACCATTTACATCAAAATACTCTCTTATATCAAAACCCTAACTTCCATAAATGAAGAGAAGAGAAGATTACCTTAACCATACTTGAATCCACCATTCAAAAACCTCTAGAATCACCAAGATGAACCACAAACTCCCAATCTTCAAAGTGGAGTGGGAAGGGTTGGATGAAACCCTAGAAACTTGATGAAGAAGATGAAGTGAAAGATTTCTAGAAGGGTTAAGGTTCATAACAATGGTGAGGGTTTGTGTTGGGGAAGAAGGATGAAGAGGAGAGGGGAGATTTAGGGTTTCTTGAGAGAAATCGATTTTAGAGAGAGAGAGAGAGAGAGAGAATCTGATTTAAGGTTGAAGATGAAAATTAGGGGAGTGAGAGAGGAAGAGGGCTTAAAACACAAAATATCTCATCAGACGTGTCGTGGACGTTCGCATGTGTGAGTTCCAGATTCGTGCAATGAACAATAAGAAATCAATAGATAATAACAGGTGTTATGATTTCAACTGGTCATCCAATTCACTTTCAATAATGCAGAGAGAATTACAATAAGTGTTTGTGAAAGTAAAATGACAACTAGCTTATTTTTCTAAGCTAATGAACTTTATATACTAATGGGCCCGTGGTAACAAGCCCACGGCCCGTTCACTAATAAGGCTCAAAATAAAGAATTGCAATTCAGCCCTTGAACTTCTATTCAACACAAATTGACCCTAACAATCTCCCCATTTGAATTGAAGTTCGAGTTCGCGCCAGTTATCAACATATCTATTTCGGAGCGCAAAGTGTATCTCGAACGTTCTGATGGCTCGGCGGTAGTTGATGCGTTCTTCAATCACTTCAAAGGCTTCTCATGCGGTTGTTTCATTCGGATTGGGTACATAAGAATACCTTTGATTTTCGGATTCGTGAGTGATGATGTTTCGAAGAGCATCTTGAACTTTGAAGAGCGTGCCATCGCAGAATCTGTCGACCTGGCTGAAGCGGAGAAACCTCTTTTCTTTCTGTTGGTTGAGGTAGACTATCCCAAATTCAGGTTCTAGAAGTAGTGCATTCTCGGGATACATCTTCAGTTCGGGTGCTTTCAGATTTGGTTTCAGCAGGTTTACCTTCTTCGCTCTGTTCTCGATTCCCATTTGCAAGTATGTGAGGTAAGACATCATGATTAAGTGAATCAGGAATCGATGAACAGCTTCGAGCGCCTTTGTCACTTGAAGCGGATGGATGGTTCTGGTTCGGAGGTCTTTCAGTATAGCAAGTAGGTCGAACGGTCTAAGATTTTTAAAATCGGCTTCAGAAATTTTCCGTTCATTACCGTCTTCGCATCGAACAGTGAAAACTAGAAACATAACTCTAAGGATTCGCCCGGTTTGGATGTTAAACACTTTAGTGATCTTGTGCTTGGTTCGGACTTGGCTAACTGGTAGACACTGCTTCATGGCATTTATGTACTGACCTTGGTATTCTTTGTCGAATTGAGAAATCCCAAGGCAAAAAGTAGGCTCGATAGGGCGTAACCTGTGAACATACAGCTTATTCAGTGATTCCTCCAGGTGAGGAATAAAGATCATGATTTTCTCCCATCGGATTTGTTGTTGTTGAGGAAGAGGATGATCTGAAGCTGTCGGTTGTTGAGGAGATGTCGGATTTTCAGCAGTTGTCATTTCGGGTCTGGTAGAAGTCTCGGCGGCTTGAGCAGAGTGAACGGGTGTACTATAGAGATTTTGCAGCAGAAACTGGTCGTAGTCAACATTGTCATCTTCATCAGTAGGAAAGATCAGATTTACCTGGAGATTTAGAGCACTGGCGGCTTTTTCGTACCATGCATTTTCGGTCTCCCGGCCGATCTGTGAGTCTGGATCTATCAGTTGTAATCCGGTCGTGTCTGATTCTTAATATGTGACCAATTCCTGTGTTATTCCCTCAAACTTTTCAACCGTCGGGTCTTCGTCGTCAGAGATGTCCATATCCATAACCGTCTCGACTAAGCTCAACTCGGCTTCAGGTTGTTCTTCAGTTGTAGTTGCCACAGTTGACGGTTCCGGTTGAACCACAGTAGTTTCAGTGATGATCGGGGCGGTCTTGGCTAATCTTTGTCTTTTATTCTCCACCTCACGGTGATCAGGATTATCCTGATCATCGTGTCTTCGCTTTTGACCGCCGGCTTGACTTTTGCAAGTTTCTTCCATGGAGGCGATTCTCTCGGACAGCGTTTTGAGCGCTTGTTGAACGTCCTTGATAGTCGTGTCAAGCTGATCCATTCTGGTGGTGATGGATGACGATGGAGCAGATACCTGGGATCGTAAAACGGAGATCAGGTCTGCTTCGGTAGAGGCATCGGTTTCAGATTGCTGGAGCAGCTGAGCTAGGAGCATCGTCTTCAAGGTATCCACCGAATAGATAGGCTGAACGGGAGTCGGTGGAGGTGTTGGTCCGGTTTTAGCTTCGACGACTTTCTCCTTACCTTTGATCAGACTCTTCAGTTTGTCGAGCTCTGCAGTGAAGCGCTGCTCCATTGCCTCGCGGACAGCCTTGAGGGTGCTGTCCAGAGACCCTTGTGACATAAAGTCAGGTAAAGTAACTCCGGGATCACTTAGATTACCCATTGAGGCATCTACCTTAATGGCAGAGCCACCTACGTTCACGGTTGGCGATGGTATGTCCGTGGTAGGATTTCCTTCAGATCCTCGGATCCCGCTTAAAGGCGGAGACCCTACAGAAGTTCCGATCGAGTCACTAAGATCACCGATGTTCGTTTCCTCATCCTGTGTCCTAGTCGAAGAATGTTCAATAACAAGTGGGTCTAGACTCGATGGTGCTCTGAAAGAAGGCGAGACCGGGGGCTGCTGGTCTCTTATTTCAATACCAATACTCTCCGAGTGAGATATCGGTAGAAGTTGTGCTAATTCCCCGTGTGAAGATGAAACATCCATCTTTTGAGAGACGGATGAGTGGCTAGGGAGGTTGTGCACTTGCCCCGCTAGGTCCACGGCGGCTTCTTCAATACCCCATCCCAACGGATGAGACGGGATAGCAGATGTGGCTACCTGGATGACGCGGGTTTGGGGTCGCTCAGAAGCCTCTTTATCTTTACGGCTTAATCTTTCTTGGTTCTATTTCGACCTTAATTCCCTCCGTCTCACATGTTCTAATTGTTCAACTAATACTCCCTCCTCTCTCCTTGTATCTCATGTATCAGGCTGGGTAGTAGGAATGAGCGGGGGTGTTGGTGAGTCAGAAGGGATTCCTTCGGTAAAGTCTGGGTTTGGTCCGATACGGGTAGGTATCAAGGATGCGCGTATATCACGATCCGTATCGGATTCGATGGAGTCGGATTCCACCTGTTCAACCTGTCTGGGTGGTGAAGGGTCAGATATGTATGGTTCGGGGTCCCGGTGAAGCATCGGTCGAGATGATGTTCCAGCTTCAGTTGTTGTGCGGGTGATGGGAATAAGAGGTTGGCTTGTTTCGGCTTGGGTAGTACTGGCTCGCGGATCCAATGCACCGCCCTCTCTTGTTCCCCTCCCGCGTACTCTCAACACACCCCGTCCGGGAGCCCCTGCTGCCCGGGCCCTTCCTCCTCTTGTCCTAGGACCCCCACGTCTCTCGGGTCTATCTCCCTGGGGAGGTCCCTCCGGCGCTGGCTGGACCATGGGAGCAGCTAACTCTCTCCTATATTCTACCACACCCAGTGCATTGTGGTCCGCGTGTGCCAGGACGGCTTCAGGTATAGGCATGGATATGGCGTTGGACGGGTTCCTAATCACCATATATTGTAAATGGAAAGGAGGACATATCGGATGGTTGAGACGTCGCGGTATTGCTGGATTCGCTTCCATATGTTGTCTGACGGACAGTGAGAGGAATCGAGGATAAAGCATGAACTTCTTTTGCTTCGACCCGCCGATTTGCCGAATGGCCTGCACCAGTTCACGCCAGATGATCATGGCGAAGTCTACATGTCGGTTGTAGCGCACTGCATGGACCAGGCGTAAGAAGTCAGTTGTGCACTGGTCAATGCCCCGCCATCTGGATGAGAGACATCTGTTCAGTATGGTGAACAACGTGTACCAGAGGGGCGCAAGGTACTTTCTGTTGAAGGCTGAAAGACGCTCGAGGGCGTGGTTATATCCGAGTGTGCGTACTTGAGCACACAATGTCGTTGTAACACCCCGATTTTTATAAAATGTAATGACTGGTGTTATTGATGAATTATGTGTAGTTATATGATAGATTAATTTTAGAATTCACCCCAAGTAAGTTTCGTTAATTATTTTAATAGAATGATAAGTTAAGGGGTAAGTTTTAATTTTAATATATATGTTGGAGGGTTAAAATTGCCAATTAATGAAAGTGTAGGGTTGGTTTGGTTAAGATGATGAAAATTAATCCATCACCACCGCCTCTTTTTGATTAAAAGAGAAGGATGAGATATTTTCATTATTTGTTGTTCTTGTGGGTTTTCTTCACGGCAGCAGAAAGAGAGAAAGAAAACAAGAAAATTGAGAAAAGAAGAGAGGAAATTGAGCTGTGGATTTTGTGAGAGTGATCGAATCAAGAGAAGAGAAGGAATTGGAATTATGGGTCAAAGTCTTAAACAGGTGAGTTCATTCTTTTCAAATTAGAAATTAACAATTGAAAGTGAATGAATTGATGTATAAACTGTCTGAATGAGTTGGTATATGTTGGGGGAATTTGGGGTAATTCGTTGGAGAGATAGAGTTTATGGAACTTGGATAAAAGACAGAGATCGCGTGAGAGCTCGCTTTCCGTAAGAGATGTTTCGACCCTATACTGCCCGGGTATCACGAAATTCTCTCGAGGATAATCTCTATTTTTAATGTCTCGATTAAGGCAGAAATCGATTCATAGTTATACACCTTTATAGAATCGTAACCGACCTATTTTGAATACTGATAATAATCTCTCATTTAATGAGATTGATTGTGGAATTAATGATGGCAGTTACAAACGTGAAAAACCAGTCCAGACGCCGGCGCTACTTTCCGAGCTGACAACTGGCGCCCCAAAGGGCGCGGGTAACATTCCAGAGCTTGGCGCCAGACTTGGCGCTAGCCAACTGGCGCCACAAAGGGCGCGGGCAACATTCCAGAGCCTGGCGCCAGTCTTGGCGCTAGCCAACTGGCGCCAGTACTGGCCCCAACACCCAGCTTATGAAACCACTTTGTAACTTGTCGATTTTAACCGTCCAACAATCCCGGGTTCTAGTTAGCTTACACGAGTGTGCACTCCACACCTCCTAACTCATGTTATAGCTTAGCTAACAACCCCATTATTATCTTTGTGAATCCAATTACATAAAATGAACATAATGATTTCACTAAAATCACCAACAGTGTATCTGTTTGAAATTGCAAAACTATGATGATATACGTGTTTAGAAATGTTTGGTTTTGTCAAAATTGAAGTAGGATTAAAAAAGGTAAAGTTTAGAACCAAAATGGTGAGTTTATGTTTATGAAGTTAGTTGCTCACCAAGTGTTCGGTTAATTGTCTAAGAGAATAAAATTTCATGATTAAGCTTACGAGATTAATCATTAAGCACCAATTTGATGTTTGGTCTGTTAGTTTATATTTAGAACGGGATTAACCGAGTAAAATTTGAAGTTTTGATCATAAAAGTGAATCGGGTAAAAAGTGGGAAATCGGACGTTACGGTATGTGCAGGTCCAGTACTTTGACAGCGCATAACTCAAAAACCGTAAGTCCGATTGAGCTCAAAATTTGCAGGTAGAATGTACTTGATGTGTACTACAACTCTTATGAAGAGTCTTAAGCCTAGTTGTGACCCTAAGTATCTCAAAAATGTGTGTTTTTAGGACTGATCACTGTGTACTCGGGATCAGTCCTGTGTTTTTATAAAATTCATATAAAATTAATGAATGATCCAAATGAAGTGATTCCAATTCGGGTAGAACCGTAAGGTGTCATAGAACATCTTTCATTAAGATTTTATAATCTGGTTTGATCACTAAGTATGAGAAAATTGCTCGAAAAGAAGGGGTTTGGAGCTGTTGTATTAAAAATTGACGCGAATAGATGAACCGTATCAAGGTTCCGGTACTGATTTGGTTTCCGGAAAAGATGAGATCCGGAACTGGTGGGCTTCCGGAATAGTTCCGGTATTTGGGCCGTAATGAATTACTTCCTGTATTGGTTTGTTGCAAATGGAGTTTCGGAATAATAAAGTCCGGAATGAGCTTTTGTATTTTTGGGTTCCGGAACACAATCCGGAATTGGGTTTAAGGGTGGGGATCCGGAACCGTAGTTCCGGTGTGGAGGAAGATAGAGATCCGGAACAAGGAGTTCCGATATGGCTACGTCATCCGGTATTTTGTTTAGAAACCGGAAGTGGGCTTGAAGCCCGGTATTGTTTTGTTGATTCCGGAACTTACCCAATGGACCGGAATAGTATATTTTCTAGATGGGCTTCATGTTTGGGCCAGTTTTAAGGATTTAGTTGGGACCCAAATTCTTTAGTAATGTATTTAGAAACTTGGTTTTGTTTTGGGATTCGATTAGAAATTAAATTCCTGTACAAAATTATTATGGAATTGGACTAAGGATCCAATTTGATGATTAAATGTCTAGGATATGAATCCTATTAATAATATCTCAATTGAAATCGATGTTTCGGATTATTTTTCTAAATAAGAATTTTAGAAAAAGAGCATATGAGGGTATGTTAGATTATTCGGTATTTATAGAATGGGGTATGTTATGAGAAGTGGTGATATGTTGTTATACATATCCACTTAAAATTGTAATGGATTCATAAGGCATGCAAGTTAATCTTATTTGTCTTTAATGGGACAGTTGTTCTCATGTTGTAACTAGAAATAGGCATTGGGTCATCGGGGGAAACTTAGTTCGGTCTTATGGGAGCCGGATACTAGCCATTGACCACATGGTGTAATTTCTAGTGAATGAGTGTACCTTGAATCATCGGGGGCCCGGTTATGAATCGCGATTTATTGATCCCATTGGGGCCATTGATTCTAAGGTAATGAGAAACGTGGAATAGACCAGACTCTTAATGGATAATTCCCGATCGCCTATATTGTGGATTGTAATCCCATTTCGGGAGGCGATAGCCTATAATGTGGATTGTAATCCCATTTCGGGAGGCGATAGCCTATAATGTGGATTGTTAATCCCATTTTGGGAGGCTATATAAAATGATTGAATAGACAAAGTAGAATTGCTATTCATAGCCTATAATGTGGATTGTTAATCCCATTTCGGGAGGCTATATGAAATGATTGAACAGGCAAAGTAGAATTACTATTTATAGCCTATAATGTGGATTTTTAATCTCATTTCGGGAGGCTATAAGAAATAATTGAATAGGCAAGGTAAAACTGCTATTCATATTGAAATAGTGGAATAGGCAAAATATAGTTGCTATTCGTGATTGAGATGTGGAAACATGAATTAGATGAAGTGTAAGTGTCGTTTTCACTTACTATTCGGTGGATTACAGATAGGCAATATATAAATGCTATTTCTGCTTCCATTCCAAGAAAAGGCATGGCGATTGATTGTAGGTGTTTAGGCTTGATCGATAAACTAGAATCCTTGATGATTCATAGTAGGCCTTCGAAGTTGATGATATGACTTTCTGAATGATAGTCATGTTCATGGGAGCGAGTATGTTCCCGTCATTATGAGACGAGTACGGGTACGGTAAGAATGGTGAATAGGTTTATTTATATGCTTGAATACCTGAGTTTTCAAGTTATTAATGTTTTAATTTGAATTGGATGTTCTCACTAGGCGTAAGCCTAATTGTTCAAATTCAATGTTCTTACCAGGTACAAGTTCAGATAAGTAATGGGATGTGGGACGAGTGCTTTTGGTATTCAACCTTTGATGATAAAGTGGAGAACTTAGACGATACGAGGAGACGTTGGTGGATTGCTTAGATAACCAAGTTAATCTAATTATAGTTGACATGATTAGATTAATAGGTTATTTAGAGAATTCGCTTTGTGTAAGAATGAACCTTCACAGTAATTCTCTGCTATTATATAAAAGATTGGTTGATATTCGAATGTACTTTGTTATATTTTAAAGGTTCAAATTGGCCTTGATTTTTAGGGTGTTACAGTCGTGTCGTTTACCGCGGGGTCGTAGCCTTGGTGTCCGCCGGCGTTGGCTTCTGGTAGGGATAGCAGGCGGCGGAACGAGCCAGGTGTGAGCGTGGAGGGATGGTTATCGATCTGCGCCGTGATGGTTTGAGTGTTGCCAGCCGTGATGACCTATGCAGAGAGCCACACTTGATAGACATATAGTATCGGGACGTCGGCTGTGGCAGTGAGGGCCTCACGGAGAGGGTGACCTAGTAGGATGTCCACGACCACATGGTGTTGCGCCTATGGTCGAAACTCAGCGGCGTCCAATTGATGATTGTTGGCTACTAACTCAATGCCATGGTCAGGGGTGACCAAAGCATTATCGGCTGCTTCGTCGATAAATTCCTCTTGAGGAGGAATTTGCTCTGCGGGTGGTTGTTGTTGTTCTTGATCCGCCATGGAATATCTGAAAAAGGACCAACGTTAGTAATCAAGGCGGATGAACAAGTGCAGGCGCGTACCTTTGCAGTAATTGGCTCAATCTGAGATAGATTGAGGACTGGCAGTGAGAAAACATAGTACAGGACTGATGAACACAGGGGTGTCCGGACAAAATCATTTGAAACCTAAAGTTTCCGGACAAAGCATGGTATCCGGACAAAAGTATCCGGACAACAATGGTTTCCGGATGTGATGACGGTGTCAGGACAAATCAGTCAATCCGGACAAAACGGTTACCGGATAGGATATGAGTTTCCGGATGACAAGGGTACCGAACATCTCAACTTTCCGGTTAGTTGAACTTACCGGAAACCTTTAGGTTTCCAGACAACTAGGGTTACCGGACGTTGGTAGTGTCCGGATAAAATATATTTATCATGAAGGTTTCCGGATGCTTTTGAATGTGTCCGGATAGTTCAAAACTATCCGGACGACATCCGGATTGATTCAATCTTTCCATAGAGGACTGCAAACATGCATATGTGTTGGTCCCGAAGGGCTATACAAGTTTGTAGAAGGGGGGGTTGAATACAAACACACAGATTTTACTTTTCTAAATTGTTTATTGATAAATCATTAACAATTTACAGCTTGTTGCAGAAACAAGATTAAGGATAAACCTAAATCTAAAGAAGTTGGAACACTAAGTTTCTTGCACTAAGAAAGAGAAGGAAATTACTAATAATAACCTATCTCAAAATAAGAAATATGAACTTGTCCAGAGTTAGCAAGTTGCATCAAAATGAAGTGAGTTCATCTTCTTATATACTGCATGCATTTAATGCATGGTAGTTTACACTTTACACGTGGCAGCAGCTGATTGGTTGTATGTCATTGACCTTTGTTGACAACCTTAGTAGCCGCATGTTTGAACAGTGTAGTATCAGAGTGGTTGTACGATTTCAGACAATAAGGAGGTTCTTTTTCTGACATATCGTACGGAGACGTACAAGGGTGGTTAAGACAAAAGTACTTTGTACGGAGGACTTCATGATCAGCTTTTCGTTGATTCAGCGATCTATCATTCTATGTCAGTGAATGATAGAGTTCAGCGAAAGCTAAAGTCTTGTACTTGATACTTCACGTTGAGTGGACAAATCTGAGTCTTCGCTGATCCGCATCAGTTCATTAGGAGACTTGTCGCTGGTTCTTGAGCTTGATCTTCGGCTTCAGCGTAGAACCTTTGTTGACGTGAAACTTGTCTTCAGGGATCATAAGTAAACAACTAACTTATCAGCGATCACCATAAGTACTGAACAGACTCAGAGTATTATGGTGAACAGTGTTCGCTGAATGTTTAATCTAAAGAGTGAGAGTTCCTATCAGCGGTACTGTAAGATCTTAATACTTATCAGCGATAGTGAAACTCTGATACATATTGTTTACTTACAATCTTCACTAAGTATAAAAGAGAGGGTCATCATCAAATCACTGAGGGTTTGGATCAACAATCTCCCCCTATTTGATTATGACATAGCAACAGAGAAAATTGGTATTTTAATGAAAACACAAGGATAAAAAGAACTCATAAAATATTTGTCCCTTTTACTGTTTTCTGGGATCTTTTCTATACTGATGGAGTAAAGTACATTCGCTGAAATTTTTCTTTAAACTTTGTAAAGATTACAGAGGGAAGTGGAAAAATTACAAGTACAGCAAATAAAATTACAAGTACAAAAGATGTAGACAGATAAGGATAGAAAGAATTACAAGGCGATCCTATCCGTCAAAAGGTTCTTCCTTGATGAGAAGTTCATCGAGGGTCTTTGATGTCGGAATCATCCAGTCAGGGACATCTACTCCTTGATTCTTTTTGTTCAGAGCTTCTTCAAAAATCAAGGGCTTCAGGTGTCTAGCTTTAATGTCGCGCCTGACTTCACACCAGTATATGAGATCTCTGAGTTGTTCGATGGGAGTGATGTGGAGCTCAGAGATACGTTGAAAGTGATGGTTTCTTTCGTAGTCTAGAAAGAATATACCATAAGGATCACTTACAACTGTGCCAGGAATAAAAGTTTCTCCAGGTGGTAGGGAGGTGTCAAGCGCTGAGAGATCAGCATCAGGGCCAAGAACTTCAGCACGAGAGAAACCAATACCTGTTTCATTCCGTATAGGAGGACCTAAGTCTTAGACTTTCTTTTCCTTTGCATAGACTCTTCTTTGTTGAGGAGGAAGAAGAATAGAAGGAGGAATATCCACAGCAGAAGAAACCAGGTCGATCTGTTTGTTTAAGATCTTCTCGACATGGCTCTTGAACTTTGAGCGCGATCCCTGAATGGCTAATTTCACTTCCAACCATTCAGAGAGACCAAACTTTTCTAAGGAAGCAGCATAGAAGGTTTGCTTGGTTTTGTATTCTCTGTAGACATCAACTTCAACAACAGGAACGTCTGAGTACAGTCTTCCTCTGATGTTTACTTTGATGATTTTGGATGGTCGAGATCGATAGTTCAGCATTTCTTTACACCATTCCAAAGTCGTATCAGATACCTTAGTCTTTTCTCTAACGATCCTTTGAGCATCATCCCATAGCTGACGTTGAACGTCAATGGGAGCTCTTTTTAGCTTGGGGTCTTTTACTGATCGTTGAGTAAGCTGGATGGCGTATTCTCTGTCTTTTTCTTCAGCTTCCCTTCTTTCAGCGATTAGGCGTTCAGCTCTGAGGTGTTCCTTGTATTCCTTTTGGGAAATTTTGAACTTCGGAGGAATAGTAGGAAGTTGATCACGCTTCAGAATGATTCGCTGATCCTCTAACTTCTTTATCATCTCATCTTTTCTTCTCTGATCCTCTTCACTTAGCTTTTGAGGAGCCAAGGAAGGTCTGTTTTTGTGAGAGAGTAGTTGTTCTTCGGGTTCATCAGTCTCAGAGATCAAATCCAAGACCGGGATTATTTCTTCAGCGTTGGGAGCTGGGATTATTGTTGGTGAAGTCGCAGCTGTAGGAACTTCAGCGATATCCTCAAACAGGGGAGAGGACTAGCTGAAACACAGCGATCTTACGAGTAAGAACTTGGGTAGAACAGAGATGGATAGTGTATAGAGGTTTGTGGAGAGTAGAGCTGATAAAGTGTATAGAGGAGGGATGTAGTGTAAGGAAGATTAGTGTACCTGACAAACCGGATTTTTAAGCAAGATCGTCAGATTTTCATCATCTTCAGCGACACTTTTTCCTTTGCCCTTGTCAGCTTCAGATGCTGATGGCTTTGTCTTTGTCCGCTCCCCTGAAGGTTCATTTATCAGAATCCCCTTAAGAACTTTAGTCCTCTGAGCAGGCTTGACGATAAAAGAGTCATCATCATCCTCATCTTCATCATCATCATTCTTTGGAGAAGAGGATGGTTCATCATCAGACAAGTCGATAGCTTCTTCATCTTCAACTTCAGACTCAGTTTCTTCAGCTTCTTCTTTGAGTTGCTCCCCCTCAGATACAGAGGTAAGCTTCTCGGTTCCCTCAAGGTTTTCATCTCCCTGAGGTCCAGCGGCTGCTTCAATTGTCTTCTCACCCTCTTCAGTAAAGGTGAGGTCTTCAGTCTTCTCTCCCCTGATAGATTCATCATGGGAAAGGTCTTCAGCGCTCTTCTCCCCCTCTTTTTCATGATGAGTGGGGGAGGAATGTGTTGACTCAGCAGCTGTTGATGGTTCCCTGTCTTCTTGGCCAGGGATCCCCACACAAATTTCAATCGCTGATAATCGGTTTTCTAGACCAGAAATACCAGGATTGATCTTCACGAGTTCAGCGCGACCCGCCGGAGTAAAAGATGAAGGTGCAGGGGCAGGGGCGGTCGTGTTGGTCAGGATCTGCTGCAACAGTGTCTTCATAGAAGTGACATCATTCTTCATCGTATTGACGTCGGTCTTCACAGAACTCATGTCAGTCTTTACTGAACTGATATCAGTCTTTACAGCAGACATCTCTCCTTCGAGTTTTCCAATCGATGTCTTCAGCGTTGTGACTTCGCTGGACATGGTGTGAACTGTAATTTTGATGGAGGTGTAGTCTGTGTAGATGTCAGCAAGAACTTTGGCAAAGTCGCTGAGTGATTTATCAACCTTCTCCAAGTCAGCTTTGGAGGCATTCTTTTCGACAACGGTTGTAAGCTTTGTGATATTTTCTCCAGCGTTTGTTACAACTGAAGAGTTGTCGGAAAGAGTAGTTTTGAGACCTGTCAGCGTCGACTCTATTTTGTTCAGAGAGGCGTTGATGTCTCCCAAATTAGGACCTGTAACATATAAGAACTTGTGAACAGAGGAAAGCTCAGAAGTTTGGGGTTCAGTTACAGTGTATAGGGGGTGTTGTATACCTGCAGGAGGATTGATGAAAGCATCAAAATCTTGGTGTCCTGAGAAAAGTTCCATGTCATCAGCTAAAGTGCGTGTACGCATGGTCATCGCTGCAGGTCCTACGCCCATCATTCCTTGAGTGTCAGCTTTAGCTTCTGGAGGAATGACAGGTGCTTCAGTGACAACTGGAGTAGAGTCCAATTGAGTAGAGGGAGAAGCGAAGGTTAATAATGGAGGTTGGGTGTGGAGTTCAGCGTTGGATTCGCTGAGAATCGCTTCGTCAGTCTTTTGAGAGACTAAAAGAGGTTGGGTAGATTCCAAGTTTGTAACCTCAGCGTTTAGAGACGCTGAAGTTGGGATAGAATGGGTAGCTTGTTCAGCTGTGGCAGAGCGTACCACTGAACGTTCCTTCAGCCCTTCAAGAGGAGCTGAGGAGTCTTCAGCAAGAGATTGCTGGGGTTGCTCCTTGGTTGTCTTAGTTCTTTTGGAACTAAGTTGAGTTTCAGAGTGTTTCCTTTTAAGATAAGGAATGGAGGTTGCATCTGAGATATCAGCGGTGGGTTTGTCCGCTGAAGGAGCTGCAAAAGTAGAAGAAGTAGGAGGATTGAGAAGAGTTAAGAGTGTAGAAAGACGTACCTCATTTGCCACTGGCTTGAAGTCGAGAACCTTAGGGCCAACCTGGGAGAGTTTCAGGTCACCCTCTTTTGGGTAGATGTCCTTCAGGCCTGTCTGGAAAACGGCGCTGATGAATCGAGGATAAGGAACCCATGGAGATCTGTCAGCGGCGGAGTCTACTCTGAGTACCAGATCATCGTAGATTATCGATGCCCAGTCTATATGTATACCTTTCAGCAGTGCATATCCCATTGCTTGCTGAGGTTGAGCGGCTTGGTCAGAGGAGCCGGTCTTTGCAGTCATGCAGCTGATTAAGTGAGCGAAGATGAAGTTCATCTCGCTGGGCATTTTGGACTTCTTGATGAGGGTCAGCTTCTTCTCGGGCTGCTTGTCCCTCCCAGTTTCCCATACATAGCCCATTGCATCGAAGAATGCAGTGATGGCTTCCCTGTCTGAGTGTTTCTTGTGATCAGGGAGGGGAACAAAGGGTTTTTCTTTGGTGGCCAAGGGAAGGTTCAGGGCTTTGTGAATAATGGCAGGTGTAATCTTTATGGTGCCATAGTCAGTATCGCAGAGGATGCAGTCGATTGTTTTTTAGGAGTCTTTGGTTGATAGTAGCTGAGAGTGTCTGGCAGAGTACCAGAATTGGGATAGCAGTAGCTGATGTGCAGGTGGTGTTATGGTCAGGGCTGTGGATAGACAACAATTCTTCAGGAAGTTCACAGCATCATCTGGATGTGTGACTTGCTTTCGAGGAGGAAACTCGAGAAGCGCATAGAGGTTATTTGCCTTGGTCCAATCCAGTTTTTCAAGAGAGAACTTGACCTGAGGAGCCTTGAGGATTTCCAATTCCTCAGCAGCATCAGTAGCAGTGTTCTCAGCGATGGTGTTCTTGGAGATGTCAGTAGATGCCATTCTGTATTATCAGTTCAACCAAAGATTAACAAATAAGAATAATCTTAATGTGGAAAGATTTTCCAATAATATGGTTCGAATTTTGTCCATTTCATTCAGACAAAAATGTCTTGATGAAGATTAGGGTTTTTCTTGTTTTTGAAAAAAAAACGAAATGCAAACCCAATGAGAATCTTGTTTTCCAGTTTCTTTTGAGAATAAGGATTCTGGAAAAACGAATGTGTGAAGAACAAGTTTAAGATTTTGCGTTTAAACTTGAAGAACAGCCAAGAAAGGTTGTGTTCATAAAACCATGAAAGAAATGATTTCATTTTAAAAAGTTCTTTTGTTTGATCTTGTGAAAACAAGGAGAAGATCATTAACAAGTTTAAGAAACAGGTAAATAAAATAAATATTGACCTGGTTCGTTGAAGAAGATGAAGTTCTTGAAAATTCGAGAGCACAAATGCAACAGTAAATTTTCTTTTTCTTGCTTGGAGAAGAAGTTCGCGTAAAAGAGAAATATAAACCCAGAAAGTGTTTATATAGAGAGATTAGAGAGAGAGAAAATCTTGAGCGGGAAAAGATTTTCATCATGACACGGACACGTGTTTGCATTTGATTGGCAGGTAAACGAAACGTGCAAACGTGTGTCAGAAAAAAGAACGTGACGGGGCTTATCCGTTGCAATGACGTCACAACTGTCCTTTCATATTCTTGGATGTCTCTGAGGTTTTGAAAAACTCAGGGACACTTTTGAAAACATGAAGCACTGAATAGAAATATCAGTGTTGGTTTTAGAAATTTTAAAGTATCGCTGATAAGGAAGAGATATTCAGCGATGCAATTTATTTTGAAATCTTGCATTTACATGCGATTGTCAGAGAGAGAAAAACATACCTTGATTATCAGTGAATCAAGTTTATTCAGAGAGAAGATGATGGAATAGGTTATAAAAGTTGATTTTATCCTATCGCTGATCAAATGTGAACCGCTGAAGATTTTATTCTTCAAAGTTCAGCATTCCAAGCTCGCTGATGAGAAAGTTGAACCTTGTCTCATCAAGAGGTTTGGTGAACAGATCAGCTACCTGATAGTCAGTTGGGATAAAGTGAAGTTCTATATCACTATTCATCACATGATCTCTGATAAAGTGATACCTGATTTCGATGTGTTTTATCTTTGAGTGTAGCACTGGATTATTTGCCATAGCGATGGCACTTGTGTTGTCGCAATAGATTGGAATATTTGAGACCTGAAGGTCATAGCCCAGTAGTTGATTTCTCATCCACAAGACCTGAGAACAACAGTTTCCAGCGGCTACATACTCAGCTTCAGCTGTGGAGGTGGACACTGAGTTTTGCTTTTTACTTGTCCAACTCACCAGCTTTCCACCCAGGAGCTGACATCCTCCTGTGGTGCTTTTCCTATCCAATTTGCAACCTGCAAAATCACTATCTGAATAGGCGATTAGATCGAATCCTGAGTCTTTGGGATACCAAAGACCTAGATTCGCAGTACCCTTAAGATATCGAAAAATTCGCTTTACAACGGTCATATGAGATATCTTAGGTCCAGCTTGATATCGTGCACACAAACAGGTTGCGTACATAATATCGGGTCGGCTAGCTGTAAGATACAAGAGAGAGCCGATCATCCCACGGTACAGCGTGACATTAACAGGAATACCCTTAGTATCCTTATCAAGTGTCAGCGGTGGTGCCATAGGGGTTTTCATAGCTGAACTTTGGGTTAAGTCGAATTTCTTCAGCATATCTTTAACATACTTTCCCTGATTAATGAAAGTTCCTTTTTCATTTTGCTTTATCTGAAGACCAAGGAAATATGTTAGTTCACCCATCATGCTCATTTTATACTCATCTTTCATTCTATCAGTGAAACGAGTACAAAGATCATGGTTAGTAGAGCCAAATATAATGTCATCAACATATATCTGAACAAGAATGATATGACCTTTTACTTTCCTGAAAAATAGAGTTTTGTCGATTTTACCTCGCTCAAATTGTTCAATATGGAGATAAGTAGATAGAGTGTCATACCATGCACGTGGAGCTTGTTTCAAGCCATAAAGTGCCTTATCCAGTTTATAAACACAACCTGGACGCTTAGGATCTGAGAATCCTGGAGGTTGTTCCACATAGACTTCTTCATTCAGCTTTCCATTTAGAAACGCTGACTTAACATCCATCTGATATACTTTGAAGTCTTTGTGTACATCATATGCTAAGAATAGACTAATAGATTCTAGTCTTGCTACTGGAGCAAATGTTTCGTCGTAATCTATGCCTTCCTCTTGTCTGTATCCCTGAGCAACAAGTCGAGCCTTGTTGCGGGTTATAGTTCCATGTTCGTCCAACTTGTTACGATAGACCCATTTAGTGACTATCACTGTCTTGTCAGTTGGTCTTCGAACAAGTTTCCAAACTTTGTTTCTTTCGAATTCAGTCAGCTCTTCTTACATGGCGCTGACCCAGTTTAGATCTTTGAGGGCATCATCTATTTTCTTTGGTTCAGTTAGAGAAATAGAATTAACAAATAAACAAATATTACCTGCACTTCGTCGAGTCTGAACCCCAGCGTTTGGATCACCAAGAATTTGATCAATTGGGTGATTTACAGTCCATCACTGAGCCGGAGTGTGAGACGCTGACTCAACTTGAACTGGAGGAGCCGAAGATGAAGCTTCAGCGACGTCTGGAGTATCAGCCAAGAGAGGAATGGGTGCAGTTGTCATTATATTCACTGATTGCTGAGAAGTAGATGGAATGTCTGAGACATTGGATTCAGAAGCAGGTATAGTGTTTAAAGGAACAGCTGAGACCCATGATGTTTCAGCTTCACTATTCTGCATGTTTGGAATGATAGTTGGACTATCATCTTCAACTGTTTGAGTATGAGGAGTGGGAATGTCTTCTGAATCACCAAGATGGGAAAACATCCATTGATTCAGTTCCTCATTATCAGCGGACGGTTTAGAGTTCGCTGAACGGGATTCGTCAAACGTGACGTGAATAGTTTCTTCTACAGTTTGTCTTCTTCGATTGAAGACTCTGAAGGCTTTGGAGACTGAGGAGTATCCAAGAAAGATTCCATCATCAGCCTTAGGATCAAACTTTCCAAGGGCATCTCTGTTGTTCAGTATGAAACACTGACATCCAAAGATGTGAAGAAAGCTGATTGAAGGCTTTCTCCCATGAAAATGTTCATAGGCTGTTTTATTGAATCTTTTGACTATCAGCGACCTGTTTTGCGTAAAACAAGCGGTGTTGACTGCTTCTGCCCAAAACTGAGTAGGCAGGTGAGAATCGCTGAGCATTGAACGTGCAGCTTCAATAATTGTTCTATTTCTTCTTTCAGCGACTCCATTTTGTTGCGGTGTTCTCACTGATGAAAAGTTGTGAGAAATACCCTTACTCTCAAAGAAGGAATCAAGAGAACTGTTTTTGAATTCAGTTACATGATCGCTCCTTATTGAGCGAACAGTCAAATTGTTCAGGGTTTCCATCTTCCGAACAAAGGTGATGAGTTCTTCAGGGGTGTCACTATTGGAACGGAGAAACATAACCCATGTATAACGAGAGAATTCATCAACTATGACCAGTGTATATTTCTTTCCAGCGATGGATTGTTTGTTAACAGGGCCAAACAGATCCATATGGAGTAGTTGTAGAGGAGATGACACTGAGGAGACTTGCTTTGACTTAAAGCTTGGTTTGGTCTGCTTTCCTTTCTCACACGCTGAACATAAAGACTCTTTGGCGTATGAGTGTTGAGGTAGACCAGTGACTAACTCTTTTGAAGAAAGAGTGTTCAGTGTCTTGAAATTCAGATGAGAGAGCCTCTTATGCCATAGCCAGTTGACATCAGATGAGGCTTTTGAGAAGAAACAGGAGTTCTCAGTGGTTGTTGAGTCCATGTTTATTACATAAACATTTTCCAAACGATAACCGCTGAGAGCTATCTTCTCCTTTTTGTCAGTGACAAAGCAGGATACCTTGGTAAAGATTACCTTGTTATCCTTGTCGCAAAGCTGACTGATGCTTAACAGATTATGCTTCAGCCTTTCAACATATGCGACTCTTCTGAAGGTTGTTGTACCATTTGAGAGTACACCAAACCCTCGGGTATGTTCTTTTCCATTTCCACCGAAAGTCACAGAGGGACCCTTCTCTTCCTTGTATTCAGCGAGCAGGCTTTTCTTTCCAGTCATGTGTCTAGAGCATCCGCTATCGAGATACCAGATACCCTTCTTAACCTGCATCACAAAGGAAGATTAGTTTTTCTTGGGTATCCACTTAACCATGTGTACACGTTTGTCAGTGGAAGTAGTTGGAATGGAATGTTCAGTAATCTTCGCAGCATTTGAAGATTCAGCTTTGTCAGTCTTCACTTTGGTTAATTTCTTAACCTCAGTGGTCTTCTTTGCCTTGGGGGCAATCTTCACCTTAGCTATCTTTTCAGCTTTGGTGGCTGAGGGACACTTACTAGCAACATGATCAGTAAGTCCACAGTGATAACATTTTCTATAACTAAAAGTAGTTCTAGGACCATTTGAATGCTGAGCTTTTGATTTTAAATTAGAAGGACCAGCACCAAATAAGCTTTTGGCTTTTGAAATGGGAGGAACATTTAGTTCTTCAGATTTCTTACCAAGGACATCCAGTCTTAGTCTAGGAGTAGATCGCTGAATAGACCCACGCTGAGTAGATCCAGAGATCTGATTCCTTGATCCAGAGGAATAAATCACTAAAGCTTTAGAAGCATTCAGCTTTGGTACTAAAGTACCCTTCTGAGGATTTTGGTTAAAAGCAATTCCTTTACCGTTATCTTTAAAGACAGAGGTAGGTTTTGGATAAACCATTATCTCTTTACCTTTTGAAGAGGTAGAAATTTCCTCAGGGATAGGCGGTCTGGACGAGGAACACTGAGAGGATGAAGTATCAGCGACCGAGGATACGAAAGTTCCAAATAAGAGCATCGAACGATCAGTGGTTGGTTCTTGAGTTTCATATTTGTAACCGAGACCACGTTTATCACTCAGGGGGATCTGAGACTTAATTATCTCAGTGATCTTTGTTGAAGAATTACACCATCCTTCAACAGTAGCTTTTTCAGCTTTCAATGCAGCTATAGCTTCTGCTCGTTCGATTTTGACTAGCTGATTTAAATGCACTTGATCTTTAAAATCTTCTTCAATTTTAGAAAGCTTTTCTATTTGAAGGTGACAGTTTTTAAGCTGTTCAGCGAGATCAAGGTTTTGATTTTCAACTATAGTATTGCCATTCATGGCTTCATATAAACTTCTAGTCAAGAGATCGATTTTACGCAGACTATCAGCATCATCAATATTTGCGATATTGGTAAAGAAGGAAGGTGATACCTGAATAGCAGAGGTTGAAGTGGAGGGAATGTCTGGACTTTCTTTCTCATCTTCAATCTTGGCCATAAGACAGAGATTGGCTTCATCATATTCAGAGTCAGATGATGATTCTTCTTCATCAGAGGCAGCCCAATCATAAGCCATCAGGCCTTTGCCTTTCTTCTTAAAGCTTTTCAGCTTCGCATACTTTTCTTTTAGCTTAGCGTATTTGTCATCTTTATTCCTGGGAATAAAGGATTTCTTGGGAAACGCTGAGTTTCTAGAAACTTTCTTAGATCTGCACTCGTTAGCGAAATGTCCAATCTTTTCACAGTTAAAACAAGTAGCAGTAGCCTTATCAACAGGAGTTGATGATCTTGGCTTATCAGTAATAGAAAGGGGTTTGTTCTTTCTGAACATTTTC
Source organism: Saussurea involucrata (assembly GCA_033807775.1). Classification (NCBI taxonomy): domain Eukaryota; kingdom Viridiplantae; phylum Streptophyta; class Magnoliopsida; order Asterales; family Asteraceae; genus Saussurea; species Saussurea involucrata. Next base: position 195,953,196 of record CM066314.1, read on the forward strand.
TTTTTGGAGAATCTCCTGAACTTTTTAGTTAGGAGAGCCAAAGATTCATCATCATCTGAAGAGTCAGAATCTGATGACCTTTCAGAGTTACTCTCCAACTCAGTGATAGTGACTGAGGGTCGCTGAGTGGAAGGTTCCTCTAAGATTAAAGCAACAGGGGTGCTTTTGGAATCTTTTACAAGATTCTTCTTAAGATGACTCGATTGCTCATGATTCAGCATCATGCCATATAAGGTAGCAAGGGTCATTGATCTTAGATCCTTTGACAGCTTGAGACACATAGAATAACTGTCTCAGCTTTCATGTAAACATTCTAGAAACATTGTCAGCACTTCAAAGTTAGAATATTCCTTACCAACAGTTTTCAGATCTATTATTAAGCAATTAAAACGTTGGTGAACTTCAGAGAGAGTCTCATTCTTACCACAAATGAAACTTTCATACTGTCTTACCAAGTTGATCTTTCGAGAGTCCTGTACTTCAGCAGTACCTTCATACTGAACACAGATTGTGTCCCACATGGCTTTTGAGGATTTCAGGTTCATGACGGAATGGTAGACTTCGTCAGGAAGAGCCATGGATAGTATGGATCTGGCTTTTGTGTCGATAGCCACTTTCTTCTTATCTTCATCAGTCCACATATGAACTTCCTTAGGAACCAGTCTTTCTGGAATAGCAGGTCTATTCTCAGCGTTGGAACTGCAACATCAATTCTTACAGGAATAAATGGGCCGTTTTCAAGATAATAAGGCATAGTAGGGTCTACACCTTCTAAGAAGAGAGTCATCCTATTTTTCCATAGATTAAAATTATCTCTGGAGAATCTAGGGGGTTTTGCAAGAGAACCATTGTCTATATAGTTTGTGTTTGTGTTGGTAGCCATTTTCAGAAATAGCAAGGAAGAGAAATCTTAGTATAGATTAGATCTTGTTTATGAGATTAAACAAATCTGCTCTGATACCACTTGTTGGTCCCGAAGGGCTATACAAGTTTGTAGAAGGGGGGGGGGGGGTGAATACAAAAACACAGATTTTACTTTTCTAAATTGTTTATTGATAAATCATTAACAATTTACATCTTGTTGCGGAAACAAGATTAAGGATAAACCTAAACCTAAACAAGTTGGAACACTAAGTTTCTTGCACTAAGAAAGAGAAGGAAATTACTAATAATAACCTATCTCAAGATAAGAAAGATGAACTTGTCCAGAGTTAGTAAGTTGCTTCAAAATAAAGTGAGTTCATCTTCTTATATACTGCATGCATTTAATGCATGACAGTTTACACTTTACACGTGGCAGCAGCTGATTGGTTGTATGTCATTGACCTTTGTTGACAACCTTAGTATCCGCATGTTTGAACAGTGTAGTATCAGAGTGGTTGTACGATTTCAGACAATAAGGAGGTTCTTTTTCTGACATATCGTACGGAGACGTGCAAGGGTGGTTAAGACAAAAGTACTTTGTACGGATGACTTCATGATCAACTTTTCGTTGATTCAGCGATCTATCATTCTATGTCAGCGAATGATAGAGTTCAGCGATAGCTAAAGTCTTGTACTTGATACTTCACGTTGAGTGGACAAATCTGAGTCTTCGCTGATCCGCATCAGTTCATTAGGAGACTTGTCACTGGTTCTTGAGCTTGATCTTCGGCTTCAGCGTAGAACCTATGTTGACGTGAAACTTGTCTTTAGGGATCATAAGTAAACAACTAACTTATCAGCGATCACCATAAGTACTGAACAGACTCAGAGTATTATGGTGAACAGTGTTCGCTGAATGTTTAATCTAAAGAGCGAGAGTTCCTATCAATGGTACTGTAAGATCTTAGTACTTATCAGCGATAGTGAAACTCTGATACATATTGTTTACTTACAATTTTCACTAAGTATAAAAGAGAGGGTCATTATCAAATCACTGAGGGTTTGGATCAACAATATGTGTGTTATACTAACATCGATGGACATAGAAAAACATCGCTAAGCATATGATTTGGTCTAAAAGGTACGAAATAGACTCGAGTACATAACGACGCGAAATTGGAGAGATTCGCGGACGTCCGGCTCAACCTGATCCTAATTCCCATTTTTCCTATGTTGCTTCCGCGGATGACCCGTGGACTTTCGCACATCGCGGACGTCCGGCCTTGTGCCCTGCGGACGTCCGTAAGTCCCAAATTCGCATTTCAATTTTTTGGGTGTTACAATCCTCCCAACCTTAGAATGATTTCGTCCTCGAAATCTTGGTCCTTTATAACCAAAGGCTAACCAACTCCACCCCGACCATGTTCTAATAGCTTTCAACTGGAATCTAAATTTTCCTCACACCGACTGCTAAGACAACCTCAAGTAAACCTTTACCAACAATATCCTCTCAGGTACACTGTACTTGTGTCCGGGGGAACACTCCATCCACTGGAGTAACTCCAGATCAGACAACTTCGGTTGTCTCCCAACCTTAGATGTTCCGTACTTCCCCGATTGTCGGTCCAGACTCTAAATCAATTCAAGGTTTTATTACTACCGAAACCAATAGAATCTCCAACTCCAATTGTTCCTACTTTTAACTGTCGTTTAAATTCCAACGAGCCCTAATAGACTCCAAGTCTTGTGGTCGTCACTGACCCATTGATTATACAACTCCAAGAATCCGTCCAAGCATTAATCATCAAACCGACAGGTTCTTTTAACACACACGGAAGTTATTCCACCAAAACTACTCATCACAATTAAGCATCTTAAGATTCCTACAACCGTTATCATTATTTCCTTAAAATCGGACTACACCCTCCGAATACGCTAACGGTACTCGACTTCAAACCCAAAAGGTTGACACCTAGTCATCCCACCAAGCTTTGAACTCTAACAGAACTCCACACATGAGTTCCGTTCGCCGAGCATTCCTACAAAACTAGGGTTATCAATACGATGTCTAAAGGGTCCTTCATGCGAAAATTGTGCAAGACCCCAAACAGGGTTGCCGACAAAACGGTTACACTAGCCTCAAAACACGATACCGCAAATCTAACCCTTCAGTTACCATAAGTACATCGACTCTACCACCAATACCATCTGGTCGAAACACCCAACTTTTCATAGTCGAAGTTCTACACGCTTACCCTTAACCAGGGTTACTTAACCTTTCCAAGGTCCTAATGAGTTCAAGGTTCTCAAGTGAATTATTTAACAAATATGGCAATAAACATTTTTTATAGAAATTTTCAACACAAAGGTTTTCATATCAAATTGATCGTACGCATAAAAACTACTACTATTAATTCGGTAGTTGCGAAAAAATGGACACGCTCGTCCCACATATGAAAATCATATTGAAAACTATTTCATTGCAGTTCAGATTATCAACAAAATGCAAAAGCATAATAAACAACTTCCTTGAAATGAACCGCTACGGTCCTAGTATGGATTGATTCATGTCATGCACGCAAGGTAACTGCCTACCTTAAATAGTGTGCAACAAAAGGTTTGCACGTGCTTCAAAAGAAGTTTAAACGACATTCGATTCCAAAAATTCCTTTTCAACCATGAAATGACATGGAACAAGGTTTACCAACAAAGTTGCGTGCGTCAGTTTATTTCACAAAAACGATGAAACGATTCATAAGTACACTTTGATCAAAACTTAAAATGACTTGCGTCAGTTCCATGTTTAAAGACAAGATCAATATGTTTTCATCATTTGAAAATATCGACTAAAACATCATGAGAAAATCTCAAGTTGGAGTATGCATGCAAACTTGTAACACTCTCTTAATGGTTTTCTCGGAATGAAATAACATGCATTAGATGTTTCATAACAAAATTTCAAAAGATGAAATTCTTTAAATCAAATCTCAAAATTTCCTCACTTAGTCATATAATGACATAGGAGTAAAACATTTTTTACAAGACTCGCACATCAACGAGTTTTCCCAAAACTTAGGAGAAAATAAGTGCTTGTAAATGATTGACACCAAAAGGTTTTAGACTGACTTCCAATTTCGAATTATGCAAGCAGTGCGCATCAATGTTCCACAAATTTCAATAATTCCACGCACTCTAGGTTGAGACAAATGATTTTTCCAAAATCCCCATCACGGAGCATTTTCACAAAAAAAGTCTTTTCACTTGTAATACAAAACGTCAAAATGTCGATGCTAAAAAATTTACTTATTAAACACTCAAAATAACCCTTTTTCTTTAAAACTAAAAAGGTTTACAGTTTTCCAAAATGTTCATCGAACCAAAATTGACCAAATGTCAACGACTCACACATTCGTGTTTTCAAAATATAACGTATCGTAAACCATGTATGATCCGCACAACACTAAAACATACTTTGACCAAATGGCCTTCATTTATGCAATGAGTTAATAAAACATTTTCATTCACGATCCATTTATCAAAATTTCGAGAGATAATGGTTACCAAGCTATGCATACCCCTAGGTCAATGTAATGCATTTACATGAAATGATAATAAAACAATCAACCGACCGAAAGCGCATTAAGTATGTTGTTATGAAATACTATCGAGGTGTTCTTTCATGTATTACTTACGTCACGTATAAATCAATCCATATGTTCAACAAGTTGCAACAAGATATGCCAACACAAATCTTTGAAAGAGAAATTTCGCGACACTAAAGTTCCAAAACTCGTCCCTTTTGGTCGCCTTATGGCATAAAATAATATTTCTCAACAAAACCCGAGTGGGACAAAATGCCCAACATAACTCATAAATTTCCACATAATAAATGGAGTATGCACATTATGAAATTGCACTCACACGACACACAACGTCGTAAA